>CATNEN010000011.1:5420000-6020000 GCA_950097015.1 Macrostomum hystrix
GTAATTTCAATTTTATCAGTGCCCTTATTTTTGAGATACTCATTTTTAAGGGAGGGGGAATAAATGTACACTAGGCTAATTATCATCTTCTCACAGCCTGCGAACCTAACAGCATTCCTCCAGACCCTGTTCCCTACCTGTTATGCTCTGTTATGCTACCTGTTATTCTCCTATTCCCTCTTTCTTCCCCACTCTTCCCCTCTCCACCCTCTCTCCCCCTCTCCACCCCCTTCACCCTCTTTCCCTCTCCACCCTCTCTTGCCCTCTCTTCCCCTCTCTTCCCCTCTATTCCCCTCTCCACCCCCTCCACTCTCTCTTCCCCTCTCCACCCTCTCTTCCCCTCTATTCCCCTCTCCACCCTCTCTTGCCCTCTCTTGCCCTCTCTTCCCCTCTATTCCCCTCTCTTCCCCTCTATTCCCCTCTACACCCTCTCTTGCCCTCTCTTGCCCTCTCTTCCCCTCTATTCCCCTCTCCACCCTCTCTTGCCCTCTCTTGCCCTCTCTTCCCCTCTATTCCCCTCTCTTCCCCTCTCCACCCTCTCTTCCCCTCTCCACCCTCTCTTCCCCTCTCCACCCTCTCTTCCCCTCTCCACCCTCTCTTCCCCTCTCCACTCCACCCTTTCTTCCCCTCTCCACCCTCTTTTCCCCTCTCCACCCTCTCTCCCCCTCTCCACCCTCTCTCGCCCTCTTCCCCTCTCCACCCTCTCCACCCTCTCTTCCCCTCTCAACCCTCTCCACCCTCTCTTCCCCTCTTCACCCCTCCACCCTCTCTTCCCCTCTCTTCCCCTCCCCACCCACTCTTCTCCTTTTTCCATCTTCCCCTCTGTCCCGCTCTCCCCAGCTACTTTCCTATGTTTTCCCCTTTTAAAACTTCTCTCCCCATTTGTTTTTTCAAAGCAGCGAAAAGTTCCTTATTTATAATTGCTTAACAAGAAGATACTCGTTGCTCAATATGTCCGGGTAAACTTCGCATTTAATCTTCCGTCGGGTACTTATCGGCTTTTGAAAGGCGGCTAGCGATGCTGCAGCCCTCGCCGCGGAGAATACTCGGGGTGTTAATATCGTTGCTAAAGAAATTCGCGCTGATAGGAGGGGTGGAATGGATAATTTGTGTGGGATCTTAGCGAGGCCAAGGGCGTGTCGGGGTCCCGAATTTTGCAGAGATACGCGCCTAGTTGCATCGGCTGCACTCTATAAATAGCTGATAGTTTTATAGAATAAATGAATAACGTGTGTAGCTGTCGCATGCGTGTGTCTTTGCGTGTGTCTTATTCTTTAGCTCTATCTTACTAGATATCTCTCCAATCAGTCATTTGTGGGCCCAAGCAGCAGTAGCAGCAGCAGCAGCAGATGAGCAGCAGATGGTACTCAATGGAAGCCCCGATTATTAAGAATTATTTTCGCCCTAAGGCAGTTCAGTTCGTGCCAAGTCGGAACTGTCATTTTGTGTATTAAAACTTGTCGATACTAGGCATAAAATATTTGTAGAAGACTCTGGGAAGATTCCTGAGTCCTTCTCAAAAAAGATGCTTTAGAGATTCAAGGTGGATTCGCAAGAGATTCTAGGGAGATTTTGGAGAGATTCTGGGAAAACTCTTGTGAGATTCTCAGAAGAATCTAAGGCTAATCCGGAGAGATTCTGGGAAGTTTTTGCGGAAATTCTGGGGATTTTCTCGAGCGATTCCAGGAAGATTCTGGAGAGATTCTGAAGAGATTCTGGAGAGATTCTGGAGAGATTCCGGAGAGATTCTGGAGAGATTCTGGAGAGATTCTGGAGAGATTCCGGAGAGATTCTGGAGAGATTCTGGAGAGATTCTGGAGAGATTCCGGAGAGATTCTGGAGAGATTCTAGAGAGATTCCGGAGAGATTCTGGAGAGATTCTGGAGAGATTCTGGAGAGATTCTGGAGAGATTCTGGAGAGATTCTAGAGAGATTCCGGAGAGATTCTGGAGAGATTCTGGAGAGATTCTGGAGAGATTCTGGAGAGATTCCGGAGAGATTCTGGAGAGATTCTGGAGAGATTCTGGAGAGATTCTGGAGAGATTCTGGAGAGATTCTGGAGAGATTCTGGAGAGATTCTAGAGAGATTCCGGAGAGATTCTGGAGAGATTCTGGAGAGATTCTGGAGAGATTCTGGAGAGATTCCGGAGAGATTCTGGAGAGATTCTGGAGACATTTTAGAGAGATTCTGGAGAGATTTTAGAGAGATTCCCGAGAGATTCTAGAGAGATTCTGGAGAGATTCTGGAGAGATTCTGGAGAGATTCTGGAGAGATTCCGGAGAGATTCTGGAGAGATTCTGGAGACATTTTAGAGAGATTCTGGAGAGATTTTAGAGAGATTCCCGAGAGATTCTAGAGAGATTCTGGAGAGATTCTGGAGAGATTCTGAAGAGATTCTAGAGAGATTCCGGAGAGATTCTGGAGAGATTCTGGAGAGATTCTGGAGAGATTCTGGAGAGATTCCGGAGAGATTCTGGAGAGATTCTGGAGAGATTCTGGAGAGATTCTGGAGAGATTCTGGAGAGATTCTGGAGAGATTCTGGAGAGATTCTAGAGAGATTCCGGAGAGATTCTGGAGAGATTCTGGAGAGATTCTGGAGAGATTCTGGAGAGATTCTGGAGAGATTCTGGAGAGATTCCGGAGAGATTCTGGAGAGATTCTGGAGAGATTCTGGAGAGATTCTGGAGAGATTCTGGAGAGATTCTGGAGAGATTCTGGAGAGATTCTAGAGAGATTCCGGAGAGATTCTGGAGAGATTCTGGAGAGATTCTGGAGAGATTCTGGAGAGATTCCGGAGAGATTCTGGAGAGATTCTGGAGACATTTTAGAGAGATTCTGGAGAGATTTTAGAGAGATTCCCGAGAGATTCTAGAGAGATTCTGGAGAGATTCTGGAGAGATTCTGGAGAGATTCTGGAGAGATTCCGGAGAGATTCTGGAGAGATTCTGGAGACATTTTAGAGAGATTCTGGAGAGATTTTAGAGAGATTCCCGAGAGATTCTAGAGAGATTCTGGAGAGATTCTGGAGAGATTCTGAAGAGATTCTAGAGAGATTCCGGAGAGATTCTGGAGAGATTCTGGAGAGATTCTGGAGAGATTCTAGAGAGATTCTGGAGAGATTCTGGAGAGTTCTGAAGAGATTCTGGAGAGATTCTAGAGAGATTCTGGAGAGATTCCGGAGAGATTCTGGAGAGATTCTGGAGAGATTCTGGAGAGTTCTGGAGAGATTCTAGAGAGATTCTAGAGAGATTCTAGAGAGATTCTAGAGAGATTCTGGAGAGATTCTGGAGAGATTCCGGAGAGTTCTGGAGAGATTTTAGAGAGATTCTGGAGAGATTCCGGAGAGATTCTGGAGAGATTCTGGAGAGATTCTGGAGAGATTCTGAAGAGATTCCGGAGAGTTCTGGAGAGATTCTAGAGAGATTCTAGAGAGATTCTGAAGAGATTCCGGAGAGATTCTGGAGAGATTCCGGAGAGATTCTGAAGAGATTCTAGAGAGATTCTAGAGAGATTCTGAAGAGATTCCGGAGAGATTCTGGAGAGATTCCGGAGAGATTCTGAAGAGATTCTGAAGAGATTCCGGAGAGTTCTGGAGAGATTCTAGAGAGATTCTAGAGAGATTCTGAAGAGATTCCGGAGAGATTCTGGAGAGATTCCGGAGAGATTCTGGAGAGATTCTGGAGAGTTCTGGAGAGATTCTAGAGAGATTCTGGAGAGATTCCGGACAGATTCTGGAGAGATTCTGGAGAGATCTGGAGAGATTTTAGAGAGATTCTGGAGAGATTCCGGAGAGATTCTGGAGAGATTCTGGAGAGTTCTGGAGAGATTTTAGAGAGATTCTGGAGAGATTCTGGAGAGATTCTGGAGAGATTCTAGAGAGATTCTGAATAGATTCCGGAGAGATTCTGGAGAGATTCCGGAGAGATTCCGGAGAGATTCCGGAGAGATTCTGGAGAGATTCTGGAGAGATTCTGGAGAGATTCTGGAGAGATTCGGAAGAGATTCTGGAGAGATTCCGGAGAGATTCTGGAGAGATTCCGGAGAGATTCTGGAGAGATTCTGGAGAGATTCTGGAGAGATTCTGGAGAGATTCCGGAGAGATTCTGGAGAGATTCTGGAGACATTTTAGAGAGATTCTGGAGAGATTTTAGAGAGATTCCCGAGAGATTCTAGAGAGATTCTGGAGAGATTCTGGAGAGATTCTGAAGAGATTCTAGAGAGATTCCGGAGAGATTCTGGAGAGATTCTGGAGAGATTCTGGAGAGATTCTAGAGAGATTCTAGAGAGATTCTGGAGAGATTTTAGGGAGATTCTGGAGAGTTCTGGAGAGATTCTAGAGAGATTCTAGAGAGATTCTAGAGAGATTCTAGAGAGATTCTGGAGAGATTCTGGAGAGATTCCGGAGAGTTCTGGAGAGATTTTAGAGAGATTCTGGAGAGATTCCGGAGAGATTCTGGAGAGATTCTGGAGAGATTCCGGAGAGTTCTGGAGAGATTCTGGAGAGATTCTAGAGAGATTCTGAAGAGATTCCGGAGAGATTCTGGAGAGATTCTGGAGAGTTCTGGAGAGATTCTGGAGAGTTCTGGAGAGATTCTAGAGAGATTCTGGAGAGATTCCGGAGAGATTCTGGAGAGATTCTAGAGAGATTCCGGAGAGATTCTGGAGAGATTCTGGAGAGATTCTGGAGAGATTCTGGAGAGATTCTGAAGAGATTCTGGAGAGATTCTGGAGAGTTCTGGAGAGATTCTGGAGAGATTCTAGAGAGATTCTGGAGAGATTCTGGAGAGTTCTGAAGAGATTCTGGAGAGATTCTAGAGAGATTCTGGAGAGATTTTAGGGAGATTCTGGAGAGTTCTGGAGAGATTCTAGAGAGATTCTAGAGAGATTCTAGAGAGATTCTAGAGAGATTCTGGAGAGATTCTGGAGAGATTCCGAAGAGTTCTGGAGAGATTTTAGAGAGATTCTGGAGAGATTCCGGAGAGATTCTGGAGAGATTCTGGAGAGATTCCGGAGAGTTCTGGAGAGATTCTAGAGAGATTCTAGAGAGATTCTGAAGAGATTCCGGAGAGATTCTGGAGAGATTCCGGAGAGATTCTGGAGAGATTCTGGAGAGATTTTAGGGAGATTCTGGAGAGTTCTGGAGAGATTCTAGAGAGATTCTAGAGAGATTCTAGAGAGATTCCGGAGAGATTCTGGAGAGATTCTGGAGAGTTCTGGAGAGATTCTAGAGAGATTCTGGAGAGATTCCGGAGAGATTCTGGAGAGATTCTGGAGAGTTCTGGAGAGATTTTAGAGAGATTCTGGAGAGATTCTGGAGAGATTCTGGAGAGATTCTGAAGAGATTCTGGAGAGATTCTAGAGAGATTTTAGAGAGATTCCGGAGAGATTCTGGTGAGATTCTGGAGAGATTCTGGACAGATTCTGAAGAGATTTTGGAGAGATTCTGGAGAGATTCTGGAGAGATTATGGAGAGATTGTAGAGAGATTCTGGAGAGATTCTGGAGAGATTCTGGAGAGATTCTGGAGAGATTCTGGAGAGATTCCGGAGAGATTCTGGAGAGATTCTGGAGACATTTTAGAGAGATTCTGGAGAGATTTTAGAGAGATTCCCGAGAGATTCTAGAGAGATTCTGGAGAGATTCTGGAGAGATTCTGAAGAGATTCTGGAGAGATTCTGGAGAGTTCTGGAGAGATTCTGGAGAGATTCTGGAGAGATTCTAGAGAGATTCTGGAGAGATTCTGGAGAGTTCTGAAGAGATTCTGGAGAGATTCTAGAGAGATTCTGGAGAGATTTTAGGGAGATTCTGGAGAGTTCTGGAGAGATTCTAGAGAGATTCTAGAGAGATTCTAGAGAGATTCTAGAGAGATTCTGGAGAGATTCTGGAGAGATTCCGAAGAGTTCTGGAGAGATTTTAGAGAGATTCTGGAGAGATTCCGGAGAGATTCTGGAGAGATTCTGGAGAGATTCCGAAGAGTTCTGGAGAGATTTAGAGAGATTCTGGAGAGATTCCGGAGAGTTCTGGAGAGATTCTGGAGAGATTCTAGAGAGATTCTGAAGAGATTCCGGAGAGATTCTGGAGAGATTCCGGAGAGATTCTGAAGAGATTCCGGAGAGATTCTGGAGAGATTCTGGAGAGATTCTAGAGAGATTCTGAAGAGATTCCGGAGAGATTCTGGAGAGATTCTGGAGAGATTCCGAAGAGTTCTGGAGAGATTTTAGAGAGATTCTGGAGAGATTCCGGAGAGTTCTGGAGAGATTCTGGAGAGATTCTAGAGAGATTCTGAAGAGATTCCGGAGAGATTCTGGAGAGATTCCGGAGAGATTCTGAAGAGATTCCGGAGAGATTCTGGAGAGATTCTGGAGAGATTCTAGAGAGATTCTGAAGAGATTCCGGAGAGTTCTGGAGAGATTCTGGAGAGATTCTAGAGAGATTCTGAAGAGATTCCGGAGAGATTCTGGAGAGATTCTAGAGAGATTCTGAAGAGATTCCGGAGAGATTCTGGAGAGATTCCGGAGAGATTCTGGAGAGATTCTGGAGAGATTTTAGGGAGATTCTGGAGAGTTCTGGAGAGATTCTAGAGAGATTCTAGAGAGATTCTAGAGAGATTCTAGAGAGATTCTGGAGAGATTCTGGAGAGATTCCGAAGAGTTCTGGAGAGATTTTAGAGAGATTCTGGAGAGATTCCGGAGAGATTCTGGAGAGATTCTGGAGAGATTCCGGAGAGTTCTGGAGAGATTCTAGAGAGATTCTAGAGAGATTCTGAAGAGATTCCGGAGAGATTCTGGAGAGATTCCGGAGAGATTCTGGAGAGATTCTGGAGAGTTCTGGAGAGATTCTAGAGAGATTCTGGAGAGATTCCGGAGAGATTCTGGAGAGATTCTGGAGAGTTCTGGAGAGATTTTAGAGAGATTCTGGAGAGATTCCGGAGAGATTCTGGAGAGATTCTGGAGAGTTCTGGAGAGATTTTAGAGAGATTCTGGAGAGATTCTGGAGAGATTCTAGAGAGATTTTAGAGAGATTCTGGAGAGATTCTGGAGAGATTCTAGAGAGATTCTAGAGAGATTCTGAAGAGATTCCGGAGAGATTCTGGAGAGATTCCGGAGAGATTCTGGAGAGATTATGGAGAGATTCTAGAGAGATTCTGGAGAGATTCTAGAGAGATTCTAGAGGATGAGAGGGAGAGGATGAGAAGGAGAGGATGAGAGGGAGAGGATGAGAGGGAGAGGATGAGAAGGAGAGGATGAGAGGGAGAGGATGAGAAGGAGAGGATGAGAGGGAGAGGATGAGAAGGAGAGGATGAGAGGGAGAGGATGAGAGGGAGAGGATGAGAAGGAGAGGATGAGAGGGCGAGGATGAGAAGGAGAGGATGAGAGGGAGAGGATGAGAGGGAGAGGATTAGAGGGAGAGGATGAGAAGGAGAGGATGAGAGGGAGAGGATGAGAGGGAGAGGATGAGAAGGAGAGGATGAGAGGGAGAGGATGAGAAGGAGAGGATGAGAGGGAGAGGATGAGAAGGAGAGGATGAGAGGGAGAGGATGAGAAGGAGAGGATGAGAGGGAGAGGATGAGAGGGAGAGGATGAGAAGGAGAGGATGAGAGGGAGAGGATGAGAAGGAGAAGATGAGAGGGAGAGGATGAGAAGGAGAGGTTGAAAAGGAGAGGATGAGAAGGAGAGGATGAGAGGGAGAGGATGAGAGGGAGAGGATGAGAAGGAGAGGATGAGAAGGAGAGGATGAGAGGGAGAGGATGAGAAGGAGAGGATTAGAGGGCGAGGATGAGAAGGAGAGGATGAGAGGGAGAGGATGAGAAGGAGAGGATGAGAAGGAGAGGATGAGAGGGAGAGGATGAGAAGGAGAGGATGAGAGGGAGAGGATGAGAGGGAGAGGATGAGAGGGAGAGGATGAGAGGGAGAGGATGAGAAGGAGAGGATGAGAGGGAGAGGATGAGAGGGAGAGGATGAGAGGGAGAGGATGAAAAGGAGAGGATGAGAAGGAGAGGATGAGAGGGAGAGGATGAGAAGGAGAGGATGAGAGGGAGAGGATGAGAGGGAGAGGATGAGAAGGAGAGGATGAGAAGGAGAGGATGAGAGGGAGAGGATGAGAAGGAGAGGATTAGAGGGCGAGGATGAGAAGGAGAGGATGAGAGGGAGAGGATGAGAAGGAGAGGATGAGAAGGAGAGGATGAGAGGGAGAGGATGAGAAGGAGAGGATGAGAGGGAGAGGATGAGAGGGAGAGGATGAGAGGGAGAGGATTAGAGGGCGAGGATGAGAAGGAGAGGATGAGAGGGAGAGGATTAGAGGGCGAGGATGAGAAGGAGAGGATGAGAAGGAGAGGATGAGAAGGAGAGGATGAGAAGGAGAGGATGAGAAGGAGAGGATGAGAGGGAGAGGATTAGAGGGCGAGGATGAGAAGGAGAGGATGAGAGGGAGAGGATGAGAAGGAGAGGATGAGAGGGAGAGGATGAGAGGGAGAGGATGAGAAGGAGAGGATGAGAGGGAGAGGATGAGAAGGAGAGGATGAGAGGGAGAGGATGAGAAGGAGAGAATGAGAGGGCGAGGATGAGAAGGAGAGGATGAGAGGGAGAGGATGAGAAGGAGAGGATGAGAGGGAGAGGATGAGAAGGAGAGGATGAGAGGGAGAGGATGAGAAGGGGAGGATGAGAGGGAGAGGATGAGAGGGAGAGGATGAGAAGGAGAGGATGAGAGGGAGAGGATGAGAAGGAGAGGATGAGAGGGAGAGGATGAGAAGGAGAGGATGAGAGGGAGAGGATGAGAAGGAGAGGATGAGAGGGAGAGGATGAGAGGGAGAGGATGAGAAGGAGAGGATGAGAGGGAGAGGATGAGAGGGAGAGGATGAGAAGGAGAGGATGAGAGGGAGAGGATGAGAAGGAGAGGATGAGAGGGAGAGGATGAGAAGGAGAGGATGAGAGGGAGAGGATGAGAAGGAGAGGATGAGAGGGAGAGGATGAGAGGGAGAGGATGAGAAGGAGAGGATGAGAGGGAGAGGATGAGAAGGAGAGGATGAGAGGGAGAGGATGAGAAGGAGAGGATGAGAGGGAGAGGATGAGAAGGAGAGGATGAGAGGGAGAGGATGAGAGGGAGAGGATGAGAAGGAGAGGATGAGAGGGAGAGGATGAGAAGGAGAAGATGAGAGGGAGAGGATGAGAAGGAGAGGATGAAAAGGAGAGGATGAGAAGGAGAGGATGAGAGGGAGAGGATGAGAGGGAGAGGATGAGAAGGAGAGGATGAGAAGGAGAGGATGAGAGGGAGAGGATGAGAAGGAGAGGATTAGAGGGCGAGGATGAGAAGGAGAGGATGAGAGGGAGAGGATGAGAAGGAGAGGATGAGAAGGAGAGGATGAGAGGGAGAGGATGAGAAGGAGAGGATGAGAGGGAGAGGATGAGAGGGAGAGGATGAGAGGGAGAGGATGAGAGGGAGAGGATGAGAAGGAGAGGATGAGAGGGAGAGGATGAGAGGGAGAGGATGAGAGGGAGAGGATGAAAAGGAGAGGATGAGAAGGAGAGGATGAGAGGGAGAGGATGAGAGGGAGAGGATGAGAAGGAGAGGATGAGAAGGAGAGGATGAGAGGGAGAGGATGAGAAGGAGAGGATTAGAGGGCGAGGATGAGAAGGAGAGGATGAGAGGGAGAGGATGAGAAGGAGAGGATGAGAAGGAGAGGATGAGAGGGAGAGGATGAGAAGGAGAGGATGAGAGGGAGAGGATGAGAGGGAGAGGATTAGAGGGCGAGGATGAGAAGGAGAGGATGAGAGGGAGAGGATTAGAGGGCGAGGATGAGAAGGAGAGGATGAGAAGGAGAGGATGAGAGGGAGAGGATGAGAAGGAGAGGATGAGAAGGAGAGGATGAAAGGGAGAGGATTAGAGGGCGAGGATGAGAAGGAGAGGATGAGAGGGAGAGGATGAGAAGGAGAGGATGAGAGGGAGAGGATGAGAGGGAGAGGATGAGAGGGAGAGGATGAGAGGGAAAGGATGAGAGGGAGAGGATTAGAGGGCGAGGATGAGAACGAGAGGATGAGAGGGAGACGATGAGAAGGAGAGGATGAGAGGGAGAGGATGAGAGGGAGAGGATGAGAAGGAGAGGATGAGAAGGAGAGGATGAGAGGGAGAGGATGAGAAGGAGAGGATGAGAAGGAGAGGATGAGAGGGAGAGGATTAGAGGGCGAGGATGAGAAGGAGAGGATGAGAGGGAGAGGATTAGAGGGCGAGGATGAGAAGGAGAGGATGAGAGGGAGAGGATGAGAAGGAGAGGATGAGAGGGAGAGGATGAGAGGGAGAGGATGAGAGGGAGAGGATGAGAGGGAAAGGATGAGAGGGAGAGGATTAGAGGGCGAGGATGAGAAGGAGAGGATGAGAGGGAGAGGATGAGAAGGAGAGGATGAGAGGGAGAGGATGAGAGGGAGAGGATGAAAAGGAGAGGATGAGAAGGAGAGGATGAGAGGGAGAGGATGAGAAGGAGAGGATGAGAGGATGAGGGCAGGAAAGTAAATTGAAGAAAATCAAAATGTAAATCGTTCGACGAAGCCAGGTTTCTCATGAAGGTATTGGCTGAGCTAAAGAATTATAATTTTCGTTTCAGTTTGGCTCAGACCCAAACAATTTATTGGTTAGTGGAATGCAACACCTGTCTAGAACTGATAAGGACCAGACATGCCTGATTGGGTATCTAAGCGACAAAGGTGTGACAGATTCAAACTCTCGTCTTGATTTCCTTTCCTAGAAAGCGAAGATCGGCCTCAACTTTTATTGACTGACTAGGATCTCGCCTTTCTCATAACTATTTCGCTTTTTTCATAAATAATAAATGTACCCCTTGTCAGTGCCAGAGAATTCGATTTTTGTGCTGAGTTTAATTCGAGTATAGTTAAATGAATCGAACTTGTCTACTTATAGTAGACAACAGCATTTATGCAGAAACTAAAAATTTTATTTTAAAATCTGCAAAACATGTTTTTCAAGATTCCAAACCTATTTTTAGTACTCCTATTATAAGCTCATTGACTCAAGCAAAACGGAAAGAAAAAAAGTAAAAAAATCACAAATTTTCTTTCTACTCAGAAAAATTAGGGCCGGAGTTAAATCTCGAAGTTCATGATTGATAGAATAGAAAATTAATCGATTGTTTCATTTTAATGACCGACGCAGATATTAGACAATAGCAGTGGGAAAGATTTTCGGTACTGAAGTACTGAATTCTGTTTTTAACCTATTGTCTGTTAGAATCTGTGCTAGCCATTGTTAACGTGAAGCTGGAAAATGCTCTGTTGCGGTAAATAATGGGTTTATTTTATAATGGGTTTAAAAATTATGGGATTATAGTAGGCCGGGGAGTTTTAATACTGAAAGATTGCAGCGAGAATTTTTTGGAGAATATTAGAAGATGGGAAGAGGAAGGGAAGAGGAAGGGGAGAGAAAGGAAGGGGAGAGGAAAAGGAGGGGAAGGGGAAGGGGAGAGGAACGATCAAGTAAGGGTATAGGAAGAGGAGAGAAATGGGGAGGAAGGGGAGAGAGTAAGGGGAGAAGAATGATAGAGTAAGGGTATAGTAAGGGGGAGGAAGTGTAGAGAAGGGCAATGGGGGAGAGAAAATGAGAGAGGAAAGAGGAGTGGAACAAATAAAGGATGACAAATAGGTTTTATATCAGAAAACATATTGCCCTTTGGAAGAATGATAAACTTTACATTGAAACGGGTGTCTGAAGACAGTTTTTTGGATTACAGATAGGATTAGTGATAATACGATATATGACTAGCCGAAAGGTGCTGTGAAAGCAACACGAATATGCTTCAGGAATAAAAGTTTTAATCTTTCCGAAAGAAAATTGTTTTCAAGAAACCTATAAATAGAACACGCTCCGTCGTATATTAATGGTAGTAATGGTGGAACTCAAGGTCAGATTTTGAGTAGATCTATTTGATGAAATTAGCTAATCATTTCTGTAGCCGCCCCACTTCCTTCAGTCCGATAAAGCTAGCTTTCATTTTGCGGCAATACTCTAGATTAAAGAAGAACCTTATCTTTTCAGACTTTTCTGTCCAGCTCTCTCAGTCTCTTCCGTCCAGACTCATGAGTACAGTGGGAACAATCTCCTAGAATCTCCCGAGGTTCCGTAGTGTGCCCTGATTGGCTGGGTAGGTTCGGTTTCTAAGGAGAGGTGAGATTATAGAAATTCGTCGACAACCGGACAACGAAGACAAAAAAGGCTCCTTCCCCTCGGATTAACAAATCCCTTGGCTCCCTTATCCCCACTGAGGAATGAACTATATCTCCCTCTACTGTGAGACTTAAGCGGCCTCAGAAATAGAAGAAGCGAGCAATACACAGAAAATTCGATTGAAATTTGAGTAGGGCGGAGCAGCAATCATTGATAAGCCAGGCAGGGAGGGAGACGCTCGAGCTTTTGCTCTGTAGCTGCTGAGTTCACAGTTCCAGTCACAATGCAGCTCATTGTGCTTTGCTGCCTGCTGACCGCGGCTGGAGCCATCAGCGGGCCAGATAACTACACCAACATTGTTGACCGCATCGTGGACACAATCTTCGAGAACTACAACAAGCACCAGAGGCCGGTGTCTCATCACGTTCCTCAGCAGCACTACGACAGTTCCCAGAGGCCGATTGAGCCACCAACCGAAGTCGAAGTGAACATGAAAATTCTCAGCATCACCAAAGTTGACGTCATCAACATGGAGTTCAGCGTTGACATGTACCTGAGACAGTTCTGGCGGGACCATCGACTGGAATGGGACACCAGAAGACAGTTCAGCTTCTACAACGACTCCATCGCCATCCCGGCCAAGAAGGAGCATCTGTGGCTCCCTGATTTGTTCTTTCGCAATGGCAAGGAGGGCTATTTGCACAAGATGACGCAGCCGAATTATCTCATCCGGGTGGAGCCAGACGGAAGTATTCTGTACTCGCAGAAGATCACAATGAAGTTTTCCTGTCAGATGCAGCTGCAGACATTCCCCATGGACACGCAGACATGCTTCATCAACATTGGCAGCTACGGTTACACCACAAAGAATCTGCTTTTCAAATGGAAGAGAGACAAATTAAAAAGCGCGGTAGAGATGGACAATATGCAGATCTCGGAGTTCAACACGCCAAAGTATGTCGAAGTGTCCGACTGTACAAAGGGCAGTGCAACCAGCACCGGCAGCTACGCTTGCCTCATCGCCATCTTCAAGCTGGAGAGACAGCTTAGCAGCTATTTGGCTGGCACCTACATTCCTGCCATTCTCATTGTCACCGTGAGCTGGCTCAACTTCTGGGTCAGCATTGAAGCTGTGCCAGCCAGGGTGACTCTGGGCCTGCTCACCCTGCTGGGCATACTCACCCAGGCCTCCACTGTCATGGCCAGCCTGCCAAGGTCAGGGGGTGAAATGGACTGGCTAACAGTAGAGGGCGGATGGATGAGAGGAGAGAGCGGATGGATGAGAGGAGAGAGCGGATGGATGAGAGGAGAGAGTGAATGGGATGAGAGTAGAAAGCGGATGGATGAGAGGAGAGAGCGGATGGATGAGAGGAGAGAGCGGATGGATGAGAGGAGAGAGCGGATGGATGAGAGGAGAGAGCGGATGGATGAGAGTAGAGAGCGGATGGATGAGAGGAGAGAGCGGATGGATGAGAGGAGAGAGCGGATGGATGAGAGGAGAGAGCGGATGGATGAGAGGAGAGAGCGGATGGATGAGAGGAGAGAGCGGATGGATGAGAGTAGAGAGCGGATGGATGAGAGGAGAGAGCGGATGGATGAGAGGAGAGAGCGGATGGATGAGAGGAGAGAGCGGATGAATGAGAGGAGAGAGCGGATGGATGAGAGGAGAGAGCGGATGGATGAGAGGAGAGAGCGGATGGATGAGAGTAGAGAGCGGATGGATGAGAGGAGAGAGCGGATGGATGAGAGGAGAGAGCGGATGGATGAGAGGAGAGAGCGGATGGATGAGAGGAGAGAGCGGATGAATGAGAGGAGAGAGCGGATGGATGAGAGGAGAGAGCGGATGGATGAGAGGAGAGAGCGGATGGATGAGAGTAGAGAGCGGATGGATGAGAGGAGAGAGCGGATGGATGAGAGGAGAGAGCGGATGGATGAGAGGAGAGAGCGGATGGATGCGAGGAGAGAGCGGATGGATGAGAGTAGAGAGCGGATGGATGAGAGGAGAGAGCGGATGGATGAGAGGAGAGAGCGGATGAATGAGAGGAGAGAGCGGATGGATGAGAGGAGAGAGCGGATGGATGAGAGGAGAGAGCGGATGGATGAGAGTAGAGAGCGGATGGATGAGAGGAGAGAGCGGATGGATGAGAGGAGAGAGCGGATGGATGAGAGGAGAGAGCGGATGGATGAGAGGAGAGAGCGGATGAATGAGAGGAGAGAGCGGATGGATGAGAGGAGAGAGCGGATGGATGAGAGGAGAGAGCGGATGGATGAGAGTAGAGAGCGGATGGATGAGAGGAGAGAGCGGATGGATGAGAGGAGAGAGCGGATGGATGAGAGGAGAGAGCGGATGGATGAGAGGAGAGAGCGGATGGATGAGAGTAGAGAGCGGATGGATGAGAGGAGAGAGCGGATGGATGAGAGGAGAGAGCGGATGGATGAGAGTAGAGAGCGGATGGATGAGAGGAGAGAGCGGATGGATGAGAGTAGAGAGCGGATGGATGAGAGGAGAGAGCGGATGGATGAGAGGAGAGAGCGGATGGATGAGAGTAGAGAGCGGATGGATGAGAGTAGAGAGCGGATGGATGAGAGTAGAGAGCGGATGGATGAGAGGAGAGAGCGGATGGATGAGAGGAGAGAGCGGATGGATGAGAGTAGAGAGCGGATGGATGAGAGGAGAGAGCGGATGGATGAGAGGAGAGAGCGGATGGATGAGAGTAGAGAGCGGATGGATGAGAGGAGAGAGCGGATGGATGAGAGGAGAGAGCGGATGGATGAGAGGAGAGAGCGGATGGATGAGAGTAGAGAGCGGATGGATGAGAGGAGAGAGCGGATGGATGAGAGTAGAGAGCGGATGGATGAGAGTAGAGAGCGGATGGATGAGAGGAGAGAGCGAATGATTCATAGAAGGTCTAAGAGGGTAAGGAGGAGTTTATAAAAGTTTTTCGCTGATTCCTGAATATAAGTCGCACGCTTAAAACCTGGGCTTGTCGGTAGAACAGTTGTTTCCTATGTTTTGTAACTGTGGCCACTTTAATTAATTTTAAAAGCACATCAGAATCGGCGATACGCACCCAGCAACAATCAGTGCTTCTCTCTTGTCAAAGATTGAAAGAAAAAACGAGGCGCTAGTCTTGTCATGTAAGGAAACGAAAATACTTCAGATCGTGATGATAGTTGGAAGAATTATTGTCCAACAGATACACAAATAGGCTGCGGTTTTTATATCTATAAATATTTTTGTTTGGAAAATTTGGTTACACTTCTATAGATAGATAGGATGATAACGCAGATAAATGGGATAGATAGATAGGATAGAGATAGGTGGGATAGATATCGATGGGATAGATAGATGGGATAGATATAGATGGGATAGATATAGATGGGATAGATATAGATGGGATAGATAGACGGGATGGATATAGATGGGATAGATATAGATGGGATAGATATAGATGGGATAGATATAGATGGTATAGATATAGATGGGATAGATATAGATAGGATAGATATAGATGGGATAGATAGACGGGATGGATATAGAGGGGATAGATATAGAGGGGATAGATGTAGTTGAGATAGATAGATAGATCGGATAGATAGATAGATCGGATAGATAGATAGATTGGATAGATAGATGGGAAAGATAGATGGGTTAGATATATAGGAAAATAGAAATAGATTTCAGGGGAAATTAATAGGTGGAATAGACAGGCGGAAGAAACCGGTGGAAATAGACAATTGGAGACAGACAGTTGAGAGACGCAGGAAAGGATTGGCGTAATTCTGCGCTGGGCCATTCATATACTATGAAAGTCCCATAGTTACATAGTTTCTTCACACTATGGCTATGTTGGTTTGCATGTTCAACTCTGTCATCTCCAACTTCATCTTCATCAACCTAACCCTCCCCGCGCGCACTCCCTTCCACTCCTAGAAGAAAGCTTTTCATTTCCGCTGTTGAAGTTCTGCCAGGCCCGAGTCTAACCATGGCCTTATTTGCTCGTGCACTAATTTTCACGGCGGGCGAGAAGTTTGAGTTGAAAGAGGAGAAGCGAAATAACTAACTAAAAGTACATTTGATAATTATCCAAATCTATTTTGGGGTATCGGCATAATTTACTAATTTAAAGGTGCAATTAAAAAACATGGCTAAAATTAATGGCGTTTTTTTAGTTTTGCGATATTTACGCTCAATAGAAATAGAAAGAAGAGAGAAGAAAATGGGAAGGAAGGGTGGAAGGGAGAGAGCGGAGAGTGGAGAATAGAGGGGCGGAAGACAGAGAATAGAGGGCGGAAGACAAAGAATAGAGGGTGGAAGACAGAGAATAGGGGGCGGAAGACAGAGAGTAGAGGGCGGAAGACAGAGAGTAGAGGGTGGAAAACAGAGAGTAGAGGGTGGAAAACAGAGAGTAGAGGGCTGTAGACTGAGGGTAGAGGGCGGTAGACTGAGGGTAGAGGGCGGTAGACTGAGGGTAGAGGGCGGTAGACTAAGGGTAGAGTGCGGTAGACTGAGGGTAGGGGCGGAAGAGAACTACCCAACAGCGCCCAGCAACAAACACCGCATCCTAACTTACTTCCCAACCCTGCCGCACTCGCAGGGTGGCCTACATCAAGGCCATAGACATCTGGATCATCGCCAGCATCATGTTCGTAATCGGAGCCCTGATCGAGTTCGCCGTGGCTTCATTCCGCGCCAGGCGAACCAAAATAGAGAACTGGCAGCAGGAGATTCGCTGCGTGGTCCGCTCCGAGCTGCAGCGACTCGCTGTCATACGCGGACCTCCGCTGACGATGCCGCCAAATTCAGCCGGCATCAACCAGCATCATCATCCTCATCACCTGCTGGCCGGGGCCACTGTCGGCAGCGGTGGCGGCGTCGGCGGCTATCCAGGATTTCCTGAGGAGTTGGAGGACCTACTGGCGGTCAGCATTGAGGAGGGCGGAGGAGTGGGCGGCGGCGGCATGGCGAAGGGCGTGATGGGCGGAGCGCCCGCAGCGTCGCCCGTGCCACCTCCCGACTCAGATATCGACGCTTACAGCAGATTCCTGTTTCCCGCCTGTTTTCTGCTGTACAACTGCTTCTACTGGCTGTACTATCTGGTGCTGGTGATCAAAATTGAGCCGGGTCAGACTGAGAAATAGCAATCGGACTGTGGGTACCTTGAACTTCTGCTTTCTGCTTGTGTTTTGCTAGTCATTCCATGCGACAGACACTCGAGTGACGAAGGAATCCTTAGTCAACCGATTATAACTGTCTCAAAGGTATGTCACCTGTCTTTGGGGTGTCTTAGAAGTATGTCACCTGTCTTTGGGGTGTCTTAGAAGTATGTCACCTGTCTTTAATTGGGGTGTCTTAGAGGTATGTCAACTGTCTTTGGGGTGTCTTAGAGGTATGTCACCTGTCTTTGGGGTGTCTTAGAGGTATGTCACCTGTCTTTGGGGTGACTTAGAGGTATGTCAACTGTCTTTGGGGTGTCTTAGAGGTATGTCACCTGTCTTTGGGGTGTCCTAGAGGTATGTCACCTGTCTTTGGGGTGTCTTAGAGGTATGTCACCTGTCTTTGGGGTGTCTTAGAGGTATGTCAACTGTCTTTGGGGTGTCTTAGAGGTATGTCACCTGTCTTTAATTGGGTTGTCTTAGAGGTATGTCACCTGTCTTTGGTGTGTCTTAGAGGTATGTCACCTGTCTTTGGGGTGTCCTAGAGGTATGTCACCTGTCTTTGGGGTGTCTTAGAGGTATGTCAACTGTCTTTGGGGTGTCTTAGAGGTATGTCACCTGTCTTTGGGGTGTCTTAGAGGTATGTCAACTGTCTTTGGGGTGTCTTAGAGGTATGTCAACTGTCTTTGGGGTGTCTTAGAGGTATGTCAACTGTCTTTGGGGTGTCTTAGAGGTATGTCACCTGTCTTTGGGGTGTCTTAGAGGTATGTCACCTGTCTTTGGGGTGTCTTAGAAGTATGTCACCTGTCTTTAATTGGGTTGTCTTAGAGGTATGTCACCTGTATTTGGGGTATCTTAGAGGTATCGCTGAAAAAATAATTGTGCTAGAAAAATGGCTAAGACCGGCCATGCTCAAGTACTGAAAGAATTTGCTGGTCAAAATGCAATGGGCAACAAAAACTGTATCCAGTCTCGTTTATTCTTATCAGTGACTGCTTTTTGAATGCCTCCCTTGCGGCCTAGTCCCCGACGACAGGAGGGCAAAGCTATAGATTGGAATGAGCTGGGAGTGAGTAGGGCCAGGCCAGTCAAGCTCAGCCCCGGGATGGCCTGGTCATGTCGCCTGCAGCGTCAGTGATAGCCATTTCAAAGAAATTCAGAATTCCTTAGCTCTAATCTCTCTTCCAGCCACTTTGAGAGCGCATCTGCTTCAGTTCACCTAAGCTGCATGGCTGTTGCTAGCTCGTTTGTCCCCAAGTCAAGCGTTACAAAATTTCCCAGCCTCTGTATAAATAGACTGCAGCTGCAAGCCAGTCAAGCGAATATAATTACCATAGAAATCGTATCGGCTTGCAGATTCTGTCTTTGGATCTCCATAAATTGGATATTTTTGTGACTTTCTTCGTCAGCGAAGTGTCCCTAATAAAGTTTCTTTGCTCGAATAATCGCGAAGTATAAAAGTACATATTTTGTACTTTAATAACGTGTTTAACTGTTACGTATATTGTGGGGCGCGCAATGCAATCGCTGGGGATGTGGCCACTGACTGTTCATTCGGTCCAAATGGTCTAGGTGTAATCAATATCTTTCTGCGTTTTGCTTGAGGTCATGATGTGTGATATGCACGAATGTACATGTATGCTGAGCTAATCTAACCCTTCTTCACCACCCCTCTCCGCCAACCTCACACCCTCGCACTCTCCGATTGGTTAAGGCCCGTGAAAGAATGGTCATTCAATTTAGATTATCGATCGATAATACAAGGAGAAGCAAGAAAGTCCTTTTAAGTTTGCAAGCATGCAGTTCGATGCAGTTCAAGCGCGGCTAACTATAAAAACGCTATCATGAGAAAGCACTGCCTCACATGCGTACTTTGCTATCGAGTGATTTCATTCTGACAGTCCAAACCCGGCTTGCTGTTACGCCGAGTGGGAGGGGCAGATCTTTCGGATAGAGCGAAAAAAATAACTTCATCTCACAGAGCGACATTGCAGAGAAGAGGAAGAGAGAGAGGGAAGAGGGGCACGGAACTCGATGCGCAGAATTTAATTGCATCACCTAATCAGATTATTCCCTGTATATAAATCTATATATTTATATACGAGTATAATACGCGCATTGACTGCACAGGGGGCATTTCTAGGAAAATTATCCTTTAGATTGACTCGCAAACAAACACACACCGATTGATTCGTGCCTGTACATTTCTGCTACTTAAATATAAAACTGGATCCTGATAAGTCTCCTATGAACTTGTGGGCAGGGTGTTGTTTGTATGAAAACAAGTCCTAAAAAGTACTTCCGCCTGAAATGAAGCAATTAGAAATTGGTTTCTCTCTAATTATGTCGTGTGCAAATCACTGCAGTTTGTTTAGTTTCTGTTAATTGCTTGCGTGTCGTTTCTTTTATATTTCTGTTAATGTTTGCTATAATTACTAGATTAATATGTGTTCTCGCGTGAACAAAAATTAATTGTCTGAAACATCAAGTTGTAAAAATTATTGTTAGTCACTAAATTTTTGTCTACTTATATCGAGTAGTATGCTATTTTTCTTTGATTTTGTGTGTTTTTTCCAAGCTTTGTCAAACTTGATAAACTGATTTACACTTTTTAGGATTCTCGATTCTAAGTAAACTTTTTATGTAAATATAGTTTGTTATATAAATTAGCATATTGCGTCAACTACCTGCAAGTATCTCTCTCTCTCTCTGTGTGTGTGCGTACATTTATGCAATAACAAATGTTTTTATTACATATTGTGAAATAGTGCACTTTGTACTTAAGTTAAAGTTTGTTACGTTAAATTTAATTGTTTGCTGAAGCAAGTAACCACAGATTTAGTTAGAAAGTCTATAAGAAATGAGTAAGTAATTTATTATAATTAATGAAAATAATATTTTTATATTCCAAAACTACATTTATGTCTCGCTTACCATGATGTCTTTGATGTCGCTGTTTCATTATTTGTTTAAATCATCAACTATTAATTGGTTATGTTTTGTTTTAATTCGTCCACTGTTGACCACGAGTTTACGGCTCAATTTGTTAATTTAGATAGTGATTTGTTTAAAACAACCGCAAAATTCAATGCTGACAGGCTTGCTTAGGTTAAAGATTGCAACTGATTTCTAAACTAAAATTTATTTAGTTTAACTGCACACTTTTTTTTCAACCGCTGAACGCAGCCGAAAGAGAATAAACTCAAGATCTCATAACGAACCGCATTAGCTGTTTTAAAGAACTATATTTATCCTTTTTTTCTAGCTAAAATCGAGATTACGAGCGTGTTAATACTCGTAATATTTTATTAGCAAATCTAGAGAACGGAAAATGGTAAAAACTACCTATTCATTTTTATGATCACGAGGTTAAAGACCAACAATCTGACTAGCTGGGATATTCGGCAAGATTAAAGGCCCGAAACAAAAAAGGACAACTGAAGCTTGCTTTTTTTAGTTTAGCAAAGGATAAATAATAAGATTAGTTATATTCTCTAGATCTTTTACTGTCTGCGGAGATAATCAGATTCTTAAATAGGACTTGCAACCAAGTGCTCCATGCATCTATTGAGGTTATTCATCCCACATTTAAATTCAGCAGCCAAAGCGCCTAAGAGAACTTTCATTATTGACTTCTTTTATTTTCAAAGAATCTACTAATTTGCACTTTTAAGCCACTCTGCGTCTGAGACAAATTACCGGCCGGATGTCGCAACGATCTGGGACTTTGCCGGCGAGAAAAAGGGATAATACAATTCTAATCCCGTTCTTTTGAAAAGCGAATTTCGAAGTCCTCTGTTTTGACACAGTCAATTTTTTCAGGGCCGGATTCTAGCGAATCAAAAGTTTCTTGATAGTGGATCGAGAGAAAGGACTGCTCAGAACGATTTCTTAAAAGGAACAGTTTTGCTGACCCACACTTACCTCTGCTCAGGCACTCTGCCCCAAACTGTACTCAGTACTTGCTCAACGCCATAAGCCACCCAGCATATACTGCAGCAGCTAAACAGTCAGCAGTCTGAGCAAAGTTAAGAAGAGGTCCAAACAGGTCCACTTCCTTCCGGCAGGTCAATTCTGACTTTCTAGCTCAAGCCACACGGTCATATTGTATGAGGAATATAGTTTGCAGAAATCCTAGGGCTAACTAGAGTACAGAGATGCTGTGTGCTCAAATGCCTCAGCAAGCTGAATATGGGATGGATGAGATGAAGGTTTGATTATTTACCTGCTTAAGTTGGGATTGCGTTATTACTGTAGGTAGTTTCAGCACAGGTTTGGAATTGTGAATCCGGATCAATATATATGGCTTGTTTTGACTTGACAACAGGTACTAAAAGAGTACAATTATGTAGTACTTTAGTACTGCTTAGTACTGCTAATTTTTAGTACTGTTTTGCTTTCAAAAACATGGTTGTGAAGCCTATGTACTATCCATGCCTCAAATCCATGGTGGCTCCCCTCCACAAATCCATGGTGGCTCCCCTCCACAATCCATGGTGGCTCCCCTCCACAAATCCATGGTGGCTCCCCTCCACAAATCCATGGTGGCTCCCCTCCACAAATCCATGGTGGCTCCCCTCCACAAATCCATGGTGGCTCCCCCCACAAATCCATGGTGGCTCCCCTCCACAAATCCATGGTGGCTACCCCCACAGATCCATGGTGGCTCCCCCCACAAATCCATGGTGGCTACCCCCACAAATCCATGGTGGCTCCCCTCCACAAATCCATGGTGGCTCCCCTCCACAAATCCATGGTGGCTACCCCCTCCACAAATCCATGGTGGCTGCCCCCACAAATCCATGGTGGCTACCCCCACAAATCCATGGTGGCTACCCCCACAAATCCATGGTGGCTACCCCCACAAATCCATGGTGGCTCCCCTCCACAAATCCATGGTGGCTACCCCCACAAATCCATGGTGGCTCCCCTCCACAAATCCATGGTGGCTACCCCCACAAATCCATGGTGGCTCCCCCCCACAAATCCATGGTGGCTCCCCTCCACAAATCCATGGTGGCTCCCCTCCACAAATCCATGGTGGCTCCCCCCACAAATCCATGGTGGCTCCCCTCCACAAATCCATGGTGGCTCCCCTCCACAAATCCATGGTGGCTCCCCCCACAAATCCATGGTGGCTCCCCTCCACAAATCCATGGTGGCTACCCCCACAGATCCATGGTGGCTCCCCCCACAAATCCATGGTGGCTACCCCCACAAATCCATGGTGGCTACCCCCACAAATCCATGGTGGCTCCCCTCCACAAATCCATTGTGGCTACCCCCACAAATCCATTGTGGCTACCTCCACAAATCCATGGTGGCTACCCCCACAAATCCATGGTGGCTACCCCCACAAATCCATGGTGGCTCCCCTCCACAAATCCATGGTGGCTACCCCCACAAATCCATGGTGGCTCCCCTCCACAAATCCATGGTGGCTACCCCCACAGATCCATGGTGGCTCCCCCCCACAAATCCATGGTGGCTCCCCTCCACAAATCCATGGTGGCTCCCCTCCACAAATCCATGGTGGCTCCCCTCCACAAATCCATGGTGGCTCCCCCCACAAATCCATGGTGGCTCCCCTCCACAAATCCATGGTGGCTACCCCCACAGATCCATGGTGTCTCCCCCCACAAATCCATGGTGGCTACCCCCACAAATCCATGGTGGCTCCCCTCCACAAATCCATGGTGGCTACCCCCACAAATCCATGGTGGCTCCCCTCCACAAATCCATTGTGGCTACCCCCACAAATCCATTGTGGCTACCTCCACAAATCCATGGTGGCTACCCCCCACAAATCCATGGTGGCTCCCCTCCACAAATCCATGGTGGCTACCCCCACAAATCCATGGTGGCTACCCCCACAAATCCATGGTGGCTCCCCTCCACAAATCCATGGTGGCTCCCCTCCACAAATCCATGGTGGCTGCCCTCCACAAATCCATGGTGGCTACCCCCTCCACAAATCCATGGTGGCTCCCCTCCACAAATCCATGGTGGCTGCCCCCACAAATCCATGGTGGCTACCCCCACAAATCCATGGTGGCTCCCCTCCACAAATCCATGGTGGCTCCCCTCCACAAATCCATGGTGGCTGCCCTCCACAAATCCATGGTGGCTACCCCCTCCACAAATCCATGGTGGCTCCCCTCCACAAATCCATGGTGGCTCCCCTCCACAAATCCATGGTGGCTCCCCCCTCCACAAATCCATGGTGGCTCCCCTCCACAAATCCATGGTGGCTCCCCTCCACAAATCCATGGTGGCTGCCCCCACAAATCCATGGTGGCTACCCCCACAAATCCATGGTGGCTACCCCCACAAATCCATGGTGGCTACCCCCACAAATCCATGGTGGCTACCCCCACAAATCCATGGTGGCTACCCCCCACAAATCCATGGTGGCTCCCCTCCACAAATCCATGGTGGCTCCCCTCCACAAATCCATGGTGGCTACCCCCTCCACAAATCCATGGTGGCTGCCCCCACAAATCCATGGTGGCTACCCCCACAAATCCATGGTGGCTACCCCCACAAATCCATGGTGGCTACCCCCACAAATCCATGGTGGCTCCCCTCCACAAATCCATGGTGGCTACCCCCACAAATCCATGGTGGCTCCCCTCCACAAATCCATTGTGGCTACCCCCACAAATCCATGGTGGCTCCCCCCCACAAATCCATGGTGGCTCCCCTCCACAAATCCATGGTGGCTCCCCTCCACAAATCCATGGTGGCTACCCCCTCCACAAATCCATGGTGGCTGCCCCCACAAATCCATGGTGGCTACCCCCACAAATCCATGGTGGCTACCCCCACAAATCCATGGTGGCTCCCCCCCACAAATCCATGGTGGCTCCCCCCCACAAATCCATGGTGGCTACCCCCACAAATCCATGGTGGCTACCCCCACAAATCCATGGTGTGGAGCCTGTTTAGAAAGCGGCTTGCAATAAAATCTAGTCTATGGCTTTGTTCGAAGTCATTCTATTTTCTGTTGATCTGTTTACGATCCATGTTTTTCAACTTCAAGCTATTATAATTAGTTTTTACCTGCTTAAAATATTGCCCCACCTGACTAGTGTTTGGCAAGCTTTCGCCATCTGAATCCGAATCGCGAGTCTCCTACTAGCTGCGTGGGGCTTCATGAAGCCAGCCCTTCCACTTCATCAGCTCAGACAGCTTGGCAATCCATAGGAACTCTCGCATTCTCTCTGCGCCCTTTCCTGCAACTCTTTCATGAGGGGATCATGCAGCCTCTCTCTCTCCCCTGGCATTATTATACGTTGATATATGCGTTATAAAGTTTTCTGCGCTAATACTGTAGCAGCAGCAACTTCGCATGTACCGTCATTCTATCCTGGGCTTTCTGCAACTCTCCCTCTCTTCTCCCCATCTTGCTTTTTTCTGTCTATTGGGAAGTTTTCTGTGTGTCTGTGTATGTGTGTGTGTTCTTTTCACATCATCTTCGGAGCTTAATCTGTGCCTAATTCAGACTGTCGCAGGCTACGGGCATTAAGGCCCGTGTGTCTCCTCTTTATAGCTGGATGCTTGTCAGTTCTTTCCCGGCCTTATCTAGTTATTTTGCCCCCGAGCAGTTCGTCTCACCTAGGCCAAGGAATTGCACGTTAAGTCGGCATACACGAGGCGTGTTACAGTCTACAATATGTACTCGAATAAAATTTGTTTCTTTTTTGGGGACGCAACTCTAAATGCATGCTATCATCTAGTTTACGTTAGAATTAAAAATCTTAAATTGAGGTATCTTTGCGCATAAAAATTGCTCCCAGTTAATTTGTTGCGTCCCAAGAGGCAAAGACTCGAGGGGATCTCGTGCATTGACCGAAGCGAACGATAAGAAAAAACGCGAATTCTAATCCTATAGCAGCAAATTCATTTTTTATGAATGACTAACGACAGAGTTTGCAATGAATGTGCCTTAAGTAGTATCGAAAGCGGCTCAATCTTTAAAAAACTGTGCTTCACTCTGCATCAGAAAAGTTTCGGTTCAGACTTCCGTCATTACAAAAATTATGATGCTCACAATTGGTACGATATAGCTGCATGTGTGGCATCATACCAACTTACTTTGCCTGTAATTACCGGCACATGCTTAATCAGTACACACAACAAAACAAATGCAAGGACACCTAGAATTACTATTAGTAGCATTATTCTAGATGCGCTTTTTTATGTTCTGGATTGCTAAAGAAAAAAAATCCATGAGCTGTGTTTAAAAAGGATATTTATATTCCTGTCGGGATCTGTCTGGTTTTATTTGACATGCCCAATAAAAATGCTTGAATGTCGGCAAGAAATTTTACAGCTGCTGAGCTGTCATTGCAAACTTTTTTCGTTACTTTATTTTGAGATTTAAGTTTTTCTGCGTTACCTACTTCCTTTTTTCTAAGAATACAAAAATAAAGTCCAGATTTGAACTAACTACTGAATTCAAGGAAATGAGCCACTTAATTAGTAAAATGTGAGCAAATATTATAAACTATAAAATGCTAAAGACGATGCAAAGTTTACTAATTAAGAAAAATTAAAAGTCTAAACAAAAGTGGCGTACATACGTGGCATGTAAATTGAGAATTGATGATTTACAGAATTGTTTCATCACAGTGCACTTTGCAGCTGTTTTGCTAAATTTGCTTATGCCTAATTAAATTTTTCATTATGTAAATAATATTATATTTATAAGATCGTGTGCTATCACTGCTATGCATGATATCGATGGCAGATTTTTCTATCATTCGTGGTTAATAGGCCTAGCTTGCTCTAACAATAATGTTAGTATGAGTAGAAACTGAAACAAAAATTGAATTCTGCAAGAACTTAAAGGATGGGAAATAAGTTTCCATTTATTCACAACACCAATTTGATTGATCAGCAGTTAATTAATCACAGTAAACCTATATTATATTTATTTCCTGATCTTGGCAAGGTGAAATCCTAATATCGGCTTCCAAATGTTGAATAACCAACTAATGAATATTAATCAGCCATAACCAAGAGTTTGTAAGGGCCTAGCTCAGGACAGCAGGTGTGTGTTCTAGGCTGTGAATGCCCATACTAAGCATATGTCTAGAAATTTGCCTAAACTGGAGGAACTAGCTGTAGAATCTTAGATAATTATAGATTTTGAGTAGGCCTAGGCCTAATAAATAGATTCTAATTGTCTAATTGATCTAGATCTATCATTGCTGCTTCTTGTCC
Source organism: Macrostomum hystrix (assembly GCA_950097015.1). Lineage (NCBI taxonomy): Eukaryota > Metazoa > Platyhelminthes > Macrostomidae > Macrostomum > Macrostomum hystrix. Next base: position 5,446,555 of record CATNEN010000011.1, read on the forward strand.
ACTGACTCCTTTTCATTAACTTAATCATAATTTAAGTATTTTTTAAAAAGAAACTAGTTTTTTTTAAAGAAACTAGTTTTTTTTCTTAAAAGCATCTAGGGCCTATTAATTGATCTAGATGAAAGCCTAGGCCTACCATTTCATAGAGAAAATTAAATATTTTCTATGGCTACAAGTATAAAGTAGGCTAGCCTAGTTGGATCCTTGACATACATGCACAACACCCGGCCGACCTGGCCAAACCGGCCAGGTGAATTGGTGAAACGAGGGCCAAGCAAGGTAAGTTGCATAAACCAATCAACCAAGCGCAAAAATATCAAAGGGGGGACCAAGGGACAAAAAAGGAAGTGTGAAGAAAAGGAAAAAGGGGAGAGAAAAAGAGAACAAATGAGAGTTAGAAAGCTTTAGAAAGCTAGATTACGACTATCTAAGTCGTAAATAGAGCAATGAAATGAACTAAGTCACAAATGAGAGCAAAAACTAAGTTGCACAGCCGGCTAAGATTTAGGAGGTTGCGCATATATGATCCTTGACACTTCACCATCTTACAACTTCGTCATCTACTTGGAAGGTAAGGACACTTCGTCATCCAGCCAATTGGCATGCTTTAAAGTTTGGTTAGTTAATCATCTACTAGGGTAGGCCTAATGTATCATCAACCAAACAGTGTATCTTCAAAATCAAACAAGAATTTTGACTCCTTCATTGGTCTCATGCAAAACAGAAACAAGCTAGGCCTATTGTGTTTCACAGAACAACTAATTTGAAAGTTGAATAAATTATCTACAAGCTGAGGCATGACATGCAATGAAGCATTTAGAGGAAAGAAAGATATGGATGTTTCAGTAGAAATTTTTATTGCAAAAGCATACTTTTTAATGACAAATTTTCAGTACTTTAGACTAAGATTGTATGTGGTTGCTTTCCAATTAAATTACCATAAATTTAGTTATTTATAGTGTCTGAAAAATGCTTTCAAATGACATGATTCATGATAGATCACTCCTTAAAATAAGATTAAACCACTCACTCAAATTGTCAAACCGAACATCAAATTCTCTGTTTGGTTTGAAGATACATCAAAATCACAGTTTGGTTTTAGATGAAAAACATAAAAAGCTTTTTTTCTATTTGAAAAAATTGCTAAAGCAGATACTTTTTAGAAAGATATAACTGTTTTCTATAACTTGGCTTTTGATTTATCATCATATCTTAAATAGAAAATCTGTAGCTTAGGTTAGAAGTTAAAAAATACACATTCTTGTTCGGTTGATGATACATTACCCTAATAACAGAAAATCTGTACTATTTTTTGGATTCACCCTGAGGCATGACATGCAATGAAGCATTTAGAGGATCAAGTTTGTCATCAATAAAGTGAGGGTGGGGTGGTGGGGCAGAGGTGTGAAAACACTTCACACTCTAAATTGTCAAAAAGAGGTGTCAAAACTGATTTCATTATAAAAGTTGAAAGATAGGCGACAACACAATGTGAGGAGGGGTGGGGAGGGGTTGTTCTGTTCTAACTTTGAAAACGTTTGTTTTATAGATGACGAAGTGTCCACAAGTCTAAGTCTCTTCATCATCCACCCTCTGAGATATTGGACAGATCGTCAACTGGATGACAAAGTTGTAAGATGACAAAGTGTCCAGGTACCGCCTAGTCTAGTCTACTAGTTTTGTCAAGAAGTAAATTGTATAGCCATATATAGTAGAATGGGCTGCACTTGACTCCCCACTGTCTTTGAACCTAAGGGCCTAAAAATAAAAATGTTAAATAATGTAATTAAATATATTTAAAATGCTTGTATATATAGAGCTATGGCGTATTATTTTCTATAAGCCTGGCTAAATGAAAAAAACTTTTGGTTCTTGAAAATAAAAATATCAAATATTTAACTAGCCCAATCAACCTACATATAACTTATGTTAACTAAGCTTTATTGGTAAAATTGTTAAGGCAGTTATATGAAAACCAAGTAAAACTGATTTCCATATTAATGACTGTATTGACATTGGCATTTATACTGCACTTCCTTACTGTATTTTTCTAATGTTAAGCTACCTACATAACATAAAGTTTAAGTTTAGTAAAGTTTATAAAAATAGCAAACAAGTGAAATAAAAATATTTGTTGCTGCATTGTCTGACTGATTAATTGTTTACAGGAGTCAGCATCAGAGGCAATGTCTCACCAGTTTGAGCTGCAAAAAGCAATTCTACAGCCGCATCTGTTTGGTAAAGCGCAACAGCAGCAGCAAATCGATCAGAGCCTTCAATGCGGAATCTGCCTGTCGGAATACACAGATCCCCGCGCACTGCCCTGCCTGCACACATTCTGTGCCGATTGCCTTCGCAACTTGCCCCGGGTCAGTCAAGCTTCTCTCAGCTGTCCGATGTGCCGGTGTCGCCACAATGTGACCGATGTGGCTAATCTACCAAAGAACTTCTATCTGGATCAACTGCGCGAGGCGGCCGCTGTCAAGTCGCCCTCGCCGCCTCGCTGCCTCGCCGAAGACTGTCAGTCTCGCCCCGTAGCCTTCTGCGAATGCTGCTCTGATCCGCTCTGCCTGCGCCACCTCAACGCCCACTCGACCGCACTGCTAGCCGACTGTCGAACTGTCACTCTTGAAGCTCGCGAAGCATTGCGTACTGGCGAAGATTCCGCTAGGCAGCGAAGCGATGATCTGCAGGCAGCTTTGAACAGTCTAAAGAATCGAGCTAGTCAGGCGGATGCCGCACTGGCTCGTCTGTCTGACATCATTACTAATAGGCGAATAATGATTGCCAACCAGACTGCCAGTCTGTCTGCCCGACTGAAGCGCCAGAGTGAAGCCTCCGCCAATCGTATGGTTGAACTGTCGACCATCCATCGCCTATTAGTGGACGCAGTTGAACTAGAAGATCTTTGCTCAGCCAAAAAGCAATTGCAACCGGCTAAAAGGCTTTTAGCGGCTTGTAAACTTGAAAATTCCTCCTGCGAGTCAATGCCTTCTAGTTTGCTTGATGCTTTTGTTAATCTTGACGCGCTGAAACGATTGGAAACCGATTTAAAGAATGCCACAGCTATGCATGATGTGTCCAATGAAGCTTTGGATCAGTCTACTCATGTAGAGTTTTCTGCTGCTCCTGCTGCTGCTGCTGCTGCTGCTGCTTCTGTTCCAAATCCTCCAGTTCCTCAGGCTGCCTTTGTTGGCAACCAAGCATTGCTCGTTGCGCCTCGGACTCCTAAAGCTCTGCCTTGCGATTTTCGGCCTGTTGATTTGGTCATTGCTAGGCACATTGACGGACCGCTGTGGTGCCACCCAGAGTTGGGTCTGTTTGTTGGCGCCCAAGCTCCCAAACTAACAGCTAACAGCAATCATAATGATAGCCAAACTGACAACTGGGCTCTTGTCCGGCAACCTGTCATTGCTTGCCTCAGCGACTGCGGAGAATTGCACTTTATGGATGCGAACGGAAAACACGTGGCTAAGCTAGCCCTGGATGGCGTTAAAGTGAGCTCAGAAATCGCATCCTGTGTAGCTTTTTAAACTGCTGCTTACTTCAACACCACTGCCAAGGCTACTGACACCCCACTGCCTCTACTGACACCCCAATGCCTCTACTGACACCCCACTGCCTCTACTGACACCCCAATGCCACCACTGACACCCCGCATCTTTATTAATACATTCCGTCGCTGCCTCACCGCAGGCCTCTCGCCTGTGCGAATGCCCGACACGCAATGCTCTTGTCCTTGCTGACGCTGTTGCCGGTTTAGTTCTGCTTTGGTGCCCCAGTACAGCTGTCGGGATGAACAACTCGACGACGGCAGTTGTTGCCGCATCGGCCAGTGTCTGGCAACCTCGCGGTCTCGCCTCTGCCGGCCAGACAATCTATGTGGCCAGTCCTGGCGCTGTGCACCTGCTTGACTGCGTCACCATGGCAACCGTGGCTTCCATTAGGCGGCCATTCAAAAGTGCGGACGCCGTAGCCGCTTGGCCTGACAGCCTTGTCCAGGGCGGCTTTGTAGTATCGGATTGCGCTGAAGGTAAAGTGCACCTGTTCAGTGCACCCGCCGCTTGCCATCATCTGAACACATTCGCCTGTCCCGAGGCGTCCTTCATTGAAGTGGGATTACTGCTAAACACTGCTCAACGAAGACGTACTGGCCGCTGCTATCGGCAATTTTTTGCTTCTCGCTCGCGTCGACATTCCGTGCTCGCTGTGAACATTGACGACGATACGGACGATGCTGACGGGTTGCCTAGGTGACAGATTTTATTTGTTTTTGCTGGGATTCCGAATTTCCTGATGTGGTTCTAAGCTAGTGTTATTGCTGCGATTCTAAGCTAGTGTTATTGCTGCGATTCTAAGCTAGTGTTATTGCTGCGATTCTAAGCTAGTGTTATTGCTGCGATTCTAAGCTAGTGTTATTGCTACGATTCTAAGCTAGTGTGTTCTTGCTGCGATTCTAAGATAGTGTTATTGCTGCGATTCTAAGCTAGTATTATTGCTGCGATTCTAAGCTAGTGTTATTGCTGCGATTCTAAGCTAGTGTTATTGCTGCGATTCTAAGCTAGTGTTATTGCTGCGATTCTAAGCTAGTGTTATTGCTACGATTCTAAGCTAGTGTGTTCTTGCTGCGATTCTAAGATAGTGTTATTGCTGCGATTCTAAGCTAGTATTATTGCTGCGATTCTAAGATAGTGTTATTGCTGCGATTCTAAGCTAGTGTTATTGCTACGATTCTAAGCTAGTGTTATTGCTGCGATTCTAAGCTAGTGTTATTGCTGCGATTCTAAGCTAGTGTTATTGCTGCGATTCTAAGCTAGTGTTATTGCTGCGATTCTAAGCTAGTGTTCTTGCTGCGATTCTAAGATAGTGTTATTGCTGCGATTCTAAGCTAGTGTTATTGCTGCGATTCTAAGATAGTGTTATTGCTGCGATTCTAAGCTAGTGTGTTCTTGCTGCGATTCTAAGATAGTGTTATTGCTGCGATTCTAAGCTAGTGTTATTGCTGCGATTCTAAGCTAGTGTTATTGCTGCGATTCTAAGCTAGTGTTCTTGCTGCGATTCTAAGATAGTGTTATTGCTGCGATTCTAAGCTAGTGTTATTGCTGCGATTCTAAGATAGTGTTATTGCTGCGATTCTAAGCTAGTGTGTTCTTGCTGCGATTCTAAGATACGGTCCCTGCTGGGATTCTAAGATGGGGTTCTTCCTGCGATTCTAAAGTTTGATTATCTTCATGCGATTCTACCCAACATTTCAGAGTACTGACAGTGGGCAATGACAATGGGGAGAAAGGCTCGGCCCCCGGCCAGGTCAACTGCCCGCTGGGTTTGCGCTTCGACGCCCCAAGCGGCTGCTTGTTCGTGTGCGACTTCTACAACTATCGACTGCAGGTGTTTCCAGTCTAAGATGCTTAATTACGCTTTATATTTTAGTCTGATACTGGCTGTGTGACTTTTCTCAATATCTGCTGTAGTTTTCTTCAGCTGTTGTTTAAGTAGGACCAGCAAAACTAAACATCTATTAGCTATTACTCAGTGATTGTTTATTTATTACTGCATTTTAGCTATTCGCATGATTTAGTATCTGACATCCCACTGCTACATCTGACACCTTGATGCTTCCCCGACACATACCCTGACACCATTGCCTCACCTAACCCCCCAGTGCTTCCCCTGACACCCCAGTGCTTCCCCTGACACCCCAGTGCTTCCCCTGACACCCCAGTGCTTCCCCTGACACCCCAGTGCCTCCCCTGACACCCTGCTGCCTCACCTGACACCCCAGTGCCTCCCCTGACACCCTGCTGCCTCACCTGACACCCGACGATAGTAATCATTCATTATAATTTTTCCTAGCTTTCATCTTGTATTTGTAATGTACGAGCGTACATTCGCTTAATTTAACACAATTTAATTTGTTTAGTTTTGTTTGCTTTTTCAAAAAATCAATTTCCAGTATTTCAGAAAAGACTTGACTATCTTGATTTGATCCTAAAGAAGCTAAGTACAGGTTTTTCATATGTTATTTTATATACTCTACTAGGAGTAAATTATAGACAAAAAGTACTATATACTTTATGCTTCACGTCGTGCACATTATTATATTCTTCATGTCGTCTGTAACTTTTCGATTGAAAAATCTGTTTTGTTTAAATAATTTTGAAAAAGAAATTTTTCTACATTAGAATCCTGCAAATGCTTGAATTTGGATTCACATTTTTTTACTTTTCCTTATGCAGTTCTGTTTGTGCTTTTGTATATTTACAATTTACATTTTTTAGAAACAAAACCAATGTGTAACAAAGTTTGTATGTGTCAGTTGTAATAACTAACAAATTATTTGAATATATTTATATTATAGCGAAATAGCGAAAGCGTTGCAAAATGAATACAAACGTAACTACGTTTCCGTTTTAAATTATTTAATTGGCAAACAGTTTTGCATTAAGAAAATAATTTGTTGTATAGTTGAATGCAGTGCACATTAGCCATTTTTTCAGCGTCACCAACATCAGATGTTCTTGTTTAAACTGGGTTGACGTTTGATAAATGGTTCATTTCGTCAGTGCTTTGGCCCGGCTGCTGCTGCTGCTGCTGCTGCTGCTGCAGTGTTAGAGCCAGTAAACGCAGTTGTTCAGCATACGAGTAGGCAAATGGCTGTTCAACTTGTTGAAATTCCATCATTGTCATATTGGAAGGCCAAGGCACCAGTGACTGTTCAGCAGGATCTGTTGCTAGGGCTGCTGCTGCTGCTGCCGCGGCAGTCTCCGCGTGCTGCCTTCGTCTCGACTTGGCCCGACGATTCTGAAACCAGATCTTCACCTGACAGGGTGACAGGCCGAGGCTAGCAGCCAGTTGATCTCGATCTTGCCGAGTGACATAGTCTGATTGGCTGTAGGCGGATTCCAATGCTCTGGTTTGATTGGCTGTGAAATTGCTGCGAGAGCGGTGATGATGCTGCTGCTGCTGCTGCTGCTGCTGCTGCTGCTGCTGCTGCGTTGGCTTCGAAGTCTGGCTTGGATCATTGCGGACTGCGTCATGTTTGATAATGTTGCGGCTAGACGACGGTGATGTCCGCTCAAAGCCTGTCTGCTCATGATTGCTGTCTGTAGACATATTTAAGAAAAGGCTATGTTGTATGTGTGTGCAGTGAATATAATATTTCCCAATTTTCCTATTGATGGTTTGCACGTGCTAAGCAATTGACAACTTGGTGAACTATTCAATATTTCAAAGTTGTTTGCTTGCTATATCCATTATACCCGTCGTTTTAGCCGTTTCCTACTCGTACATTATTTTTGTCTAAAACTTGATCTCTCAGGATATTAATAGGGGATGAATATAATTGGACTCGTGTAAATCTGCCCCGATCTCATCATCGTCAGGCAGTGTGCGCTGTCACTGTCCCTTCGAGGTTCGCCCTCAAGGGCGTGAATTGCACGACAAGCCCCCAAGCCAGATGAATGTGGCCTCGCCACGGAATCGAGCTCAATGACCTTAGTGCGAGAGGTAAACGCGTTAGACCGCCCTGTCGCTCACCCCCTTCATAAATATCTTACCACAATGGTCTGACAGATGTTGCTGCTGTTGCTGCTGCGAAATCTTTGACGTCAGAAACGGCGCCGCCTTTCGTTTGTCTTCCGATAGCAGACTCTCAACTGTGAACAGGCCGGGCATGTCTTGGAGATGACAAGCTGATAGAGTGATTCAACTATGATTGACAGCAATTCAACTCGCTGCTCTAGTTTTCATTTCTCAGATTTTTATATCGCGGAACAACGCAAACTCGGTCCCTCAGTCATTGGATGCGGTACACGGCAGACAAATCAAAACTATTCCACTTCATCAGCCGATCATTAGAAATCTGATCAAAGAAAATTTTCTGTGAGTTTTGGCAGGTGTCCACAGTAACCAAGCATCTGATGAAATTATCCTCCATTTTTTAAAGTGGATCATGGAAGCGCAGAGTGAGAGAGTGACAGCAGTTGCACTCTCCCCCCCAGACTGAAAGAAAGCTTTTTTTCTTGGGAACAATATTGGTCTGGACCGTGACTGTATTATATCCCATTTCTTTAATTGTTTTCCCCTTGCTGAGAACCGAACTAGCGTGAGAATGGCCTCTTCACGTTTCTCTTTTATTGTCGTCTAAGCGGCGACCGAAACCGGACTCGCCACGTGCGGTCCGAGATAATTGGTGTGGAGCGTGTGTGGTCCAATCAGTGAGCCCCCTGCCATCGAAAGGGCTCCCTGTACAATGGCCACTATCTCGGCTGCTTGATCGGATCAGCGGGTGGCACATTGTTGTTGTAGGGATGCGTAGTTCAATCTCTAATATGGTTCTCAAGATCCTTGATTTGAGCAGAAATTGTGTTGTTTGTTTGCTCAAGTGGCTTTCAAAGATTTTTATTCTCTGGAACAAAAAAATAACAATCACAGAGTTGAAGTATCGTGGGCCTCAAGTCGGGACAGGTTTTTAGCGACTAGCAACGAACAGACTTTTACCGAGCTACTAGAGTAAATTCTGCCCTATTCCACTGACTTCTTCATCGTGTGTCTTCTAACTCGATAATAAGCAGCTAGTTATTGAAAGTTGACTCTGCTGAGAAAGTTTTACGGTACTTCTTATAATTTCTCACGGAAATTTTTTACAATGCAATCAAAACTGTTAGAACATGCGGGCACCTACATGTGATTTTTTGCTTCGGCCTTCATTACGTTTGCCACCATCATCAATGGACCAAGCATGGGTGGGTGGCAGAGCGGTCTAACGCGTTTGCCTCAACAACAACAACAATGTCCCTGTGTCCCTGTCCCGATTCCGCGGCGAGGCCACATTCATTTTGGGCGCGGATAGAAGGCTTGGTGGCTTGACGTGCAATTTACGCCCTTGAGGGCCGCCAAGGCACAGTTCGAGTGTACACTGCCTGACGATGAGAAAGTCAGGGCAGATGTACACACCTGTGTGTGTGTGTGTGCCTGCGTACAGTATTCGTGTGCTTGTGTGCTCAGGAGTCAGTGAAATGGACAGAATTGCCTCCTCGCGGCTGGGGGTCGACTGTCACCAGATGATGTGTCATCGCCCGCGGCCCTCCTGCAGTTATTATTATTGTTGAATGGACCAACCTGTCTTTTACTTATTAGTATATAGTATTATGTAGAATACTACATAGCCTAAATTCACAATAACACTCTAACATTAATCTGTTATGCCGAGTTCCACCCAGTTGTCTCATTGTCTGTCTCTTGTCCAGCTCTTTCTGTAAATGCATTCGCGCCAGACTCTGAATAAATGAAAATGTACTCATCTCTCAGTTCAAGGCTTCATTCTCTAGAAAACTGAGGAATGGTTTCTAGAAATAGAAAAATATGCTTATTTAAAAGAATCAAGAATATTTTACACACGCGTTGTGTGGGCGAGAAACGCGGAAAAGCTTTGGTTTGAAGGGCCTTATACACATGATGGCGGTGTTTAACTGCACAAAACAAAAGAATTGCCGATTAGGAGGAGAGAGAAATGCGAGAGACGGGCGTTCACCCGCTGTTCGAAAAAAAGAGAGGGAAAGCAGTAGAAAGGCATGTGGCTGGTTGGTTATTAAGCATTGCAAATTGTTTGTTTGGCTCACAAAATAAGACTGGGGGTTGGCTTGGGGCAAATCTCTCTGAGTCCAAAGTTGCTGCTGCTGCTCAATATTACTCGTAGAATTCCAGTCAACGCCCTCTACAGGTTTTTGCTTTCTGCATACGTACGTAATACATCTCTTTCTGGTCCAAACCATTTCTAAGTGTGTGATGCGAGAGTAAAGGCTCGCGTCTTCATCTCTTTCCATTCAGTATATGATTGCTATTTAGCTCTGGGCAGAGAGGCTGGAGGGGTGGTTGGAAAAAACAGATGAAAAGGGCGATGTCTAGCTCAGAAAATAGAACTGAGCTGCTTTTAGGAGGCCGACTTTGCTGCTGCTTGAAACAGACAGATTCAAACTCTGTTAAAAAAACCAATTAGATCAGGAGGATAATGGTGCTCACAAACAAGGAGGCGTCGTTTGTAATTCACGCGACTGGTCAGGGCAATCCGGAGGTGAAAATCACAGGTGAGGATGATGTCACAGCATCTTACATTGTTATTAGCGCGACTAAAACAACTATAATACGAGTAGATTATTTATTAGATAACAGACTAATTGTGTGTGTGTGTCCAGCGCTATAGTCAGGTGAGCTCTATCCTTATTATTTTAACTTTTATTAACGTTTGTCTCATTATAATTACAATATCGGTAATCAATAGCCTAATTTACATACCCTTTGTTTGTCTCACAAGCTGTTCGCTGTTCAATTAACTACTTAATCTAGTCTTTGTAGCACCTAATACAATAATAAAGAGCAATTGTAGCTCATCAGAGGACGTTTTCAACGCAAAACAATCAACCTCACCAATCAACAAAGCACTTCAGGCCCAGTGCTGTCATGCCAAGGTAAGGTAAGTCTATTGTTATCCGAGTCTTGTCTAGTGCTTTTCTAAGAAACACCGGACCACCCGCAGATCCCAGCGGCAGGCTGGTCGACTTCAAGCGACAGACGCGAGGCAACGGCCTGGAGATCCGATGGACACCCAGGGTCAATGGGCCCCACCAAATTCGAGCCATTGGCCCGAACGGGCAGACAATGCCGGGCTATCCGGCCACGGTGAATGCGTACGATCCCAGGCAGGTGCGAGTGCTGCAGAAAACCCATCCGGCTCGACTGTCTGAGCCCGTACACTTTGAAGGTCAGATCCGAGTTAGGCCTTGAGAAGCTCAGTTGAAATTTTACTTTGGACTAAATCGTTACATTGTTCGTTATTAATCGTATTAACTTTCTTGGACGGAGCCTTGTGTGTCATTGTGCATTTATTCTACTTCGCTAGACCAATATTTTAAAGGCCAACTACTATTAGTAGAGCAATCAGTTCTGTAAGGCGTCTGACTGTCCAATTAAGGTCTAGGGACAAACTCCAAGGCACAGTGACATTCTACACTGCCTGACGATGAGAAAGTCAAGGCAGGTGTACACACCTGCGTGAGTGTGTGCTCAATGGTCAGCGGAATGGGCAGAATTGCCTCCTCGCTTCGATGTCAGTAAAGTTGGCACCCATTCAACAGCAGTGCGAACTGAAGCACCGAACTGAAATTTTTATGAGTGGAGTTGGGAATCGAATTTCCGACCTCCAGGTCGTGAGTCTGTAGCTCTAATCTATAGGCTACAACCGCTGCCTCTCATTTCAGTGGATACCTACGAAGCGGGTTCTGGCCAGCTGTCCGCAACAGCCGAGAACCTTGTCACCCGCGACATCATGGACGTAGACTGCAACCTCAAAGCGCCTTACATCTACGACCTCGTGTTTACTCCGCTGACTGAGGGCGAGCACGAGCTGCAGGTGTGCCTCAACGGGGAACTCGTGCCGACTAGACTGCGCTTTACACCCGCGTCCGAGATTGAGGCCGTCATCCTCAGCGAGATGCAGCTCGATGACAAGACCTACGAAGCCCCGGTGCGGCGCCAGCCTTCCAAACCGAAGCAGCAGCCGTCGAGGCCGGCGCCGAATCGCGACTATGACGGCACCGACGGTGGTGGAGGGCCCTACCAGGCGCACATTGTGGTGACAGCCGATCTGGACAAGCTCAACTTCGACATGCCAGTCGCTGACTACGGAACCAAAACCAATTCTCCGTCGAGCACCTTGAGGTCAAACAAGTCAATCGGCAGTCTAGCTCCCGTCGTTGAAGTCCAGGTGCCTCAGTACGTGCCGATTCACCACACCATCGAGTTCGAGATCAGCGGCATCCCGACTAAGGCGGCCTTCCGGGTGTCGGTGAAGAACCCGCACGGCCAGATGGAGCAGTGCGAGAACCGACGCAGCGGCAGCCAGCTGTTCATCACCTTCACGCCGCACCTGTCCGGAGCCCATCGATTCTTCGTCGAGGTCAACAATCGGTATGTTTCTGACACAGAGAAGCCACCTTATTGTCTGGCGTTCGACTGGACCAAGATCACATCCAAGCTGAAATCGCCTGTTGGGTTCCTGGACGAGCCTGTCGTCGTTGAAGTGGACGCATCGAAATGCGGCGGCGGCCTTGTTGAGTGCGTGGTGAAGCTGCGCAAGACATTCTCGTATCAGGGCAGTCTCATTGTGGCGGACTCGGAGTCGGTGGCAAATGACGAGTCAGATGCCGGCTCGATCGCCTCGAGATCAAGAAACTACGGCTCGCTAATCACGACTAAGCCCGATGACCGGTGAGAAACGAAAAATAATTTATTCTCACAACACTTTTGTGGGTCATATTGGTTGTCATGTGTTTAAATAGCACTAAAAGCCCCCAATTCCCTTCTCACCTGGGGCTAATTAACAGTAGATATACAACGGGGGGATTTCAAATACCCACACTTTCACGAAAAGCGGTCATTCACCTGTGGGAGCTAACTTTTTACCTGTCACCTGTTAGCTCATAGCTAACTTTACCCATTCCAGGTACATGATCTCATTCAACCCCGACCGAGCCGGAGTCTACGAGCTAAATGTCACCTACGACAACTTCCCCATCCCCGACTCGCCGTTTGTCGTCTCTGTCGTGGACTTCCCGGCTATCCGGCTCTCGGGCCAAGGCCTTCGCGTGGCCCCGATCTTCTCGGTTGCCTGGTACCGCATCGAGGTGATCAACGGCCCGTCTAAACACCTCAGCATCACGGTGACCAATCCGCTCAATCTGCCCGTGGACTGCACCTTGACAAAGTGGAATGACGGCCTTCTGTGCGAGTGGACCCCGGATCTGGTTGGCATGTATCACTTGCAGATCTTCCTTGGCGACCGGCTGCTCGACAAGAGCTCCTTCGAGTGCCACGCCTACGACATCGATCGGGTCAAGGTTGTCGAGTACGACAAGGTGAGTTTCATTGTCTACATTAAATTATGACGTCATTTTGGATTCACCAACCAAGCCAGACTGCACCGGCACTCAGGTGGGCATTGTTGGCCAACGGATGAGATTCGAAATCAACGCCGAGGGCGCCAGCGGCGACGGCGTCTCCGAGATTGTGCCCTTAGTCCTGCCGTTGAGCGAGTACAAAACCCTGCAGGACAAGAAGGCGGCCGCCCTGAGTCAGTCGGAAGCCGGACTCCCACTGGAGCTGCGAACCAAGAGCCAGAATGTTGTGGAGTATAGCTTTGTGCCGGCGGAGGGCCAGCAGCACGTTATTGAGGTCTTTTTTAACGCGCAGTCGTTGCAGCGTGAGTCCTCTGCTTGAGCTCGCTTCTGTCTTTATTTTTCGTTTATATTTTTGTGCGTATGTACGGCTGCTGTTCAGTCCATGGACTGGGGGGACAACGCCACACCAACCCTCAATTACCTCAGCTAAAGGACACAACTTTTTCCAGTGTAGTCTGGAATCGAACCCCAGACCTTTAAGTCGTTAGTCAGACGCTCTAACCACTAGGCATTGGTGGTTCACGTTCTTCATTCTACACTGTTAAAACGCATTCGCATTGTTTCCAGAGTGTCCAATCATGGTGTACGTTCTGTCCGAGCTCGACATCATCAACCAGCTGGCGCCCACCAGTTTTCCCTGGGTGCCGTGCCGCGTGGAGACTCGGCTTCGTTTCGGCACCCGGCTGGAGAACTACCAGCTGAATGTGCAGCCGGACCGACTGGCTGCCGTGGTCCGAGGTTCGAGTCGCAAGGATACACACACGCGCGCACACTTAGAATCATAGAATAATTTGTAGGATTGTTTAATTATTATAAGACTGCGGCTAAATTTACTCCTAACTCGCTTCCAATTCCTAAACTAGCTCCGTCCCGCGGTGTCCTGTCCAATCGCGTGTCAACCCAACGCGACACCGGCGAGTTTCACGTGCACTTCACGCCACAGGAGGCCGGGCCTCATCTGGTCGAGATGAGCTACGGCGGACAGCCAATCAAAGGCAGCCCGTTCACCGTGAATGTCTATGACCCGAGCCGGCTGAAGATCACCTACGAGGATCGGGTGACCATCACGCGGCCTGCCACGGTGCTCGTCGACCTGACCGAGGCTGGCGAGGCGCCGTTGCAGTTGAAAGTCGCCCCACCGTCTGGCAGTCACCTGGCTGTGCTGGTGAGCTGCAAGACGGGTTGCTGGGTCATGGTAGTCTGTTTAGTTAGATCATAGGTCATTGCGGTCTTTTGACTAGTGGAGCGTCGGACCCACGACTTAAAGGTCGCGGGTTCGATTCAAATCGGTACAATTAGTGTTCTTTAGCAGGACACTTAACTCTGAATTGCTTCAGATACAGAGTGAACTTAATTAAGACTTAACCCGGCTAATTAGTAGGTACCAGGGGTTATTGAGGGTGGGTGTGGCGTCCCCTTCAGTCCATGGACAGAATAGCTGTACGCAGCCTTCTGATACCCAGCGTAATAGCTACGGCTGCTGTCGGCTGCACATCTGGCCCAATTGGGGCAGGTGTAATCAGATATTGATTATTATTAGGTCATAGTGAATCATGGTGGATTTTTAGGTCATAGTGGATTTTTAGGTCATAGTGGATTTTTAGGTCATAGTGGATTTTTAGGTTATAGTGGATTTTTAGGTCATAGTGGATTTTTAGGTCATAGTGGATTTTTAGGTCATAGTGGATTTTTAGGTCATAGTGGATTTTTAGGTCATAGTGGATTTTTAGGTCATAGTGGATTTTTAGGTCATAGTGGATTTTTAGGTCATAGTGGATTTTTAGGTCACATGGATTTTTAGGTCATAAGTGGATTTTAAGGTCATAGTGGATTTTTAGGTCATAGTGGATTTTTAGTTCATAGTGGATTTTTAGGTCATAGTGGATTGGTAGGTCAGAATTTTTTGACAGCAAACAACTTTAGAAGGCTCATCGTCTAGCTCTAGCTCATCGGCAAATGAAGCAATCACCACCACGAACTTGTACAGGAGGTCCCATCCGGTCAGGCGGGAGTGACTCGCTTCGACTACGTACCAGCGGAGCTCGGCATCCACGAGCTGACATTGTTTTTTAACGGTGCCGAAGTCGAAGGCTGCCCGCTCCAGCAGGTGGCCCGCAGCCCGGAGATGGCGGTGGCGCACGGAGAGGGCCTTGTAGAAGCCCAGCTGCACCGGCCCACTCACTTCTTTGTGGATCCCAAGGGCCAGCGGGGCGACGTTTTCGTGCAAGTCGACGGTAAATATGTCTAACATATGTTACACTGCGCCTAACCTGTTAGACAACACCATGTCTAGCCCACAGATGTCTAACATGTAACACCCTGTCTAACAGTTGACAACCTGTCCAACAGGTAAAAACCTGTCTAACAGGTGAAACTCCTGTCTAACAGGAGAAACTCCTGTCTAACAGGTGAAACTCCTGTCAAACAAGTAACAACCTGTCAAACAGGTGACACTCCTGTCTAACAGATAATTCACCTGTCTAACAGGTGAATGGTGAAACTCCTGTCTAACAGGTAACACCCCGTATAACAGATGAAACTACCTGTCTAACAGTTGAAATTCCTGTCTAACAGGTAACACCCTGTCTAATGTGTGACACCCTCCCAACCCACTCAGGTCCGACTTCAATCAGCGCCTGCCAGGTGGAGCCCACCCATGACGGCCAGTTCAGGGTCTCCTACACGCCCAGCGAAGTTGGCCGCCACTCGGTGCAGGTTCGCTGGAATGACGAACCTATTCCGGGCAGCCCCTTCAAACCGTTGGTCATCGACCTGGCCTCCATACAGTGCCTGTCCGGCGGACCTGAGCAGGACGGCTCTCGCCAGCTGCCGCAGCTCATTGTTGGCCGACCGCACCGCATCGTGTTCGACGCGTCCCGCGCTGGCCCGGGTCGTCTGACAGCGGAAGTGTCCGGGCCGGCCAGGGAGCCGCTGAGCTGCTCTGTCAACGGCGACTCGCTGACATTCACACCGACTGTGCCCGGCGATCACCAGGTGGGTGGCTGCTAGCATTGATTAGTCAGCTTGTTCTAACCGGCTGTTCTAACGTGTCTAACAGGCTGTGTCTAACAGGCTGTGTCTATCAGGTTGTAGCTAACAGGTTGTACTTAGTATCTAACAGGTACAAGTGTCTTATAAAAAAATAACCCCCCTACCACCCAGGTTCGGGTGTGGTTTGGTGACAAGCCAGTGCCCAACACGCCCTACCGCGGCCTTGCCGAACTCGAAGAGCTGGTTGCTGATCACACCAAGGTCGTGCTGAGCGGCCGCGGTCTCAAGGAAGCTCGCGTCAAAGAGGAAGCTGCCTTCCTATTGGACGGCAGTCAGGCAGGTAGCGGTCGGCCGTCTATTCGGATGCTTTCAACCGATGCCGACGGAGGCCAAGTGGAAGTTCAGTGTCGCAGCATGGGCGAGGACAAGTACAAGTGCACTTATACTCCGCATAAGCCGGGCCAGTACCAGCTGCACATCAACTGGTCTGAAAGGCCATTGCGGGGCAGCCCGTTCAATGTGCAGGTTCAGGGACAGTCTGAGGCTAACAGGATAGTCTGCAGGTATGCGACTGAGAGTTATTCAATATTCTCATTGAATGGGTGAATGGGCAATGATCCCACTTTGGGATTTCTCCCACTCCCATTTCGGGATTTCTCCCACTCCCACTTCGGGATTTCTCCCGCTCCCATTTCGGGATTTCTCCCACTCCCACTTCGGGATTTCTCCCACTCCCATTTCGGGATTTCTCCCACTCCCATTTCGGCATTTCTCCCACTCCCATTTCGGGATTTCTCCCACTTCCATTTCGGGATTTCTCCCACTCCCATTTCGGGATTTCTCCCACTCCCATTTCGGGATTTCTCCCACTCCCACTTCGGGATTTCTCCCACTCCCATTTCGGCATTTCTCCCACTCCCATTTCGGGATTTCTCCCACTTCCATTTCGGGATTTCTCCCACTCCCACTTCGGGATTTCTCCCACTCCCATTTCGGGATTTCTCCCACTCCCACTTCGGGATTTCTCCCACTCCCATTTCGGCATTTCTCCCACTCCCATTTCGGGATTTCTCCCACTTCCATTTCGGGATTTCTCCCACTCCCATTTCGGGATTTCTCCCACTTCCATTTCGGGATTTCTCCCACTCCCATTTCGGGATTTCTAGCGGAATCGCATTTTAAGATAGCTGCAACAATCCCACAAAATGATTTTCGATGGAGTCCTACCTTGGGATTTTTTTCCTTAATTTCGGGATCTTTGAAAGAATCCTCATTTAAACGGGGCGTTTGAGAAAATACTGCTTTGGGATATTTAGTATAATTCTCAATGAGGATTTTAGGAACAGATATTTTGCATTAAGGGATTTCAAATCAAAGCGATCTTGCATTAGAGTAATATGGGATTTTAGGATTAGAGATTTACGGTGCCCTAATAAAGGGATTTAGTGATAAAAATTTAGGATTACGGGATCTAGGAAAAAGGGGTTTGGGATCAAAAGACTTGCGATCGATGAATAGGGATTCGGGAATATTGGCTTGAGATGAAAGAATTTGGGAATAAGGGATTTGGGATTTGGGATTAAGGGATTTGGAATTAAGGGATTTGGGATTAAGGGATTTTGGATTATGGGATTTGGGATTAAGGGATTTGGGATTAAGGGTTTTGGGATTAAGGGATTTGGGATTAAGGTGTTTAGGATCGAAGAATTTGGGATTAAGGGATTTCGGATTAAGGGACTTAATATTTAAATGAAATTTTACCTGGGTGATGAGATTTAAGTGAAAGTTCCGAAAAAACCACAAGCACGACCTTACCGCTCTATTAAATCAACAGCGGCGAAGGCCTTCGCCAGGGCATCATCGGCCAGGAGATCAAGGCCACCATCGACACCCGTCGAGCGGGTCCGGGCGACCTCACTGCCCGCTGTCACGGCCCAACGAAGCCGGCCTTCTGCGAGCTGTTCGATCATCAGGACTGCGCCTACACGCTGAGCGTGCGGCCCCAGGAGCCGGGCAAGCACGTGCTGGTGATCGAGTACAACGGCGAGCAGGTGCCAGGCTCGCCATTCAGCCTGCGGGTATCGCCGGCTCCTGACGCCAGCCGGGTCAAGGTGTTCGGCCCAGGTGTTGAGCACGGCGTCATTGACAGCTTCCAGAGTCGATTCGTGTGCGAGACCAAGGGAGCTGGGGCCGGCCAGCTCACTGTGCGGATTCGGGGGCCGAGGGGTGAGTAATGCGGATTTGAACAAATGTGTCAATGATCCCGAAATGTGTGAACAATCTCAAAATGTGTGAATGATCCCAAAATGTGTGAATGATCCGAAAAATGTGTGAATGATTCCAAAATATGTGAATGATTCCAAAATGTGTGAATGATTCCAAAATTTGTGAATGATTCCAAAATGTTTGAATGATTCCAAAATGTGTGAATGATTCCAAAATGTGTGAATGATTCCAAAATGTGTGAATGATTCCAAAATGTGTGAATGATTCCAAAATGTGTGAATGATTCCAAAATGTGTGAATGATCCCAAAATGTGTGAATGATCCCAAAATGTGTGAATGATTCCAAAATGTGTGAATGATCCGAAAAATGTGTGAATGATTCCAAAATGTGTGAATGATTCCAAAATGTGTGAATGATCCCAAAATGTATGAATGATCCCAAAATGTGTGAATGATTCCAAAATGTGGGAATGATCCCAAAATGTGTGAATGATCCGAAAAATGTGTGAATCATTCCAAAATGTGGGAATGATCCCAAAATGTGTGAATGATCCCAAAATGTGTGAATGATTCCAAAATGTGTGAATGATCCGAAAAATGTGTGAATGATTCCAAAATGTGTGAATGATTCCAAAATGTGTGAATGATTCCAAAATATGTGAATGATTCGAAAATGCGTGAATTATCCTAAAATTTGTGAATGATCCGAAAAATGTGTGAATGATTCCAAAATGTGGGAATGATTCCAAAATGTGGGAATGATCCCAAAATGTGTGAATGATTCCAAAATATGTGAATGATTCGAAAATGCGTGAATTATCCTAAAATTTGTGAATGATCCGAAAAATGTGTGAATGATTCCAAAATATGTGAATGATTCCAAAATGTGTGAATGATTCCAAAATGTGTGAATGATTCCAAAATGTGTGAATGATTCCAAAATGTGTGAATGATTCCAAAATGTGTGAATGATTTCAAAATGTGGGAATGATCCCAAAATGTGTGAATGATCCGAAAAATGTGTGAATGATTCCAAAATGTGGGAATGATCCCAAAATGTGTGAATGATCCCAAAATGTGTGAATGATTCCAAAATGTGTGAATGATCCGAAAAATGTGTGAATGATTCCAAAATGTGTGAATGATTCCAAAATGTGTGAATGATCCCAAAATGTGTGAATGATCCCAAAATGTGTGAATAATAAAAAAATGTGTGAATGATATTGAAAAATGTGAGAATGATGCTAAAATGTGAGAATGATGCTAAAATGTGTGAATGATGCTAAAACGTGTGAATGAATTGAACAGGTGTGTGAATGAGTTGAACAGGTAAGTAAGTCAGATAAAGATGTGTGTTAATGTTAGTTAAACAGAATCTCACCAAACAACAATTTCAACACATGTCATTCACCCAGGCGCCTTCCATGTCGAGATGGAACGCGAGTACCAGAAGGATCGCACCATAATGTGCCACTACGACCCATCTGAGCCTGGCGAGTACCAGATTCACATCCGCTGGTCCGGAGCCCATGTTCCCGGCTCGCCATTCGTAGTGAACCTGTTCCGCAGCCAGGCTGAGCTGGACGACTTTTTGGCTAGAAATCCGGGCGAGGCCACCAACAGGCGCCACCAGAACGGCACCCCGTTCGAGTTCTGATCTGGTTTCTTAGAAAATAAACTGATTAAACTTTTCAGCACGACTGTACTATTCGTTTATATGACAAAAGCAACATTAGTTTTGTTATACTAATTCCGTATATAATATAATTTACATGGACGTGTATCTTATTTATAAATTAAGATTTTCATTCATCAAATCTTTCTATTTTTATTTAAAGTCCATTACGGCAATGCAAGAAAAGAAAGTGTGTTTTAAATTTTTCACAGATTCAAATTTTCTGGCTAAAAATAATTTTTTTTCCTAAACTGAGATTTTATTAAATAAAAGACTATTAATATTCTTATTCTTTAACTCAGATTTCTAACAATTTCGATTTGGCAATTAACATTTGTTTGA
This sequence comes from Macrostomum hystrix, assembly GCA_950097015.1. Lineage (NCBI taxonomy): Eukaryota > Metazoa > Platyhelminthes > Macrostomidae > Macrostomum > Macrostomum hystrix. Next base: position 5,466,742 of record CATNEN010000011.1, read on the forward strand.
ATGAGAAAAAGAGTGGCCTAATTACTGTACCAATTCAGCTAACAATAAACAGAGTTTTTTAAACTTCAATTATGAATAAAAAAGTGCTGTGAAAATCTCTGCCTTGTTACTCATTGATTTAATTGTTTGATCTATCGGCAAATTATTTTATGCAAATGAATTTCGAATTTTTCATTTACTTTCTGAAATTAAATTTAAGTTGTTGCGGATACTACTTATATGCGGACACTACTTATACTACTTATACGGCTTCATGACCAATACGTCGCGAGTTCGAGTCTCAGCCAAAGAGAATAAAAATGGTGTCCTTGAGCAGGACAATTATTTGGGTCAGTGGCAGAGCGGTCTAACGCGTCTTGCCTCTCGCACCAAGGTCCCTGAGCTCGATTCCACGGTGACGCCATATTCATATAGGGCGCTGCCGCGGAGAGAAGGCTTGGGAGCTTGTCGTGCAATTTACGTCCTTCGGGCCAACCTCCGAGGCACAGTGAGAGTGTGCACTGCCTGGCGATAAGAAAGTCAGGCAGATGTACACACCTGTGTGAGCGTGTGCCAGCGTACAGTATCTGAGTACGTGTGTACTCAGAGTCAGCGAAGTGGGCAGAATTGCCTTCTCGCTGGCTGCGGGTCGGGTGTCAACAAATGATTTACCATTGCACGCAGCCCTCCTGCAATTATTACTTTTATGTAAAAGCAGTGTTGGGCGCGTTACCAAAATAAAGTAACGGCAATGGCGGCAACGATCGTTACTAACCATTTGGTAACGGAAAAATTCCAAAAATACTAACGGTCGCTACTTTTAATCGTTACTTTCAGTTTTTTCCGCTTTTACTATTTTGAGAATCAGTGGTAGAAATATGAGAATCAGTGATAGAAATATGAGAATCGGTGGTAGAAATATGAGAATCAGTGATAGAAATATGAGAATCGGTGGTAGAAATATGAGAATCAGTGGTAGAAATATGAGAATCAGTGATAGAAATATGAGAATCAGTGGTAGAAATATGAGAATCGGTGGTAGAAATATGAGAATCAGTGATAGAAATATGAGAATCGGTGGTAGAAATATGAGAATCAGTGGTAGAAATATGAGAATCAGTGATAGAAATATGAGAATCAGTGATAGAAATATGAGAATCAGTGATAGAAATATGAGAATCAGGGATAGAAATATGAGAATCAGTGGTAGAAATATGAGAATCAGTGGTAGAAATATGAGAATCAGTGGTAGAAATATGAGAATCAGTGGTAGAAATATGAGAATCAGTGGTAGAAATATGAGAATCAGTGGTAGAAATATGAGAATCAGTGGTAGAAATATGAGAATCAGTGGTAGAAATATGAGAATCAGTGGTAGAAATATGAGAATCAGTGGTAGAAATATGAGAATCAGTGGTAGAAATATGAGAATCAGTGATAGAAATATGAGAATCAGTGGTAGAAATATGAGAATCAGTGGTAGAAATATGAGAATCAGTGGTAGAAATATGAGAATCGGTGGTAGAAATATGAGAATCAGTGGTAGAAATATGAGAATCAGTGGTAGAAATATTAGAATCAGTGATAGAAATATGAGAATCAGTGGTAGAAATATGAGAATCAGTGGTAGAAATATGAGAATCAGTGGTAGAAATATTAGAATCAGTGATAGAAATATGAGAATCAGTGATAGAAATATGAGAATCAGTGGTAGAAATATGAGAATCAGTGGTAGAAATATGAGAATCGGTGGTAGAAATATGAGAATCAGTGGTAGAAATATGAGAATCAGTGGTAGAAATATTAGAATCAGTGATAGAAATATGAGAATCAGTGGTAGAAATATGAGAATCAGTGGTAGAAATATGAGAATCGGTGGTAGAAATATGAGAATCAGTGGTAGAAATATGAGAATCAGTGGTAGAAATATTAGAATCAGTGATAGAAATATGAGAATCAGTGGTAGAAATATGAGAGTGTTGTCACGAACTGATTTGTATTACTTTGTGTGAAAATCTTGTCAACTTTTACTGGATTATTGAAGATGTAACGTTTTCTGGTTGAAATGAGAAAATGCTTCAAGTTTCGTGAATAAGTGACAACATAAATTATTGCATTCAATTTTATTTGATGCAATATGCCTGCGTGATTACATTTAGCATGTAGTTTCGAGAAATCACCATGAAAATTTTCAATCTAAAAATCTGCTCGTTATTCATTAGAAATGATCTTGAATTGATATTCCGATTCACAGATTGGCGCAGAGCCGTTTCGCAAACAGCACCGCATTCTGCAGCACGTCAGGGTCCAGCTTCTCGAACGGGCGCGAGCTCGTGACCTGGTCCATATACTCCTGAATGTGCAGCACTTTGAGTTTGTCGAATCCGAATGACTCAAAGATTCTCTCCGAATACTTGCTTCTTGTGAATTCAAAAGCTAACTCCAGCTGGAAGTCCTTGGCCACCTCCAGCGAGAGCTGCACCAACCGCTTGGCGATGCCGCGACCAGCGTGACTGTCTCCAACCACCAGGTATTTGAAGGCCATGGCGCTGCTCACTCCGTAGTGTTTGAACAGGTCCACACTGCTAGTCAGCTGGTCGAACATCCGGTAGACGATGCTGTCCTTCGGGTAGCGAGCGGCCACCTCCGGGTCCGACACCAGCGGGTGCTTCTGGCAGCCGTCCTCGACGCGTTCGACGCAAGCCAGGCAGGCGCCGACGATTTGGCCGCTGTTCGCGTCCTCCACCACCAGAGAGACGCCCGCATCCAGCATGCCTGGAATGAGCTGACGCGAAGCCTCGATGTCGGCTGGGTACTCCATGCTCAGGCAGACACAGACTGGACTTCTCGGGTAGTACTGAGTAGCCAGGAGCTGCCAGACTGCTTCAGAGTCAACCGCGGTGGCTGATCGGTAGACCAGACCGTCCACTTCTCGGCGAAAGCTTGGCTTCATCTTCGACACTTTGATACCGCGTCGGAAATTCTCCAAAAAGCAATTTAAACCCTGCAATATAATTTTGCCCCATATATATATACTTTTTTATACTCAAAACACGCACACAGATAACAGATACAGGACCGTCGCACTTTAAACAAGCCGAACTTGTTTCAAGGCTCAGCCAGTTCCGGTTCTGGTTTAAACTTGTCTAACTCAACAAGTTAAAAGCGTTATAAACAGGTTAAAATCGTTTTTAAAGCTATTGGCATGCTTAGAAGGGTCAACTGGAGGTTATTGATTGGTTTAGTCATTTCTTAAAATATTTTTGCCATTTTCCTTCGGGCTCATTGCTTGGAACTGAAAATGTTCGAGTTGGGGCGAGTGGCAGAGCGGGTCTAACTCTAAATGCGCTTCCCTCTCGCACCAAGGTCCCGAGCTCGATTCCGCGGGGAGGCAGCATTTATTTGGGGCGCAGTGGCGGACAGAAGGCTTGGAGGCTTGTCGCACAATTTACGCCATTGAGGGCCAACCTCCAAGACACAATGAGAGTGTACACTGCCTGACGACGACGACGAAGAGAAAGTCAGGGCAGGTCTACACACCTGTGTGAGCGTATGCTTGTGTACTGTATCTTTGTGCTATGGGCTGTCAAAGAATGCTGCAGAACAGCTGTTCAGTCCAAGGGAGCCACACCCACCAAAATGTATACCTCGACAAATCCTGGCACCCATTTACAGCTGAATAAATTGAAGCACTAGGTACTAAGTAGTTAAGTGTCTTGCTTGAAGACACAAATTTGAGCCTGGAAATGGCACGATGGCGACCCAGCGATCGAACCATTGGTCCTGTTCTAAGTTGTCTAGCGCCGGTTCGCATTTAAAGTTTGTCCTTTGAAGTTCGTAAGAGCAGACCTTATCAGCTTGTGTGCTCATACAGAGGTCAGCCAGACTGTAAAGGTAAGCTCTGATAAGAGGAGACTGATGCGCCTAGTCAAAGTAAGCGTGCGTCAGTCAGCTGACACGAAAGGTCGAAAGTGCTGGATCAGCTTCGAGATAAAGTTCTCTTATTAGTTTTTTATTCGGTCACATTTTTTGTCCATTCGTGTACATCTTATCTCACGTGCAAGTGCAATTCGGCAGTTGAAATGTTAAAGCTTTTAGTTATAATAATAATTGCAGGAGGGCTGTGAACAATGGCACACACTCCTGAGCACGCACGCACACAGATACCATGCGCAGGAACACACTCACACAGGTATTCAAGCCTGTCCTGACTTTTTTTACAAGCCCCCAAGCCTTTTCTTCGCCGCTGCGCCCGAAATGAATGTGGCCTCACCGCGGAATCGAGCTCAGGGACCATATTGAGAGAGACAAACGCATTAACCGACCTGCCCCTCACCTAGCTTGCGAAGGAGTGGCCCAGTGGTTAGACTGTTGTAGCTTCGGACGCATCTCCGCATAAGGGAGGACTCTATTGGTTTATCCTGTGACTTGAATTGGCACCGGACAGGCAGAAAATGCACTTCTCAGACCTCACTGCAAATTTTGCATTGCAGGTAGCGATGTATGGCGTCAAACACAGTGACTGCCCTGGTGTCCCAGACGATGTCCCAGAAGACATCATTCATAATTGCTTTCAAATTATGTTAGATTATCCGAAAACGATTAGGAAAAGGTCAGAGTTGGTCAGAGTTTAATGTGACCAACAGCAATGTCAAAGCAGCCTGGCACACAGCACTACATCTTTCAGCACCGCAGGGTCCAGCTTCTCAAACGGTCTTGTTCCCGTGAACTCATCGAAATACTCCTGTACAAGCAGCCGGCTGAGCTTCTCGAAGCCTAGAGACTCGAAGATTCTCTCCCGAGTGTTTGTTCGTCGTGATCACGTAAACCAGCTCCTGCCCGAAGTCTTTCGCTGCCTCAAAACTGAATTCGGCAAGACGGAGTCCAATGCCCCGTCCAGTGTAGCTGTCGGTGACCAGCATGAACTGGCACGCCGAGATAATGCTGAATCCATAGCTCTTCATTCGGCCATCAGCTGGTCGAGCTGTTTGCGAACTCTGACCATCATCCGGTAGATGATGCTGTACTTCGGGCAGCAAGCGGCCAGCTCATGATCCGACACCAGCGGGTGCTTCTGGCTTTCGTCCTCAACAACCAAAGAAACACCACCATCGCCCAAGATTTTCGGGATGAGGTCATGCGCCGCCTGGACATCTGCTGGGTAGTCCATCTGCAGACTTCGATTCACCAGATGATTGGTCAACTCTGGCCCCATCCTACCAGCCTGAGTGTGTGAGCGCGCAGCTATATGTTGAATTTCAGGCTCGGCGTTTACAAAAACCTGTCAATTAAAGAACAAACTCCTGCAGCAACTGATGAACTCATTATTTATTAAGCTGGGTGAACATTCATTCTCATTTTTCCAATTTCCCGAGACTAAAACTTTCGTCCTTTTGGTGTCAGAAGCCTGGAGTTCCGAACACTAGAACACAAGCTCTCAAGAAAATTTAGTTGCCTAATATCTGCGCACCAGACTACTGTCAGTAATTTAAATGAGCTTGACTAACGTTAAGTAAGTGGTCCACTTTTATTTCACGTTTGCCAAAGAAACGGACTCTCGCTTAAAAGGGAAAAAACGAAAAACGGTTAGACACAATTCAGTGAGACTGAGCTGAACGGCACACTGAAATATTTACCATACTAATCTTTGCAGCCTAGGAAACATCTCTCAGTGCTGTTATTCTGAGATTATACATTTTCACTTAGTTTGCTCTTGTGAAGTTTATAAACAAACACACGAGCCCGCTGCTTGCAGAAATATGAAAATGAAAATTTACCATGTAAGGAAGAACATGACTAAACACACTCGCAGCCATTTGCAGTGCTTATGAAAACAATATTTCACAAACTTTGGCAAACAATTTTGCCAGCTTCTAGTTTTAGAACAATCCACTAGAAACCAATGCAAACACTTCCTAAAGTGCAGCTCAGCATTTTTGATTAGTTCTTAACAATTATTGGGTTGTAAACATACTAATTACTGCGAGTAATAATGGCTGACTACACTTGCCCCAATTGAGCCAGATGTACAGCAGACAGCACAGCCGCAGCTATTGCACGACTGTTCAATCCATGGACGCCACACACACACCCAGTTAAATGTCTTTCTAAATGACACAAATGGTTTCAGTGGAATCGGGAATTTACTTTAAAATCGACATTGAAATCGTGATTCCGACACTCCAACAACACGGCTACGGCCTCCTTTCATTAGTGACCAACGAACTAACCTGTGAAAAACTTTCATTTCAACCTGAGTTTCTTATTATCGAGCTAGAGATAACTATTACTGGTACCAGTTGCCTGCTTTTGTAAGTCACGTACCCTTGGTGACACTAGACCCGCAGTCAGCGAGGAGGCACTGCTGCCTATTCTGCTGACTCCTGAGCACACACGGACACAGATAACCAAACGCAGGTGTGTACAACTGCCCTGACTTTCTCATCGCCAGGTAGCGCACACTCTGTGTAATTACATTCTTACGCCCTAAAGGGCTTGAATTGCCTTCTGCTTCTCTCTACCTTCTCACAATTTCTTCACCTCTGTATGATCAGTGAAACATTTCTCTGTTGTCCTGATTTGCTTTCCTACTTTTTGACTTAGTCAAGATCTTATTCTCTGATTCTTTCTCATTTCAAAGTCAAATTTTAGCGGACATGTAATCACGACAGCTGATCCCGCAGAAATTCAACAGAAATCGGGAACTCCAAATTAAGTTTCCTCCTCTTTGAGTCAAAGAAAATTTCTTTGACTTCGACTTCTTTGATGGAGGCTTCATCAAAAAAGGTCCGTGATTGAGTTAGTCAGGATTGTGTTTCGAGTCACAATGTGCCTTCATCAAATCAGCAAATATGTAGCCCTGCCAGTCGGAAAAACAGAACACAGAATGGGAAAGTTAAATTTCATATTTATTCTATTTCAACTATTTTAATGAGAATTCAAATGAATATGATCAGATGTCTGCAGGTATAAACTTTTATCCATAAGAAAATGGTTGTCAATATGCATAGATCAGATTATTTTTTTGGTGTGCTCAAAGTCAAATTGCTCAAAATTCTATTTAAATGATATTCTTTAGAGTCGTTTAGCATACAGCACCGCGTTTTGCAGTGACTCCGAGTCCAGCTTCTCAAACGGTCTCCCGCCCGTGACCCCGTCCAAATAGTCAGGGATGTGCAGCACGTTGATCTTGTCGAAACCGAGTGTGTCGTAGATTCTCTCCGAGTACTTGCTGCCAGTGAAAGCTGTCACCAGCTCCAGCTGGAAGTCCTTGGCCACCTCCAGCGAGAGTTGCACCAACCGCTTGGCGATGCCGCGACCAGCGTGACTGTCTGCAACCACCAGAAATTTGAAGGCCATGGCGCTGCTCACTCCGTAGCGCTTGAACAGGTCGAAGTCCGCGGTCAGCTGGTCGAACATCCGGTAGATGATGCTGTACTTCGGATAGCGACTAGCCAACTGCGGGTCAGACACCAGCGGGTGCTTCTGGCAGCCGTCTTCGACGCGTTCGATGGACGAGAGCCGAGCGCCAATCAGCTGGCCGGAGGCGGCGTCCTCCACCACCAGCGAGACGCCCTCCTCGATGATGCTCGGCATGAGCTGGTGGGACGCCTCGATGTCGGAAGGCAGTTCCATGTTCAGGCAGTGACACAGAGCGGTTCTCGGGTAGAACTGTGTTGCCATGAGCTGCCAGACTGCCTCAGTGTCAGCCACGGTGGCTGTCCGATAGACCAGGCCGTCTAATTCTCGACGAAATATCGGCTTCATTTCTTATCGTGTTCGGTGTTTTCTGATAATTTTTCTCCAAACGTTTCTCTGAATCGCGAGCAAAGATTCTTTTTATTAACAGGGCCGCTGCTTGGGGCTGTCAAATTTCTGATCGAGAGTGGCGTTAGAGAGGCCAATGGAGGTGGGGGTAGGTCGAAAAGCCAGTCGGACACTCCAACCAGTGGGCGTTGGCGGACTAAGCGATCTGGGGGAGAGACTGGGGGGTAGGGTAGGAAAGGGAGTTGCTGGGGAGAGATTACAGGGTACCGAATGGACACAGCAACCTGTGCCGTACACTGTACGGTGCAAGGGAGCCGAGAGGAATAAATAAGATTGGGGGGAGGAAAATTTGGGGAGACAGAGTGTCCAGGAGAGGAAGCAACAGAAATTGAAATCTCTTTTGCGTTGCCTCTTTAAATTGTCTGCATGCCGAATGAAAAGCTATTTTATAGATTATGAAACTAGTATCAGCCCCTGCTTCGATTCCAGTATGAGCAGCTCCTGCTTCGATTCCAGTATCAGCTCCTACTTCGATTCCAGTATCAGTTCCTGCTTCGATTCCAGTATCAGCTCCTGCTTCGATTCCAGTATGAGCAGTTCCTGCTTCGATTCCAGTATCAGCTCCTGCTTCGATTCCAGTATCAGCTCCTGCTTCGATTCCAGTATGAGCAGTTCCTGCTTCGATTCCAGTATGAGCAGTTCCTGCTTCGATTCCAGTATGAGCAGCTCCTGCTTCGATTCCAGTATCAGCCCCAGCTTCGATTCCAGTATCAGTTCCTACTTCGATTCCAGTATGAGCAGCTCCTGCTTCGATTATAATTTTCAGTCAAACCTGTGCCTAAGACATACGTCGCTATTGCTGTTTAGAAAAGCCAGACATTCATTGTTTGTTTATTTTCGAGCCTGGAGTAAAAATGGCAGTTCTTAATTACGAGCAACTACAAGTTCTGTGCTTGAGTTCTCAGAGTGCTGAGCAGTTTCAGTTGTGACAGACAAAGTCGCTGGTGCCGTCAGCCGCGACAGTTCTCGATGCTGACGGACGTCACAACGACTCGACCGTGCGCGCTGGCCGAGTTGCCACCGGCTGTGGCGTTGCAGCGGCTGCCGGAGCAGAAGGAACCTCCGCCACCTCCGGCCTGACCAACTTCCGTGCCAGCTCCACCGCCGCTGAAGCCGCCGCCGCCTCCGCTGCCTCCGCGTCTGACTCCCCCGACTATGACTTCGGCATATGCAGCACCGCCGCCACCAAAGCCGCCGCAGCCGCCACCGCCGACCCATCCGTCGACTCGGCCTAGTCCGCTGAGTCCCTCAGCGCTCGAGTTGGACATCCAGCCAGCTCCCGGACCGCCAGGGAGACAAGACTCCGGGTTTCCACTCGCACACGGCACAGTTGACATGTCCATGCCCGACTGTCCGTTCGCTCCTCCGAAGCCGATCGCCAGGAAGTTCAGCCCGATGGAGTCGGTTCCGTTCACTCTGTCCTGACCGTCAAGGCCTGCAGAGAATGGGAAAGCTCACACTGAGCTGTATCCACTCACAGCCAATCAGCAAACACGGTTCAGCTGAGCGTCTCTCACAGCCAATCAGCAAACACGGCTCAGCTGAGCGTCTCTCACAGCCAATCAGCAAGCACGGCTCAGCTGAGCGTTTCTCACAGCCAATCAGCAAACACGGCTCAGCTGAGCGTCTCTCACCGTCGAATTCGATCGCAGCCCCTCCGCCTCCGCCTGCAGCCAGCAGCAGCTCGCCGCGGTTGTCGACGTACACGAATGAGCCGCCGCCGCCGCAGCCGCGGCCTCCGATAGCTCTCTGACCGACGACAATGGACAGCACGGTGCCTACGGTGAGGTTGAAGAAGCCTAAGATGGCCGCTCCTCTGCCGCCTGTGGTTGAGACATAGTCAATTAAGCCGCCGCTGGCTCCGAAGGCCTCGATGCGGTAGCAGCCGGTCTGCGGCACGGCGGCAAGCTGCACAGATCCGAAGGAACCATCGCCGCTGTCTGCAAAGTCAGCAGTCAGGAATGAATGCAATCAGCTCAGGAATGTCTCAGAGACACTCGTCATTCACAGGCTGAGCTGGTCTGCTCACACCGACTCACTCAGGAAGGTGCCGTTGGCAGCTCGAATCGGACTTCTCCGCGGGAAGTTCGCGGTCTGGTCGTAGAAGGTCTCAGTGAGCCACAGCTCATCGCCAGCTTTGCCTCCCAGGCTGACGGGCTCCTTCAGGCAGTGGGCTGACTGGGCATCGAACTCGAAGAAGTGCACCAGCTGGCACTCAGCGGCTCTGTTGTTGAAGCTCAGCAGAGCGCATCGCTTCTTGATGCACTGCACAGCGCAGAAGGCCAGCGAGTCGGCGACCTTCTCGAGCGTCACTTCGAAGCACGGCAAGCTGGCGTTGAGTTGAATCGGTCCGGGGCGCAGGTCGAGTCCGTTGATTTCGGTGTGGGGCGCAATAGGGCTACTGGCTGCAATGGGAAGTGAGAAGTGTGCTCAGGTCACAGCTGAGTGAGTGAGGAGTGTGCTCAGGTCACAGCTGGGTGAGTGAGGAGTGTGCTCAGGTCACAGCTGGGTGAGTGAGGAGTGTGCTCAGGTCACAGCTGGGTGAGTGAGGAGTGTGCTCAGGTCACAGCTGGGTGAGTGAGGAGTGTGCTCAGGTCACAGCTGGGTGAGTGAGGAGTGTGCTCAGGTCACAGCTGGGTGAGTGAGGAGTGTGCTCAGGTCACAGCTGGGTGAGTGAGGAGTGTGCTCAGGTCACAGCTGGGTGAGTGAGGAGTGTGCTCAGGTCACAGCTGGGTGAGTGAGGAGTGTGCTCAGGTCACAGCTGGGTGAGTGAGAAGTGTGCTCAGGTCACAGCTGGGTGAGTGAGAAGTGTGCTCAGGTCACAGCTGGGTGAGTGAGAAGTGTGCTCAGGTCACAGCTGGGTGAGTGAGGAGTGTGCTCAGGTCACAGCTGGGTGAGTGAGGAGTGCTCAAATTAATGAAAGCGGCAGTGAAACTCAGCAAGTTGCAGGAAGTCTGGAAGGTGTCGGTAAACTCACTCAGCACGCAGAGCAGAAGTGCAGTCTTGGCGTGGTCCATAACTGGCTGTCGCAGGGAGCGGAGCGTCGGCTCGAAGCGGCACAGCCGAGTCACTCAAATTTATCCAGCTCGCTGTGTATCTGCTGGCGTCCCTGGCAACAGGCCTGTTTGCCTGGCGAGATATGTGTCCCACCCGCATCTCGCCAAGACGAGTGGGGATGGCGTTGACAACTGCCTGACAGGCTCCGCCTGACGTGGCACATCAGAGCAGCTGCGTTGCCATGGAGACGGAGTAATGTTCTCGGCTCGGTTAGCAGGGTAGACTCTAGAAGAGAATGAGCACTACATGGCACTCGTATTTTAATTAGCAAATTTTCCTTGGCTTGGATGACGTGCAAAATATTCCGTTTGAATCTGGGGATCTCATCAGGGCTGACAGGCCTTGGCCCGCGAATACTCCTTTGTTTATTAATTTGTCAATTTTATTCTAATCTTAAGTCTATTTTAACGTCCAATTGTCTAGTCGAATTCAGAGAATAATAGTCGGCACGATAATATGTTTTCTTCTGTTGCTTAACATTACATTTTTATTTTATAACTTGACTAATTGTTGTTAAATATTTATTTAAATCAGGGGTAGGCAAACTTATTTGCTGGCGGGCCAAAGAGAGAGCCTAAAAGACGACAGCGGGCCGCATTGACTGTATAAATATGAAATAGGGGAGAGATGAGACACGGGAGAGATGAGACAGGGAAGAGATTAGACACGGGAGAGATTAGACACGAAAGAGATTAGACACGGGAGAGATTAGACACGGGAGAGATTAGACACGGGAGAGATTAGACACGGGAGAGATGAGACACGGGAGAGATTAGACACGGGAGAGATAAGACACGGGAGAGATGAGACACGGGAGAGATTAGACACGGGAGAGATGAGACACGGGAGAGATTAGACACGGGAGAGATAAGACAGGGAAGAGATTAGACACGGGAGAGATAAGACAGGGGAGAGATTAGACACGGGAGAGATTAGACACGGGAGAGATTAGACACGGGAGAGATTAGACACGGGAGAGATTAGATACGAGAGCGATGAGACACGGGAGAGATTAGACACGGGAGAGATAAGACAGGGAAGAGATTAGACACGGGAGAGATTAGACACGGGAGAGATAAGACAGGGAAGAGATGAGACACGGTAAAGATGAGACACGGGAGATATTTCACGAGAGATGAAACAGGAAACTGTAGATGTCAGAAGGGGCAACGGGCCGGATTTGGGAGCTTCAAGGGCCGCATCTGGCCCGCGGGCCGGAGTTTGCCGACCCCTGATTTAAATCCAAGTTATTTCGCTTCGAATCTGTGTTTTTTAAAGATCCATTCTCAACACATCAGATCTTCTTAGCGTAGAGCACGGCACTTCTGAGCACAGCCTCATCCATTGTTGAGAACGGTCTCAGCCCATTTAGACCGTCAACATAGTCAACGAGTCGCAGTTCGTTCAGCCGGTCGAAGCCCAGTGCTGAGTAGATGTGCTCAGAATGCACACTGGCTGTACAGGTTGTGGCCAACGGGACGCCCAACTTGGCAGCCAAATCCATCGACAGTTGAACCAACTTCTTGGCGATGCCTTGGCGAGCATGTGTCCGGGCTACCACTAGAAACTTGAAGGACATTGCTCGATCGACGTTGTACTTTTCGGCCAGGTCCACAGTTGCGGACAGATGGTCGAACATTCGATAGACTGCGCTGCACTTTGAATAGCGAGCGGCCAGGTCAGGATCGGACAGAAGAGGGTGGCGAGAGGAGCTGCTGCTGCCACTGCTGCTGCTGCTGCTGCTGCTGCTGCCGCTGCTGCCGCCGCTGTGTGTGCTCAGCTGGTCGATTGTAGTAGGCCTGGCACCGACTAGTTTTCTAAATATTGAAATATTTGTGTACTGTTCCTGTTGTTCCTGAGAAGCTAGGAGTCGAACCCGCGACCTTCAAGTTGTGAGTCCGTATTCCACAAGCTTACAACCACTTTGGCCGTGTTAGACACAGTCCGTGTTAGACACAATCCATGTTAGACACAATCCATGTTAGACACAATCCATGTTAGACACAGTTCGTGTTAGACACAGTCCGTGTTAGACACAGTCCGTGTTAGACACAGTCCGTGTTAGACACAGTTCGTGTTAGACACAATCCATGTTAGACACAGTTCCTGTTAGACACAATTCGTGTTAGACACATTTCTTGTTAGACACACAGTTCGTGTTAGACACAATCCATGTTAGACACAATCCATGTTAGACACAGTTCGTGTTAGACACAATCCATGTTAGACACAGTTCGTGTTAGACACAGTCCGTGTTAGACACAGTCCGTGTTAGACACAGTCCGTGTTAGACACAGTTCGTGTTAGACACAATCCATGTTAGACACAATCCATGTTAGACACAATCCATGTTAGACACAGTTCGTGTTAGACACAATCCATGTTAGACACAGTTCGTGTTAGACACAATCCATGTTAGACACAATCCATGTTAGACACAGTTCGTGTTAGACACAATCCATGTTAAACACAGTTCGTGTTAGACACAATCCATGTTAGACACAATCCATGTTAGACACAATCCATGTTAGACACAATCCATGTTAGACACAATCCATGTTAGACACAGTTCGTGTTAGACACAATCCATGTTAGACACAATCCATGTTAGACACAGTTCGTGTTAGACACAATCCATGTTAGACACAGTTCGTGTTAGACACAATCCATGTTAGACACAATCCATGTTAGACACAGTTCGTGTTAGACACAATCCATGTTAGACACAATCCATGTTAGACACAGTTCGTGTTAGACACAATCCATGTTAGACACAGTTCGTGTTAGACACAATCCATGTTAGACACAATTCGTGTTAGACACAATCCATGTTAGACACAGTTCGTGTTAGACACAATCCATGTTAGACACAATCCATGTTAGACACAGTTCGTGTTAGACACAATCCATGTTAGACACAGTTCGTGTTAGACACAATCCATGTTAGACACAATTCGTGTTAGACACAATCCATGTTAGACACAATTAGTGTTAGACACAATCCATGTTAAACACAGTTCGTGTTAGACACAATCCATGTTAGACACAATCCATGTTAGACACAATTCGTGTTAGACACAATCCATGTTAGACACAATCCATGTTAGACACAGTTCGTGTTAGACACAATCCATGTTAGACACAGTTCGTGTTAGACACAATCCATGTTAGACACAATCCATGTTAGACACAATCCATGTTAGACACAATCCATGTTAGACACAGTTCGTGTTAGACACAATCCATGTTAGACACAATCCATGTTAGACACAATTCGTGTTAGACACAATCCATGTTAAACACAGTTCGTGTTAGACACAATCCATGTTAGACACAATCCATGTTAGACACAATTCGTGTTAGACACAATCCATGTTAGACACAATCCATGTTAGACACAGTTCGTGTTAGACACAATCCATGTTAGACACAGTTCGTGTTAGACACAATCCATGTTAGACACAATCCATGTTAGACACAATCCATGTTAGACACAATTCGTGTTAGACACTGTCCGTGCTACACAACTCACCCAGAGGCCTTGTCCTCAGCTATAAGGGTGACACCGTGCTTCAGAATTGCGGGCAGTAGCGAGTGCAGAATTTCTACATCATCAGGCAGTTGCATTCGCAAGCAGCTGCACAATGGCGTTCTCGGATAAAACTCTGAAGCCATTAATTGCCACAAGGCTTCTGTGTCTTCCAAACTGGCTGTTCGGTAGATTAAGCCGTCGAATTCTTCAAAAACTTGCAGCCGATTTTCAGAGAACATTTTCCGAAGTTTTCGTAAAGAATTAACTACAATTTACCAGTTCTGACATTGTGTTTTGCATTTAAGTGATTTCAATTGGACACAACCTAGCAGTCACTAGCCTGTGGTTTGACTATATTCTCTCGATAGTTTAAAACATAAAATTGACCTCTTTCCAAGCGATATACAAGTCCAAAGGTCATACTATTTTTTTGTTTAAAATTAGTAGATATGTTTTAAACAAGCTAAAATCTCATATCTGGACAGGCAGAAGAAAATGAGAAACTGTGAAATTTTGTCAGTGCAGGTTACAACCTGCAACAATTCGTCTGAAAGAATATTTTTCAGTTGGAAGCCAAAACATTATACGAGACAAGTTTTCAAAGCCGATGAACAAGAATATGGGTATTTGAAATCCCTCCGTGTCTTTTCGAAGCGCAAGGACAGCTGGATTAACACCGATAATTGTCTCGGGCTGTCTCGCGCTGCTGTTCCTTGTCCCTCCACTGCCCTCCGCCAAGCCCTGCTTGGACTCAACCACAGGGACATCAGGACAGTCGCCATGGTCCTCAAACTCAAAGCTCTCCGACGTTTTCAGGCCTGAGAATATCTGCCAGCTCATTGGAGGGCTGCGGCCAATGGCACATCATTTAGTGACAGTACGAGTAGACACGCAGCCAGCGAGGAGGCAATTCTGCCCATTTCGCTGACTCCTCACACAGGTGTGTACATCTGCCCTGACTTTCTCATCGTCAGGCAGTGTACACTTCCACTGTGCCTTGGAGGTTGGCCCTCAATTACGTAAATTGCACCACAAACCCCCAAGCCTTCTCTCTGCCGCTGCGCCCCAAATAAATGTGGCCTCGCTGCGGAATCGAACTCAGGGACCTTGGTGCGAGAGGCCAACGCGTTAGACCGCTCTGCCACCGACCCCAATTCGACAGGAGTTAGCATGAAGGGCGGCCTCCGCGCTGCATCCGTTTTGATGTCTCCAGCAGCCAAGTCACGTAACACAGGCTAGACGAAGTTATTTGTACCCGTGACGGCCGACTAAACTACTATCGAGTAGGCAGTGCAGAATTTTTTTTAAACTGAAGCCAGAAACTTTCTACTGGTGCCATTAACAGTGGATAAGTGCAGAAAAATCTACCTCATATCTCGCAACAACACGGATAATTGATTGATCAATCGATACGAGTGGCATTGTTACTCGTAGTGGAGTTTGCTACTAATAAGCATTAGACACGGCTCACAAAACTGTACCGTAGCTGTGCAATACTCGCGAGGGCCTTGTTCTGTTCAAGGGAATATTTCATAGGCACATAAATTAAGAATTTCAAATACGCCTGTTCGTTTTTTTGATCATAAGCGCCCAACAGAACCAGTTGAAATGAAAAAAATGTTCTTTTAAAAGGAAACTCGACTGTTTGTCCTGTAAACATTTAATGCTCGTGTTCTCCTTCTTAGAAATATGTAATTTTTCCTCCACTCTCCCTGCCTCTCTCCCTGCCTCTCTCTCCCTGTCTCTCTCACTGCCTCTCTCCCTGTCTCTCTCCCTGCCTCTTTCTCCCCGTCTCTCTCCCTGCCTCTCTCACTGCCTCTTTCTCCCCGTCTCTCTCCCTGTCTCTCTCCCTGCCTCTTTCTCCCCGTCTCTCTCCCTGCCTCTCTCACTGCCTCTCTCCGTCACTCTCTCCCTGCCTCTCTCACTGCCTCTCTCCGTCACTCTCTCCGTCACTCTCTCCGTCACTCTCTCCCTGCCTCTCTCCGTCACTCTCTCCGTCACTCTCTCCGTCACTCTCTCCCTGCCTCTCTCCGTCACTCTCTCCGTCACTCTCTCCGTCACTCTCTCCCTGCCTCTCTCCGTCACTCTCTCCGTCACTCTCTCCGTCACTCTCTCCCTGCCTCTCTCACTGCCTCTCTCCGTCACTCTCTCCCTGCCTCTCTCACTGCCTCTCTCCGTCACTCTCTCCCTGCCTCTCTCCGTCACTCTCTCCGTCACTCTCTCCCTGCCTCTCTCCGTCACTCTCTCCGTCACTCTCTCCCTGCCTCTCTCCGTCACTCTCTCCCTGCCTCTCTCCCTGCCTCTCTCCCTGCCTCTGTCCCTGTCTCTCTCCCGGCCTCTCTCCCTGCCTCTCTCCCTGCCTCTCTTCCGTTCTCAGATCCTTCTCAGTATATCGCAGTCCAAATATTCTAGATTCAATTTTTATCTCGTCCTATGCAAAAGATAGATTGTTTCTGTCACTCTGCAAGCCTCAAACTATCGCTAATCGCTAACCCATGGTACAGAAAATGTTTACCGACATCTATTCTGCCCTCCCAGCTCATTCTCCATGGCATATTTCCTTCCACCCTATCCAGGACGCACACTCAGCGACCGGTTCTCACCAGACAATAGCAGATATTGCCTATGGAATTCACCTGACAGGGCCATCATTCCATTGCTATTCCAGTAGCCATGCAGTTGTTTTGCTGAAAACAACCGCTCAGGTCATAGGCCATGATTTTAAAATCATGCTAGCCAATGATCTGATGGAAGGCCGGTGTAATTAAAATGAATGCTTGCGGGACTCGATGTGTGCTATAGATAGAGGAATGTGAAAAAATACAATAGGAATTCTGCAAAATGGTCAAGTTGAAAATTCTTTAAAAATAACACGTTCTGCGTCGTATAAGTTTGCATTCAGAAGAGTGAAAACAATATGAATAGGGACAAATTTGAAGAAAATATAGATATTATGAGAGATTTAGAGAGACAAGCAGAAGGAGAGAGGCAAGGAGAGAGGCAGGGAGAGAGGCAGGGAGAGAGGCAGGGAGTGAGGCAGGGAGAGAGGCCGGGAGAGAGGCAGGGAGAGAGGCAGGGAGAGAGGCCGGAAGAGAGGCAGTGAGAGAGGCAGGGAGAGAGGCAGGGAGAGAGGCAGGGAGAGAGGCAGGGAGAGAGGGTGGGAGAGAGGCAGGGAGAGAGGGTGGGAGAGAGGCAGGGAGAGAGGCAGGGAGAGAGGCAGGGAGAGAGGCAGGGAGAGAGTTGCGGGGAGAGAGGCAGGGAGAGAGGCAGGGAGAGAGGCAGGGAGAGAGGCAGGGAGAGATGCTGGTAAAGAAGCATGGACAGAATCAAGCTGTTAGTTACAGAGAGGTATTTTAGCATCAGCAGTGGATAAAAACCTGCAAACAGGCAGCAATTAAGGCGGGGGTGTGAAGTTGGCAGTCCTATTCACTCAGATGTGTTGGCGAGACCAGGTGAAGGCATTTCAAAATGGCAGCTGCGGCATTACATCTTTCAGTACTTAGCAAAAAAAGCCTTAAAAATGAAGTCACTTTTTTAACCTTTCCCTATGCCCAAAGATCCACTGGGCAGCTGATCTTATTTCTGCCAATGTTTTCAGAAGCAATAAAGTCTGGACTTTTACTTTCTTGCCCTGTTTGGTTTCAAGTGTTAGGGGGCGCGGCGAGTTGATTTCCTGGCTTGAGGAGCCGACGACTGAAGTTGCATACAAGTCTGTTTCTAGATTACTTTTAAAATGTGCGGCTACATGAAAGTTAAGCACTTGCCCACGTGCCCATGTTTTATACCTGCTTTATAGCTAAAAAACGCATGAAATAGCCTACTAAAGTACTGAAGAAATTTCTGAAGAAGCACTGAAGCAATGCCTGAAGTTATACTGAAGGTTTACTGAATGAAAACCTGAAGGTACATGGAATCAATGCCTGAAGGCACACTGAATGAATTCCTGAAGTTACACCTAAGGAATGCCTGAAGGTACACTTAGTGAATGCCTGAAGGTACACCGAGTGAATGCCTGAAGGTACACTTAGTGAATGCCTGAAGGTACACCGAGTGAATGCCTGAAGGTACACTTAGTGAATGCCTGAAGGTACACTGAGTGAATGCCTGAAGGTACACCGAGTGAATGCCTGAAGGTACACCGAGTGAATGCCTGAAGGTACACTGAGTGAATGCCTGAAGGTACATTGAATGAATGCCTGAAGAAACACCGAATGAATGAATGAAGGTTCACTGGAGGATACTGAAGGCACACTAATGGATACTGAAGGTACACTGAATGATACAGAAATATATTCTGAAGGAAAACTGAAGGAATGTGAACTTGAGGTTCACTGAAGGTCTAATAAATTATATTAGACAGTACCTAGAATTAGTTTTTGAAGCTAATTGTTCCTGTCAGAGATTAGACCAGTTTGAATTATTAGACCAAGTTTTTTACTCAGGGAAATCGCGTTTTGCACTTTAATTTAGTTTGAATGATTAGAAAGACGGATTGCCAGCACTGCATTTTGACTGTGTCCGTAAATTTACAATTAACTGCACAGCTTCAATTTGTTTGTCTGTCAAAGTTATAGTTTGGCGTACCTTCATAATCTATTAAAATTAGGGATTCCTGATAAGAATTTTAGTCTGTCTAACCCCCGCATGAAAGTCTTTCAGGGGTGAGAAATGGGTAGTTCTGGGTACCCAGATTCGGAGACAAAATTACGATTAGTTAAAAACTGATTTAAAGAGTGAGAGGGGCATTGTGAGAAGGGGAAAGTGAGAAGGGAGAGTGAGAGGGGTGATTAGGAAAGGGAGATTGGGAAGGGGAGAGTGATAAGTAGATAGTGACAAGAGTAGAGTGAGAAGGGTAGAGTGAGAAGGGTAGAGTGAGAAGGGTAGAGTGAGAAGGGTAGAGTGAGAAGGGTAGAGTGAGAAGGGTAGAGTGAGAAGGGTAGAGTGAGAAGGGTAGAGTGAGAAGGGTAGAGTGAGAAGGGTAGAGTGAGAAGGGTAGAGTGAGAAGGGAAGACTGAGAAGGTAGAGTAAGAAGTGGAGAGTGAGAAGTGGAGAGTGAGAATGGAGAGTGAGAAGGGTAGAGTGAGAAGGTAGAGTAAGAAGTGGAGAGTGAGAAGTGGAGAGTGAGAAGGGTAGAGTGAAAAGTGGAGAGTGAGAAGTGGAGAGTGAGAAGTGGAGAGTGAAAAGGGAGAGTGAGAACTGGAGAGTGAGAAGGGGAGAGTGAGAAGTGGAGAGTGAAAAGGGAGAGTGAGAACTGGAGAGTGAGAAGTGGAGAGTGAGAAGGGAGAGTGAGAATGAAGAGTATGAATGGGAGAGTGTGAAGGAGGGAGTGATAAAGGGAGGTTGCGAAGTAGAGCCTGATAAGGGGAGAGTAAGATGAGTAGTGAGAAGTGTTGGAAGCGAAAAAGATGCTGAAATGTTGAGTGTAAGTGTTACAGAACTAAGCACTCACACCAGCGAATGTAGTCAAAGATATTCTCCGCTTCTCATTGGCCAGTTAGTCTTTTCAGCCAATCACAGATAGATGTTTCGACTCCTTAAATTTCCCGCATCCTTCGCATTTTCCTGGCAGAGCCAAATGCAATAAACTCCTAGCATTGTCTAGTATATCCTACAAATCCCTATTGTCCCTGATCCCTGATCCCTGTAGATCGCTAGTCAAAGATGAACATCACAGTTGGCTACTTCAGTCATCCGCCTTTCTCCGACTTTGTCCACGGCCGGGTTGAAGGCGTGTTCTGGGACCTGCTGCAGCCGGCCCTGAACGGCTGTCTGGGTCACGACGTCAGCTACCAGATGCGCCGGTTCACCAACGAGGACGCGCTGTTGAAGGGCGGCCTGTTGGAATGCAACATTAGCTTTCCCGTGACTAAAGGACCTCTGTACTCAGCACTGCCACCTTCAACTTTTATTCCCGTCTTGAGAACTCCAGGTGAGTGTCAGGTGACGGGTGGGGTAGATTAGACACAGGTGGGGAAGATTATACACAGGTGGGGAAGATTAGACACAGGTGGGGAAGATTAGAAACAGGTGGGGAAGATTAGACACAGGTGGGGAAGGTTAGACACAGGTGGGGAAGATTAGAGACAGGTGGGGAAGATTAGAAACAGGTGGGGAAGATTAGACACAGGTGGGGTAGGTTAGACACAGGTGGGGAAGGTTAGACACAGGTGGGGAAGATTAGAGACAGGTGGGGAAGATTAGAAACAGGTGGGGAAAATTAGACACAGGTGGGAAATATTAGAGACAGGTGGGGGAAGATTAGAAACAGGTGGGGAATATTAGACACAGGTGGGGAAGATTAGAGACAGGTGGGGAAGACTCAGGGACTGAAGTTGGTCTAAATCGAGTAAAATAACCAAGGCTTTTAAATGCTTATTGGCTATCTGATTATATTGAAATCAGAAATTTATAAAAATATACAACGCAAATTGAACTCTGCCTAGAGAAATGCAAATCTACACTTCCAGTCTGGTGTATTTGAAAAGCTAATTTAGATAGAATGAAATTTGAGTAGGGAGTGGGGAAGAGATTTTGACAAAATTGCATCAGTAAACACACGGAATGCCACAGCTGTCAAGTGTGGTTCATTGGCTTTCCACAGCGCATGAGTAAGCCCAGCTGGTTAAGCACAGAGAGTGCATTCAATTTCACCAATACTTGTCTAAACAGGTTCTCAGCATTGATGAAATTGGCCACTCAGTTTCTTCAGCTACTGAAGTTCCACTGCTGACTAAAGTTTCTGAGCTTGACTAGTGCCTGAAGCCCCTTCAATTGACAACGGAGAAGAGACGGAAGAGATGAGACAGTGGAGAATCGACACAGGGGAGTCGACACAGGGGAGTCGACACAGGGGAGAAAATGAGACAGGGAAGAGACGATACACGGGAGAGACGAGACAGGGAGAGATGAGACAGGGAAGACGAGACAGGGAGAAAAGTGACAGGGAGAGATGAGACAGGGGAGAGATGTGACAGGGAGAGATGTGACAGGGAGAGATGAGACAGGGAGAGATGAGACAGGGAAAGATGTGACAGGGAGAGATGAGACAGAGAGATGAGACAGAGGAGATGAGACAGGGAGAGATGAGACAGGGAGAGATGAGACAGGGAGAGATGAGACAGGGAAGACGAGACAGGGAGAGATGAGACAGGGAAGACGAGACAGGGAGAAAAGTGACAGGGAGAGATGAGACAGGGGAGAGATGTGACAGGGAGAGATGAGACAGGGGAGAGATGTGATAGGGAGAGATGAGACAGGGGAGAGATGTGACAGGGAGAGACGAGACAGGGAAAGACGAGACAGGGAGAGATAAGACAGAGAGAGATGAGACAGGTGAGAGATGAGACAACAGGACAGATGAGACAGAGAGAGATGAGACAGGGAAAGATGTGACAGGGAGAGATGAGACAGGGAGAGATGAGACAGGGAAAGATGTGACAGGGAGAGATGAGACAGAGAGATGAGACAGAGGAGATGAGACAGGGAGAGATGAGACAGGGAGAGATGAGACAGGGAGAGATGAGACAGGAGAGAGATGCGACAGGGAGAGATGAGACAGCGGAGAGATAAGACAGAGGAGATGAGACAGGGAGAGATGAGACAGGGAAAGATGTGACAGGGAGAGATGAGACAGAGAGATGAGACAGAGGAGATGAGACAGGGAGAGATGAGACAGGGAGAGATGAGACAGGGAGAGATGAGACAGGAGAGAGATGCGACAGGGAGAGATGAGACAGCGGAGAGATAAGACAGAGGAGATGAGACAGGGAGAGATGAGACAGGGAGAGATGAGACAGGGAGAGATGAGACAGGGAGAGATGAGACAGGGAGAGATGAGACAGGGAGAGATGAGACAGGGAGAGATGAGACAGGGAGAGATGAGACAGGAGAGAGATGCGACAGGGAGAGATGAGACAGCGGAGAGATAAGACAGAGGAGATGAGACAGGGAGAGATGAGACAGGGAGAGATGAGACAGGGAGAGATGAGACAGGGAGAGATGAGACAGGGAGAGATGAGACAGGGAGAGATGAGACAGGGAGAGATGAGACAGGGAGAGATGAGACAGGAGAGAGATGCGACAGGGAGAGATGAGACAGCGGAGAGATAAGACAGAGGAGATGAGACAGGGAGAGATGAGACAGGGAAAGATGTGACAGGGAGAGATGAGACAGAGAGATGAGACAGAGGAGATGAGACAGGGAGAGATGAGACAGGGAGAGATGAGACAGGGAGAGATGAGACAGGAGAGAGATGCGACAGGGAGAGATGAGACAGCGGAGAGATAAGACAGAGGAGATGAGACAGGGAGAGATGAGACAGGGAGAGATGAGACAGGGAGAGATGAGACAGGGAGAGATGAGACAGGGAGAGATGAGACAGGGAGAGATGAGACAGGGAGAGATGAGACAGGGAGAGATGAGACAGGGAGAGATGAGACAGGAGAGAGACGCGACAGGGGAGAGATGAGACAGCGGAGAGATGAGACAGCGGAGAGATGAGACAGAGGAGATGACTTACTTGACTTAGCGGCAGGGGGCCTCCATGACGGACGCAGCGAGGAGGCGGCTGTTGCCGCCCATATCGCTAACCCCTGGCAGCCAGACGGCCTCCAGCGAGGCGGTGCCGCTCAGGGTGGTCCGTCGGTCGGTTCCGCCGCGCGATCTTCCTCGCCATAGGCTGGGAAGAAATCAGCTCGGCCGGTATCCCGGAGGAAGTGGGCGAGCTGAGGGATGTTCTCGGGCGAGCAGGCTTCGGCAAGAGTCGGTGCCGGCCCGAGGTGTTTTAGCCTAGCCCGGGTGAAGGCCGGGCAGTGGCAAATGAAATGCTCGGCGTTTTCACGGCCGGAGCAGCAGAAAGGACACGTTTCCTCAGGCACGTGGCCTTGGAGGTAGCGGTGTCTGGTGAAGCAGCCATGTCCCGAAAGGGCCATGGTGACTGCTCTCAGGTCTCTGCGGTTTAGCCTGAGTAAGGCCTTACGCAGGTTACTAGAGGGGGTTGGCACCGCAGCCCTGGACTGGCGACAGTTCAGGGTGCTGGACCACCTCCTCCGGTGCTGGGTCTCCATCCAGTGGTTGATGCTGGAGTTGACAACGGAGGCGGGGATCGGGGATTCCGGGCCCGGGCCCATCAGGGAGCTGGCTGCTCCAGCCTTTGCAAGCTCGTCCGCCATCTCATTCCCTGTGAGCCCGGCGTGCCCAGGGATCCACATCAGCTCCACCTTGTTAGACTGCGCCAAACCGTTTAACTGGTTGTTGCAGTCCAAGGTGGTTCTGGAGCGAGAGGTGCAGCGACTGAGGGCCTTGAGGGCTGCTTGACTGTCGGAGTGAAAAAAGATCCTCCGACCAGCCAGCTGCCTCTGGCGCAGCTCAGCCGCACAGAAGCTGATGGCGAGCATTTCGTTTTGGAAAACGCTTGAGCTCTTGCCACAGTGTTGGGAGTGGGTCCAGAGGACCTCGCCACCCGAGGCGACGCACACCCCGAATCCCGATTTACCGTTCATCAGGGAGCCGTCAGTGTAACAGTGGACTGCGGGGTCATCCCAGCAGTCCTTTACCTCATTACGAGGGAAGATGCTGACTTTGTACCTGTGGCTCCGGAGTAAAGTGGCCGGGGCCCCGTCCGAAAGGATGGTGAGCCCTCCGCACTCGCCCAGAGTTTTCAGGCAGAGGTCAGAGTGGGGCAGAAGGGAGCGCTTCGAGAAGGCTCGCGAATTCTGGAAGGATACACCCGCATCAAGGAGACGACGGGTGGACTTTGCCGCTTCCCCCTTAACAAAAATGTCAATGGGTGTAGCGTTGAGGAAAGCGTTCATGCCTTCAAAGGGAGTGGAGGGTGGGGCGCCCAGCGTCATGCGACAGGCTCTGCCCTGCACCCTATAAAGCGCCTCCAGGTTTTTCTGGATGCTCATGGCACTGGCCCAGATGAGGCCAGCGTAAGCGACTGACGGTCTAATGATCGCCGTGTAAATCCACCAAAGGTTTTTGGGGGTTAGCCCCCAAGTGGTGCCCACGGCTCGCCTGACTTGCGCCAGAATGGCCAGGGCCCTCTTGGCCTTTGTGGTAATGTGCGGGGTCCAGTTAAGCCTATGGTCTAGCAGGATACCAAGGCACCGGACCTGCTTTTCCATGGCAATATTCTTGCCATAGAGAGTCAGAGGCTCAATGGTCCAGCGCAGCCTGCTGGTAAACATAACCGCAACGGTCTTGGACTCAGAGAGTCGGAGCCCGCATTGGTCCGCCCAGCGCACCGCCCTGTTGATAAAGCCCTGAATGAGGTCCCTGGTGGTTTCCGCCGAGGGGCCCGCGCAGATGGCGGTCACATCGTCGGCATATCCCACCTTCAGGACTGGGTCAGGCCGAGTGCTTTTTAGCAGCTCATCCATGACGAGATTCCACAGCAGTGGGGTGAGGACGCCACCTTGGGGCCCTCCTTTTAGGACAGGTGCCGAGAGCACCCTGCCTTCGAGGTGGGCCACCACGTGGCGATTCCGGATCATGTACATGACCCAACGGACGAGGTGGGGGTGAGTGGCCCTGGAAACCAGGGCCTTCTCAAAGGCTTCGAAAATAACGTTATCGAAGGCCCCCTCAATATCAAGGAAAACAGCCAGGGCAAAACCGCTGCCCAGCACTGCCTTCTCGAGAGTCTCCACAATGCAGTGGAGGGCGCTCTCCGTGGACCGGCCCGCCCGAAAGGCGTGCTGGTTTGGTGAGAGCGGGGCCCGCCCTAGCTCTACAGTAAGAAGGCGCCAGAGCACCAGTCTTTCCATGAGCTTGAGGCAGGTGGAAGTCAAGCTTATCGGGCGATAAGACTTGACCGAGCGATAGTCGCCTTTGGCGGGCTTCGGGATGAAGACGACCCGGGCTTCATGCCACCGCGCTGGTACGTAGCCCAGCACGATGCAGGCCCGTAGAAGTCTGCAGAGGAGATGGAGGAAGCGGCCATTTTTAACCGCTTCATGCAGAAAGGCCGGATATATACCATCTGGCCCAGGTGCTTTAAAAGGATTGAATGACTTAGCCGCGCGAACGATGCGGTCATTCGTAACGAGTGACTGAGCCAGGCCCTGACCTCCACGCGAGTGGTCGTCTGGGCCGAAGTGCGCCGGTACACTCGGGAAGAAATGCCCTAGCATAAGCTCGAGCGTTTCCTCCGGGCGCTCAGTGATCGAGCCGTCCGGCTTTTTAATCGATGAGAGCTTGGAGAAGCGGTCGTTGGTGAGCGCCTTTACCACGCGGGCCGTGGGCCGCGAGCCCTCAAGCCCTTCGCAGTATTGTCGCCACTTGTCCGCTTTTGCCCTTCTGACCCGGCCCTTAAACTCATGGATGGCGCGAGTATAGGCCTCTTTGTCATCAGGGTCGTGCGAGGTTTTCAGCTTCCTCTGGAGAGCCTTAGCTCGGCGTCTTAGGACTCCGAGCTCGGGGTTCCACCAGGGGGCCGATTTTTTGCCTTTGTAGGCTTTGAGCGGGCAAGCCATTTCGTAGGCCTCTGTGATGGCGCCGCCCAGCAGGGCAGCCACTCCATCCAGGTCCTGCGTGGTTTCCATGGCCATGGAGGGGTCAGAATCCCGAAGGCCCTCATGCAGCTTTTGGCTGAACGCGGGCCAGTCGGTATTTCTGACATTACGCCTCCAAATAGGCTTTTGCTTCTTATCGGGGGTGCCGATGTTGAAACGGATGAAACGGTGGTCCGAGAGCGAGCTTTCGGTCTCCCACACCTCCCACCCCAGCACCCTTGGGAGGATGCCGGGTGAGGCCAGGGTGACGTCAAGCACCTCAGCCCACCGCCCATTGTCGAAAGTGGGCGTGTTGCCCACATTGCAGAAGTTTAGAGGCGTGCCGCTGACGAAGGCCAGGAGCTCTTCGCCGCGGTCATTGATTTTTGAGCTACCCCAGTGGGTGTGATGCGAGTTTACATCTCCCGCGAGGAGCAGCTCGAAGTTTCGTGCCCTGGCGAATTCACAGAGGGCGACGAGGGTATCGCTAACCACGGGGGCGTCGCCTGCCAGGTAGGCGGATGCCACGAGGGTCAACTTGTTAGGCACAATGTGTGCAGATTGGATGACGCAGATGTCCCCGTTAGAGAGATCGGGTCTCATCCACGCATTTAAGGCTTTTGCGGCATAGATCAGTGATCTAGGGCGGACAGAGTCTGCCATGCAGAAGCAGTCATAGCCAGCAGGAATGTTGCTTGGCTTGTTCTTTGATAGCCAGGGCTCCTGCACAAGTACAAGGCCCGGCATCATGCGCTCTGTCGTGCGCATCAGATTGACTGATGCTGCCACGCAGTGCTGGGTGTTAACTTGCAGACATGATATTCCGGGGATCATCATGCAGGCAGAGGTCTACTTGGAGGGGGACCCAGCCAGAAGGCGGTCCTCCTCCTCCGGGTCGATGTCGGTAGCCATGGGCTCCTCCGTGCCCAGGCCCCGAGCCGGAGACGGGAACTCGACGGCGTCAGCCGCCCAGTCCCCGCCCCCGGCCCCGAGCCCAGGCCCAGAGTCGCCCTCAACTGGAGCCGACACCGCTCCCTGGGCCGTGGGAGGGGCGCTCGAAGGGCCCTGCTCGATGGAGCTGGGCACCTCTGAGGCCTCCCCCGTAGCCCTTGGTTGCGGCGCCCGCCCCGGTGGGCCACCGCGCATCTCAGCGCGCAGCTGGGCCATCTTGGCGGTTCGCACCACCTCGGAGGCCCGCTGGAGAAGGCCCCGGCGCTTTGTGACACGCGCGGGGCGACGCTCAGAGCTGCCAGCGATGGCACGCTCTGGCCTTTTTTTGGCGGGACGACTGGGCCCTGCCCCCAGTCCCAGCCTTGGGGTCCGAGGACCCTTCATTGGCCGGTACGGTGGTGGGCCCGGTCTGACCTCGGGTTTTATCCGCCTCGAAGGCGAAGATTTTGGTCTTCCACAGACCAATGCAAATGTTGGCGCCATCTGGGTAGCGGCGTGTCCATTGCTCGGACAGGCCCAGAATGGCGGTGAAACCGGTGCCGTCGGGGCGCAGGATCGTGCGGTGCACGATCAGGCCCGCTGTCGGCAGCTCCCGGTTCATCGCGATGAGGCCCCTGCGGAGGTCCTCAGCGCTGGTGACGACACTTTTCGCCGGGACGAAGATACGGTGTCGCTTGGTCTTTGGTGGCTCGTTCTCCCGTAGGAACTCGAGGCCAGCCGCCCAGCTCTGCGTGGGCAGCAACTCGAGGAGCCGCCGCCCCGATTCCGCATCGCCGGGCCAGACGACGAAGCACGATTCCCTGGTAGCGCTTGCGCCGACCGCCAGGGGCTCGCCCTTCAGTTGAAGTTGCCACAACATAGCATCTATGTTGCGGCAAATGTCGCTGAGCTGTTCGCTGCTCAGCCTTTTCCCGTCTCTGCCGGTGATGATGACGGCAGGTTGCCTACGTGCGATGGCGGCGTAGGTAGCTTGTGGTCCCGGGCCCTGTCCGGTGGCGTCCCCACCCTCGGGATCTGCGTCGGCGGTGGGCACAGGGCCCTCCGCCTCCGCTTCTCCTTCGGGCCGGGCAGCCGTCCGGATGGGCGCCGGGCCCTCCTTGGCCCGCGACCCTGGCCTCGGGGCGTCGTGGGCTCCGCCCCGTGCAGGAGCCTGGGCAGGAGGCACAAGGCCCCCCGCCCCAGCCCCCGCCCTAGGCAGAGCCCCTTCGGCCCCTCTGGCCTGGGCCTGGTCCTTGGTCAATGGAGCCGACGTGCCGTGGGCCAGCATGCGCCTACGGCGTTTTGCCGCTCCAGAGGTGGTGGAGCGCTTAGCGCCCCGGTCATCGCGCGAGTTGGGCAGCGCGGCATTTGTGGCGGTCGCGGGGCCAGCTAGCCCGGGCGCCGCAGCGTGTATGGCCTCAGGCACCATGGTGTCCTCGGCCGGAGCAGTTGAAGGGCTAGAAGCCATTGAAAGCTGCAATGAAGAGAGGGGCTTCCTGTAGACACAGGCAGGAATAACCCGCTCAGCCGCGATCCCAAAACTGAGCGGGGGCAGCCAAAAAAGACAAGTTACAACCCGGGGTGGGATGCCAGGACCACCGGGAGGAACCGTAAGAGACCAGACTACTCCCTGGCCAAGCGTCCATCAGCACGGTCAACACTGGGACATTGGAGGGTGCCATTGAGCCGGCGCCGAGGCCTGCGGGCTGGCCGCAAACCCTGTTAAGGTCAAAGGGTGACACCTGTCCCTCAGGGCCGTAGCCAGAGGTACCTGATCACGCACAGGTGCACGAAAAATGCGGACAAGCCACATACCCTGTTAAGGTCAAAGGGTGACACCTTTCCCTCCAGCCGGGGCTAGAGGTACCCAGTTTGGCCGGAGGCCCTGGATGGGTCATCCAGCGCTGTTGCCCATTCTGTCCGGCTGCCCTAGGGTCAGCCTTGAACACTCGCGGGACGTGTACCCATGGGTCAGCTGACGGGACAGCGTTGGAGGGATTCCTGCACCCGAAGGTACAGGTCTCCTTCCTGCCAGGCCTGCTCAAAAAACGGCTGCAGGTGTGAGGCATCGCAGACCAAAGCCCGTGGGCCTGGACTGACTCATACCTCACAGGCACTGTGTCCCGCCGGTGCGAGCGACAGAGGAGATGAGACAGAGGAGAAACGAGGCAGGGTAGATGGAACAGTAAAAAGCAAATCAATTGAATTCAATTGATTTATGCTCAGAGTTTTCATATTGTGGGGAACTGGTGTAGTCAAGTTATTGGAGTTCAATTTTATGACTAAGTGGTGACTTTATTATTTAGGAAATCGATAATCTACAGGCATGAATTATTCATGACCTCAGTTGATAGATTTGGCAAATATTTAGCCAGCCAGATTACGTCAAAAACAGATTGTGCACTTTGCTCACGAAGCGGGTTTAGGATGTGGATTAAGTGCCCAAGCGGGGCATTGCAGAGTGTTCAGGCTTGGTCTAATCTGCAAATCTTCGATTTTCCTACTTGGTCTTGATGAAGTCAGGACAAGCGAACTGGACTGAAAGTGTGTCATTTCCTTTTTGAATGCATTATGCTCGAAAAAAAATTGTTACTGCAGCCAGTGTTTATCAGGAACAAGAAGTCCTAAATCTAAGATTTAACAACTCGTCAGATTCACAGTAAAGAGAAATGAGACAGTAGAGAGAAATGAGACAGTAGAGAGAAATGAGACAGTAGAGAGAAATGAGACAGTAGAGAGAAATGAGACAGTAGAGAGAGATGAGACAGTAGAGTGTGATAAGACAGTAGAGAGAGATGAGACAGTAGAGAGAGATGAGACAGTAGAGAGAGATGAGACAGTAGAGAGAGATGAGACAGTAGAGAGAGATGAGACAGTAGAGAGAGATGAGACAATAGAGAGAGATGAGACAGTAGAGAGAGATGAGACAGTAGAGAGAGATGAGACAGTAGAGAGAGATGAGACAATAGAGAGAGAGATGTGACAGTAGAGAGAAATGAAACAGTAGAGAGAGATGAGACAGTAGAGAGAAATGAGACAGTAGAGAGAGATGAGACAGTAGAGAGAGATGAGACAATAGAGAGAGATAAGACAGTAGAGAGATGAGACAGTAGAGAGAGATGAGACAGTAGAGTGAGATAAGACAGTAGAGAGAGATGAGACAGTAGAGTGAGATGAGTCAGTAGAGTGAGATGAGACAGTAGAGTGAGATGAGACAGTAGAGTGTGAAAATACAGTAGAGAGATGAGACAGTAGAGTGAGATGAGACAGTAGAGTGTGAAAAGACAGTAGAGTGTGAAAATAAAGTAGAGTGTGAAAAGACAGTAGAGAGATGAGACAGTAGAGTGAGATAAGACAGTAGAGAGATGAGACAGTAGAGAGATGAGACAGTAGAGTGAGATGAGTCAGTAGAGTGAGATGAGACAGTAGAGTGTGAAAAGACAGTAGAGAGATGAGACAGTAGAGTGAGATGAGACAGTAGAGAGATGAGACAGTAGAGTGAGATAAGACAGTAGAGTGAGATAAGACAGTAGAGAGATGAGACAGTAGAGTGAGATAAGACAGTAGAGTGAGATAAGACAGTAGAGAGATGAGACAGTAGAGTGAGATAAGACAGTAGAGAGATAAGACAGTAGAGTGAGTTAAGACAGTAGAGAGATGAGACAGTAGAGTGAGATAAGACGGTAGAGAGATGAGATAAGAAGAGGAGTTTCTGCAGATTGTCGGATTGAATAAGCTTCGCGGGCTGCAGTTTTCCGATCCCGTGTTAATGTTCGGATCCCAACAGTTATAATAGCAGAGTATAACCAAGTTCCTAACGTTTTTAATGTTCTTTATAATTATTCCAATATCCTGTATAGGTTTTAAGAGCAATGCACGACCCCGAGAACAGTCACTCACACTCACTCACTCTCAAACTGACAAGAATTGGTGGATCGTTGCAATGGCGCCTTAAAATTGTGAAACAGGTGGATCTGACGCAGTCCCTTGGCACTGCCAATTTTTGTGCCGGATTATACGAGAAGTTGAGTCAGGGGATTATATACCAGACTTACTTGAGAAGCAACTTAGCACTGAATGGAAATTCACACTTTGTGGGTTTATAAGTGTGAATAAAAAGACTCAAGAGTCAATGGACTCAAGCTCAAAGTCTGGTT
Source organism: Macrostomum hystrix (assembly GCA_950097015.1). NCBI lineage: Eukaryota > Metazoa > Platyhelminthes > Macrostomidae > Macrostomum > Macrostomum hystrix. The sequence goes on from CATNEN010000011.1 coordinate 5,497,720, forward strand.
CAAAGCTTGAAAAAAAATTAACACGAATTGCTTTTTTTCTGTCAATCTCTTTCGTCACAAACTGTGAGGACTGTCCGTTCTTTAGAAGTACCAAAGTCTGTCACAGACTATCTCAGGTTGTCTAACAGGTTTTGATTGTGTCTAACAGGTTTTGATTGTGTCTAACAGGTTTTGATTGTGTCTAACAGGTTGTGATTGTGTCTAACAGGTTGCGATTGTGTCTAACAGGTTGTGATTGAGTCTAACAGATTGTGCTAGTGTCTAACAGGTTGTGATTGTGTCTAACAGGTTATGGTTGAGTCTAACAGATTGTGCTAGTGTCTAACAGGTTGTGATTGTGTCTAACAGGTTATGGTTGAGTCTAACAGATTGTGCTAGTGTCTAACAGGCTGTCATTGTGTCTAACAGGTTATGGTTGAGTCTAACAGATTGTGCTAGTGTCTAACAGGTTGTGATTGTGTCTAACAGGTTATGGTTGAGTCTAACAGATTGTGCTAGTGTCTAACAGGCTGTCATTGTGTCTAACAGGTTGTGCTAGTGTCTAACAGGTTGTGCTAGTGTCTAACAGGTTGTGCTAGTGTCTAACAGGTTATGATTGTGTCTAACAGGTTGTGATTGTGTCTAACAGGTTGTCATCTGTCTAACAGGTTGTGATCTGTCTAACAGGTTGTGATCTGTCTAATAGGTTGTCATCTGTCTAACAGGTTGTCATCTGTCTAACAGGTTGTCATCTGTCTAACAGGTTGTGATCTGTCTAACAGGTTGTCATCTGTCTAACAGGTTGTGATCTATCTAACAGGTTGTGATCTATCTAACAGTTTGTGATCTGTCTAACAGGTTGTGATCTGTCTAACAGGTTGTCATCTGTCTAACAGGTTCTGATCTTCTAGAATTTCCTCCCAACAGGTGCGGTTTGGCTGGACCCGACAGCTGGACCGCACGAGTCGGCGAGCATGTCGCAGCTTCGTGTTGTGGCCCAGGCGTGGCCCCTGCTGCTCATCATTCTGGTGTCCTGCTCATTCGCTGCCGTGCTGGTCTGGTTCATGGTGAGCATAGACTCATCAACTGCTTGGATAGCTTAGAGTTTTATTGCCGAAAAACTCGAAATCTCGCTTAAAATCTTTGCCGATATCTCACCTAAAATCTCACCCCTAAGTCTTATCTCACTTAAAATCTCACCTAATATTATTCTTGAAGTCTTATCCGAAGATCTCATTCGAAAACTCGGCCTAAAGTCTCGCCAAAATCCAAATCACATAAAAAATCTCACCTAAAGTCTCTCGCAAAATCCCACACGAAATCTCACATAAAACTCTCTCCCTAACTCTCACCCAAAATCTCACCCAAAATCTCACCCAAAATCTCACCCGAAATCTCACCCGAAATCTCACCCGAATTCTCACCAGAAATCTCATCAGAAATCTCACCTGAAATTTCACCTTAAATCTCACCTAAAGTCTCACTCGAAGTCTCACACTCTCTCGGTGATATTCCAGGAGCGGCTGAAGAATCCGCAAGAGTTTCCGCGTCCATTTGTGCGCGGCTTCTGGGAGGGCTGGTGGTGGGCCTTCATCACCATGACAACCGTTGGGTGAGAATAAACTCGAATACACACTGAGGCGAGGTATATTATCAAATAGCTCGCGCTGCTTGGCTTATGAGTACAGTGTTAATTTATTCTAAAGTTTGTTGCGCAGAAGTTTTTACTATTCGTCAGAAACTTAACTTGGTCGGCTGCAGTCATTGCAAAATTTACATATTTAAAATTTACGAGTCAGCGAGTATGACTCACGTTTTTTTAATTTCATTTACTCAAACTCACTGACTTTATGCCGGGGTCCTTTCTCCGAGTACTACCTGTGCTCGCTGAGAAGCTGCGTGCCTTCCCACAAGCCGAAGCTGCAGGTGGCAGTGCAGCAGGCGGTGGAGGAGATTGGATTCACGAGATGGAGGAGCAGCTGCGACGGGCGAAGCAGCTGTTTAAGACAATGCGGAGAGACCTGGATTCGAGTGAAGATCGACTGACAGGTCCGATGACAGCTCGGATTGAGACAGCGCTTGTGTGACAGCGCGACATGGACGATGTGAGAAGCTACAGGCAGGAGACGTGTCGAAGCTTGTCGAGCTGACGATGTCCATGGAGTTGTCGCTCGATGACTTGAAGGCGGACTTTGATCGGCTGCAGAAGTCGCTGGAGGAGAGCTTGGCAGCGGAGCAGCAGCTGGAGCGACTGGGGCAGGTGTCGGAGCAGTTCGGCAGAGCGTTGGCTCGTGTGAACGGGACCGCTGAGGGCTGGAGAGACGCTGAGGTCAGCGCGACACCCGAGGAGATCGACGACGCAGTGAAGGCGCATGAGTCACGAGAGAAGCTGGATAGCTCTTGGCTATCACTCAAGACCACCTGTTGTCACCTCGACTCGACTCAACGAGAAAATTTAATATTTTAGCTGTTTCCGAGGGATTTCCGAGGGATTAATTATAATAACTGCAATGGCACATCATTTGGTGACACTAGACCCGCAGCCAGCGAGGCAATTCTGCCCATTTCACTGACTCCTGAGCACACACGCACACAGGTGTGTACACGTTCTCATCGTCAGGCAGTGTACATTTCACTGTGCCTTGGAGGTTGGCCCTCAATGGCGTAAATTGCACGACAAGCCCCCAAGCCTTCTCTCCGCGGCTGCGCCCCAAATAAATGTGGCCTCGCCGCGGAATCGAACTTAGGGACCTTGGTGCGAGAGGCAAACGCGTTAACCGCTCTGCCACCGACCGTCTTCCCAAAGGATTCAATTTTCTTCAATTTCAATAGTTTTCACGTTGACAAAAGTGCATTAATTTTGCAAGGCAATTATAAAGCTGTCAAACCAGTAAAAGTGCACTCAGTCACACAAGCGTTCACAGTATCGAGTAAGAGCTTTAAATAATTAATTTGGCCTACTCCTGAATAACAAGGCGAGTCGTTAATACCTAGCTGGTCTGTCTGTACTAGTACATAATTACTTATCCAGCTAGATCCACTTGACAACAGCAGTAGTTTGAGTTCAGCTCTTTCTCTTGTATCATCGCGTACAATGCCGGATATGTCTGGAGAACTCAGCAAGTTTTATAATGAGCAATTTTATCTCTGTTACAATGTCTCTAGACTGTCCCGCTTATTGCTTCCCTGTCTGTGTGACTTGACAGCACTGCTGTGACTTCATGTCAAAACATTATTAAACAGTATTAGAGGCAAAATAAAGTGTCAGACGCCAATTGCCGGGCTTACTGAAACCTGTACCTAGTATATACGTTTAGGACTTGCATTCTGTAGCTTAACTGAATCAGGCACAGAGTGCTGCATAACATTTGTCAGTTTTGATGTAAAAATGAAAAATCCCTTACCTTCATCTCCCCTCGAGATCTTCTGATAGGAGTCCCCGACTAAAAATCTGACACAGAGAATCTCACAGAGGAAAATGATCAAACACTAAGAATGCTGCGCCCAAAAATTCTAGAACAATCCACCGACTGTAATCTCCGAGTCTTAATCACACAGCCGAAAATCCCCACTTATAATCCCCCACGCAAAATCCCCCCTCATAATCCTACCACCTATAGTCCCCCGCCCATAATACCCCCACAATAATCCTCCACCCGTAATCTTCCACTCTTATTCCTCGACCATAATCCCCGAAAAATCCCCAACTCATAATCCCCACCAATAATCCCCGCCCATAATCCCCCGGCAATAATCTTCCACCCATAATCCTCCTCCCATAATCCTCCACCCATAATCCTCCACCCATAATCCTCCACCCATAATCCTCAACTTAAAATCCTCCACACATAATCCTCCACCCATAATCCTCCACCCATAATCCTCCACCCATAATCCTCCTCCCATAATCCTCCATCCATAATCCTCCACCCACAATCCTCCTCCCATAATCCTCCATCCATAATCCTCCATCCATAATCCTCAACTTAAAATCCTCCACACATAATCCTCCACCCATAATCCTCCACCCATAATCCTACACCCATAATCCTCCATCCATAATCCTCCTCCCATAATCCTCCATCCATAATCCTCCACCCACAATCCTCCTCCCATAATCCTCCATCCATAATCCTCCATCCATAATCCTCCTCCCATAATCCTCCTCCCACAATCCTCCATCCATAATCCTCCTCCCATAATCCTCCTCCCATAATCCTCCATCCATAATCCTCCACCCATAATCCTCCTCCCATAATCCTCCACCCATAATCCTCCTCCCATAATCCTCCACCCGTAATCCTCCACTCTTATTCCTCGACCATAATCCCCGAAAAATCCCCAACTCATAATCCCCACCAACAATCCCCGCCCATAATCCCCCTGCAATAATCCTCCTCCCATAATCCTCCATCCATAATCCTCCTCCCATAATCCTCCATCCATAATCCTCCTCCCATAATCCTCCATCCATAATCCTGCTCCCATAATCCCTCGACCAAAATTACCCACCAGAAATTCCCACTCATAATATCCCACCTGACGTCTTACTGCATGAAATTCAAGTATGTTCCGCATGTTCTGCTGGCTGATGTACTTTAACTGGGGTTTACCTGCGGTTCTTTTGGCGATGGCAAAATCACTTTTATATTTTTTATTCTGCGCCGAAAAAATAAGGAAGACAAATAACTGTCACTCAATCTTAACTAGACACGGTGGCTGACGCGTCAACACTAGATCCCATCTAGATTTGATTGTCTCTAACGAAGCCGCTTCCCTTTTCTCCCCACCTCCATGTAAGAGATTTTACAGCCTTGTTACGCTGGAACACTAACAATACTACTAAAGAGTCCTCTCGTTATGTAAAGCAGTTAGTGCAATCGCTATGTACTTTAGCATATGTACTTTAGCATATGTACTTTAGCGATCCGCGCCGTTGTAACAAGCCCGCAATGTGCTAAATTAATAACACTGTCTATAATCCAACCCACCAGGAACCTATTCTAGTCTCGCCTATGTATCTCACCTCAAGTACTTAATCTCATCTCTAGTCTCTAATCTCACTTTTAGTGCCTAATCTCACTCCCAGTGTCTAATCTCATTTCCAGTGCCTAATCTCACTTCTAGTATCTAATCTCATCTCTAGTATCTAATCTCATTTCTAGTATCTAATCTCATCTCTAGTATCTAATCTCATTTCTAGTATCTAATCTCATCTCTAGTATCTAATCTCATCTCTAGTATCTAATCTCATTTCTAGTATCTAATCTTATTTCTAATATCTAATCTCACTTCTAATCTCTAATCTCACCTCTAGCCTCTAATCTCATCACTAGTCTCTAATCTCACCTCCGTTGTCAAATCTCACAGCCAAGCACCCACTGCTCCATTGTCAGGTACGGAGACCGCTCGCCCAAGACCATTGTCGGTCGCCTCTTCGCAATGATATGGATCAGTTTCGGCTTAGTGCTGATCTCCATGTTCACAGCAGTGGTGACTGCAGCTCTGAGCCAATCAGCTCAGGGACCCGAGGAGGATTACAGATTCTTCCAGACCAATGTGAGACGGCTGCGAGCTGTGGATTATGTTAGATTCTGGGTTAGGAATATGTTAGATTCTGAGTTAGGAATATGTTAGATTCTGAGTTAGGAATATGTTAGATTCTGAGTTAGGAATATGTTAGATTATGAGTTAGGAATATGTTAGATTCTGAGTTAGGAATATGTTAGATTCTGGGTTAGGAATATGTTAGATTCTGGGTTAGGAATATGTTAGATTCTGGGTTAGGAATATGTTAGATTCTGGGTTAGGAATATGTTAGATTCTGGGTTAGGAATATGTTAGATTCTGAGTTAGGAATATGTTAGATTCTGGGTTAGGAATATGTTAGATTCTGGGTTAGGAATATGTTAGATTCTGGGTTAGGAATATGTTAGATTCTGAGTTAGGAATATGTTAGATTCTGAGTTAGGAATATGTTAGATTCTGAGTTAGGAATATGTTAGATTATGAGTTAGGAATATGTTAGATTCTGGGTTAGGAATATGTTAGATTCTGGGTTAGGAATATGTTAGATTCTGAGTTAGGAATATGTTAGATTCTGGGTTAGGAATATGTTAGATTCTGGGTTAGGAATATGTTAGATTCTGGGTTAGGAATATGTTAGATTCTGAGTTAGGAATATGTTAGATTCTGAGTTAGGAATATGTTAGATTCTGAGTTAGGAATATGTTAGATTATGAGTTAGGAATATGTTAGATTCTGAGTTAGGAATATGTTAGATTCTGAGTTAGGAATATGTTAGATTCTGAGTTAGGAATATGTTAGATTCTGGGTTAGGAATATGTTAGATTCTGGGTTAGGAATATGTTAGATTCTGAGTTAGGAATATGTTAGATTATGAGTTAGGAATATGTTAGATTCTGGGTTAGGAATATGTTAGATTCTGGGTTAGGAATATGTTAGATTCTGAGTTAGGAATATGTTAGATTATGAGTTAGGAATATGTTAGATTCTGGGTTAGGAATATGTTAGATTCTGAGTTAGGAATATGTTAGATTCTGGGTTAGGAATATGTTAGATTCTGGGTTAGGAATATGTTAGATTATGAGTTAGGAATATGTTAGATTCTGAGTTAGGAATATGTTAGATTCTGAGTTAGGAATATGTTAGATTATGAGTTAGGAATATGTTAGATTCTGGGTTAGGAATATGTTAGATTCTGAGTTAGGAATATGTTAGATTCTGGGTTAGGAATATGTTAGATTCTGGGTTAGGAATATGTTAGATTATGAGTTAGGAATATGTTAGATTCTGAGTTAGGAATATGTTAGATTATGAGTTAGGAATATGTTAGATTCTGGGTTAGGAATATGTTAGATTCTGGGTTAGGAATATGTTAGATTCTGAGTTAGGAATATGTTAGATTCTGAGTTAGGAATATGTTAGATTCTGAGTTAGGAATATGTTAGATTCTGAGTTAGGAATATGTTAGATTATGAGTTAGGAATATGTTAGATTCTGGGTTAGGAATATGTTAGATTCTGAGTTAGGAATATGTTAGATTCTGAGTTAGGAATATGTTAGATTCTGGGTTAGGAATATGTTAGATTCTGAGTTAGGAATATGTTAGATTCTGAGTTAGGAATATGTTAGATTCTGGGTTAGGAATATGTTAGATTCTGAGTTAGGAATATGTTAGATTCTGGGTTAGGAATATGTTAGATTCTGGGTTAGGAATATGTTAGATTCTGAGTTAGGAATATGTTAGATTCTGAGTTAGGAATATGTTAGATTCTGAGTTAGGAATATGTTAGATTCTGAGTTAGGAATATGTTAGATTCTGGGTTAGGAATATGTTAGATTCTGAGTTAGGAATATGTTAGATTCTGGGTTAGGAATATGTTAGATTCTGAGTTAGGAATATGTTAGATTCTTGGTTAGGAATATGTTAGATTCTGGGTTAGGAATATGTTAGATTCTGGGTTAGGAATATGTTAGATTCTGGGTTAGGAATATGTTAGATTCTTGGTTAGGAATATGTTAGATTCTGGGTTAGGAATATGTTAGATTCTGGGTTAGGAATATGTTAGATTCTGGGTTAGGAATATGTTAGATTCTGAGTTAGGAATATGTTAGATTCTTGGTTAGGAATATGTTAGATTCTGGGTTAGGAATATGTTAGATTCTGGGTTAGGAATATGTTCGAAAAAAGAGAGAATAAGATATTCTGATTAGGGAGATTCTGAGTCCGGAGAATGGGAGATTCTGAGTCGGGAAAGTGGGAGATTCTGAGTCGGGAAAATGGGAGATTCTGAGTTGGGAGAATGGGAGATTCTGAGTTGGGAGAATGGGAGATTCTGAGTTGGGAGAATGGGAGATTCCGATTTAGGAAAATGGGAGATTCTGAGTCGGGAAAATGGGAGATTCTGAGTTGGGAGAATGGGAGATTCCGATTTAGGAGAATGGGAGATTCTGAGTTGGGAAAATGGGAGATTCTGAGTCGGCAGAATGGGAGATTCTGAGTTGGGAGAATGGGAGATTCTGAGTCGGGAGAATGGGAGATTCCGAGTTGGCAGAATGGGAGATTCCGATTTGGGAGAATGGGAGATTCCGATTTGGGAGAATGGGAGATTCTGAGTCGGGAGAATGGGAGATTCCGAGTTGGCAGAATGGGAGATTCCGATTTGGGAGAATGGGAGATTCCGATTTGGGAGAATGGGAGATTCTGAGTCGGGAGAATGGGAGATTCCGAGTTGGCAGAATGGGAGATTCCGATTTGGGAGAATGGGAGATTCCGATTTGGGAGAATGGGAGATTCTGAGTCGGGAGAATGGGAGATTCCGAGTTGGCAGAATGGGAGATTCTGAGTTGGGAGAATGGGAGATTCCGATTTGGGAGAATGGGAGACTCTGAGTCGGGAGAATGGGAGATTCCGAGTTGGCAGAATGGGAGATTTCGTGTTGGGGGAATGGGAAAATCAAAGTTGGAAGAATGGGAGATTTTTAGTTGGGGATATTGTAAAAGTTGGCTTGGGAGAAATGTATATAGGGAGTTGGGGAAATTGCAGATTTTAAGTTATTAAAATGGGAGATTTTGTAACAGGGAGAATCGAAAACAAACTTTTCATTAACCTGAACCTTCAGATCACGGTTATCAACGGCTCACATGAGCAGGTGCTGGTGTACGAACTCGGATCAACTCCGATCGGAATTGCCGACTGGCAGTCGCTGATGCTGCTGGCTCCGGACAATGACACCAACAACGGCACCGACAGCAATCCGGGAAATGTCATGGATGACAGTGCCAGCAATGACACGTCCTCAGATGAGGCTCCTCATCACGGCGCCCTAATTGAGCACTTCATGTACCTGCACATGCGCCAGGAGCATCCAGGCAGAATGCGGAGTCTGAAGCCTCAACTGGTGCTCAAGAGGCCGTCTGTGAGGGGCGTGCATTCAAATCTGCCAGCCAGAGCTTCGATTTGTCTGGCTGAAGCCATGCTCAAACATCAAATTAGCGTCTACAGTCTGGTGATCGGACATCAGCACGTTGAAGATCGGGTCTGCTGACTGTACATTTTGATGAAAAGAAACTTGAAATTTGTGATTCGTGGAAACTTATCGTCATTTTTAACTTTCCAACCCATTTCTCTCTCGTCGCTCCCATTTCTTCCCCTTCTTCCCCGTTTCTTCCCTTTCTTCCCCATTTCTTCCCCTTCTACCCTATTTCTTCCCTTTATTTCCCATTTCTTCACCTTCTTCCCCATTTCTTCCCTATCTATCCAATTTCTTCCCCCTTTTCCCCGTTTCTTCCCTTTCTCCTACGTTTCTTCCCTTTCTTCCCATTTCTTCCCCTTCTTCCCCATTTCTTCCCCTTCTTCCCCATTTCTTCCCTTTCTTCCCCATTTCTTCCCCTTCTTCTCCGTTTCTTCCCCTTCTGCCCCGTTTCTTCCCTTTCTTCCCCATTTCTTCCCCTTCTACCCTATTTCTTCCCTTTATTTCCCATTTCTTCACCTTCTTCCCCATTTCTTCCCTATCTATCCAATTTCTTCCCCCTTTTCCTCGTTTCTTCCCTTTCTCCTACGTTTCTTCCCTTTCTTCCCATTTCTTCCCCTTCTTCCCCATTTCTTCCCCTTCTTCCCCATTTCTTCCCCTTCTTCCCAATTTCTTCCCCTTCTTCTCCATTTCTTCCCTTTCTTTCCCATTTCCTCCCCTTCTTCCCCGTTTCATCTATTTCTTCTCCATTTCTTCCCTTTCTCCTACGTTTCGTCCCTTTCCCATTTATTCCCCTTTTCCTCATACATTCCCTTTTATTGCCTATTTATTTTATCTGTTTCTTATTTCTTCCATACGTATAATTTATAATTAATACTAACTGATTACACCTGCCCAATTGAGTCCGATGTGCAGCCGACACCGCAGCCGCAGCTATTGCGCGGCGCATCTGAAGGCGGCGTACGAGTACAGCTGTTCAGTCCATGGACTGGGGGGACGCCACACCCACCGTCAATCACCCCAGCCAATGCTGGCACCCATTTAACAGCTGTTTGAACTGAAGCAATTCGGAGTTAAGTGTCTTGCTAAAGGACGCAAATTGTTTTAGTAGAGTCGGGAATCGAACCCCCGACCTTCAATCCCTTTACCCCCTTCCATTCCTAAACTAAAAAAATAGTTTGTCCAATTTCTACCATGATATTTGATTAACTATCAAATATCACTTTCTGGGCTAGATTTCACTCGATAATGATATAATTTCAATCAAATATCCGCAGGCCTCAGAGCAACCGGTCGCAGTGGAGGTCGCCCAGTCGCTGTTTTCAACAAGCAACAAGCACCTAGGCATTGTGGCAGCCGTGTTTGGCATTGTGTTTCTCGCATTGCTGGTCTGGGAAAAGCTTTATTGGCAGCCAAGAAATCCTGAGTATAAATGTGAGCCATTAAAATGCTGGAGTATCTCTTAATTCACTTTCATTTCTACCTAATTAGCGGCAATAAAATTCGAGCAGATGCAAAAAAATCTGGGACAAAAACTGCCCAGAAAAAGGAATATTTATTTATTTTTGCCACTAATAAAGATTGCATCACGGATTGAATGAATAACAGAATTATTCCCAAAGGAATCCTGATCTCGAGCGGATGCTCTAAAATTTTTTTTCTAGAGAATTTTAAAAAGTTACCCAGGAAAAGCTAGGAACGCAGTTTCCTTAGCCAGGCATCTTTTCGCATTGCGTTGCTTATCATAAACTCAGATTCTCCCAAATGTCATTTTCTAATCCCTATAGGATACTATCACTGCTCACCAGAGCTTTTACCTAACTTTCTAGGTTGAAACTTTCCTAGAAAAATAATACTCTTTCCCATTATCCACACACGCGATCTCCCATTCAGAAATCCTAACTCGGAATCTCCCATTGTCCTAAATCAGAATTTCCCATTCTCACAACTCAGAATCTCCCATTCTCCCAACTCGGAATCTCCCATTATCCCAATTCGGATTCCCCCCATTCTTCCATGTGCCCCATTTGATTATCCCATTCTCCTAGCTTGGATTATCCCATTTACCCAACTTCGAATGTACAATATTCCAAACTCAGATTCTCCTATTCTCCCATTCTCCCAACTCGAATTCTCCCGTTTCTAACAACTCAAAATATCCCATTCTCCCAACTCAAATTCTACCGATTTTAACAACACGGAATCTTCCATTCTCCCAACTCGAATTCTCCTATTCTCCCAACTAAAAATATCCCCATTCTCCCAACTCGGAATCTCCCATTCTCCCAACTCGGAATCTCGCATTCTCCCCAACTTGGAATCTCCCATTCTCCCAACTCGGAATCTCGCATTCTCCCCAACTTGGAATCTCCCATTCTCCCAACTCGGAATCTTGCATTCTCCCCAACTTGGAATCTCCCATTCTCCCAATTCAGATTCCCCCATTCTTCCATGTGCCCCATTTGATTATCCCATTCTCCTAGCTTGGATTATCCCATTTACCCAACTTCGAATCTACAATATTCCAAACTCAGATTCTCCTATTCTCCCATTCTCCCAACTCGAATTCTCCCGTTTCTAACAACTCAAAATATCCCATTCTCCAAACTCAAATTCTCCCGATTTTAACAACACGGAATCTTCCATTCTCCCAACTCGAATTCTCCTATTCTCCCAACTTGGAATCGCCCATTCTCCCCAACTTGGAATCTCCCAGTCTCCCAAACTGGGAATCTCCCATTCTCCCAACTCGAAATATCCCCATTCTACCAACTCGGAATCTCCTATTCTCCCAAATCGGAATCTCCAATTCTCCTAACTCGGAATCTCCCATTCTCCCAACTCGGAATCTCCCATTCTCCCACTCGGAATCTCCCATTCTCCCAACTCGGAATCTCCCATTCTCCCAACTCGGAATCTCCCATTCCCCCAAATCGGAATCTCCCATTCCCCCAAATCGGAATCTCCCATTCTCCCAACTCGGAATCTCCCATTCTCCCACTCGGAATCTCCCACACGCCATTGCCAGTCGTGGAGATGAACTGGAAGTACGAGAGGCAGAAGAAGGAAGCCGAGTTCGGTCGCGAGCTGGACTTCAAAGCGTTTTACCGGCACTCGCGGCGGGGCGAGGCGCCGAAAGCGAGACCGGAAAGTCGGCAGCGGCAGTTGCGAAATCGTGAGTCTTTGTCAGACAAAGACAACAATGACATTGCGGCTTCGCCAGCAGCGAATGATGAAAGCAATCGATTCAATTGCACAAGCAATGCTTGATTAGTTTTAACATTGAATTACAGATTTCAAGGACATGATTTGATGCGAGTTGAATTGTACTTTAAACTGGTATGACAGATTTATGACGCAACGCTTTTTCTAACAAGCGCATACAATCACACTGTAGAAATATAAATTGGCGGTCTTTTATTTTCAAATTTCTTTTTTACTCTTACTTACTGAAATTGTATCATTTATGTCGTAATGTCTCCCTTCACATCACTTCCTCCATTTTTCTGCTCTCACCATTTTCACCCCTCTCTCTGCCGTATCTCTATCTCTACAATGGTCTCTCCCTCCCACTTCTCCCCTCTCTCTCCCACTTCTCCTCTCTCTCTCCCCCACTTCTCCCCTCTCTCTTCCACTTCTCCCCTCTCTCTCCCACTTCTCCCCTCTCTCTCCCACTTCTCCTCTCTCTCTCCCACTTCTCCCCTCTCTCTTTTCCATTTCACCCCTCACTCTCTTCCACTTCTCCCCTCACTCTCTTCAATTTCTCCTCTTTTTCTGTTATTTATAATCCAAATGGTTCCCACTTCTCCCAACTCTCTGTCCCATTTTTATTCTCTCCCTGCCAATTATCCCATGTCCTCCACTTTTCCCTTTTCCACTGTTTCCTGACTGTTTATATCTATTTTGACGTGTCAATAAAAAAATCCTTATCGAATTTTCGCCTTGAATACCAAGGTTCTTACACACCTGCGACACTTTATCGGCAATCACTTAAATTAGATATATATTGCATTACACACTTTATCTATCAAATATTTCTAATAAGCTGTTCATTATAAATAAACATAGTTATTTGTTGTAAATCGATTAAAGTGCATAAATGTGTGGAAACTATGACATAATGTTTAATTACGCACAATAAAATGCAAATTTTAATTTTAATAGCCTTACATCATAACTAAACACAATGCTCCAATAATAACAATTTTTCGGTGCATCATTTTGTCCAGTCATTTTGATAAATCTGTGTGATCAATGATTTTTGAGATTTGGACTATTCGAGGTGGGAAAATAGAGGATTCTTATTTGGGATAATGCGAGATTCCAAATTGGGAGCATGGGAGATTCCGAGTTGGGAGCATGGGAGATTCCGAGTTGGGAGAATGGGAGATTCCGAGTTGGGAGAATGGGAGACTCTGAGTTGGCAGAATGGGAGATTCCGAGTTGGGAGAATGGGAGATTCCGAGTTGGGAGAATGGGAGACTCTGAGTTGGGAAAATGGGAGACTCTGAGTTGGGAAAATGGGAGACTCTGAGTTGGGAGAATGGGAGATTTTGAGTTGGGAGAATGGGAAGATTCCGATTTGGGAGAATGGGAGATTTCGAGTTGGGAGAATGGGAGACTCTGAATTGGGAGAAATCGATTTTTAGTAAAGGCTTTTTCGCCTCTTAGATTTCCAGCTATCGATCATAATTTTTTAGCGGAACACAACAGCAAAAATATGACAGTTTTTTGTTCGCTTGTTTTTGTTCGCAAGTTAAATTTTCTGTACTCGTTCGTAGAATTATTACGGCAAACACACTCACGTATTTGAATTATTTATTTACCCATCTACTAAGTTACTGGTCTGAGCATATAATGCATTTCTTATTTGAACAGTTGTCATTTTTTTTGTCAGAATTTTATTCGCCAATTCAGATTCAAATTTCTCTAGTGTGCATTTTTTCTCGAAAAGTTAACTCGGGCCTTACAAACTGGCTTGGTTTGCACTGAAATTCTAGAACTTATTCAAAGCAGAAGAATAATTTGTTTAGTATAAAACTAACTCAAATAATTTCAATGGAAAGTTAAAAGTTTTTAATAGAGAAAAACTGTTTATTATTATTTTTTTAAACTTTCTTTAATAAAAGATTTGAGAACATTAGAGAACTACTGTAGGGCTTAGCACTGGAAGAGTTTTTGTTAACAAAAGCAAAAAAATTGTCAATTACTGAAGAGGCGCAGTATAAGCTACTGTAAGTAGAATTCTCAGTAAATTGTGGAAGCTGTTTCAGATTGTGATTATAACAAAAATGTTCATCTAGCCCTTAGGGCAAGATTTTCAACACTCGAAAAAACTATTTTTAGCGACCAAAAAATATCAGGAAGACAATGTTAAGACATCGAGGTCTGCAAAAACTGTCTCGGAAATCCCATCGAGCTTTTTTGGGTTAATAGACGTCGACAATTTCGTCGGGACAGGCGCACTGCAGGTCCATCTGCTGGTCGTCGAGTTCGGCGTTGGCGGCTCTGTTGACGGCCTCCTGGCCTCGAATGCCAGCCAGGATGAAGTGGCGACTGGCCAGGAGGGCCTCTGCCGCAGCCTGAAATTGATGAAAGGTTGAGAAATTTCCTTTAAACTTCCTTTCAAGTATCTTTTTAAAGGGTACGAATTGTTCCAATGGAGTCAGGAATCGAACCCCCTACCTTCAAGTCGTGAGTCCGGCGCTCTTAAAACTAGGCTAAAACCCAACTGGAGCGACTAGAGAGTTGACAAAAGTATCATTCTTTTTTATTTTTAAGTTTTTGCCCCAACCAATCAGAAAGCGACTTTGGTGACAAAATTTCTTCCTTCATTGTGTTTGGCTCGACCAATCAGTGATCACATAGGAGACGAAATTGCATTTGTTAATGTCTCAAAGTGACCAATCGCAAAGTGAATAATACGAGGTTAACCTCGTAGGTTAACGTCAACAGGGCAAGGGGGCAAAACACCTCTTACTCTTAAAGTACCTCTTAAAATATTAAAAACATCGCCATAAAAATCTAGAACACTGGCTAAAACTTTCCTCTTTATCGGATAAAACAACTTTCGTCAGGGTGTCTGATTGCTAAAACTACCGATAATTTCACAAAAATCGATCATTCGTTTCGGAAGCTTTCGTGAAGTAGGCAGTGGGTATTTGGAATTCCCCCCCGTGGTCTCTCCCACGAACTTAGTTTCAAATAGAAGGCAGCAAAGTTCATTAGTCCTAATTCACCCGAAGCTTCCGCTTGGCGTTGAACTCCTTCAACGTAGCCTGTGCATTCTCCAAATGCTCCTCCTTGGTTGCCAGGCCAGTGACCCAGGGGTGCTGCAGGGCCTGACCGGCTGTCAGGCGCTTCTCCGGGTCCACCGTCAGCAGCCGGCTGACGAAGTCCTTGGCGTTCTTGGAAACGTCCGACCACCAGAGCGGGTCGAACTTGAAGTCGCCTCTCAGAATGGCGCGGTACATCTGGCGCTCATCCTCGCAATAGAATGGCTCGTAGCCGCAGAGACTGAAGACGTCAGAGTTGACAGCTTGTTGCGGGACGGTTCATTAATCAATAATTGATCGCCAGTTTCAGACTCACAGTATAAAGCTGATCACACCAACCGACCACATGTCAACGGCTGAGTTGTACTGCCTGCCCAGTAGCAGCTCGGGCGCACAATAGCCCGGTGTGCCGCACACTGTTTGTGTCTGCACATCGGCGCTGCAGATTTTGCTCAGGCCGAAGTCGGCTTAAAAAAATAAGAAATCGGCAATGCGGAACCAAGTTCATCAATCACACGAACGCACACAGGTGCGTACATCTGTCCTGACTTTCTCATCACTGTGCCTTGGAGATTGGCCCTCGCGGAGCATTATCTCCGCGGCAGCGCCACAAATGAATCGAGCTCGGGGGGGGGGCCTCTGAGCGAGAGGTAACACCTAAACCGCACAGTCACTGTCACCTAGCCCTGTTGCGCACAGTTGCAGATGTTCAGTCCATGGACAGTGCTGGCAGCAAAGATTTCCACCCCACCTGATGCAGGTAAGAGTCTTAAAGTTGTGCAAATGTTTCAGCAAATACTTACCGATTTTTATTTTTGCATCGTCGCTCTCATTCTCATACAGAATGTTCTCAGGCTGAAAAAACAGGGACACATCTCATTAATTTAGCTTCTAAATACGGTTCAATTGCGATTTAAAAATTTTTCAAATCCTACCTTGAGATCCCGGTGAATCACGCCGGCCTCGTGCAGGTGTTTCAAGCCCTCTAGAATCTGTCGGACGCAGTTAGCAGCGTCCTTCTCCGAGTAGAAAACACGCAGAACTATTCTAAAGAGTTTAGAGTTTGTTTTGAATTGATATATTGATGAGGTAACAACTCAACTTCCGATATTGACACACGCATGAGAGAGTAAAGCAAGTTGCCAAATAAAAAAACAATACCTGTCAAAGAGCTCACCGCCCGTCACCAACTCCAGGACCAGAAATATTTCTTTGTGATTCTCGAAGACCTCCTTCAGACGAATCTGGCAGTTTAAATGAACGAGACAGCGGATGAGATGAGACACGGGATGAGATGAGACACGGGATGAGATGAGACACGGGATGAGATGAGACACGGGATGAGATGAGACACGGGATGAGATGAGACACGGGATGAGATGAGACACGGGATGAGATGAGACACGGGATGAGATGAGTCACGGGATGAGATGAGACATGGGATGAGATGAGACACGGGATGAGATGAGACACGGGATGAGATGAGACACGGGATGAGATGAGACACGGGATGAGATGAGACACGGGATGAGATGAGACACGGGATGAGATGAGACACGGGATGAGATGAGACACGGGATGAGATGAGACACGGGATGAGATGAGACATGGGATGAGATAAGACACGGGATGAGATGAGACACGGGATGAGATGAGACACGGGATGAGATGAGACACGGGATGAGATGAGACACGGGATGAGATGAGACACGGGATGAGATGAGACACGGGATGAGATGAGACACGGGATGAGATGAGACACGGGATGAGATGAGACACGGGATGAGATGAGACACGGGATGAGATGAGACACGGGATGAGATGAGACACGGGATGAGATGAGACACGGGATGAGATGAGACACGGGATGAGACGAGACACGGGATGAGATGAGACACGGGATGAGATGAGTCACGGGATGAGATGAGACACGGGATGAGATGAGACACGGGATGAGATGAGACACGGGATGAGATGAGACACGGGATGAGATGAGACACGGGATGAGATGAGACACGGGATGAGATGAGTCACGGGATGAGATGAGACATGGGATGAGATGAGTCACGGGATGAGATGAGACATGGGATGAGATAAGACACGGGATGAGATGAGACACGGGATGAGATGAGACACGGGATGAGATGAGACACGGGATGAGATGAGACACGGGATGAGATGAGACACGGGATGAGATGAGACACGGGATGAGATGAGACACGGGATGAGATGAGACACGGGATGAGATGAGACACGGGATGAGATGAGACACGGGATGAGATGAGACACGGGATGAGATGAGACACGGGATGAGATGAGACACGGGATGAGATGAGACACGGGATGAGACGAGACACGGGATGAGATGAGACACGGGATGAGATGAGTCACGGGATGAGATGAGACATGGGATGAGATGAGACACGGGATGAGATGAGACACGGGATGAGATGAGACACGGGATGAGATGAGACACGGGATGAGATGAGACACGGAATGAGATGAGACACGGGATCAGATGAGACACGGGATGAGATGAGACAGGGAACTAAATATTTGGAAAGGTTCAGTGTGGCAGATAATTGGAGTTTTTACTCTCGTGGTAAATGAATATGCACTTACAACATGCTCATGGCTGATATGAAGCAAAATTCCCACCTCCGCCGTGACAATTTTTCTGCTAGTCTGAAATAACAGCATTTAAAGAATCAAGTTCTGACACGGCATATACTGGGAAATAGAAGCGGGGAGGTATTTCTACATTGAATTTTAATTTACGCTCGTAGTTCCGTACCTTCTTCTGAATGATTTTCACAGCCCAGACTTCCGTTGAGCCATGTTTTCGGCACTCGTTGACAACAGCTGTGGCACCCCTAATTTCAATAAAAATTAGCAGTGAATGAGAATTAGCGAATGTAGTAGTATAAAATTGCTCAATTTTAACTATATTTAAATAATCACTGTATTCCTCAGTTTATAATGTACTATTCATTAGAAGTTACTTCAATATCTTCAATATATGCTTTAAGCATGCTAAATGCTTAATAATTATATTAAAAAATACTATTATTTATTTATTGCTTAATCTAAATATTTATGTAATTTTACAACACTTATATACTAATTAAATAATAGAAACAAAGAAAGACAAAAACGAAAGTAATATTCAATAACAACAAAAGATTATAAATAAAATTCCCGAGATACAAGAAGTACAAAAATCAAGGAACGGTAAGCACGCAGAACAACTCTCCTTTAATTAGCGATTTTGAGCTGGAGTAAACAAGAAATGAAATACCTTACCTTCCCAGTTCTCTGCCACGTTCATAAACCGAATCAAAAGGAATAACTTTTTCACTTGCGTCAATCCAATACTCAGACATTTTAGACAACTATACTACACTAAATAGTAATATTTAGATTAAGACCATCTCTGTTACGGTACGGACAATAAACCATTGTAATAAATTAGATTGAAAACGAGTTATTTACAGTAACGATAAGGACTTTGCTGCAAAAAAGCTAAAATAATTAAATTTATGTGGTAAAAGTAAATAGATATATAAAAACCTAAGCTTTAAAACTTTCTTAACTAAAATCGGGACATTTTTGTTAAAACACACATACTTTTTGTAAGACCGTAATCAGTAATCTGATATAAAAACGTCGTTTGCTACAGTCTCTTTCCTTTGAATATAATTCATATAAGATCAATCTCAAAGGAAGGCATTCTCTGGAAAATTATTACTTCATCAAAAGTAAAAAAATGTTTGATTTTTGCAATTGTGTACGGCATACGCTGCATGTGGCTTTACCTATATGTATATTGTGGCGATTTTATGGTTTTCATGCATGACCTGAAATTGATGAAAAAAATTATTACGAGGCAGAAATAATGTCTTTCGTATTATTTTAACATTTGTTTAAAGCCAACTCAACCTATCAGGCTTTTTTGTTTGAGCTGCAGAACCTACGTTACAAAATATTAAAAGTACACGTGCCTATAAATACAAAAACTTGGAAATCATACTTTTCAGAAATTAAAAAAATATATGCACAATTTAAATCTGAGTTAGCAATGTGGTAAACACTTTTCGTCTCATTGTACTGTTTGTTTACTTTTTTAATCGTTGCCGTTGCATAATGATAAATATATGAAGCAGGATTGCGTAAATAAATTTGACAAACGATTTATATAAATTATTTAACCTGACCTTTATATAAAAGGTCGGCCTTTTATATATATATATTATATATTCAAATTATATATAGTATATATGCCAACAAAACAAGCAACATAAATATTGCTTGTACCTACAAAAAGATGTACATATATAATTGTGTAAAAGTACCCTAAGCTTGAAAATAAATGGTATAAGTGTGAGAGTGTGAGATTGGCACACAGTGGTCAGTTCAGACTCTTCAGTGGAGTTAAAAAAAGATATGCAAAAAAACTAAAAAATCTGCATTATCTAGCTGGATATAGTCATATTAGCAAAATAGCGATAATTGTGCAGTGCGATTGCACACAATAAAACAATAAAAGAACTCAACACTCAAACATAATTAAATCAGATCTACTAGTAGAGTAGTGAAACACAGTAGCGTGACAATTAGGAGTCTTATCGCTCCTCCTCAACATTGAATCCACGATACACTTGATCTTCGGTATCATCATCGGCGCTTCGTCTGGACCGACTGCGCCGAGAGCTGCTGTTAAAGATTCGACAGCAGACAGCTCCGATCACAATCAGACCAACAACACCGCCCACGCAGACATAGATTATGGCCCCGAACCAGATCTGTTCAGGATCTGAACTATGGCCCCGCGGTACAGCTGGTGCGGCTGTTGATGACATCGTGTTGCCGACCGCAGAAGGCCCAACACCGTAATTAGATAATGTGACAATAGTAAAGATTACGCATTGACTTGTAAAAGCAGTCTGAAATATTTTTTTGCTATCGAATTGAGCTTCGAATATGCACTTATCTATTTATTATGAGACTGAGTAGATATGAGACGTTAGATAAAGTACATAAGAGACAGCTTAGACAGAGCATATTTTGAGACGGTAGATAGACGATATTGTAGAGTAGATAAGAGACAGTAAACTAGAGTAGATATGATATTGTTGACTTAAATAGATCAGAGACAGTAGACAGAGTAGATAAGATATGGTAGACAGAGTAGATAAGATATGGTAGACAGAGTAGATAATATATGGTAGACAGAGTAGATAAGATATGGTAGACAGAGTAGATAAGATATGGTAGACAGAGTAGATAAGATATAGTAGACAGAGTAGATAAGATATGGTAGACAGAGTAGATAAGATATGGTAGACAGAGTAGATAAGATATGGTAGACAGAGTAGATAAGAGACTGTAGATAGAGTAGATAAAAGACGGTAGACAGAGTAGATAAGATATGGTAGACAGAGTAGATAATATATGGTAGACAGAGTTGATAAGAGACTGTAGACAGAGTAGATAAGATATGGTAGACAGAGTAGATAAGATATGGTAGACAGAGTAGATAAGAGACTGTAGACAGAGTAGATAAGATATGGTAGACAGAGTAGATAAGATATGGTAGACAGAGTAGATAAGAGACTGTAGACAGAGTAGATAAGATATGGTAGACAGAGTAGATAAGAGACTGTAGACAGAGTAGATAAGATATGGTAGACAGAGTAGATAAGAGACTGTAGACAGAGTAGATAAGATATGGTAGACAGAGTAGATAAGAGACGGTAGACAGAGTAGATAAGATATGGTAGACAGAGTAGATAAGATATGGTAGACAGAGTAGATAAGAGACGGTAGACAGAGTAGATAAGATATGGTAGACAGAGTAGATAAGATATGGTAGACAGAGTAGATAAGATATGGTAGACAGGGTAGATTTGAGACGGTAGATAAAGTAGGCGATTCACAAAAGCACTTCTTACAAACTGATGTCTAAGTAAATTTGCCAACATATCGTTGCAAATTCAGACTCGCATGCGATGAGTTTCTGAGCTTTAGATGCTTTGAGTTTAGACAGAAAAATCTCTTACCTAGAAAGAACAAAGCCAATTAGAAAATCCATCACTGAACAGCCTTTTACCTCAGCCGTGCTTCTAATTTTAACCATTACGCAGCAAGTGTCGCATCATGCAACTGACTAGGTACAAACAGTGTACAGCTGCAAGCATTGTACAGCAGCTGAAACCTAGCAATATTGCTATTTGTGCAGCAGAAGATCTGGATATGTAATTTAGTTTCTTAAAAACGACTTTCTTTCTAGCAAAAATTTTATAGAAGTAACTCAGTTGCGTCCCCAATACAATCCAAATATTGTAGCTTTTAGTTTAAAGTTTATTTGTGTCGATCATTCATTTCATTTAGATAGACTTGCTCATATAGTTGATCATACAGTTAATCATAAAGTAATCATTTGGTAGTTCATAGTAGCTAAACAGTAGTATCTAAATGATGCTGAACTGTAGTATCTGAAGGATGCTAAACAGTAGTATCTGATGGAAGCTAAACAGTAGTATCTGAAGGATGCTAAACAGTAGTATCTCTAGGAGGCTTAACAGTAGTATCTGAAGGAGGCTAAACAGTAGTATCTGAAGGATGCTAAACAGTAGTATCTGATGGAAGCTAAACAGTAGTATCTGATGGAAGCTAAACAGTAGTATCTGATGGTAGCTAAACAGTAGTATCTGAAGGATGCTAAACAGTAGTATCTGATGGAAGCTAAACAGTAGTATCTGATGGAAGCTAAACAGTAGTATCTGATGGAAGCTAAACAGTAGTATCTGATGGAAGCTAAACAGTAGCATCTGAAGGATGCTAAACAGTAGCATCTGAAGGATGCTAAACAGTAGTATCTGAAGGATGCTAAACAGTAGTATCTGAAGGATGCTAAACAGTAGTATCTGAAGGATGCTAAACAGTAGCATCTGAAGGATGCTAAACAGTAGTATCTGATGGAAGCTAAACAGTAGTATCTGATGGAAGCTAAACAGTAGTATCTGAAGGATGCTAAACAGTAGTATCTGATGGAAGCTAAACAGTAGTATCTGAAGGATGCTAAACAGTAGTATCTCTAGGAGGCTTAACAGTAGTATCTGAAGGAGGCTAAACAGTAGTATCTCTAGGAGGCTTAACAGTAGTATCTGAAGGAAGCTAAACAGTAGTATCTGATGGAAACTAAACAGTAGTATCTGATGGAAGCTAAACAGTAGTATCTGATGGAAGCTAAACAGTAGTATCTGATGGAAGCTAAACAGTAGTATCTGATGGAAGCTAAACAGTAGTATCTGATGGAAGCTAAACAGTAGTATCTGAAGGATGCTAAACAGTAGTATCTGATGGAAGCTAAACAGTAGTATCTGATGGAAGCTAAACAGTAGTATCTGATGGAAGCTAAACAGTAGTATCTGATGGAAGCTAAACAGTAGTATCTGATGGAAGCTAAACAGTAGTATCTGATGGAAGCTAAACAGTAGTATCTGATGGAAGCTAAACAGTAGTATCTGATGGAAGCTAAACAGTAGTATCTGATGGAAGCTAAACAGTGTCTCAAGAATGCTAAACAGTGTCTCAAGAATGCTAAACAGTGTCTCAAGAATGCTAAACAAGATTGCATCAGCTATATACTAAATTGCATCAGCTATACACTAAATTGCATCAGCTATATACTAAATTGCATCAGCTATATACTAAATTGCATCAGCTATATACTAAATTGCATCAGCTATATACTAAATTGCATCAGCTATATACTAAATTGCATCAGCTATATACTAAATTGCATCAGCTATATACTAAATTGCATCAGCTATATACTAAATTGCATCAGCTATATACTAAATTGCATCAGCTATATCCAAAGTATTGCAAAGCACAAACAGTGCTTTGTCCTCAAAGTGTTAGCTTCTCAAAGTTCAGAACAGTACATGTTAGATACTTTACGCATTCACATTACCCCATAAAGACGTAATTAAGAGAAATCACAGTTGCTACTGTTCTTAACAATCCGTTGACTTCGCACTGGCCCGATCGTCCATTAAACTCGACCGAGTTCTCACAACTCGGGGTTGAACGGTGGCTCAGGTGGATCAGGATTTCTTACTGGCTGATTGACCGTTCTTGTTTCGCTACTTGGCTGTGCTGTTATTTCCACTGACGGAGACACATTAGGTGAGGGTTCAAACACTGCAGCACCAGAACCTGCAGCAACTGCAGCACTAAAACCTGCAACAACTGCAGCATCGAACGGTACAAACGGATCGCTGCGTTTAACAGCTGCAGCTAGTACGGCTAAACTGTCAGTACTGGGGTCCGCACGCGACACAGGTGTTGGATCTCCTATTCCATGAGTCGGGTCGGATCGCTGACGCAACTCTTGCGGCTGGGTCAGCAGCGGCAGAGTTACCAACAGAACCAATGGCAAAGGGCCGAATGCTAGACGAAACATTTTTTTAGAATTAGAACTGAAATTTTCCTTGAATCTAGGTTGATAATTTTTTTTTGCCCCCGGCCTTTGCCATCAATTACACTTTATAAGGACAAAAAGTAACGACAATATGATGAAACCTTTTTACCAATCTATTTAGAATGTTCCTTGTAACATGCCACGTTTGCGTCGCCTCTAAAGTCCATAAATCCTGTGCAAGAAAAGCAGTAAAGCAAATTTACAATGACGTACAGTGGCTAGTACAGCCAACCAAACACAGCCAGTACTGCAATTGGGGTTCACTATAACGTACAGCTAGACATTAAAACGCAAGACTCTGCGAGTCCAGGATAGAACAACGCGCTGAACAACACAAAATAATCTTTTTTCTTTCTTCTCTTTCTTCAATCTCGCTACCTTAATTCACATAAGCAAGCTGCATGCAGCTTTTGAAAGCCTTTTCAGTTGTCGCCAATTGCTACTGTAAAATTTATGCCGCCGAGATAAACAAGTTGAAACTTATTTGTACTTTTTCGTTCGAACTAATAATTCTTACTAGTTACAGCACTAGCTAGTTCTGGATGCTACAGCCACACTGACAGGCAATTTTCTAAGAATCTTCATTTCTAGCACCTGTAGAAAATCGCCAATTATCCTTTGTGAGAAATCTCTACTCGACAACCAAAGCGACACAACTGAAAACAAAAATATGCTTTTAGTGCTCGCAGATTGTTCCTAAAATGGGTTCTTAGCTCGACAGTGCACTTTTTGCAAGCAGTTTTACATCAGATAAAACTGAAAGTCGTTGTACCTGCCTGGCATTCCTTACTTAATTAAAAACTTTCAGAAGCCAAAGTGTCACGGGACCATGTCCGTGTTGAAAGGAGGAGCGGTGACCGTGATTCTGTACTGCTTGACAGCAGGTCAAGGTGAGTGTTCGTACCCGAATTCTCTGTTGCATCGAGTTGCCGAGCCGCCTGACCTCAGTTGAAACCCCGATGTCCAGTCGTGGACTAGAAGACAAACGCGGTCGGCAGGTTCGTGGCGATGTCCCAGCCAGTCCTTCTGCTGAGCAACGCGTCTATCAGCGAGCAGCTGAATGTGACAGGCGCACAGTCGAGCAGAACGTGCCTGGTGGAGTGCCAGTTCAGAGGCTGCGCTGCCGTTTCACATGTTCCCAGCCCCGGCCTCTGCCAGCTGCTTGTTGTCCGCGACGCCTCAATCGGGCAGGGGCCGGCTGGCACTCACGCGGAGCGGCTGCTCAGCTTCCAGGTCGGCGCCAAGCTGTGGACTCTTGAGAACTTTCAAAGCCTGCTCAAGCTGAGGATGCTCAACATCATCATGGAGATTAGAAGTGAGCAGCTCTGATTGCTTCTGCCTCTGATTGCTTCGTTCTTCATTTTGATTTTCTATTCCTGAAATAGCTGCGGGTTTTGCAATCCGATGATCTGTCCTCGTGAAGGAAAGGAGTGTGGGGATGGCGATAGAGTCAGAAGTCGTACCGCAAAGTCTCGCGAGTTGCCGCGGAAAGAGGGATGAAGGGAGAGATGAAGGGAGAGACAGTGGATGCAGGGAGTGGTCCTCTCGGCCTCAGGCTGGCCAGTCCCACTCAACCCATAGGCCACAGGCATGACCGCCGTGCCTACCCCAAGCAGTGCTCGAAACCGGCTAAAAGTCTAAATAGATGTCGGACTACCCGCAGACGGATAGGACAGGGCTATGCAGCCTACTGTCATCAGTAGCATGTTCGTAACTGACTCCTAAACTTGGTAGCAGTGGTCGACTCGGCCTAGGCTCTTGTCTTAGAAATGCGGAAAGGCTATCGGCAAAGCGGAAAATGATCTAGGGTAGCGCCACCACCCAATGCGCCTACGTGGCCACCGCAGACATTTGGGAACTTGGGTCCCCGGAGCTCGCGGCTCCTAGTTTGTCACACAGATCTTAGACAAGCCGAAAAAATAGAGCCTTCTGTAACTTCCGTTTTAGACTAGGGTGAAGACCCCAGAATGGATCGAGACACGCCTCACCAGGGGATTCCTGAATTTGCGCTACAGTGGTCTAGAAAGGTGGTACTCCGAACCCGAAAGAGAAATCCATAGCCAGAATCCCACTCATGGGACATCAGACACATTCGGTACATTAGACTGCAGCCTACACATTAGATAACTAGCAAATCCGGTCTGTGTGAGTTGAGGAAAACAGAGGCAGGAGAGGTTAAGCTGAACACTGGCTGAGTGATTATGCGAGCGTAAGATTAAAAGATCATCACCCCCCACTTCCCTGGCGGTGGAAGCGAGAGGGGGAACGGAAGGGAAGCTCAATTGGCAGGGGAGCTTGACACGCATTCCCAGTTCCGCCAGGAAACGAGGAAAACCCGCCAGGGAATTCCCCACCCCTGGGCAGAAAGACAACACGTGCTACACTCCGCATTTTACTTGCAAATCCCTAGCTCCCTATTGCTCTCATACGCGCTTACAATTGCCTTCCTGCCGCAGCTTTCAGCTCGGCTGTGCCAGAGCCCATTCCCCTAATAGATTAGCCACTCATGGTAGAGGGCTGTCTAAGGTTAAAATAAAGGTGAAAAGGAGACATAGTAAAAGAAATTAAATTGTTATAAAGTTAAGCCCGATAAGTTAAAAGTGCTTAGATTGGATAGTTTATTAGGCGAAACAATCCCTAGCTTCCCTCCCACTAAATGCCGCCTAACTAATAGAAAACCCCTTAGGAGCAATAATTGCAAACCGCTGCGCGGATTACTTATCTGGAGTCGCTTCGGCCGCGTGCTGCAATCCCGTTGTTCTCGGGGAAGAGGATGGGGTAAGATAGCAAAAGCCGGGAAGGGAAAGATGCTGCGAGTCGGCAAGGGGGCCAACACGCTTGGAGCTCAAGGCTCAATTTAGCAGCTCACCTAAAGAGGTGGCTCGCGCTCAGGGGGCATGGGGACAGGCAATGGGCCTGCGCTAGCTGTGGAGCTATGAGCTCTAGGGTCTATGCCCTAAATGGGTCTGGGGGATAAGTCCTGGGTCCGGTGGGAGTCCGGCCCGGCAAAAGTAAGTCCGGCAGGGGAGAAGGGGAAGAGCCGGTGGGAGAAAAGAGGTCCTAGAGGGAGCAGCGCAGCGCACTTACTTAAATAGTCCTGCAGCACGCCAACCCCGACATCCATCAAAGCAAACCACATTCGCGCCAGCCTGTCAACGAGGAATTGAAGCGGCGATTGCCGCCCCAATTGCCCAATGAACCGGCGGCGAGAAACGACAGATGTTCTGCTCGAACAGCCGTCGGCAGTCAGCCAGCGATTGTTACTCCGCCGGGACAATGGGAAGCGCAGGCGCCGACCTGCCTACAGTGACATTTACATGTATCTAAAGGAGGGAGGTCATAAAGTCGAGCTGAGCTCGAATACTGTAAAGAAGTGGGGACATGAAGAATTAATGATCACTCATAACGCCCGAGTGATCCCCTATATCTGATCGCGGTTTGGAGGAGAATTATGACCTAAACTACTCATACAATAGAAGCTATGGCCGCGATCAGTCATTCCTACAGGGGTCTAGACAGATCCAGGGAGAAGGGATTCGACGGCTACTTAATTCACCGCCGCCCAAAACCCGGCCCTAAGATTAATGATCGTGTTTGCGGCCAGCTGCTACGTGGGTCGCAATTATTAGGCACTTAAAAATTTGAAAAATTATGCTGGCTCACACTCCCACTCGATTCCCGCAGCACACTCCACATCATTCCATGAAATTCCAGACAGCAGCTCGGGCCGCAACGGCTCGGTCCAGTTCGTAACGATCCCATCAGCCGGCTGCTACTCAATCGAGGTGTCAGGCGCCAGTGGCGGCAGCAATTCGTTCTCCGGCAAGGCTGGCGGCAGAGGCGCCTTCGTGTCGGGCCGATTCGTCGACGGCGAGACGAGACGACGGCGACGGTGGAGGCTGCCGAGCCGAAGGTTGGGCTGGTGGACTCGCCGGTGGAGACAACACCGGCGTCGGTGGCTTCGGCGGCGGCGGCGGAGGCGGCCTGGAAATGACCGGAGTCTGGGCCGCCTCTGACGCCGGCGGCGACTTCAGCGGTGGCAACTCTCGTGAGCAAGGCTTTGTGACCATTCGACTTGTCAGCCCGTTCTTGGATCATTGCGAGTAACGGCATCAATGCGAGACATTGTTTCGTGTTATTTACGGAAGTATGAAACGCAAACAGCTTCTTTTCTGGGTCTTTAGAGTTTTAACAATGTCTGTTACCCTTTGTCAGTGTCCTAGATCATTGACGTCAGTGTCCTAGATCATTGACGTCAGTGTCCTAGATCATTGACTTCAGTGTCCTAGATGATTGACGTCAGTGTCCTAGATCATTGACGTCAGTTTCCTAGATCATTGACGTCAGTTTCCTAGATCATTGATGTCAGTGTCCTAGATCATTGACGTCAGTGTCCTAGATCATTGACTTCAGTGTCCTAGATCATTGACGTCAGTGTCCTAGATCATTGACGTCAGTGTCCTAGATCATTGACGTCAGTGTCCTAGATCATTGACGTCAGTTTCCTAGATCATTGACGTCAGTTTCCTAGATCATTGATGTCAGTGTCCTAGATCATTGACGTCAGTGTCCTAGATTATTGACGTCAGTGTCCTAGATCATTGACGTCAGTGTCCTAGATCATTGACGTCAGTGTCCTAGATCATTGACGTCAGTGTCCTAGATCATTGACGTCAGTGTCCTAGTCTCTTTGTCTGTGATTCAAACCACCAATAAGGTTAGGTTAGTTCACCGAAAGTACAAGTGCTAACAACCGTAATGATAATAGTTGTACTGCAAAGAGATTTATAATTTTGAACCAAAATTTCTCCAGTTCAGTTCATTTGTGATTTCAGAATCTCAAATTATATTTTGCTGCTATGGAACTATCAAAATCAATAAACTAATCAATAAAATATTAATATCACTATAACGCTAAATGCAGTACAGCATTTGCTAATCTATGGCTACCCTGTAAAAATTTAACCTATTCCATATTTCGATGTCCCCATCGCAAGAGGAAAATCTCCGAGTAGTTGCCAGGCAAGATACTATTGGGTTGCAACTCAGACGGAGGAGTTCAAGTCACGTGATCAGTTAATCTGACGGCTGCTGCTGCTGCTGCCTTCGTCTGGGCGGTGGTCCCTCCCTCTGCTTAGCCGTGAAAGCGTCCCGACTGGTTGTTGTTGAAACCATGGCAACCGGAGCGCCGCCGACGTCGTATGCGCCTCCACCGGCCAGCGAAGCGGTCGCCGTCAGCTCGCCGACTCGGCGCACAGCGGCTTGGCGACTCTGCGGCTGCCCGCTGGTGCTGACTGCGAAGTCCTGGCGCGACACCGAGCTGCCTGTGAACGGCCCAGTGAGCAGCTGCGGCAGGGACGGAGTGGGAGGAATCTTAATCGAGCAACGTCTAAAAATATACCGATACTTCCTATGAGAAACTCGCCAACCAAGGCACAGAGTGAGATTGTACACTGGCTGCAGACGATCAGAAAGACAGGGCAGATGTAAGACGAAGCTGCGAAAACTATCGTTTGGTTGATTCATAGATTCCAGCTAATTTCTAGGGTCAGAGTGAGCATACTATATAGTATGTGTTTCACCTGCAGCTCTCCAGTCGGTCTGATCGGCTGTCTCCTCCCCGATCCGATCACGTCACCATTCGTCGCGACTGTAGACGATGCTGCCGCCTCCTTGTTCGCCAATGTCGTCGTTTTCGCCGTGTTCGTCGGAACCTCATTGCCCAGGCTGATCAGCTGATCGGCAGGTCGCACCGGTCGGAGGCGCTGCGGCGGCGCCCCGGCATTGTAGTCTCCCTGGTAGCTGGATCGAGCCGGGGCGCCCTGGTCCTGCTCTTGATGATGCAGAAGCTGCTGTCTGTGCGGCTGCATTCTGGTGATTGGCCTCTTAGTGATGCTTCTGCAACCGTCGGCCCTCTAAATTCCAGAGTCTATGCGTCAGGTTATTCCTATTGTAGTTCAATTTATCTGAATTATTCAGTCTCTATTGTCCTATCCAGAGCACTGCTCAGTGACCAGATAGTCTAATGACACACCGAGACTGAGCGTCCCAATGTGCAGTTGAATTTAGACTGCGTTCCCAGTTGTTATGGCAACGCGAGGGTAAGGGTTAGAGCGAGGCATGGAGAGGAAAGCTAGGGAAGGCAGGACAGAGTTTTGGGGGGTGTTTCTATACTCAGTTTGTGCGGAATGCTTTTTGGGTCTATTCTCTGTTCAGCTTTCTCCGAGGTCACAATATCCCAAATCCCAGATATTCAGTTGGAATCGCCACTTTGGCATCGTCTGGCACCTCATGCAAAATTGATTTTTATAATGCCTGGCCTTTTTAAGGAATGACTGTCACAGATGTAGCTTGTCTGCTTTATTCATTTGCAGTAAATTTTTGGGTGGCTTGATATCACAGCTTCCCTCCCATCATCAGTCCCGATGGTGTCCGAAGGCCTCTCTTAATCAGGGTGTTCCTGAAATGCAGAAGTGCTTGCTTCACATTTGTTCACGAAACCCTTGACAGTAGAAACAACATGCTATTTTTCCCCTGAAATTGGGATCAAACTTTCAAAGTTTGACGTCAGCATCGTCAGGATGTTCAGCGATTCTTAAGGTATAACCCTGGGGACAAGGACAAAACTAACATTGCTCTGTGTAAGCCTCTATGGCGAATCCGTATTGTTTCAGTAATCTGAGTCCATCTGTCGTAGGGACCTTTGTTGTCAGCATCCCAGGCACCAGGGTCCCCTTCATCGCCGCCTGGAGCATCGAGTCGTCATCGGAACCTTAAAAACGGAAGCAGTCGTCTTTGAGATTCCATTCGACATATCACAGTCCACGTCTACTCAACTACAGAGTACTTCTCTCCCACACTGCACCGAACCAAGTACACAGTTAATTTATTTGAGTACTCTTAACCGAATGCAGAAACCTAGCTATCGTGAGAAGTTGGAGTCAGATTTGGGTGCTCAACTGTACTCAGAGCTACTCAGAGCCGGACCTCTCTGTTCCAGCCGCAGAGAATTGAGCAGAATGCATTTTGAATGCGCACTGCGAATAAACAAAAACTGATTTCCCTTTCACTGGTTCTCGCCGACACACGGCGGTGCAGAGCAGCTCAAGGATTTCATTCTGTACTCTAATATTGACCAGACTCAGGCTTCCCACTGTTGCTATGGGACCAGTGAGTTTAACTGACACACCTGGCTGACACCTGACAGTCATAGGAGGCTCCTGATCAGGTCGGCGCCAGCATCTGCTGGTTGCTGACTGTTTCAACAAGCGACTCGAAGGAGGGAGACGGGAAGGAGGGAGACGGGAAGGAGGGAGACGGGAAGGAGGGAGACGGGAAGGAGGGAGACGGGAAGGAGGGAGACGGGAAGGTGGGAGACGGGAAGCAGGGAGACGGGAAGGATGGAGACGGGAAGGATGGAGACGGGAAGGAGGGAGACGGGAAGGAGGGAGACGGGAAGGAGGGAGACGGGAAGGAGGGAGACGGGAAGGAGGGAGACGGGAAGGATGGAGACGGGAAGGAGGGAGACGGGAAGGAGGGAGACGGGAAGGAGGGAGACGGGAAGGAGGGAGACGGGAAGGCATGAAAGACATGTTTCAAAGCTTTTTGTCCGTCTGGTAAATAGTAAATAGTGAGCAACTTTTCCACGCAATGTCAAAGCGTGACACCGCTAACTCAATCTTAGGTGACACCGCAATACATAATTTGAACTAACTGTTGTCATGCTTTGCTGGAATTCATTAATTCTTTACTTATTTCTTATTACGCATGGTAGCAACGTCGCAAAAAAACAAACTTCCTGTGCAGTATGTGTTAGCAGTGTGCACAACAGGAAAGTGTGTCTGTCAGAACAATTGAATTATTTGTTGCCGCCTCACACCAACACCGTTGTATTCTTCTTCTTCTTCACCTTTTGTCGCCTTACGGCGTGGTCACTCGGGGACAACGAGTTAGTGGCAAGTCTTCTGGTGCCGGGCCATGTTGGTGGCCGACAACATCCTCCCACAGTTCACGCAGGCTTTCTGTTTCGCTCGATACTTTCTGGCGGGCTGAGTTATCTGAAGGCTTGTGTTCGCGGCCTTGTCTCCGCAAGCCCTCTTATGCCTCGCTCGGTTTGTTTTCGAGACGGTTCTGCCGCACTCATTGCATCTGTAGCTGCTCGCGTTAATCTCTTCCTCACCTGTGCATACCTTCATGTGGTTCTTCAGCGTTGCTTCTTGACGGAAATTCTTCTTACATCTGTTGCATGTGAACACTACCGGATCCTCTACTCTGCGGTGGAGGCGTTTCTGGTGGATCGTGAGGCCTGCCTTGTTCTTGCATATTTTGCCGCAATCCTCGTATTCGCAGCGAAACTCATTCTTGTCCGGTTCAGTCACGGTCTGGTTGCGCTGTGCTAGTGTTGCGTTCTCAGGTCCTTGTTTCGGTGCCTTCTTGCCTTGTTGGCTCTCCCATCGTGCTAGATGGTCTCTTCTCGCGTTCACCCAGGCTCTCCATGTGTCTCTTTTAATCGCTCTTCTTTCGACATCCTGTCTCTCCACGCCGCCTTCTCGAAGCAGTTTGTGCCAGTAAGATCTGGTGTTGTTCTTCTTTGTTCTTCTTTTCGGGATCTCTTCGAGTCTCGTGAGCCATCCGAGAACCGCTCTCTTTGTTTGACGCTCATCTGGCATACGGATGACGTGTCCGATTCTTCGTAGATGTGCTATCTCCACCTTCAGTCGGATCGAATTTATCCCCAGTTCATTTCGTACATCTTGCATGTTGACGCCTTTCTGTTGCATTTCCCGCAGTGGTTCTGTGGTCCGGGAGCACCAAATGTGACGATACGCTTTGTCGATGAACTTCTGCAGAGTGCGTATCTCTGTGTTCATAAAAGGACGCGTGGACGCGTTGAACAAGAGTATGCTCTCTACGCATGTCTCGACAATTTTTGCTTGTGTTGTTTTCTTCATTTTGCTTTTGAAAAGTCTTTTCCTGACGGTAGCCCAGCCTTTGGCCGCTTTTTGGATCCTCTGGTTTATGTCGAACTTGCGATCCAGCCATGATCCTAGCATCCGGACTTCGCCTCCGTCCTTCGTTCCGAACGTGAGGATTTCTTGTTTGTCATCGTTGGTTTTTTCCTCGTATTTTTCCATGATTTTTTTTGTGCTTACCAGTGCTGTTTCCAGCTCTATTCGGTTTCCCAGTAGTGTGGTGTCGTCCGCGAAGAGCGAGCACGTGAACTGGTGAGTCTTTGTTTCCGAGTTGTATTGTGCGGTGCGTTGAGGTGGGAGGGAGTGGCCCGGTAGCCAAGTCCAGCCGATGCCTACCTCGCAGTCTCCCGCTGTAGTGTTTTGACGCTCTTTTTCGCACTCTCGCGCCTCACACCAACACCGTTGTATTCGTTTCCATCGTTGTCTCCTTCGTCCTCGTCAACTGGAAGGTCTTCGACTGCGACATTCATTTCGGGCTTGAGCAGGTTGTGCAGGGCCACACAGCAGCGGATGACGTGGCAAGCGAACACAGGCTCCAATGAGTTTGCACCGGTTGCGAGGAACCGCAATGCTACTCGCACCTGCTGCGACGGCTCCAGAGCAGCATTCGATCGAGTGGGGTGTTGCAGTCGATGTCCAATTGCCGTGCATACTGTCTCCACGTCCTCCTCTGTCAGTCGAAATCGGGATTGATGATTGACAGGGCGATCTTCAAATTGAAAATTTATCCGCGGTTTGAACATTCGTGGTCGCCTCGCAGCGTTCTGAGGCTGATCCTCCTCGTCTGAGGAGTCCGACTCGAACATAGTGACTCGATTAGTGACTATGACTGCCGTAAGATCATGACTGCCGTATGACTGTCGAGTTACAAGCTCGACAAGAAGAAATATATTATTCAGACTATTCATCTCCAGACGGCTGCTCACTCATCCAGGCGCGCTGTCTATGAAACAAACCGCTTGTAACTGGCACTTGTCACTACTCGCTTGTCACTTGTTGGAGCTTGTAACTTGTAAAAATCCTATGTAACGAAAATCGCTGCTCACTGCTCACTTGTCACACTTGTAACTCTGACAAGTGCTCTATGAAACGGGGCCCAGGACAACTGCTCGGGAGTGAAAACTGGGTGACAACGGATATTTTATTATCCATGGGGTCTGACGGTCGTGACTGGAGGTCGGCGCCAGCATCTGCTGGTTGCTGACTGTTTCAACAAGCGACTCGAAGGAGGGAGACGGGAAGGAGGGAGACGGGAAGGAGGGAGACGGGAAGGTGGGAGACGGGAAGCAGGGAGACGGGAAGGATGGAGACGGGAAGGATGGAGACGGGAAGGAGGGAGACGGGAAGGAGGGAGACGGGAAGGAGGGAGACGGGAAGGAGGGAGACGGGAAGGAGGGAGACGGGAAGGAGGGAGACGGGAAGGAGGGAGACGGGAAGGAGGGAGACGGGAAGGATGGAGACGGGAAGGAGGGAGACGGGAAGGAGGGAGATGGGAAGGATGGAGACGGGAAGGAGGGAGACGGGAAGGAGGGAGACGGGAAGGAGGGAGACGGGAAGGAGGGAGACGGGAAGGAGGGAGACGGGAAGGAGGGAGACGGGAAGGAGGGAGACGGGAAGGAGGGAGACGGGAAGGAGGGAGACGGGAAGGAGGGAGACGGGAAGGAGGGAGACGGGAAGGAGGGAGCCACTAGTGTGCCCGACGCTAGACTGATCACCTTGGTAACCGTGCTGATTTCAGTCGACCTACCGCTTATTGGCATCTCTCTCATATTGGCTGTCAATTGGCTGTTGTAAGCTTAAATCATAAGCGGAAGAGTGAAAAAAGCATTAGAAAGGACTTTTATGCCTATCTTATGATAATTTTAGCATGTCCAGGTGTCATTAACATGCCGCATCTTCTGAGTTACTTTCAAAGCTTATACATTTTTGGATTGAAATCTAAATTGAAATTCAAACGAAATAGTGTATGACGGGATGTCAGATGTAAAATAACGAAATGACGAGTCGGCCCGCGACACTTGTCTATGGTAATACGAGTATAGAGGCATAGCGAGAGAGAGACGCGTCTAAGTAGAGACGGCCATAGTACTCGTGCTCCTCTGTAGCGAATCTGCTCTGTTAAAATTGCTTGCACCAGATCTGACGCAGACTTCAAGATGAGACAATTCCAAGAAATCAAAGAAGAGAAAGTGCTTCCTAACTGGACACCACAGGAACTGGAGAAAATTGCCAAGGTGTATAATAAGCGAAAATCGTCCATTTATCATCTGGACCTAGAGTTACCAGAAAACCGCTCTAGGAGCCGTTCGGAGACCTCGGAAAGTACTTGTACAACTGAAGTGAACTCGATGCAAAATTGGAAATTTTCCTTCACTTGCCTTAGCGTCCTGAAAGAGC
Organism: Macrostomum hystrix; assembly: GCA_950097015.1. Classification (NCBI taxonomy): domain Eukaryota; kingdom Metazoa; phylum Platyhelminthes; family Macrostomidae; genus Macrostomum; species Macrostomum hystrix. The sequence goes on from CATNEN010000011.1 coordinate 5,532,827, forward strand.
CAGAAAATATTTTGTCAGCTCTCACACTGTTGTCAATGATTCTTGCTGTGCCAGTTGGCCTTTCGGTTAGCCGACTGAAGCCCAGAGAACTGACTGTCGAGCTTATCGGCTTACCGGGTGAATTGCTGATGAACATGCTTAAGCTGATGCTTTTTCCGTTGCTTTTCTCATCACTAGTGTCCGGTACGTGCTTGCTCGTGCTTTTCTATTTGATCATTTTTACTTTTAGCTCAGAACGTTAGTGAGCAAGCAATCGAACAACAGAAGGGTTTGGGAGTGGGAGAAAACTTCTACTGATTAGCGGGGGTTGTTGAAGCCAATTATAAATGAGCAGGGTTAGAGGTAAGAGAAGACACTGCCTGAGGACAGGGGTTGTTGCGGCCAATTATAAATGAGCAGGGTTAGAGGTAACAGAAGACACTCCCTGAGGACAGGGGTTGTTGCGGCCAATTATAAATGAGCAGGGTTAGAGGTAAGAGAAGACACTGCCTGAGGACAGGGGTTGTTGCGGCCAATTATAAATGAGCAGGGTTAGAGGTAACAGAAGACACTCCCTGAGGACAGGGGTTGTTGCGGCCAATTATAAATGAGCAGGGTTAGAGGTAAGAGAAGACACTGCCTGAGGACAGGGGTTGTTGCGGCCAATTATAAATGAGCAGGGTTAGAGGTAAGAGAAGACACTGCCTGAGGACAGGGGTTGTTGCAGCCAATTATAAATGAGCAGGGTTAGAGGTAAGAGAAGACACTCTGTGAGGGCAGGGGTTGTTGCAGCCAATTATAAATGAGCAGGGTTAGAGGTAAGAGAAGACACTCTGTGAGGGCAGGGGTTGTTGCAGCCAATTATAAATGAGCAGGGTTAGAGGTAAGAGAAGACACTCTGTGAGGGCAGGGGTTGTTGCAGCCCATTATAAATGAGCAGGGTTAGAGGTAAGAGAAGACACTCTGTGAGGGCAGGGGTTGTTGCGGCCAATTATAAAGCATCCAGGAGTTAGGAGCTCAATATTGCGACCTTAAAACGCTGTAAAAAGTGCCCAAATAAGTGTCTAAAATAGACCTTTCACTTTAAATTATAACGCCAGGGTTGTCTAATCCGAACATAAAATCTATAAAACGGATTAGCGTCTTCATGGTGTTTTACTTCTTCTTTTCGTGCTTGGCTGCTGTGTTAATCGGCATCATTGTAACGGTCATTATTCAGCCAGGCAACAATAACATAAAGAACCAACTCGCGAGAAGAGGCTACGTGACCGATAAAAGCAAAAGCGGCGAAGTGCTTGAACATATTCTGGACCTAATACGGTGCGTTTCGAATGGTCTTATTAAAATTTGCTGTTAGGAATATATTCTAAATCATATCGAAGCATCGTTTGATTCTCGCTGCAACTAGAATAAAATAGCAATCCAAATCCCTTGATACCTTCTGCATGGAGCAGATTAGCAATCCAAATCCCTTGATACCTTCTGCATGGAGCAGATTAGCAATCCAAATCCCTTGGTACCTTCTGCATGGAGCAGATTAGCAATCCAAATCCCTTGATACCTTCTGCATGGAGCAGATTAGCAATCCAAATCCCTTGATACCTTCTGCATGGAGTAGATTAGCAATCCAAATCCCTTGATACCTTCTGCATGGAGCAGATTAGCAATCCAAATCCCTTGATACCTTCTGCATGGAGCAGATTAGCAATCCAAATCCCTTGATACCTTCTGCATGGAGCAGATTAGCAATCCAAGTCCCTTGATGCCTTCTGCATGGAGCAGATTAGCAATCCAAATCCCTTGATACCTTCTGCATGGAGTAGATTAGCAATCCAAATCCCTTGATACCTTCTGCATGGAGTAGATAAGCAATCCGAATCCCTTGATACCTTCTGCATGGAGTAGATTAGCAATCCAAATCCCTTGATACCTTCTGCATAGAGTAGATTAGCAATCCAAATTCATTGAAGCTCACAATATAGAGTAGACTAAGAATAGATTAACTTACAACTTATAATATCATTTGATTCTCACTGCATAGAGTGCCCCATTTCAGAAACATTTTCCCCGATGGCTTACTTCAAGCAGCATTTCGCGAAAATAATTTAACTGTAAAATACGGCAATGACACCACCAATGGCTTAGTGCAGATCGAGAATAGACTTGTTACAGGGATGAACTTGCTGGGTAAGTTTTAAGTCTACTTATGTGCTCAGTTTCATAATTGGCCTGTCACTAAGGCGCAACCCAACCCCAATGTCAGCCTGCGTCAGTTTCTCAATTTTCTTCGGTTTGGTGATTAAACGCTTGTCAAATCAGACGCGAGACCTGATTGACCTGATGGTTGCCATCAACGACACTTGCTGCTCGATGGTGCGGGTCATAACTTGGTGAGTACTCGGTGCAATCTAATGACCAAAAAAGCAACTGACCCAATCTCGAACTGACCCAATCTCGAACTGACCCACTCTCTAACTGACCCCATCTCTAACTGACCCAATCTCTAACTGACCCAATCTCTAACTGACCCAATCTCTAACTGACCCACTCTCTAACTGACCCAATCTCTAACTGACCCAATCTCTAACTGACCCATCTCTAACTGACCCAATCTCTATCTGACCCAATCTCTAACTGACCCAATCTCTAACTGACCCAATCTCTAACTGACCCAATCTCTAACTGACCCATCTCTAACTGACCCAATCTCTATCTGACCCAATATCTAACTGACCCAATCTCTAACTGACCCAATCTCTAACTGACCCATCTCTAACTGACCCAATCTCTATCTGACCCAATCTCTGACTGACCCAATCTCTAACTGACCCAATCTCTAACTGACCCACTCTCTAACTGACCCAATCTCTATCTGACCCAATCTCTAACTGACCCAATCTCTAACTGACCCAATCTCTAACTGACCCAATCTCTATCTGACCCAATCTCTAACTGACCCAATCTCTAACTGACCCAATCTCTAACTGACCCAATCTCTAACTGACCCACTCTCTAACTGACCCAATCTCTAACTGACCCAATCTCTAACTGACCCATTCTCTAACTGACCCAATCTCTAACTGACCCAATCTCTAACTGACCCAATCTCTAACTGACCCAATCTCGAACTGACCCAATCTCGAACTGACCCACTCTCGAACTGACCCAATCTCTAACTGACCCAATCTCTAACTGACCCATTCTCTAACTGACCCAATCTCTAACTGACCCACTCTCTAACTGACCCAATCTCTAACTGACCCACTCTCTAACTGACCCAATCTCTAACTGACCCAATATTTAACTGACCCACTCTCTAACTGACCCAATATTTAACTGACTCAATCTCTAACTAACCCATTCTCTAACTGACCCACTCTCTAACTGACCCAATCTCTAACTGACCCAATCTCTAACTGACCCAATCTCTAACTGACCCAATCTCGAACTGACCCACTCTCGAACTGACCCAATCTCTAACTGACCCAATCTCTAACTGACCCATTCTCTAACTGACCCAATCTCTAACTGACCCACTCTCTAACTGACCCAATCTCTAACTGACCCAATCTTTAACTGACCCAATCTCTAACTGACCCACTCTCTAACTGACCCAATCTCTAACTGACCCAATATTTAACTGACCCACTCTCTAACTGACCCAATATTTAACTGACTCAATCTCTAACTAACCCATTCTCTAACTGACCCACTCTCTAACTGACCCAATCTCTAACTGACCCAATCTCTAACTGACCCAATCTCTAACTGACCCAATCTCGAACTGACCCAATCTCGAACTGACCCACTCTCGAACTGACCCAATCTCTAACTGACCCAATCTCTAACTGACCCATTCTCTAACTGACCCAATCTCTAACTGACCCACTCTCTAACTGACCCAATCTCTAACTGACCCAATCTTTAACTGACCCACTCTCTAACTGACCCACTCTCTAACTGACCCAATCTCTAACTGACCCAATCTTTAACTGACCCAATCTCTAACTGACCCACTCTCTAACTGACCCAATCTCTAACTGACCCAATATTTAACTGACCCACTCTCTAACTGACCCAATATTTAACTGACTCAATCTCTAACTAACCCATTCTCTAACTGACCCACTCTCTAACTGACCCAATCTCTAACTGACCCAATCTCTAACTGACCCAATCTCTAACTGACCCAATCTCTAACTGACCCAATCTCTAACTGACCCAATCTCTAACTGACCCAATCTCTAACTGACCCATTCTCTAACTGACCCACTCTCTAACTGACCCAATCTCTAACTGACCCAATCTCTATCTGACCCAATCTCTAACTGACCCAATATTTAACTGACTCAATCTCTAACTAACCCATTCTCTAACTGACCTAATCTCTAACTGACCCAATCTCTAACTGACCCACTCTCTAACTGACCCAATCTCTATCTGACCCAATCTCTAACTGACCCAATCTCTAACTGACCCAATCTCTAACTGACCCAATCTCTAACTGACCCATCTCTAACTGACCCAATCTCTATCTGACCCATCTCTAACTGACCCAATCTCTATCTGACCCACTCTCTAACTGACCCAATCTCTAACTGACCCACTCTCTAACTGACCCAATCTCTAACTGACCCAATCTCTAACTGACCCATTCTCTAACTAACCCAATCTCTAACTGACCCACTCTCTAACTGACCCAATCTCTAACTGACCCAATATTTAACTGACCCACTCTCTAACTGACCCAATATTTAACTGACTCAATCTCTAACTAACCCATTCTCTAACTGACCCACTCTCGAACTGACCCAATCTCTAACTGACCCAATCTCTAACTGACCCAATCTCTAACTGACCCAATCTCTAACTGACCCAATCTCTAACTGACCCACTCTCTAACTGACCCAATCTCTAACTGACCCAATCTCTAACTGACCCATTCTCTAACTGACCCAATCTCTAACTGACCCACTCTCTAACTGACCCACTCTCTAACTGACCCAATCTCTAACTGACCCAATCTTTAACTGACCCAATCTCTAACTGACCCACTCTCTAACTGACCCAATCTCTAACTGACCCAATATTTAACTGACCCACTCTCTAACTGACCCAATATTTAACTGACTCAATCTCTAACTAACCCATTCTCTAACTGACCCACTCTCTAACTGACCCAATCTCTAACTGACCCAATCTCTAACTGACCCAATCTCTAACTGACCCATTCTCTAACTGACCCACTCTCTAACTGACCCAATCTCTAACTGACCCAATCTCTATCTGACCCAATCTCTAACTGACCCAATATTTAACTGACTCAATCTCTAACTAACCCATTCTCTAACTGACCTAATCTCTAACTGACCCAATCTCTAACTGACCCACTCTCTAACTGACCCAATCTCTAACTGACCCAATCTCTAACTGACCCAATCTCTAACTGACCCAATCTCTAACTGACCCACTCTCTAACTGACCCAATCTCTAACTGACCCACTCTCTAACTGACCCAATCTCGAACTGATACATAACCAACCCAAACCACAACTGACTCAAGCATATGAGTCGTGGAAAAATTCGTTGAGTCGTCGCCATTTAAACTTTGATCTAACCTCTCACCTCACTAAACCAAGGTACACACCGGTTGGGGTGTTCTCGTTACTGATGAGTACGTTACTGATATCGAAACCGGTACCATATTCTAAAGAAGAATTTCAACTATTTGGCTACTTCATACTGACTGTGTTTATTGGCTTTGTATTGCAAACCTGCCTTCAGGCATTGTCCTACCTGGTTCTGGTTAACAGGAATCCGATCAACATTTTTCTGGGCACCTTCCAGGCTTGTGTGACTGCTTTGGGCACCGCATCCTCAGCTGCCACCCTGCCGATCACTTTCCATCGCACGGAGGACAACCTGGGCATTGATAAGAGAATCACTAAAATTGTGCTGCCAATTGGTATAACAGTAAACAAGAACGCGGCTGCAATGTACATTGCTGCGGCTGGGGTTTTCGTGGCACAGCTTAATGACATCAGACTTACCCCTGTTCAGATAATAACCGCCAGGTGAGAAGCACTCTGTCACCTGTTAGACCAGAGTGTCACCTGTTAGACCAGAGTGTCACCTGTTAGACCAGAGTGTCACCTGTTAGACCAGAGTGTCACCTGTTAGACCAGAGTGTCACCTGTTAGACCAGAGTGTCACCTGCTAGACCAGAGTATCACCTCTTTGATTGGAGTGTCACCTGCTAGACTGGAGTATCACCTGTTTGACTGGAGTGTCACCTGCTAGACCAGAGTATCACCTGTTTGACTGGAGTGTCACCTGCTAGACAAGAGTATCACCTGTTTGACTGGAGTGTCACCTGCTAGACCAGAGTATCACCTGTTTGACTGGAGTGTCACCTGTTAGACCAGAGTTTCACCTGTTAGACGAGGGTGTCACCTGTTAGATGAGGGTGTCACCCGTTAGACCAGAGTGTCGCCTGCTCTAATGTCGCCTGTTAGACTGGAGTATCACCTGTTAGACTGGAGTATCACCTGTTAGACTGGAGTATCACCTGTTAGACTGGAGTATCACCTGTTAGACTGGATTACCACCTGTTAGACTGGAGTATCACCTGTTAGACTGGAGTATCACCTGTTAGACTGGAGTATCACCTGTTTGACTGGAGTGTCACCTGCTAGACCAGAGTATCACCTGTTTGACTGGAGTGTCACCTGCTAGACCAGAGTATCACCTGTTTGACTGGAGTGTCACCTGTTAGACCAGAGTTTCACCTGTTAGACGAGGGTGTCACCTGTTAGATGAGGGTGTCACCCGTTAGACCAGAGTGTCGCCTGCTCTAATGTCGCCTGTTAGACTGGAGTATCACCTGTTAGACTGGAGTATCACCTGTTAGACTGGAGTATCAGCTGTTAGACTGGTGTATCACCTGTTAGACTGGAGTATCACCTGTTAGACTGGAGTATCACCTGTTAGACTGGAGTACCACCTGTTAGACTGGAGTATCACCTGTTAGACTGTAGTATCACCTGTTAGACTGGAGTATCACCTGTTAGACTGGATTACCACCTGTTAGACTGAAGTATCACCTGTTAGACTGGATTACCACCTGTTAGACTGGATTATCACCTGTTAGACTGGAGTATAACCTGTTAGACTGGAGTATCACCTGTTAGACTGGAGTATCACCTGTTAGACTGGAGTATCACCTGTTAGACTGGAGTATCACCTGTTAGACTGGTGTATCACCTGTTAGACTGGAGTATCACCTGTTAGACTGGAGTATCACCTGTTAGACTGGAGTATCACCTGTTAGACTGGAGTATCACCTGTTAGACTGGAGTATCACCTGTTAGACTGGAGTATCACCTGTTAGACTGTAGTATCACCTGTTAGACTGGAGTATCACCTGTTAGACTGGAGTATCACCTGTTAGACTGGATTATCACCTGTTAGACTGGAGTATCACCTGTTAGACTGGAGTATCACCTGTTAGACTGGAGTATCACCTGTTAGACTGGATTACCACCTGTTAGACTGGAGTATCACCTGTTAGACTGAAGTGACAATGCAAACATTGTTTCAATAGACTAATCTCTACCCAGCAAATTAATCGCTATATTAATCCGCAGCTTTCTAGCAATGATTGCTTCTGTTAACACGCCTGGCGTACCTGGTGGCGTTGCATCTGCAATAGGAGTTGTGAGCTCTGCTTTCGGCTGGCAGGGTTTTGAAGTTTTTTGGATTTTGCCAATTGACTGGCTAATGTGAGAGTCACATTTTCTCTTTTATTAAACTTTCTACATAAGTTTTATTATGATTTTCCTAAATTGGGAACTCTTACTTGAGTCCTTTCTTCAGTTTTGCTTTGTAGAAAACTCCTGTTTAAGGATCGTTTGTTTTTTATGCAGTGACAACACTTCCAAGTGACTTAATATTGTATTTGTTTTCCCTTATAACCTTCAAGATCTTAGCACCCTGTGACCCTGTGTGATTATCAGCAAAACCGTGGCCAGAACATTCCTTCCTTGGATTGTGACAGCTGCTGCGAAGAGCTCGGATCCACGTCTCATAAGATGGAGTTCCTCCTTATCGTAGTACCCCTAAGTACCCTAGCTCTAACGCATAGACAATCTATGCAATGTGGCATTTATTTTCTAACTCGTGGATCTCAGCGAATCTGAATGGATTAAGTCTCTGTCTAACTGGTAGGTATCTGTCTTGCAGTGTTAGTAACAAGCTGTCACTACAATCGCGTACCTCAAAAGCTGACTTACGAGTAAATTATGCCGTGTCTACACAAATTATAACCCCCAAAATTGCAGAGATAGATTCGGCACAGTCGTCAATGTCATGGGCAATGTATTTTGTGCAGCGATTCTGCAGCACATTTGCAAATTTGAAGAAGAGGGCCCCTCGGAGCCCAACAGCGACATGTCTGAGGAGCTTAAAGAAATTGACGAAGGTAAGTTAACAAGAAAGAGTACTTTTAAATAAGAGTACTAGTTAACAGCTTCTTCCAAATTCTGTAGTCTTTGGATCTTTTTTATGATCAAACTGTACATCTGTCTCATCTAACTATTTGTCTGAAACCTTTAATTTTTAGAAGCGCGAGTTATTTACTTTTCTGATGAATACATAAAATAAATGACCCCGATGCTTTCATGTAACCCCTGCTATTACCTTTTCAGATCCGGCTGGTCAATCACCGCGTGGAAATGACATTTAGAGACACCAAAAAATGATACTGCGTGGTTTTTTTTGCGAAAATGTCTGTAGTTTTTAGTACGTATATTTGCCGCTTTCTTTTAATTCTCTGTGAAATATACAAAATGCTCGAGCACAACGCATTCTCGACACTTTTTCTTGCTTGTCGCCAATATTCTTATCATAATGACAATTATAAATAGTTCCATTCAATTTTCAAGAAAAAACTAAATAACCTATTATGTATTATATGTCCTAAACTTGACGGCAACCAAAAATTGAAGTCAACAAGGTAGCATATTTGCGCAACACTCTACCTACAATTGAAATGAGGAGCATTAAAGCGCACGTACTTAAAATATTTACATGATTTTCTTTGAAAAATTTAGGGTTTTAATATAGTAATTTCACTAGGACAGACGATTAGCAAACTCCAAATTATATTTAGTGCCTTAAAATTTACGTAATTTAGTTATTTTTAACAAAAGCACTGCACGTAAAATTAAATAGTGGAATTTTTATGACGATAATTTGATTAAAAACTAAAAAAACTTATTTTATACTGTTTAAAGTTAATAAAAATTAATTTTACTTTTGCCACTGACAAGAGTTATTGAGATTGCGTGTCGTGGTTTCTAAAAAGTTACGAAAACAATGAGAAGGGAAACTGCAGTCACATGAGCGTAAAGTTCTGCTTTTCAGAGCTAGAGCAACTGAAAATGAATTAAAAACAATTGTGGCTTAGAATCTTTTTAAGCCTGTTTCATAACCAGATGTTTTCAAACAAATAATAATGTAGCACTTCTGGTTGGGTGGTGGATATTAAGTTCATACAAAGTTTCTTGATGCATGCGTTACTGGTTGTTCGGTTATGTAAACATTTTCCTGTAGGCTTTCTGTTAATATTACATTTATTTCATTTAAAAAAGTCCACTTTTAGTTAAACGTTATCAGCTTTTTTCCAACCTAATTATACAGCCTGCAGATATTTAAGTAGCAGACTTTTATTACCTGAATTTGCTAGATAAAATATGCAATTTAAAAATTAACTGACTGACAATGACGTTTCAATCTCTTTCTGTTTGTCTAGCAGGCCCTGACAAATTGTTGACAGCTGTAGCATGATGTCGTCCTGTCGCGAAGTCGGTGAGTCCTGATCACCAGTCCCGGAAGAAATATGGGTCCTGGGAAGCAATTGATGAGGAATTTGATTAGAGCAAAGTAGATAATCAAAGATAACTTCATAAGACGAGCTTAGCAACCTTCAAGGATTGAAGTAGTAAACATATTTTCACAGCACACGACATGTCTCACAAGTCCACTGGCCATAGCCTCGAACTCCTAAGCCGAAAGGTCTGAAGTTCGATTCTGGGCCCAGGATAAATAGTTTTAATGCAAGAAACTCGATATATTCCCTATAGTGAATTTTAGCCTTTTCCGTGCCTCATTGTGGACACAATCAGCGGTTTTTGAGTAGAAATTTTTTTGCGCCGTATCCATATTGCATATTTTTCTCTGACGGCGTTATGAAATCTGTACAGGGTTTGTGGAGTGTATTAAAATCATACAGCATGCTCAATGAGCTACATAAAGTAATAGTTCAGGGAAATCGAAGTTATATAGCTGTTAATCTTTTTTTAGGAATGAGTCATCATTGCACATGCTATTTTTAGAAACAATGTCATGTGACCTGGTAATATTACATTATCGGAAAAACAATTTTTGACAGTTATACGTCATTCGTATTCAAGCTCAAAATATAGAAATGCTCACCCCAAAACCCTGCTCTGCAAACACCACTGATCCCATTGACCCCATTGGCTCACCTTGCCACCCTTGGTGGGTCGTCCAACCCCCGGCGGCACACCTGGATGCCTAGCAACCAGCTCAGCTGGCGCCATTTCGTCCTCATAATCTTCCATAGCAACGCCATGGTGAGACGGATTCAGGCCCCGCATGTAGGCACGGCGGGCCAGTTCGCGCGCGGTGGTCTCTCGGCTGATGGGCAGCGGTTTGCCCGCCGCGGCCGTGTTGAGAAACGCCGAGGTTCGGATCAGTCCGCCGTCTGTCTGGCCGTAGCCGTAGCCGTCAGCGTAGTCGTAGCCGGCGTCTTCGAAGGCGACAGCGGAGACGGTGGCAGCAGCGGCGCGGCCCTAGGCGGCGACGGCGAATCGCGACGCGTCTAGTCGATGGACAGGGCGAGGGTGAGTATTGTTAGTAGGCTAAATTTCCAGTTTTCAGTTGTCAAAATTTCATTGGCTACATTAGTTCACGCGCAATGTGGCTCGGGTTTTTTGAAAAGGGGTTCCCCGCCATTTTCTAAATAGTCTAGCCTTGAAGGTGGCGGGCTGCCAATGGGGGTCCACTGAGCCGACTGCTGCTTGCTCTCCGGGTCAAAACAGTACACCCAGGTCTCATCACCACTGACGATGTCCCAGGAGCCCGTTGATCTTCCACCGTCGAATCTTTCGAGCATTGAATGGCACCAATCGATCCGGGCCTGTTTCTGCTCCTGGGTCAGGTGATGAGGCACCCAGCGTGCGGACACCTTGCTGAGGCCAAGCCTTTCATGTAGGATGGTTGAGGTGCTACCCGGTGAAATGAAATGAAGCAGTGGCTAGCTGTTGCACTGTCAACCGCGGGTCTTCCTCAACCAGGGCGTGCACTGCAGCCACTGCTTCCTGAGTGGTCGAACTCGGGGGTCGTCCTTCGCGAGCCTCGTCTTCGAGCGACACTCGGCCCCGACGAAATTCTGCGAACCAGTCAAAGACGGTTGTTCTCGAGGGTGCCGCATCCCCGAAGGCTAGGCGAAGCCGTTATAAGCTTTGCGACTGGTTCAGACCACATTTGTAGTCGTAAAAAATCATCGCTCTCCAGTGGATGCGTGACAGTTCCATAATAGATACTTGAAGTTGGAGGTGATAGGTGACTTTGAAGTGAAGTTGTGAGATTGAGGTTTATTGTGTAATAAATATATTTTATGTCAAATCTCAGGAGATCTCACATTTTTCATGCGAGTACATTTTGAGCAGCCTAGAGTGCGCTGGCTCTTATGGTCCGGAAACTTATTGAACGCCCCTCGTAGAGCAACAAAAGGCGTATTCGACACTTTCAACGGGACCAGTATTGATAATTTGTATTAGATCGCAATGTGGTTATCTTATTTTTATAAAATCCGTGTTCTCCTGCCATTCTAAGCCATGAATTGGCGACTAATTGGATAATGCAAAAACTTTGCCTCGTCCAAAACAGAGACGCAATAAAGCTACATTTGGCCGATGCTGCTAGACCAATAAAAACTTTATTACGCTCGTAGAAAATTAGCTGAAACTACGCTAAATCCGAGAAGATGAACATAAAACATGAATGCGTGAAATATAGAATATTTTGTCATTTTGATCCCTGCACTGGCGCAGCTATGGCTTAATAAAAATATTTTGGAAAAGGTGGAGAAAAAATTTTGAGAAATGAATTTTATATCTTGTTTGGCTTATTGTAGCAATGTTTCAAGTTTTAGTACATTTTGCAAACCACTGAATTACTGAATACAGTGCGTGTGGGGTACATTGTGACATACTCTGTACTTTCATTTCATTTCATTTCATTTCAACAGGAAGACACTGTTACGTTTCATTATTTAATATTGAGGTGCGCACGCAAAGTGGGATTTTTTTGTTTATTTGATGTTTGAGGTTAAACAATTCGATTTTTTTCAAAAAGAAGGCGATAGAAAAACAGTAGCATGCATAAGATTAATTTTAGGTGAATATAAAATATTTGAAAATAGAAATATTTGAAATAAACAAAGGCATTAAAACAAAAAATTGAATATTGAAATTTAAAGAGAAAATAAAAACTGTGACTGAAATCACTTCGCTCCCGAAAGGAGAATAGCGATTGTGTTTTTGCATTCTAACTATGGGCCTCATGGCAGTGGCTTTATTATCTAGCCTTTAGTATGCTTTCTATGACGTCCACAAAACTTTGTTAGGTCTGTGCTTTCCTGTGTCATTAAATACACAATTTTGTCATCAGCTGTTAGTATAGGCTTTCGAAATTTCGAACAGTACCTGCCACTTTCTCTATGAATTTATTTCTAATTGGAACATAATGGACCAATCACATCTAAAGAGAATATGAGTTTCGTTCTCTACCTCTCTACATTTTGGACATGTTCTGTTTTCATAGGCGATTTTCGGTCTTACAGTGCGCAATGTCTCACAGGCCAGTTTGTGGTTTCCTAGACGAAATCGGGACATTGTGCGCCTTTGTTCTGGGTTAGAGATTATTGTTAGGTAACTTTTTTCGGGAGAAATCTTTCTTGAATGTGTAATAGAAGTGGCTGAGATTGGCTGATTTTCCCATCCTCTGAGTCCCATCCTCTTTGACTTAGCGGCAGGGAGCCCTCTTGACGGACGCAGCGTTAAGGAGTCCCATCCTCCCATCCTCTATTGTTCCCTTCACGTTTATGTGAAACCCAACGTGAAGGAATCAGGAATTGGAATTGGAACCCAAGGAATCCAAGTTGGGTTCCAAGGAATTGGAACCCAACGTGCAGGAATCCCTCCGCGCTGTCCCATCAGCTGACCCATGGGTACACGTCCCGCGAGTATTCAAGGCTGACCCTAAGGCAGCCGGACAGAATGGGCAACAGCGCTGGATGACCCATCCAGGGCCTCTGGCCAAACTGGGTACCTCTAGCCCTGGCTGGAGGGAAAGGTGTCACCCTTTGACCTTAACAGGGTATGCGGCCAGTCCGCATCTAGGCACTGCTCTAGATGCCCTCTTATGCCTAAGGTCTCACCGCGCTGAGGGGCTGAAAGATCCGGGGAGTATATCCGGCCGTTAGCGGTTTTTATTTCATTTAAAATGTTCTCTCATTCCAGCGACCTATGGAGTCCAACTTTATCTCCAGCAGCACCCTGCTGAAACGCTGACCCCGGTCGGCGACGCAGATCCTCAGGACCAGCGCCAGGGCGACACCGGTTCCACCGGCACCGGAGACGGGAAGGAGGGAGACGGGAAGGAGGGAGACAGGAAGGAGGGAGAGAGGAATTAGCAACACAGAACGGAGGGAGAAAGTAGGGAGATCGAAGGAGGATGAGAGAAAGGAGGGAGAGAGAAAGTAGGGTGAGTGGAAGGAGGTATGGAATAACAATTTGAGAGGCAATCAGCCAGTTCTCTTGTGAATTTCTGCTAATTAATCTGCGGCTGTGGCCGATCGGGTGGCTCCGGATATTGCATATAGGTGCGTTAGTCTCTACAGCCTTCGGCCGCTGCTGATCAACGTCTCGACAAGTCCTACCAAAGCAACGAAATCCGATCAGAGCGACGACCACGGCCACACCGGCGGGGAGAACGAGCCACTTCAGCCAGTGACGGCTCGGCGCGTCTTCTTCGGGTGCGTAACGTCGTTGCCGTCAAAGCGAAATTGGCGAAATGTCAAGCTTTTCGGCGCTCGTTGACTCTTCCACGTCATCGGGCATAACCTGCTAGGAGACTCTGCCATTCGTTTCGTCTGCTTCCTCGAGCATGAAGGCTGCCATGGGCGATTCTCAGGCCGAATAGTTGCCTAAGATTTCTTCGCCATGAGGATTTTCGCTCACAGTGCAGTTCCTCGATTCGTTCTCGAACTCGGTGTATGAAAGATCGCATTTGGGTTGCAAAACCTTATGGCCTATTGATGCTGAAAGCGATTCTGACTTGGAAAGATGATCATGTTCACCCGTGCAAGTGTTGAAATGATTGGACGAGCTGCATAATTTGTTCGATGACTCCAGATATGGACTGTAGTACCTGCGAATCGAGCATCAGACCTGATGCGACGACCACCCCGTGACGGCTGGGAGCAGCAGGATCAATAGTACAGGATGAAGCTACAACATTGAGATTCTGATGGCAAAAGTTTTATTGTTTGTTTCTTTTCACTTTAAGTCACTTTCACTAACTGGACAGATATCTACGTAGTAGCAGAGAGTACGTAGTAGCTCTCTCGTAGTAGCAGAGAGCTTCAAGAGTAGAGTGAGCTTTGGAACGCCCATTTTGAAGGTCCAATATTACAAAGGTACAGTGAGAGTGTGCACTGCCGGACGATAAGAAAGTCAGGGCCTATTACAAACTTCAGTAAGCAGCGAGCAGTATCAATGTGTGCTCAAAGCTCCCTGTAAAAATATAATCATACTAGCTTTTTTTGCCCGTTGTTTTTGGGGCAGAAATTTAAAGCAAAGCAGTAAGCAATTCACGTCTCTGTATTAACTTTATAGTGAAGGTCACCATTTATTTATTTAAACTGCATTAATGAAAAGTGAAGAGTTTGTTTAAGGGCGTTTTAAGTAAAAAATAAGTGAAAAGTTTGTCCAAACAGCCCCCTCTTGATTACTTCTTTAGAAACATGTCTCTTAGCCACTCCCCTATACAGTCAGTGGCAGATCCAGGAATTTTGTTTTGGGGCGGTCTGTCAGGGGACCGCCATGAGAATCACAGAGGGGGTGCCAACGGCCGAAAAAGGGCGCCAGGAGCCAAGAAAGGGCGCCAGCGGCTGAAAAACGGGAGCCAGCGGCTGAAAAAGGGGCGCCAGCGGCCGAAAAGGGGCGCCAGTGCTGCGACTGGCTCTGCGCAATAGCTCGCGGTACGCCTCTAGCTGCTCAGGCATGAGTCGGGGCTCATTCTCCTCTATGAACTGTCCCAGCTGCTCCTGGTCATAGCCTCTTTCTCGCAGCATCTCCCTGCACAGGTTGTCCTGTTGTCCTGTCCTGCTTGCTTTTGGGAGTCCAAAAGAATCTAGATAGCGATCGGTCAACTCCAGCACCTTGTCCTCAATGCGCAGCAGGGCCTCGTTAAACACTGCTTCTGTGAATGGCAACTCTGGCTCCTGAGCCACGAATCGCGCCCGGAAGAGAATGTCTTCGGCCATGGGTTCTTTGAATGTTTCCCAAAGCTGAAGTGGATCAGAGAGACCACAGGTGGCAACCATGATGGCAAAGAGATCTCGCAGGTGACTTGGTGAGCGCACCGTTGCCGCTTCCTCCAATGTCGCTCTCCATTGAGCATCATCTTCCAGCAGTCCCAGTCGCTGACATGCTTCATGAAAAGTTTGGCAGGTATGGCCTTCCACCGTTCTAATGTGTCTAAATGACGTCGGACCAATCACGGTGTGTAGGGCCTAGCAATATACGCAGGTAGTAGCATTCACGGTGGTTTGGGTGCACCGTGTACACTCTGGCTAATGCATCAGTCTGTCGTAATTCAGGATGGCCCGGAACTGCAGCGCCTTGAACCCGCCGCTTCCATCCTTTCGAAGAGGCGTTCCATGTGTAATAGGCAGGCACCTGGTGGTACAGCAAAGTCCTGGCAAAGGGGTCTTCAGCGCACAACTTGAAGAAAGCAGTAAGAGTAATGTCCTGTGGCCTTTAAGCGGCCTCTCTCTTTCTTCTATCCCAGGCTGGCTGGAGAGAAATATCGACCGGAGAGCCCTGCGCACTGGGACGCCACCGCACTCACCGCACTCAGTCTCAGTGCTGCTTGGGGGCCAGTAGACAGTCTAGGGGTTTGGGCTGTGTACATTCACGGCTTGAAATACAATGTACAGTCTGGGGCTTCGGCGCCCGGGGAAGGGAGGGGGTGGCTGTAATAAAATTTGGCCCGCAGAGTGGCGGAGGGGAGTTGGGGTGGCTGTCCTCGGAAAACAAAATTAAGTGACTCACTTTGAGATGATGCAGCTTTGCTCTGGATTGAGTAGAGATGTTCAAAATTGACAGCATTGTTGGAAAACATGTAAAGTGTAAGTGGATCAAATTTGGAGAAAATCTGACAAAGTGGGGCGACGATATGTCGAATTGAGTGATTTTTTGACGATTTTTGAGCAGTTTTTTGCACTTTTGAGCAGGAAGGAAATGATTTTTCGGGAATTTGAGTAGCCTATTGCACTCAGCGTAGGTGGTTTTAGGTATGTGCAAAGTTTGGTGCGATTTGGTTGAGCGGTTTCGGCGTCTATAAAGACAAAAGGTTGCACACACACACAGACACACACACAGAGTTTTCACTTTTATATATACAAGCTTTTTTTGCCCGTTGTTTTTGGGGCAGAAATTTAAAGCAAAGCAGTAAGCAATTCACGTCTCTGCATTAACTTTATAGTGACGGTCACCATTTATTTATTTACTGCATTAATGAAAAGTGAAGAGTTTGTTTAAGGGCGTTTTAAGTAAAAAATAAGTGAAAAGTTTGTCCAAACAGCCCCCTCTTGATTACTTCTTTAGAAACATGTCTCTTAGCCACTCCTCTATACAGTCAGTGGCAGATCCAGGAATTTTGTTTTGGGGCGGTCTGTCAGGGGAGCGCCATGAGAATCACGGAGGGGGTGCCAGCGGCCGAAAAAGGGCGCCAGGAGCCAAGAAAGGGCGCCAGCGGCTGAAAAACGGGAGCCAGCGGCTGAAAAAGTGCTGCGACTGGCGCCCCTGGTGGGGGCATCTTATTCCCGTGATTAAAATTTTGGGGGGGGCGACTGCCCCCCGCCCCCCCCCCTAAATCTGCCTCTGTATACAGTATGCATGTACACGCGTATACATAAGGAAAATAGCTATGGCATAACAATAACAATGTCAAAGAAACAAAATTAAACTGTTTCAGAGTTCAGAGTTAGACAGGTCAAGGTCAATTCGTGACTACTTTTCTATTAATTGCTTGCGAGTCACCTCAAGGCCTGGGGATACACCACATTCTTCGTTCTTCCCCTTGGTGCGAAAATGAATAGGCCAGCTGGAGTTCCAACACGGGAGCAGGCGACATAAAGCTGCCCATGCGAGAAGCAAGGAGTCTCCAGGTTGATGCCAGCCACCTTCAGCGACTGTCCCTGAGCCTTGTTAATAGTCATCGCAAAGCACACTCTCACAGGGAACTGCAGTCGCTTGAACTGAAATGGCAGGTCCGTGGGGATAATTGGAATCCGGGGAACGAACACAGACTCTCCTCTGCCAGATCCAGTCATTATCGTGGCCTCAATCACGTGTGGGAAGAGCCGCCCGCCTGAGCCGTGGGAAATGCCGTTACACAGCATTGGCGCATTCAGGTTGCGGAGGAGCATAATTGGTGCCCCAACTTTCAGCTGCAAGTTGTGCGATGGAGTTCCAGGAGGATCTAGAGAGTTCAGAAACTCAACAGGATACTCCACAGCGGTGTCATCAGTCAACGTTGTATCAATTGACTTGTAGGTGAAAACTGCACCTGGCAACTCCTGAAGCAGTTGGTAGTTAATTTCGTTGGTGGCATCATTTCTAGGACACAGAATTGCCCTCTCTGACAACCAGTCAACGTCAGCATATCGAGAGAAATAGGCTGGCTGGAGAGAAATATCAACCGGAGAGCCCTGCGCACTGGGACGCCACCGCACTCACCGCACTCAGTCTCAGTGCTGCTTGGGGGCCAGTAGACAGTCTAGGGGTTTGGGCTGTGTACATTCACGGCTTGAAATACAATGTACAGTCTGGGGCTTCGGCGCCCGGGGAAGGGAGGGGGTGGCTGTAATAAAATTTGGCCCGCAGAGTGGCGGAGGGGAGTTGGGGTGGCTGTCCTCGGAAAACAAAATTAAGTGACTCACTTTGAGATGATGCAGCTTTGCTCTGGATTGAGTAGAGATGTTCAAAATTGACAGCATTGTTGGAAAACATGTAAAGTGTAAGTGGATCAAATTTGGAGAAAATCTGACAAAGTGGGGCGACGATATGTCGAATTGAGTGATTTTTTGACGATTTTTGAGCAGTTTTTTGCACTTTTGAGCAGGAAGGAAATGATTTTTCGGGAATTTGAGTAGCCTATTGCACTCAGCGTAGGTGGTTTTAGGTATGTGCAAAGTTTGGTGCGATTTAGTTGAGCGGTTTCGGCGTCTATAAAGACAAAAGGTTGCACACACACACAGACACACACACAGTTTTCACTTTTATATATATAGATTTGCAGGCGGGCTGCGGGCGATGGCGCATCATTTTGTGAGATTAGATCTGCAGCCAGATAAGAAGCATGAGCACACACGCAAACAGATACCGTACGTACACAGGCACACGCTCACACAGGTGTCTACATCTGCCCTGAATTTCTCTTTGTTAGGCAGTGTGCACTCTCCATGTACCTTGTAGGTTGGCCCCAATGGCGTAAATTGCACACGACAAGCCACCAAGCCTTTTTTAAGCGACTGCGCCCCAAATGAATGTGGCCTCGCAGCGGAATCGAGCTCAAGGACATTGGTGCGAGCGGCAAACGCTCAGCCAATCATCCCGGATCCATGTGTACTTTACTCAGGGCCTGCTCTGCGGGCTCTCTGGGTAAAGTGTGTTAACCCCCCACCCCTTCCTCCGCCTGTGCGCGCGCGCGGGGTTTTTATGCCGCCCCTCTGTCTGTCCTGCCGTTCAATCTCGCTGCCCCCGCACGCGTGCGCTAAAAATTTACCTATCTACAATACTCCAAGAAGATAGGCGAACTCCTTGACGCCAACTACAACCCGAACGTAGTGTGGGAGTTTGATGAGGACTACAGAAGGCTGATGGCGGAGTCCGACACGCATCAATGGGGCTGTGAGCCTCCCCAGCTTTACCATCGCCACCTCAACGCACCTCGCAACCTAAAGGTTACGCTGAATCGCCAAGGCACCTCGCACCAGCAGGCGCCACCCATCTGCCTGAGCTTTAACTCTCCGGCCGGCTGCCAGCGGTCCAACTGCAGGTACCGGCACGTCTGCAAAATCGCCGGCTGTGGCAAGCCGCACCCCGCCCATCAGCACCGACCGACTGGCGATGCGGCGGAGGGAGCAAAAAACTAGATTTATTTTATAGCCACCCTGCTTTTAATTCCCAGTTTCCTTCGCCCCATCGCTTGCTCCCCGCCACCCCGCCCCCGCCACTGCCTGCTCGTCTGCCCCGCTCCCCCCGCCGCGCCGCGCCATGTCTTCCGACATGAACCTCACCGCTTGGGACGCGCTGCTGCACAACGACCCGGACGAAGAATTCCTTCGCGACGGCCTGCACAACGGTTTCCGTCTGGTCAACAAGCCTCCTCCCGTCATCACGCACTCCTCCAACTACCGCTCCGCTATCGACAATGCCCTGCAGGTGGAAAAGCAGCTCTCTGACGAGCTCCGCCTGGGTCGGCTGCAGTTCGCTAAGGGCCTCGTCATGGTGAACGCCATCGGCGCGATCCCAAAACCTGACGGAAGCGTCCGGATCATTCACGATCTCTCCAGCCCCTCGGGCTCTTCCGTCAACGACAGCTACGAGCAGAAAAGAGGCCTGAGATTTGCATCCGTTCGGGACCTGGTGCGCCATGTCCGGCCTGGCTCCTTCATCGGCAAGGTGGACCTCAAGCAGGCTTACCGTTCCGTCGGCATCCACCCGGAAGATCAGATGTTGACAGGCCTCAGCTGGCGCTTCGCCACGGACAGCGCCCCATCGCTGCTCATCGATACCCGGCTGCCTTTCGGTGCCCGGGCCTCGTGCGAGATCTTCCACCGCCTCTGCCGTCATTCAGCGACACATGCTGAGGCAGGGTTTCTCCGCCACCATCAACTACCTGGACGACTGGGCGGTGGCTGGCGACTCGCAGGAAACTGCCAACCACGCCTACACCTACCTTGTGAACCTCCTGCAAGATCTAGGCTTCACCATCAATTGGAGCAAATCTGCCGCGCCGGCGCAGCGAGTGGTGTTCCTCGGCGTCCAAATTGACACGACAGAGGGCACGCTGACTCTCCCACAAGACAAGGCCGAGAACACTCGGGTGTTGCTGAACGACTGCCTCACTCGTTCTACCGTCAAGATCAAGCAGCTGGAGAGACTGGTCGGGAAGCTGTGCTGGCTGGGCCAAATCAACAAGTTGCTGCGCCCCTTTTTGCGCCCGCTTTTCGACCTCATTAGCGTTGGCAGAGACCTCCGGCTACCTCAAGAAGCTCGCGAGCTGCTGCAATGGTGGCTGCAAGCTGTCAGCATGCTTCCACCCACTCCGATTCACCCCCGCTTCCGCCAGCTGGTGGCCATCGAGGCCGATAGCAGCAGCGAAGGTGCCGCTGGCATCGTGAGCGGCTCCAGCCTCAACGACTGGGTGTTCTTTAGCTGGGAGCACGACTTCGAGTCCAAGTATAAGGACCTCCACATCAACTATAAGGAGGCCCTGACTCCGCTTCTCACCATCCTGCGGCTCTGCGATCAGCTCAACAACAGCCGGGTGGTGATCTACTCGGACAGCACCGCGGCCGTCGGCATGATCAACAAGCTGACCTGCAGGCATCCGCAGCTCATTCAGATCTATCAGTCCGTGGCCCTCCTGTGCCTCAAGTCTGGCATCCAGCTGCAGGCTTTTCACCTGCCCGGTCGCATGCAGCTCATCAGTGATCCCGCCTCTCGCATGCTCAGCTCTAAGCAGGAGCTCGTTAACTTCCTTTGCCGCCACTATGGCTCTCTCACTGTCTGTCGCAATGAATTTGTCTCCCACACAATTTCTGCCGCGTCCCGCACCGCCCTCCACTCACAGGTCGCAGCCGCACTCCCGACCGTCCTGCCGTGTCCGTGCCCGCCCTGTGCCGCCTGTCACTCGCGCCCAGCACCCGGAAGTCGTACGCGTGTCACCTGCGATCGTGGAGTGACTTCTGTCGTCAACAGCGAGTCCCCCCGACTGCTGCATCGAAGTCAGACGCACGCCGCTTCGTCGCGTTCCTCATCGATCGAGGCCGCACCTCCTACTCAAGCGTGCAAGCCAGCCTCAGCGCGGTGTCATTCGCCCATAGGACTTCGGACTCTCCAGACCCTACAAAGCACAACGCCCGACTGGAGCTCGTCTGCCGTGGAGCCCGACGATTGCTGGCCAAGCCACCGCGAAGGGCAGAACCCCTACAGCCTCGCCATCTCTGCCTGCTCTGCAGCAACCCAACGCTCCAGCGCTCAATGCCCCCGCGTCTCCTGGCGGCTTTCAAAGCAGCGCTACTTGTCGCCTGGTGGGGTGTGCTCCGACTGGGTGAGCTGCTACCGTCGCCACACGGCCTGCGACGCGGCGCGCTGACTTCCTGCCCCGGCGGCCTATGCCTGTCGATTGAGAGGTCCAAAACCAACCAATTCAAGGAGCGCCAGCTGCGGGTCTTCATTCCGTGGTGCTCGGACTGTCCGACAATCTGCCCAGCCGCCGCTCTGACCGCTCATCTGCGCGAGAACCAAATTTTCGAGCCTCAGCAACCTTTGTTTTCCATCCTGGGCGCCCGCAGGCGAGTTCCGCTGGCTGCCGCAACCTTCATCCGTCTCCTCAAGCGAGGCCTCGCGGCGTGCGGCGTCGCTCAGCAAAACTTCTCTGGCCACAGCCTGCGCAGAGGCGGAGCCAGTGCCGCCTTCCAGAGCGGCCTCTCAGTCGCTGACATTCGCTGCCTCGGCGACTGGCGTTCTGACTCGGTCTTCCGCTATTTTTCCGATGATGCGTCTCTCGCGCGCAGGCGATCTGCTGCCCTGCGGGTTGCTGCCGCCATCAAGTGACCCTCCTGCGTTGACCTTTGCCTTGCCGGCCTTTGTTCGCTCCCTTTCTCCTCCTCTTCCGCTCCTCCCCTTGTGTCGGGGTTTGGGGTCGCTTTCCCCGCCTCGACCTGCTGGCTCGCTGCCATCCGCTTTGTGCTCGCTGCCACTCTTTGTGCGTTCGCCTTGCTCTTTCTAGGGGTCTGGTGGTTAATAAATATTTTTATGGATCAAATTTTATGGTCAAATTTATTTAGCTAGAGTAGACGTTTTAAATTTGCATGGTAGCTTATTTAGTCCATGGACTAGAAGGCTGTACACAAGATCCGGGTGTGTACGAATGCGTACAACGTGGCCCAAAAACGTCCAGGTCGTGCTTGTCATTCTGCCATTCGCTAAATATTCAATGCAATAGATAATCCGTCATAGTGATCACACACAGACAAATTGCTACGAGTGAGAAGAAACGGAGTTGGAATCGAACGTGTGAGAAGAAACAGAGCAGGAATCGAACGTGTGAGAAGAGAGCAGGAATCGAACGTGTGAGAAGAGAGCTGGAATCGAACGTGTGAGAAGAGAGCTGGAATCGAACGTGTGAGAAGAAACAGAGCTGAAATCGTACGAGTGAGAAGAGAGCTGGAATCGAACGTGTGAGAAGAGAGCAGGAATCGAACGTGTGAGAAGAAACAGAGCAGGAATCGAACGTGTGAGAAGAGAGCAGGAATCGAACGTGTGAGAAGAGAGCTGGAATCGAACGTGTGAGAAGAGAGCTGGAATCGAACGTGTGAGAAGAGAGCTGGAATCGAACGTGTGAGAAGAGAGCTGGAATCGAACGTGTGAGAAGAAACAGAGCTGAAATCGTACGAGTGAGAAGAAAGAGAGCTGGAATCGAACGAGTGAAAAGAAACGGAGCAGGAATCGAAGGAGTGAGAAGACAGAGAGCTCAAATCGAACGAGTGAGAAGAAACGGAGCTGGAATCGAACGAGTGAGAAGAAACAGAGCTGGAATCAAACGAGTGAGAAGAAGCAGAGCTGGAATCGAACGAGTGAGAAGAAACAGAGCTGGAATCAAACGAGTGAGAAGAAAGAGAGCTGGAATCGAACGAGTGAGAAGACAGAGAGCTGAAATCGAACGAGTGAGAAGAAAGAGAGCTGGAATCGAACGAGTGAGAAGAAACGGAGCTGGAATCGAACGAGTGAGAAGAAACAGAGCTGGAATCAAACGAGTGAGAAGAAACGGAGCAGGAATCGAACGAGTGAGAAGACAGAGAGCTGAAATCGAACGAGTGAGAAGAAAGAGAGCTGGAATCAATAGACTGAGAAGAAACGGAGCTGGAATCGAACGAGTGAGAAGACAGAGCTGAAATCGTACGAGTGAGAAGAAAGAGAGCTGGAATCGAACGAGTGAGAAGAAAGAGAGCTGGAATCGAACGAGTGAGAATGAGAATCGAAGGATCTGGAAAAAACGATAATATAGTCAAAAAAACTACCGATTGCAGTTCGGAAAAGTTCAAGTAGTTTTTAACTGTGACGCCATTTTGAAACAAAAAAATCAGGGCAAACGATTTTGAAACGAGAAAGTAAAAAACGTAAAAATATATAAGCATTTTTATGACCGAACGAAATCGAATTTTTCAAAAATCCCTTTTAACAGTAGAACTACCAAGGGGGGAGGGAATTCCCCCCTGACAATTTTTTTGCTGCACCCGAACGGAACAATGCGAGCACACGAAACTCAAGAACACGGGCCAACTTTTTGTTGCGCATCTTCTGAAACAAGAAACAAGTCGCCAGCTCTTCAGACCGTCGAGATATTCAATGTTTCTGGCCGAAGGTCCGATTTTTCCCATAAGAGCTAGTGTATTTAATTCACCCCTATACACGAATTTTCACTGCGCCTCAGTGCGGCCTTTCCAGACCTTCAAACTTTATCAGCATGTCACCCGAATGTGCCTGCATCATCTCCGACTTCGGTGGTCACCTACCTTTATCTAGACGGACTGCTGGACCTTCAAGGGCTACAACAGGTGGAACTAGCCTCTATGGAAACCCTGAGGCGAATTTATCTAATTTCACTGATCAAGCCTAAATATTAGGCGCAGCTCAACCATAGGACACCATCGCCTAGTCTGTCAACCAATCAGTCACCACCCAACGCTGTTAGCATTCGGGCGCTGCCAAAAAAATTGTCAGGGGGGGGGAATTCTCCCTCCCCTTGGTATAAAAACGGGCGGCAAAATGGCTTGGTAGTCCTACTGTTAAGCCAAAACACATTTATATTGTCACTAGCGAATGTTAATCTGTGTCCTAATCTTTTAAAATTGATTTAAAATGGCAAGAATGGCAAAGGTGATTGCACTAACAAAGTATCATAAAAACGACAAATCTTGCAAAAATACATAGTCTGAGTATTACAAAAACGAAATGAAAGACACAAGAAACCATTTTGGGAAATGGTCGAAGATTTGCAAATTATGGTATTCCTCATCTCCTAGCACCAACTCATATCCACTTCCTCATCTCCTAGCACCAACTCATATCCACTTCCTCATCTCCTAGCACCAACTCATATCCACTTCCTCATCTCCTAGCACCAACTCATATCCACTTCCTCATCTCCTAGCACCAACTCATATCCACTTCCTCATCTCCTAGCACCAACTCATACCCACTTCCTCATCTCCTAGCACCAACTCATATCCACTTCCTCATCTCCTAGCACCAACTCATATCCACTTCCTCATCTCCTAGCACCAACTCATATCCACTTCCTCATCTCCCAACAGCACTAACGAATGTCCAGTTCCTCATCTCCTGGCACCAACTCATGTCCACTTCCTCATCTACCAAAAAAAACAACTCATGTCCACTTGCTCATCTACCAAA
Organism: Macrostomum hystrix; assembly: GCA_950097015.1. Taxonomy (NCBI): domain Eukaryota; kingdom Metazoa; phylum Platyhelminthes; family Macrostomidae; genus Macrostomum; species Macrostomum hystrix. The sequence continues at coordinate 5,557,888 of CATNEN010000011.1, forward strand.
AACAACTTATGTGTCCACTTCTTAATCTCCTAGCACCAACTCATGTCCACTTCCTCATCTCCCAACAGCACTAACGAATGTCCAGTTCCTCATCTCCTAGCACCAACTCATGTCCACTTCCTCATCTACCAAAAAAACAACTCATGTCCACTTGCTCATCTACCAAAAACAACTTATGTGTCCACTTCCTCATCTCCTAGCACCAACTCATGTCCACTTCCTCATCTCCCAACAGCACTAACGAATGTCCAGTTCCTCATCTCCTAGCACCAACTCATGTCCACTTCCTCATCTACCAAAAAAACAATTCATGTCCACTTGCTCATCTACCAAAAACAACTCATGTGTCCACTTCTTAATCTCTTAGCACCAACTCATGTCCACTTCCTCATCTCCCAACAGCACTAACGAATGTCCAGTTCCTCAGCCGCTCACTTTTTTAATTCATCGGTCATTCTATCAAGAACAGATATAGTCGTTCAAATTTTAATAAAGTGTACTCGTATGTTGAATAAAGTTTCTTTCTTTATTGACGATGTAAAAATATTGAACAGCTAAATAATATAGAAGCAAAGAACAGGAATTCAATAACTTATATCAGCTAAGCAATTAGTCATCGAACAGCTTTAGTTCTGCATCGACCAAGAGCTAAAAATTTTATCTGATTGAATTCAGCGTTAAATATCTGAATAAGTAATTCAAAAATTTTACTATGTACATAAAACTGTCTTGCAAAACATGATGACATGTTAAGAGCAGAAATATAATGCCTATATTGGTGTTTTTGCCACCAGACACCTCGACGAAGATAGTTGAATATCTCGACGATGCCGATGTTTTGTGATCATGGAAGTTGAGAGTTGGGAGTTGTTTTATCTGATAAATCTGAACATTTTAGCCCGTGTTCTGAATTTAAATGGCGATTGTTTGAATCTTTTGGGAGATACCGAAAAAACGTGTAGGTATTTGAAATTCACCCGTCTTGTTTCTTCTTCCTATAGAGTCGGTGAGAAAATATTTCAGTAAATAGCCAAGGACCACTAGTAGCTAGCTTGTCAATAGCTTGACTAATTCAGTAATTCTCGTAGTTAAGTAACAATTTACAAGTATAGATTATTGGCTGAATAGTTCAAAGCCTGTTGAATCGAGTTAACCAATCTTAACAGCACTGACGTCAGAGATATTTACGCGCTCTGTAGATGTGTGTACACAGACGGCCAACACTCGCATGAATTTGTGTACATCTTTAGGCTCGATTTAGACCCTTTGCGCTTGTTGTGCTACGATGCACTAGGTTGTGCGTCTTCATTGTTGGAAGTTGATTTTCTCTTGTGTCGTCTCGAAGTCGCTATCACTGGCAAGGTAAAATGTGCTTAAGCGAGGCTCTAGAAAAGCGGACTTTCTGGTATATTCGGCACTTCCGGATTGGTCCGCGGGCCATTGAACTCTTCAGAGCGAACAGGTGAAACTGTTTCTGTTTTAAGCGCGTATGGGTTAGCAACAGTTAAAGTACAAAATAATCTTTGGTTTTCAGCCTTCTGAATCGCTTGAGCTTGTTCTTCAGTCACTGGAGCTTGCTCCTGAGTCGCTTGAGCTTGCTCCTGAGTCGCTTGAGCTTGTTCCTGAGTCGCTTGAGACTGTTCCTGAGTCGCTTGAGACGGTTCCTGACTCGCTTGAGACTGTTCCTGAGTCGCTTGAGCCTGTTCTTCAGTCACTGGAGCTTGCTCCTGAGTCGCTTGAGCATGTTCTTCAGTCACTGGAGCTTGCTCCTGAGTCGCTTGAGACTGTTCCTGAGTCGCTTGAGCTTGTTCCTGAATCACTGGAGCTTGTTCCTGAGTCGCTTGAGACTGTTCCTGAGTCGCTTGAGCCTTTTCTTGAGTCACTAGAGCTTGTGCGTCGTCTTCATGATAAACAGGAAGTTCATTACGAAGGCTGATGTCAATAGATTGCGGATAGTTATCAACGGAGACTGTTTCATCCGAGATCGTTGGATAATTATTATGTGGCGTGTAATGATATGTCGCAGTAACCAGTGAATCTTCACTACTGTTCATCGAGTTCAGTGACACCGTTTCGTCGACATGCAGTACATTTATCGATAGCAGGGATGTGGAGTGCTGTTCTGTAGCTCTTAACTCAAAATTGGCATAAGAACGTTGTTGACTTCCATTTTCTCGGCGTAGAAGTTTTCGGAAATAAACAAAAGAGACAATCGGTATGACCACAAAACCAGTTACAACCACCGCAACAACACTAATAATCACAATAATGCCATTGGTAATAGGCACAATGCTAACGTCAGTCTGGTTTACGCTTGGTTTTGTAGGTAGACTATCAGCTGTTCGATTGGCAGTTGCAGTAGCTCCAGGTATTTGTTTGACAATCCGAACTGAGGTTTTCACCAGTGGCTTAGGAGTCGTTGAGAGGCCACTATGAGAACTGGTTTTCAAGTCATCACTATCAATCATTTGTTGAGCAAACATACCTGTGCAGTACCCATTCTTCTCCCAAGTGTCGCAAAGGCTTTTCTCAGTTGGATTTAAAACTCGTCTAGTTCTACAATCTATTTTGCAAGTCTGACACAGGCAAGCCTCATTGATAAACTCATGGAACAGGTTGCAAGTGTTAGGTCTTTCAGTAATGCTGCAAGCCAAAGCTATGTCCAATTGATACAGCACATAAAAATGGAAAACTACTAAAATTAGTTTGAAGTACGTGTATATATCTTTCATATTTTGTATGGTGACTTTCTGCAATTGAGAAAGAGGTGTATAACGATTGTGTATTACAATAATATGTTTCTTCTGACTACTTAATTACATAAGTACTACAATATTCAGAGAAAATTATATATGAAAAAAATATTATCCAATATCATTTTCTTAAGGAGAGAATTTTAACAGCTAACTTCTTTTATTAAGTTGAAACATAACTTAGATAGTAGTAGAAACAAAAATCTAAATTCTTAGTCCTTAAACTTTGTTATATTAAAAAAGTTTAATTTGCTCAATTTTAAAATAAATTAAATTAATTAAATGTATTTACAAAATTGATGATAATAACCAATAAAAGCTAACCAAAAAATTTGGTAACTTTTTCAAATTTTTAATTACTTAAATTCCATGTTTTTCTTGTCCATGCCCAGTGATTATTTGTTCCTGGCACATTTTTTCAAGGAAAAACTGCATCTGGAAATAGGTTTTATAAAAATAGTTTATGAGCTTACAAAAGTTATCCATATGTAAGTGATTGCAAGCTAGAGAATAATTTTATAGTGTGTATATATTGTGAATAACAGCTGCAGATTACGATTGTTGTATATGGTCATTTAAAACTGCAGTGACAAAAGCAAAGTCTAACACACTTATTGAGAACTTAACTTATTAAATAAATGTATGTCATAATAATTTAAGCATAATGATACAGATTTCGTAGGAATTTAAGTTACATATAAAACTAAACATTTTCTTGTAGTGTCACAAAAGCGAATGTTTTTAAACAATTAAAAATACTGAAGCTATCTTGTCAAGTAAACTTAAAAGCCATATGCACTTGTTAAATGTATGTATTAAAGAAGGAATATACATGAGAATATTCTAGTAACCGGCACAAAAAAACTAATTAGGGGGTTAAAATTTTACTTAATTATTAAAAAACGGTTGTATATAGTTTAAAAAATCTAGATCATTGGTTCCATGTTCAGTAAGTAAAGGCATATATTAATTACATTGCCGCGGTAATTCCAAGGGATTCCGAATGCAGTGCCACGGAATTTCCCTGTTTAATTTTTAAAGTGTGAAACAAGGTTAGTTCTAAAGTTATTGTACAAAAAATTAATATTCACACTTGCCTCACCTTCATAAGAGTATTACCTATGGCGCAAAGTCAGTGAAAACTTGTTAATCTCATTGCCCTGAAGCATTTTCAAACGAATTTAGTTCTTCGAAGCTTGAAATTCTAGATGTAAAAACTAACCATGAACGATCCACGATTAACACCTATCTAAGAATCTAAGATATTACGACTTTTTATTTATAGACACTTTTTTATTCTTATTTCTGCTCTATTATATGATATGCTGGAAGAAACCTTATGTATAATAAGATCTAGGCTCCTCTAATTTAAAGAAGTCAAACATATTTGATGTGTAGATACAAAATTAAGGGTCAATAGCATGACTGAACCGTTACAAGACAACGTTACTTCGCTAATGTTATCGATGTAATTTTTAGTATTTATAGTAAAAAATTAAAACCAAGGAATGTAACTTTTTTATGTTTTTTTCTATGTAGTAATGAAGGAAAGAAGAAATTTAAATGCAAGGAATACAACATTGTTGAAATTATCAGAAATATAATTTCTAAGTATTACAAACTAACTTATAATGTTTCCTACCTAAATGTATAGAACAAAAATAAAACAGAAAACTAATATTTAAATACAAATTCTGTGTTTATTTTGACTTTAGAAAGAAAATATCTAAAAACATTATTTCATATGTTTTATGGTTTTTATCATAAAAATGTAATCTGTAAAACAAGAAATATGTTATTACTGTATTATAAAGCAATATTAGCGAAAACTTATGTAAATTGCCTTGATATTATGCTCGAAATATTGCATTAGGCTCAATATTTTTTCTAATCTGAAATGATTTGTTCTTGTTTGTGAAAAAACTGCTGTTTTAGAATTCTACTTAATCAGATTTTTTTAATTATTGTGACATAGCTTCTTAAAAATGCAACTAATTAAATAAATGTTAACTTATTTTTTTCACTTTTCAGTTTATGCATTGTTGCTTGATTTGGGCACATTCAACAATGCAACTGCGACTATGTAATCTCGTTTGTCTTTTGTTTTTTTGGCCAGGCTTAGCTAAATTGTCGACTGGTTTGATAGTGGAAAACCCATGCCCGCCCATGGAACCTTGTCAGACTTTAATTTGTCCTGGCAAATATTTTGTTCCACCATGCGTCGAACTAAAACTGTACTTTGACATTGCCACTACTCGAGACTCAACATTCGACATTGCAACAGCTGCAGCCTGCAAAGATGTTTCACCAACTTATGGCACAGATACACCCGCTTGTCCACTAAGCGCAGAAAAATTAACTTCTGCACTATCAAGCAAGTGAGTGTTTGTTTATTCAAAACTGCCCTTTGACCTTCATTTAAAATCAAATATTCTCAAAAGTCAATATTTTTTCTCTACATTAAAATTTTGCATGTAGAACCAGCTGCTTTGACCGCTCAAATTTTCTCTGCAACATCAGCAATCCTGAGTCACTCAGGGGCGGCAGCATTGCTGATGTCTGCTTTTTAACTGGCAGACTGCTTCAGCTGTTCTACTATTGCGGTGAGTAGCTTTGTCTACCCGAGCACACCGGCCCCCTTTGACTGCTCTGCTAACCAACCTACCACCTGACTGTTCTGCTAGCCTACCATCTGTCTACTCTACTAACCTACCATCTGACTGCTCTGCTAACCTACCATCTGACTGCTCTACTAACCTACCATCTGACTGCTCTACTAACCTACCATCTGACTGCTCTACTAACCTACCATCTGACTGCTCTGCTAATCTAACATTCTGTCTTATTCAACTTCCCTGTCTACTTAATGGACAGAACCTAGCGTAACCTACCCTCTGTCTACTCTAGTAGACTACCATCTGTCTACTCTACAAACCTACCATCTGGCAACCCTAATAACCTACCATCTGACTCATCGACTAAAACTACCCTTCTGTCTACTCTACTAATCTACTTTCTCTACTTTACTCTATTATCCTTGCTGGTGACTGCTATTCCACCAGCAGTTATTTGTCTACTCTACCTTTTTAAGCGAAAATAAATATATTTTAATAGTCAGATTTATTTTCATTTTTCAAGCAACGCCAACGTCAACAACAACGAAAACTACGTTGACTTCAACGGCCAGCAGCACCACAGCTTCCACTGTCACTTTGACAACCATGCCATCAACCAAGCCATCAACAATGCCATCAACCACGCCATCAACGACGCCATCAACCACGCCATCAACAACGCCATCAACCACGCCGTCAACCAGCAGCTCCACCAGAACGGTCATCTCTAGTAGTACAAGCTTGAAATCGACTACATCTACAACTACTGCAAAGGCGTCGACATCAACTAGACCTATCCCTGACACAGGTACTGTTAATTCTAACCATACAGATATCAGGTTAGTATAGATTTTTGCCAGTGGCACGGCCGCAGAGAGAGACAGAGGGTTGGTTAGCAGAGTAGACTGAGGGTAGGTTAGATAAGTAGACTGAGGGTAGGTTAGATAAGTAGACTTAGGGTAGGTTAGCAGAGTAGACTGAGGGTAGGTTAGCAGAGTAGACTGAGGGTAGGTGAGCAGAGTAGACTGAGGGTAGGTGAGCAGAGTAGACTGAGGGTAGGTTAGCAGAGTAGACTGAGGGTAGTTTAGTAGAGTAGACAGATGGTAGGTTAGTGGAGTAGACAGATGGTAGGTTCGTAGAGCAGACAGATGGTAGGTTAGTAGAGTAGACTGAGGGTAGGTTAGTAGAGCAGACAGATGGTAGGTTAATAGAGCAGACAGATGGTAGGTTAGTGGAGTAGACAGATGGTAGGTTAGTAGAGTAGACTGAGGGTAGGTTAGTAGAGCAGACAGATGGTAGGTTCGTAGAGCAGACAGATGGTAGGTTAGTAGAGCAGACAGATGGTAGGTTAGTAGAGCAGACAGATGGTAGGTTAGTAGAACAGACAGATGGTAGGTTAGTAGAGCAGACAGATGGTAGGTGAGCAGAGTAGACTGAGGGTAGGTTAGCAGAGTAGACAGAGGGTAAGTTAGAAGAGTAGACTGAGGGTAGGTTAGCAGAGTAGACTGAGGGTAGGTTAGCAGAGTAGACTGAGGGTAGTTTAGTAGAGTAGACAGATGGTAGGTTAGTGGAGTAGACAGATGGTAGGTTCGTAGAGCAGACAGATGGTAGGTTAGTAGAGTAGACTGAGGGTAGGTTAGTAGAGCAGACAGATGGTAGGTTAATAGAGCAGACAGATGGTAGGTTAGTGGAGTAGACAGATGGTAGGTTAGTAGAGTAGACTGAGGGTAGGTTAGTAGAGCAGACAGATGGTAGGTTCGTTGAGCAGACAGATGGTAGGTTAGTAGAGCAGACAGATGGTAGGTTAGTAGAGCAGACAGATGGTAGGTTAGTAGAGCAGACAGATGGTAGGTTAGTAGAGCAGACAGATGGTAGGTTAGTAGAGTAGACAGAGGCTTTATTAGCAGAGTAGACGGAGGGTAGGTTAGTAGAGTAGACAGATGGTAGGTTAGTAGAGCAGACAGATGGTAGGTTAGTAGAGCAGACAGATGGTAGGTTAATAGAGCAGACAGATGGTAGGTTAGTAGAGCAGACAGATGGTAGGTTAGTAGAGCAGACAGATGGTAGGTTAGTAGAGCAGACAGATGGTAGGTTTGTAGAGCAGACAGATGGTAGGTTAGTAGAGCAGACAGATGGTAGGTTAGTAGAGCAGACAGATGGTAGGTTAGTAGAGTAGACAGAGGCTTTATTAGCAGAGTAGACGGAGGGTAGGTTAGTAGAGTAGACAGATGGTAGGTTAGTAGAGCAGACAGATGGTAGGTTAGTAGAGCAGACAGATGGTAGGTTAATAGAGTAGACAGATGGTAGGTTAGTAGAGTAGACAGATGGTAGGTTAGTAGAGTAGACAGATGGTAGGTTAGTAGAGCAGACAGATGGTAGGTGAGCAGAGTAGACTGAGGGTAGGTTAGCAGAGTAGACAGAGGGTAAGTTAGAAGAGTAGACTGAGGGTAGGTTAGCAGAGTAGACTGAGGGTAGGTTAGCAGAGTAGACTGAGGGTAGTTTAGTATAGCAGACAGATGGTAGGTTAGTAGAGTAGACTGAGGGTAGGTTAGTAGAGCAGACAGATGGTAGGTTAATAGAGCAGACAGATGGTAGGTTAGTGGAGTAGACAGATGGTAGGTTAGTAGAGCAGACAGATGGTAGGTTAGTAGAGCAGACAGATGGTAGGTTAGTGGAGTAGACAGATAGTAGGTTAGTAGAGCAGACAGATGGTAGGTTAGTAGAGTAGACTGAGGGTAGGTTAGTGGAGTAGACAGATGGTAGGTTAGTAGAGCAGACAGATGGTAGGTTAGTAGAGCAGACAGATGGTAGGTTAGTAGAGCAGACAGAGGGTAGGTTAGTAGAGCAGACAGATGGTAGGTTAGTATAGCAGACAGATGGTAGGTTAGTAGAGCAGACAGATGGTAGGTTAGTAGAGCAGACAGATGGTAGGTTAGTAGAGCAGACAGATGGTAGGTTAGTAGAGCAGACAGATGGTAGGTTAGTAGAGCAGACAGATGGTAGGTTAGTAGAGCAGACAGAGGCTTTATTAGCAGAGTAGACGGAGGGTAGGTTAGTAGAGTAGACAGATGGTAGGTTAGTAGAGTAGACAGATGGTAGGTTAGTAGAGTAGACAGATGGTAGGTTAGTAGAGTAGACAGATGGTAGGTTAGTAGAGTAGACAGATGGTAGGTTAGTAGAGTAGACAGATGGTAGGTTAGTAGAGCAGACAGATGGTAGGTTAGTAGAGCAGACAGATGGTAGGTTAGTAGAGTAGACAGAGGCTTTATTAGCAGAGTAGACGGAGGGTAGGTTAGTAGAGTAGACAGATGGTAGGTTAGTAGAGCAGACAGATGGTAGGTTAGTAGAGCAGACAGATGGTAGGTTAGTACAGCAGACAGATGGTAGGTTAGTAGAGCAGACAGATGGTAGGTTAGTAGAGCAGACAGATGGTAGGTTAGTAGAGCAGACAGATGGTAGGTTAGTAGAGTAGACAGAGGCTTTATTAGCAGAGTAGACGGAGGGTAGGTTAGTAGAGTAGACAGATGGTAGGTTAGTAGAGCAGACAGATGGTAGGTTAATAGAGTAGACAGATGGTAGGTTAGTAGAGCAGACAGATGGTAGGTTAGTAGAGCAGACAGATGGTAGGTTAGTAGAGCAGACAGATGGTAGGTTAGTAGAGCAGACAGATGGTAGGTTAATAGAGCAGACAGATGGTAGGTTAGTAGAGCAGACAGATGGTAGGTTAGTAGAGCAGACAGATGGTAGGTTAGTAGAGCAGACAGATGGTAGGTTAGTAGAGCAGACAGATGGTAGGTTAGTAGAGCAGACAGATGGTAGGTTAGTAGAGCAGACAGATGGTAGGTTAGTAGAGCAGACAGATGGTAGGTTAGTAGAGCAGACAGATGGTAGGTTAGTAGAGTAGACAGAGGCTTTATTAGCAGAGTAGACGGAGGGTAGGTTAGTAGAGTAGACAGATGGTAGGTTAGTAGAGCAGACAGATGGTAGGTTAGTAGAGCAGACAGATGGTAGGTTAATAGAGCAGACAGATGGTAGGTTAGTAGAGCAGACAGATGGTAGGTTAGTAGAGCAGACAGATGGTAGGTTAGTAGAGCAGACAGATGGTAGGTTTGTAGAGCAGACAGATGGTAGGTTAGTAGAGCAGACAGATGGTAGGTTAGTAGAGCAGACAGATGGTAGGTTAGTAGAGTAGACAGAGGCTTTATTAGCAGAGTAGACGGAGGGTAGGTTAGTAGAGTAGACAGATGGTAGGTTAGTAGAGCAGACAGATGGTAGGTTAGTAGAGCAGACAGATGGTAGGTTAATAGAGCAGACAGATGGTAGGTTAGTAGAGCAGACAGATGGTAGGTTAGTAGAGCAGACAGATGGTAGGTTAGTAGAGCAGACAGATGGTAGGTTAGTAGAGCAGACAGATGGTAGGTTAGTAGAGCAGACAGATGGTAGGTTAGTAGAGCAGACAGATGGTAGGTTAGTAGAGCAGACAGATGGTAGGTTAGTAGAGCAGACAGATGGTAGGTTAGTAGAGCAGACAGATGGTAGGTTAGTAGAGCAGACAGATGGTAGGTTAGTAGAGCAGACAGATGGTAGGTTAGTAGAGCAGACAGATGGTAGGTTAGTAGAGCAGACAGATGGTAGGTTAGTAGAGCAGACAGATGGTAGGTTAGTAGAGCAGACAGATGGTAGGTTAGTAGAGCAGACAGAGGCTTTATTAGCAGAGTAGACGGAGGGTAGGTTAGTAGAGTAGACAGATGGTAGGTTAGTAGAGTAGACAGATGGTAGGTTAGTAGAGTAGACAGATGGTAGGTTAGTAGAGTAGACAGATGGTAGGTTAGTAGAGCAGACAGATGGTAGGTTAGTAGAGCAGACAGATGGTAGGTTAGTAGAGCAGACAGATGGTAGGTTAGTAGAGCAGACAGATGGTAGGTTAGTAGAGCAGACAGATGGTAGGTTAGTAGAGCAGACAGATGGTAGGTTAGTAGAGCAGACAGATGGTAGGTTAGTAGAGCAGACAGATGGTAGGTTAGTAGAGCAGACAGATGGTAGGTTAGTAGAGCAGACAGATGGTAGGTTAGTAGAGCAGACAGATGGTAGGTTAGTAGAGCAGACAGATGGTAGGTTAGTAGAGCAGACAGATGGTAGGTTAGTAGAGCAGACAGATGGTAGGTTAGTAGAGCAGACAGATGGTAGGTTAGTAGAGCAGACAGATGGTAGGTTAGTAGAGCAGACAGATGGTAGGTTAGTAGAGCAGACAGATGGTAGGTTAGTAGAGTAGACAGAGGGTAGGTTAGTAGAGTAGACAGGAGGGTAGGTTAGTAGAGTAGACAGATGGTAGGTTAGTAGAGCAGACAGATGGTAGGTTAGTAGAGCAGACAGATGGTAGGTTAGTAGAGCAGACAGATGGTAGGTTAGTAGAGCAGACAGATGGTAGGTTAGTAGAGCAGACAGATGGTAGGTTAGTAGAGCAGACAGATGGTAGGTTAGTAGAGCAGACAGATGGTAGGTTAGTAGAGCAGACAGATGGTAGGTTAGTAGAGCAGACAGATGGTAGGTTAGTAGAGCAGACAGATGGTAGGTTAGTAGAGCAGACAGATGGTAGGTTAGTAGAGCAGACGATGGTAGGTTAGTAGAGTAGACAGATGGTAGGTTAGTAGAGCAGACAGATGGTAGGTTAGTAGAGCAGACAGATGGTAGGTTAGTAGAGCAGACAGATGGTAGGTTAGTAGAGCAGACAGATGGTAGGTTAGTAGAGCAGACAGATGGTAGGTTAGTAGAGCAGACAGATGGTAGGTTAGTAGAGCAGACAGATGGTAGGTTAGTAGAGCAGACAGATGGTAGGTTAGTAGAGCAGACAGATGGTAGGTTAGTAGAGCAGACAGATGGTAGGTTAGTAGAGCAGACAGATGGTAGGTTAGTAGAGCAGACAGATGGTAGGTTAGTAGAGCAGACAGATGGTAGGTTAGTAGAGCAGACAGATGGTAGGTTAGTAGAGCAGACAGATGGTAGGTTAGTAGAGCAGACAGATGGTAGGTTAGTAGAGCAGACAGATGGTAGGTTAGTAGAGCAGACAGATGGTAGGTTAGTAGAGCAGACAGATGGTAGGTTAGTAGAGCAGACAGATGGTAGGTTAGTAGAGCAGACAGATGGTAGGTTAATAGAGCAGACAGATGGTAGGTTAGTAGAGCAGACAGATGGTAGGTTAGTAGAGCAGACAGATGGTAGGTTAGTAGAGCAGACAGATGGTAGGTTAGTAGAGCAGACAGATGGTAGGTTAGTAGAGCAGACAGATGGTAGGTTAGTAGAGCAGACAGATGGTAGGTTAGTAGAGCAGACAGATGGTAGGTTAGTAGAGTTGTGACTGGCGGCAAAAAAACACTAATACAGGCGTGTTTTTTTCTGCTCACAAATAGAATTTGAATCGCATTTCTTTATATTCAGGAACAGGCAGACTAGCAACAAAATAGGCAAGGAAATTTTACAGATTCCTTTTTTATTGCTCAAAATTCGAGCAAAATATTTATCACAATTTATACTAATTAAGGGCTAAAGAAGAAATAGCAAAATGTGAAAAGCAACTGGAGAATTAAGAAAATTGGCCAAAACTGATAAACAGTTTTTTGTCTTCATTTCAACCTACATGGCCAGATTGTAGTGTGGAAGGAAATTGTTGAGTTGGAAAGAGAGCTTGGGCGCGTCACAGAGAGGGAGAGACAGAAGTTGCGTGTTTTATGAGCATACAGTGCCATTGTGCTGTGAGCTAAAAACACTGCTAGACTCGAGTTGAGAAAGTTGATGGTCTGTGAGAAAATTTTATGTAGCATAGCAAGGCACTGCATATTTAATTTGTTTTAATGCTTTATCAATTTTCTTCTAAATTAGGATGCAAAAAATAATCTTTTGTTTATCTGAATTCAGCGTTCTAGAAAAATCCTGGGATTTAAAACGGGGGATTTTTAACTTGAGGATTTCGGAAACGATTTAATAGAGATGACTGTCGCTTAGTTGTCCTGCAATTATGTCAACATTGGGAGGCTGTCAACAATTATCACTGTAGGCCTTCTTGTGTGAATTCAATTTTATTCGTTAAACGAAACATACTACTGACTTAATTGCTATAAGTAGGCGAGTAATGAGTTTTTAGTAACGTTTTGTATTCGCGAATAAAAACTCCATTCGCCCACCACCCATTGAATGTCTCAGCGCCCACCTGTCGGCCCGGATTTTATCCTCGTCCCATCGAGTATCGGACTGAGATTCCAGACTCAAGCTCAGCTCCCGGCTACACCTGCTTCCCGCTAGCCGAGCTCAACAGCGCCGAGTGTCGCAAACTTGCATCGACCACCGACTCCGTCTACCAGACCGAGGGCGGCAGCTGCGCCCAGGTGCCCAACACTGTGGACGATGTGAACAGCGCTGTAAGTAGGAAGACTTCAGAAAAATACGGGAATTTGTTTTTTAACGAAAGTTTACGAATGTTAGCGAAAGTTAGCGAAAGTTAATGAAAGTTAGCGAATGTTAATGAAAGTTAGCGAATTTTAATGAAAGTTGGCGAATTTTAATGAAAGTTGGCGAATTTTAATGAAAGTTAGCGAATTTTAATGAAAGTTGGCGAAGGTTAACGAAAGTTAGCGAATGTTAATGAAAGTTAGCGAAGTTTAACGAAAATTAACGACGGTTGACGAAAGTTAGCGAAGGTTAACGAAAGTTAGCGAAGGTTAACGAAAGTTAGCGAAGGTTAACGGAACTTTGCGATGGTTAACGAAAGTTAGCGAAGGTTAACGAAAGTTAGCGAAGGTTAACGAAAGTTAGCGAAGGTTAACGAAAGTTAGCGAATGTTAAAGAATTTTAACGAAAGTTAACGAATGTTAACGAAAGCTATTAAATGCGATTTTGAACGAAAGCTACGCACTCCCTCCCCAACTCCTTCCAGCTGAAGTCAGTCAATAGCAGTACAGTCCGGGCCCAGCTGCTAACAAAGTTCGCAAATACTCAGGGATTCGACAGCATCGACTCAGTCTCAGGCTTCGCTCGCGTTCTGACCGAGCAGCTTCCAGTAGGAGTGGACTCTGTGCGTTACTTCTCGCCAGCGAATCAGACAAGCACCGTAGTAGACTTGCTCTCATCCGTGTCCGCGTTTGTCTCGAAGGGTCTGTGGACTGGGGCAGCCGCTCCCAGATTGGTGGCTGGAGAAGCTACAACTGAGTCCGTCTCAGCTGGCGCTGACGAGGAAGTCAAGAAAAACATGGCGGCAGCTGCGGACGCAGTGCTTCGTGCCATAGACAGTCTGGGATTGGGGCTGCAGACCAGCGCGAGAACCAGCGAGGCGCTGTTTAACACGAACGGCATTGGTGAGACCTAGTTGCAGAGGAATCGTAGCAGGATCCTTATCTAGGAATTGAAGCAGGATCCTTATCTTGGAATCGTAGCAGGATCCTTATCTAGGAATCGAAGCAGGATCCTTATCTTGGAATCGTAGCAGGATCCTTATCTAGGAATCGTAGCAGGATCCTCATCTAGGAATCGTAGCAGGATCAATTGCTATAAATTTTATATCTAAATTGAAATATTTTTAGTTTGTTAACAAGAAGCGCTAAAGGTTAAATTTCAGTTAATTCGTTACATTCTCGCAGGCATGTCCTGCAGACGCCTGGCCAGTTCCACCGGTTTTTCCGCCCCGGCCCCCGGAGTCAGCCTGAAGGTGCACTACTCAGGCACCTCGGCAACCGTTGCCTTGGTTACCAGTTCGATAGAATTGCCGAATTTATCTCGCTGGCTGCGCCCAGCTTCATCCGGCCAGCAGGTGGTGTCGCAGGTGATTCAAGCCAGCCTGTTTGCCGCTGAAGGCAAATTAGAAGACAGCGGCTCCGCCCTGTTTCTCGTGCCGCACATGCCGGACCAGAGAAATCTACGAAATATTCGACGCCAGTGCGTCTTTGTCGACGCCAACGGTCGTCTGTCGGATCGCGGCTGCTCCGTAGTGACGCACCTTAGCAACGAGAGCAGCACAGCCTGTCTGTGTCAGCACCTCACCAGCTTCGCCGTGGTTGCCAGCCCCGGAGAGTCGTGGCAGTCGGTGGAGACTCAGCAGTTGATGTCGCGTCATGCTCAACCGCTCCGATTGCTAACCTACATCTGCCTGAGTCTGTCTATTCTGTGCCTACTTCTCACCTGCCTGGCCTATCTGCCAATGCGACTGAAGTCGCCAAACGCTGAGAGCGCCATTGTGACATTGCACTGCGTGCACAGGGCATTGTGCGCCACCCTCATTGTCGCCCAGCTGCTGTTTCTTGTCGGCTTCGAGCGAGTTGAGTTCGGCTTGGTGCCCTGCCAGGTGCTGTCCGGCCTGACTGTGTACAGCTTCCTGGCTGTGTTTGCCTGGCTGCTGTGCGAAGGCTTCTTGTACACACAGAGCCTGCTGGTTGTACTGCCCGGAGTTAACTCTGCGCTGGCCAAGGTGAGAACATTTTTGAGTAGCGTAGAGAGATTTAAAATATGTTTGATAGTTTACTTCGAGTGCACTATACTTTGAGTACAGTTGATTTTGAGTACAATAGACAATTTTGAGAATAAAAGACACATTTTGAGTACAGTAGAAGATAGATTTTTAGTACAGTTAAGTTTGAGTACAGCAGATTGATATTGAGTACAGAAGATTGCTTTTGAGTACAATCGAGTAGCACAGTGAAATAGTAGAATGTTGAGTACACTATAGTAATATAGGGTATTCTAGTAGAATGTTGAGTTCAGTCGTAGAATGTTGAGTACACTAATAAAATGTTGAGTACGCTAGTAGAATTTTGAGTACACTAATATAATGTTGAGTACACTAGTAGAATGTTGAGTACACTAGTAGAATGTTAAGTACACTAGTAGAATGTTGAGTACACTAGTAGAATGTTGAGTACACTAATAGAATGTTAAGTACACTAATAGAATGTTGAGTACACTAGTAGAATGTTGAGTACACTAATAGAATGTTGAGTACACTAGTAGAATGTTGAGTACACTAATAGAATGTTGAGTACACTAGTAGAATGTTGAGTACACTAATAGAATGTTGAGTACACTAATAGAATGTTGAGTACACTAGTAGAATGTTGAGTACACTAATAGAATGTTGAGTACACTAGTAGAATGTTGAGTACACTAGTAGAATGTTGAGTACACTAGTAGAATGTTGAGTACACTAATAGAATGTTGAGTACACTAATATAATGTTGAGTACACTAATAGAATGTTGAGTACACTAATAGAATGTTGAGTACACTAGTAGAATGTTGAGTACACTAATAGAATGTTAAGTACACTTGTCGAATGTTGAGTACACTAATTAATTTGAGTAAACTAGTAGAGTTTTGATTACACCAGCAGAATTGAAGTACACAAGTAAATTTGAGTACACTAGTAGAAATAGTAGAACTTGAGTACTATATATTAGCTGAGTTTCGTAACTTTAATTTCAACATTAGCACTATTTGACCGCAGTTAAAGTTCTGGCATTACTGCCTAATCAGCTACCTGGCTCCAGCCATCATCATCGCTATCGTTGCCGGAGTACGTCGCGATCAGCTCATACAATTGAAGGCCGATCTGTCGTCAGATTCCAGCAGTCTGGAACGTCCCGCGGCATGCTGGCTATCGGAATCTCTCAGCACCAGGTGGGCCTTCCTTGGACCCATGCTGGCTGTGTGCTTGGCGAATCTGGTGCTATTCATCATCATCATGACTAGAATCAGCCGAAGAGACTTGGCTTATGCTTCGTCTTCTCACGATGAGGCTGGATCCGCTGAGCAGTTTATTCGAAGGCAGCTGAGAGTGTCACTGTCGCTGGGGGCCCTACTAGGCCTGAGCTGGTTGCTGAGTGTGCTGTTCCTGTTTGCTCAAATGGAACTGCTGCTAGCCGCAAACTATCTCTTCATATTGCTCAACGGAATGCAAGGCTGCTTCCTGTTTGTTACGCAGGTGAGTGTTTTGCTTTTTAACTTACTGCTATTGTTTTAGTCCGTTAAAATGTAGGTTATCGTTACTTTTTATTTGTTTTGTTTTAATCATTCTGCAATCATATATTTAGTCCGTTAATTATTTATGGTTCATTAACAGTTTTTAATCCACTTATTAACGCTTATTTGCAAATTTTGTCATTATATTTAGTCTATAAAATTGTATTTGTTCGTATATTAGTATATATAGTTCGTTAATATCTACGATTCTTTAATCTAATTTTTGTTTTTAGTCCGTTAATTATCTACAATTCGTTTTTTTTATTTGGTAAATAATTGGTAATGATTTATTGATTTAATGATTGGTCGTTTTAAGACAGTTATTTATGACTTATTCGTTAATTTTCAACGATTACTAACTGTTCAATGCACTTTAAGCGGTTGCACCCTAGCGGTTACAGCGTCGGTCTCACGACTTGAAGGTCGCGGGTTCGATTCCCAACTTCACTGGAACATTTTGTGTACTTTTAGCAAGACACATAACTCTGCATTGCTTCAGTTCACCCAGTTGTTGAATTGGTACAGGGCATCAGCTGGGGTAATTGAGGGTGGGTGTGGCGTCCCCCCAGTCCATGGACTGACACAGCCGTTCGCAGCCTTCAGCTGCTTCTGTGCTGTCGGCTGCGCATCTGATCCCTGATTCCGTTGAACAAAATTCTCCCAGGTGCTAGCCCACCAGCGCATCCACGAGTCCTGGGAGCGCTGGCTGCTGCAGAGTCGACTAACTCCCACCAAAATGCGTCTGTGGATCGAATCCCGTCGAGCTGCACGCCTCACCGGCGGCGGCGTCGGAGGCAACGGCGGCGGTGGCAGCGGCAGCGGCTCCCAGCAGCGGCGAGGCAGTTCGGCTAGCAGCGGATTCGGCAGCGGAGCCTCCTTAAAAAGCCAGCATTGCTGCAACACATGGTGCTGCTGCTTCTGGTGCCGCTGGTCTGACGGCAACCGTGGCTTCACCAAGTCAACCTCGGGCGGTGGCCGGACCGACTCGTCGGGTGCCGAATCAGACAGACCGACGGGTCTTGGCCAGGCCCTGCCGAAGCTGGTGGGACCAACTGAGCCGAATCTGCCGATTGGGCTTACCCAGGAGCCCATGGCCGAAGCCAAGAGTGTCCTGTTCTATGACAGCAGCTCGTGGCAGCGCTGCGGCAAGATCTCGCATTTTTAAAAGGGTCTTAAACAATTTGAGACTGTAGGTCATATGATTGACACTGATTCATAACCTAGAAGACACTGGTCTTCTACCTGTTAGACACTGGTCTTCTACCTGTTAGACACTGGTCTTCTACCTGTTAGACACTGGTCTTCTACCTATTTGACACTGGTCTTCTACCTGTTAGACACTGGTCTTCTACCTGTTAGACACTGGTCTTCTACCTATTTGACACTGGTCTCTGACCTGTTAGACACTGGTCTTCTACCTGTTAGACACTGGTCTTCTACCTATTTGACACTGGTCTCTGACCTGTTAGACACTGGTCTTCTACCTGTTAGACACTGGTCTTCTACCTATTTGACACTGGTCTCTGACCTGTTAGACACTGGTCTTCTACCTGTTAGACACTGGTCTTCTACCTATTTGACACTGGTCTCTGACCTGTTAGACACTGGTCTTCTACCTGTTAGACACTGGTCTCTGACCTGTTAGACACTGGTCTCTGACCTGTTAGACACTGGTCTCTGACCTGTTAGACAATAATCTCTGACATTTTAGAAACTGGTCTCTCACCTGTTTGGCATTGGTCTCTGACCTGTTAGACCTGTTAGACATTGGTCTCTGACCTGTTAGACCTGTTAGACATTGGTCTCTGACCTGATAGACCTGTTAGATATTGGTCTCTGACCTGTTAGACACTAGTTTCTGACCTGTTAGACACTGGTCTCTGACCTGTTAGACACTGGTCTCTGACCTGTTAGACACTGGACATAAGTATATTATCCGTTAGACACATAGCTCTGATCTTCAGTCTTAACCTGTTAATGATTTTGGCTTCATTGCTTGCTTGACATTGACTTTAAAATCATATTAACCATGCTTTTGTAAATGTTCTGTAAAGGTAAAGTTCAGACATTCAGGGGTGCTTTGATCTTATTTCTCACTAGTGTTAATTCTTAACTCGAGGCAAATCAAAATCTATTTTCAACGGTTGACCCCAGTGCCGTCTGTATTTTGTTTTAATGTCTTCCAATAGGACCAATTACTACAGTCCGAACATTTTTATCCATGCAGTTATCTATGCATCGTTACTTTTTAACTGTGATTAATTCATCGAATTGATTTAATCGAATATATGCCATCACTTGCTCTGTCTTCGACATCGACTTCTTCATTTGTATTTTTCTATACATATCGGACGACTTTTGTTTTCGTTAAGTCCTGACAGTTGTTTTTTGTTAAGAAATTGATTTGCTGTTTATTGAATCTCAATATTTACTATATGTGTAATCTCTTATGTTTTTACATTATTTTAATCTCTTAAAAGCCTTTATAGATAAATATTCACCTGTGTAACACAGAAAAAATACTTCCTTTTTTGTGCTATTTTAAAAAGTTCGTGATATGTTTTTTTCAAAATATAATTTTTCGCCTGATTATTATAAAAAAACAAAGAAAGACATATTTTTGTTTTTTTGTTTTTCGTTTTTAATAGTATTTTTAACGATAGATAAATATTTTTTCAACTATAGAAATAAAATAATAAACAATAGAATATTAGGGTAAAACCGAAAGTCATATTAAATAATAAAGTTGATCTATTTCGTTCTCTTGTGCGTGCCAAAACAGTTTGGTGCGCTTAATTTACCATTTATGGCAACAAGTGGGAATATCGATTTTATGATGAACGAGCACACCCACCTCACTCCCCTGACCAAATGTACACCATAATTATTACAAACTTGCTCTGGGTTAAAAATGTAATGTACATTCCCCGATTTTTCATATGTATCTTATCTCTTGTTTTTTGCATGCACATTTAAAACGAATCGTTGAAAAAGTACGAGTCTGAAATGTCGAGGAAGTATGTTTTTCAATCACTGGGCTCTTAATTAGCAATCGATCTGCTTAGGTATAAAAAGCAGGTATAGCAGGTATGAAAATGAACTACTTATATGAAAAACTATTTTGTTTATTCGGCTTCGCAAAGAGATAACACTGCACAGACAGGTAAACGTATGTGTAGAAAAAGTATTTATAGCAAAGAAACAAACTTTATGTAGTTTAAGAAAATAGCATCTGGGATATGGAATTTAACTATTTACTGTTTGTGCAGCTGATGTGGGTTGCTGTGAATAAGCGGTAGAGTCGGTTGTCTACCCGCTTAGCTACCCGCGGGACTACCACTGGGAGAGGGGGGAGAAGAAGGGGGAGAGGATGGAGGAGTCCAGTGGAGGTTTGGAGTGGTCCTATTGGCCTCAGGCTGGCCAGTCCCACTCGTCCCATAGGCCACAGGCATGACCGCCGTGCCTACCCCAAGCTAAGCTCGAAACCGGAGAAAAGTCTAAGGGAATAAGGGAGCGTTCGGATTGCCCGGAATCGGGAACGACAAGGGCCTCAACAGCCTACTGTCGTCAGTAGTGTGGTGCGCAACTGACTCCTAGCTTTGGTAGCGGTGGTCGAATCGGTCTAGGCCCTTGTCACAGAACTGAGGAAATTCTATCGGCAAAGCGGATAGATGATCTAGGGTAGCGCCACCACCCAGTGCGCCTACGTTGCCACCGCAGAAATTTGGGAACCTGGGTCCCCGGAGTACGCAGCTCCTAGTTTATAGCACAGATCTGAACAAGCCGAAAATCGGGCATTGCTGCAACTTCCGTTTTAGACTGGGGTGAGAGCCCCAGAATGGATCGAGACACGCCTCACAAGGGGATTCCTGCATTTGCGCTACAGGGGTCTAGAAAGGTGGTACTAAGAACTCGAACGAGAATCCGTTGCCAGAATCCTAATTAACACATGAGACACATTCCATACATAAGACTGCAGCCTAAGGTAACTAACGAATCCGAATCTGTGTGAGCTGAGGAGATCAGAGGTTGGAGAGATTAAGCAGAACAACTGGCTGAGTGATTATGCAAGCGGAAGATTATTAGATCATCACTCTCGCTCCCGTGGCCGCAGTTGCGAAAGAGGGACAGAGGGGAAACTCCATTGGAAAGGGAGTTTGACACGTACACTTGAGCCCACCCAGGAGAGAGAAGGAAAGCCGGCCAAGGATTCCCCTAACCCCCTATGAAGAAATGCACATGCTACGCTCCGCATCTGCTCGCGAATCCCTAGCTCCTTATTAACTCTCGCACCCGCTTACAGTTGTCTTCCTGCCGCAGCCTTCAGCTCGGCATCGCCAGAGCCCACCCCCTAGCGAATTAGCCGCTCATAACTGAGGGCAGTCTAGTTACTTAGCTGAATGCCGGTCGCGGTGCTGCAGGCCTGTAGCTCTCGTGGGAGGGGGCAGGGCAAGATAAGGGGAGAAGGAGAGGTAGAGGAGGTTGGTTGCGAGTTGGCAAGGGGCCAAAACACGAGTTGAGCTCAGGGCTCGATTTAGAAGCTCACCTAAAGAGGTGGCTTGCACGTTTGGAAGTGTCTAAACAGGCAATGGGCCTGCAGTTGCTATTTGAGCTTATAGCTCTAGGGTCTCCGGAGAGTAACTTACCTCCGGAGAGTAAGTGGAAAGGGTCTTGCCTTGCCGGGCCCGGAAAGTGTAAGGTCCAAGGGTAAGAGGTGAGGTCCGTGAGGACTTAGGTCTCCGAAGGGTGCCACTCGGGAGCAGCGCAGCGCGCTTGCTTAAATAGGCCTGCGACTCCGCCAACCTCGACATTCATCAAACTGACCCGCATTTCCGCAGGCCTGTCAGCGAGGAATCGAAGCGGCGTTGCGCCACCCCGAGTCCCCACTGAACCAGCGGCGGGAAACGATAGATGCCCTCTGAGAGCAACTGCCGGCTGTCTGATACTCAATAGGGCTCACTGGGAAGGGTCAATCCCCGACTCGCTTGGCGGAGTCATCGTTTCCCGGCTGCATTGCCGGGGGCTCCCCTTGCTCGGTTAGAAGGCCGTAGGGACATTGCCCGGTCCTTTGTTAAGACAGGCCCAACCAAGGCTCGCTTTACACTAAGAGAGCCGTGCCGACCAGATTCTAGCCCGTCCTTAGGGTCGAACAATGCACAGCTTCGGGGCGCGAGCACGGGTGTCGTTAGACTCATTCCGGATCCCAGCCCCCTAACAGGTCCTCACCTAAGTCAGACTTGGTCAAAGTTATGCGGCACTTTCGGATTCAGGTACTTGAAAGCAGGCCTCCCGCGACACCAATAGTCAACGTTTATACTAGAGACCCACGTGGCATCCTACGGCAAGCACATAAACCCGAAGACACTCTAACATGAAATCCACTCGCACAGCCTACTCATAGTAGTTCAAGGTGACTAATCAGAATTTTGGAACTAACAAAAAGCCTGAATGAAATTGAAAATTAAAATGCGACTATTTCGAGAATTCGAATGACAGTCGACGGAATTGAAATTCAGCAAATCTAGAGATAAGATAAGTCGGCATACGGGAAATGAAATCTAGAAGGAGCCCTTTCGGCTAGCTACCACAGAAATATGCGGCGCTGTACTAAAACTGAAATGTTTGAGTTCACTCCGCATGACAGCATAATAATTTCCCATAGCATCTGCATTAAATTTGTAATCGGATGAAAAAATTAATCAAGGAGGGATAAAATTGTTTCTGTTATTAGGATAATAAAACTTTCAATGCGAGTTCCTTTTAATGTTTACCTGTTCTCATTACATAAAGCTCGGTTACTTCAACTTGATGTGGAGTGTGCTGCTGGAATCGAGTGGGAATGTGAGCCAGCATAATTTTTCAAATTTTTAAGTGCCTAATAATTGCGACCCACATAGCAGCTGGCCGCAAACACGATCATTAATCTTAGGGCCGGGTTTTGGGCGGCGGTGAATTAAGTAGCCGTCGAATCCCTTCTCCCTGGATCTGTCTAGACCCCTGTAGGAATGACTGATCGCGGCCATAGCTTTTATTGTATGAGTAGTTTAGCTCATAATTCCCCTCCAAACCGCGATCAGATATAGGGGATCACTCGGGCGTTATGAGTGATCATTAATTCTTCATGTCCCCACTTCTTTACAGTATTCGAGCCTAGCTCGACTTTATGACCTCCCTCCTTTAGATACATGTAAATGTCACTGTAGGCAGGTCGGCGCCTGCGCTTCCCATTGTCCTGGCGGAGTAACAATCATTGGCCGACTGCCGACGGCTGTTCGAGCAGAACATCTGTCGTTTCTCGCCGCCGGTTCGTTGGGCAATTGGGGCGGCAATCGCCGCTTCAATTCCTCGATGACAGGCTGGCGCGAATGTGGGTTGCTTTGATGGATGTCGGGGTTGGCGTGCTGCAGGACTATTTAAGAAAGCGCGCTGCGCTGCTCCCTCTAGGACCTTTTTCTCCCGCCGGCTCTTCCCCTTCTCCCCTGCCGGACTTACTTTTGCCGGGCCGGACTCCCACCGGACCCAGAGCACCTTTCCGGACCCACGTAGGGCATAGACCCCTGAGCCTTGAGCTCCGAGCAGATAGTGCAGGCCAATTGCCTGCTTCCATCCCCTAAGCGCAAGCCACCTCTTTAGGTGAGCTCCAAATTGAGCCTCTGAGCTCCCAGTGTGTTGGCCCCTGCCAACTCGCAGAAGTTTCCTCCCTCTGCCTTACTGTCTTGCCCATCCTTTCTCCCCGAGAACAACGGGACTGCAGCACGCGGCCAAACGAGATCCAGCTAAGTAATCCGCGCAGCGGTTTATTATTGTTAATCCTAAGGGACATTTTACTTTTAGTTAGGCGGCATTTAGTGGGAGGGGAGTTAGGGAAGTTTTCAGCCTAATAAAACCACTTAATCTAAAGCACCTTTAACTTATTGGGCTAATTTTTAACATCAACCTAATTTTTACTATGTCTCCTTTTCACCTTTATTTTCTCATTAGACAGCCCTCTACCATGAGTGGCTAATCTATTAGGGGAATGGGTTCTGGCACAGCCGAGCTGAAAGCTGCGGCAGGAAGGCAATTGTAAGCGCGCATGAGAGTAATATGGAGCTAGGGATTTGTAAGTAAATGCGGAGGGTAGCATGTGCATTTCCTTTCCAGGGGGTTGGGGGAATCCTTGGCCGGTTTTCCTTCTCCCTCTTGGGTGGGTTCAAGGTACGTGTCGAGCTCCCTTTCCAATGGAGTTTTCCCGCTGTCCCCCTTTCGCACCTGCGGCCACGGGAACGAGAGTGATGTTCAATTAATCTCACGCTTGCATAATCACTCAGCCAGTGTTCAGCTTAACCTCTCCTGCCTCTGATTTCCTCAACTCACACAGACTCGGATTGCTAGTTATCTAATGTGTAGGCTGCAGTCTAATGTACCGAATGTGTCTGATGTTTCATGAGTAGGATTCTGGCTATGGGTTTCTTTTTCGGGTTCTGAGTACCACCTTTCTAGACCACTGTAGCGCAAATTCAGGAATCCCCTGGTGAGGCGTGTCTCGATCCATTCTGGGGTCTTCACCCTAGTCTAAAACGGAAGTTACAGAAGGCTCTATTTTTTCGGCTTGTCGAAGATCTGCGTGACAAACTAGGAGCCGCGAGCTCCGGGGACCCAAGTTCCCAAATGTCTGCGGTGGCCACGTAGGCGCATTGGGTGGTGGCGCTACCCTAGATCATTTTCCGCTTTGCCGATAGCCTTTCCGCATTTCTAAGACAAGAGCCTAGGCCGAGTCGACCACTGCTACCGAGTTTAGGGGTCAGTTACGAACATGCTACTGATGACAGTAGGCTGCATAGCCCTGTCCTATCCGTCTGCGGGTAGTCCGACATCTATTTAGACTTTTAGCCGGTTTCGAGCACTGCTTGGGGTAGGCACGGCAGTCATGCCTGTGGCCTATGGGTTGAGTGGGACTGGCCAGCCTGAGGCCGAGAGGACCACTCCCTGCATCCACTGTCTCTCCCTTCATCTCTCCCTTCATCCCTCTTTCCGCGGCAACTCGCGAGACTTTGCGGTACGACGTCTGACTCTATCGCCATCCCCACACTCCTTTCCTTCACGAGGACAGATCATCGGATTGCAAACCCGCAGCTATTTCAAACTACAAAATCTAGATTTTACATGCGCAAATATAATTTTCACTGGGATATTTCAATTCGTAAATTCGTTCTCACAAAGATTTCCTAATTCGCACGTACATTCAGTTCTATGGGGCTCCTTGTAAGTACATTCATTTGCCCAGTGCGATTTCATTTTACTGGGTTTTCCCGATACGTACATAAATTTCTAAAGGGATTCCCCATACGTACATTTATTTATAAATGGGGTTCCCCATAAGTATATAAATTTCTAAATGGATTTTTGCCACAAGTAAATTAATTTCTAAAAGCGATTTCCCCAAACGTACATAAACTTCCGATTGGGATTTCCCCAGACGTAAATAGACGTAAATAGATGGTTTCCCATTTCTAAATGGGGTTTCCCCATAGGTGCATTTTATTCTTACTGGGATTTCCCTTGAGTGCATATGTTAACGTAAACAGTTTTATTCTCTTTTCTTATCTGTGTCTCAGCTGTCTCAGCTGCTTTGACGCGGTCCGTATATCACCTCCGCCTTAATCATCAAGGACTCTAAGCAGCAGGCAAGCCAGAGTTGTCAGCATGACAGCCAGCAGGCCGTTGAATAGGCTATTGAAACCTCCGCCACCGCTGTTGCCTCCGCCGCTGCCGCCGCCACCGCTGCCGCCACCGCCGCTGCCGCCGCCACCGCTGCCGCCACCGCCGCTGCCGCCACCGCCGCTGCCGCCACCACCGCCTGTGCTGATGATTGTGCCAAATTGGACATCTGCGACAGACTTGTAGCTGCTGGCGCTGCTGATGCTGACACTGCAGCAGCTGGCAAGACTGCTGGAGATGGTGCTGTTGGCCGAGTTGATGGTGCCGCTGAGTACAGTCATTGACACGCTGGTTGTGGTCACCACTGAATCATTTTTCGTTGTAAAGTCAACGTAAGGTATCCAGAATTAGCCAATTATCCTAAAATTTTCCTTAGATTCTAAACTATCCTCAGATCCGACATTATTCTCAGATGCCAATTTTCCTCTGATCCCTAAATATCCTCAGATCCTAAATTATCTACAGATCCTAAATTATACTCAGATCCTAAATTGTCCTCAGATCCTAAATTGTCCCCAGATCCTAAATTATCTACAGATCCTAAATTGTCCTCAGATCCTAAATTATCTACAGATAATAAATTGTCCCCCAGATCCTAAATTATCATCAGATCCTAAATTATCTCCATCAGAGATCCCACACTCACCCGCTCGCCTCCGTCTGCGGCCCGGGCTGGCGGGGTTGCAGAGCGCGTTGTCGGATTTGGACGAAGCATAGACAGCCACTCCCAGGTCGCCAGTCGAGTTCAACGACACCGAGAAGTCCACATAGCGCATGTCGCCGACAGCCAGAAGGTCGCCCGTGGCGCCGCCAGGTGGCGCGGTTGCTCCCGCGCCGCAGCACTCGGCGAACTTCCCGACGCTGCGGCAGTAGGAGTTGACGGCGCTGACTAGGGTGGACTGAAGCACCGGCCACACCTGACTGGCGAACTGCGGGGGAAGATCAGGCCGAGATGTATCAAAAATTGTAAAATTATCCTCAATGGGAAATGTGACTAGCAGGAGAGCTGCGGGCAATGGCGCATCGTTTGATGACACTAGACCCGCAGCCAGTGGGGAGGCAACGGCGCTCATTCAGCTGACTCCTAAGCACATACTCGCACAGGGGGCGTGTACATCTCCCCTGACTTTCTCATCGTCCGGAAGAGTACACTCTCACTGTGCCTGCTTATAATTGTAGTCAGCAACAATAAAGCTAGCCGCTCACAGTCAGTGGTGTGGCGGGCACACTCGTGCACTTTCCATTGCTGCAGAAGGTGTCTCTGCTCTGCAGTGTCAGGTAGATGGCTCCGTTGTAGGCCTCGCCAGACAGCTGGCACTGGGGCCCAGTGAAATTACCGACGCAGCTGCAGTTGCAGGTTGAGCTGCCGTTATTCTCGATGCCACCGTTCTGGCAGGGAGTGTTGACCTGCGTGCAGCGGCTGCACTTCGGCTCTGGTGCGCTTGAGCTTCGGGCTGGAATTGAAGGTATGCTCAGACTCGAACTCAATGCTCGTTTGTATCATCCCAGTCCATTTCTGATCCCTTCATTTCTGATCCCTTCATTTCTCATCCCTTCATTTCTCTTCCCTAAATTTCTTGACCCTACATTTCCTGACCCTACATTTCTCATCCCTTCAATTCTCATCCCTTCATTTCTCATCCCTTCCATTCTAACCCTTTCAATTCTCATCCCTTCATTTCTCATCCCTTCCATTCTAACCCTTTCAATTCTCATCCCTTCATTTCTCATCCCTTCCATTCTAACCCTTTCAATTCTCATCCCTTCATTTCTCATCCCTTCCATTCTAACCCTTTCAATTCTCATCCCTTCATTTCTCATCCCTTCCATTCTAACCCTTTCAATTCTCATCCCTTCCATTCTAACCCTTTCAATTCTCATCCCTTCATTTCTCATCCCTTCCATTCTAACCCTTTCAATTCTCATCCCTTCATTTCTCATCCCTTCCATTCTAACCCTTTCAATTCTCATCCCTTCATTTCTCATCCCTTCCATTCTAACCCTTTCAAATCTCATCCCTTCATTTCTCATCCCTTCATTTCTCTTCCCTAAATTTCTTGACCCTACATTTCCTGACCCTACATTTCTCATCCCTTCCATTCTAACCCTTTCAATTCTCATCCCTACATTTCTCATCCCTTCTATTCTAACCCTTTCAATTCTCATCCCTTCATTTCTTATCCCTACATTTCCCATCCCTACATTTCCCATCCCTACATTTCTTATCCGTACATTTCCCATCCATTTATTTCCCATCGCTTATTTTCTCATTCATGTGTTCCTCATATTTCACTTGCTTAATTAATCCCTCTATTTTTCATTTATTTCTCCCAAAGAATAATCTAACACCCACTGGAACAGTCCCAGCCGCTGAAGCCGCTTTGACAGGTGCACATGCACAGCGAGGGCTCCAGTCCGATCAGCTCAAGTCGGGTGCCGCAGTTTTTGCATTGCAGCGAACAAGCTGTCAATCATTTTGGGGGGGGCATTGGTTCGTTAAATTTAAACAGTCTTGATTTTTCTTCAAATTTGAAACTATTAATAAAGTGGGGGCAACTCACTGACTGTTTTGTTCTTGTTATTAACCAAATCGTCCCGCACGGTTCCGTTGATGCAGAGTCCTTCGTAGCAGAATCCGCCGCCAAGGCACGATGAACAGCTCGGCCCGGCTGTGTAGGGCGGCGAGGGCGCCCTTTGATGTTGGATAGAAGCGGATATAGTCGTGGATATGGATGGATAGTCGTGGATATGGATGGATAGTCGTGGATATAGATGGATAGGTGTGGATAAAGATGGATAGGTGTGGATATAGATGGATAGGTGTGGATATAGATGGATAGGTGTGGATAAAGATGGATAGGTGTGGATATAGATGGATAGGTGTGGATATAGATGGATAGGTGTGGATATAGATGGATAGGTGTGGATATAGATGGATAGGTGTGGATATAAATGGATAGGTGTGGATATAGATGGATAGGTGTGGATATAGATGGATAGGTGTGGATATAGATGGATAGGTGTGGATAAAGATGGATAGGTGTGGATATAGATGGGTAGGTGTGGATATAGATGGATAGGTGTGGATATAGATGGATAGGTGTGGATATAGATGGATAGGTGTGGATATAGATGGATAGGTGTGGATATAGATGGATAGGTGTGGATATAGATGGATAGGTGTGGATATAGATGGATAGGTGTGGATATAGATGGATAGGTGTGGATATAGATGGATAGGTGTGGATATAGATGGATAGGTGTGGATATAGATGGATAGGTGTGGATATAGATGGATAGGTGTGGATATAGATGGGTAGGTGTGGATATAGATGGATAGGTGTGGATATAGATGGATAGGTGTGGATATAGATGGATAGGTGTGGATATAGATGGATAGGTGTGGATATAGATGGATAGGTGTGGATATAGATGGATAGGTGTGGATATAGATGGATAGGTGTGGATATAGATGGATAGGTGTGGATATAGATGGGTAGGTGTGGATATAGATGGATAGGTGTGGATATAGATGGATAGGTGTGGATATAGATGGGTAGGTGTGGATATAGATGGATAGGTGTGGATATAGATGGATAGGTGTGGATATAGATGGATAGGTGTGGATATAGATGGATAGGTGTGGATAAAGATGGATAGGTGTGGATATAGATGGGTAGGTGTGGATATAGATGGATAGGTGTGGATAAAGATGGATAGGTCTGGATATAGATGGGTAGGTGTGGATATAGATGGATAGGTGTGGATATAGATGGGTAGGTGTGGATATAGATGGATAGGTGTGGATAAAGATGGATAGGTCTGGATATAGATGGGTAGGTGTGGATATAGATGGATAGGTGTGGATATAGATGGATAGGTGTGGATATAGATGGATAGGTGTGGATATAGATGGATAGGTGTGGATATAGATGGATAGGTGTGGATATAGATGGGTAGGTGTGGATATAGATGGATAGGTGTGGATAAAGATGGATAGGTCTGGATATAGATGGGTAGGTGTGGATATAGATGGATAGGTGTGGATATAGATGGATAGGTCTGGATATAGATGGATAGGTGTGGATATAGATGGGTAGGTGTGGATATAGATGGATAGGTGTGGATATAGATGGATAGGTGTGGATATAGATGGATAGGTGTGGATATAGATGGATAGGTGTGGATAAAGATGGATAGGTGTGGATATAGATGGGTAGGTGTGGATATAGATGGATAGGTGTGGATAAAGATGGATAGGTCTGGATATAGATGGGTAGGTGTGGATATAGATGGATAGGTGTGGATATAGATGGGTAGGTGTGGATATAGATGGATAGGTGTGGATAAAGATGGATAGGTCTGGATATAGATGGGTAGGTGTGGATATAGATGGATAGGTGTGGATATAGATGGATAGGTCTGGATATAGATGGATAGGTCTGGATATAGATGGATAGGTCTGGATATAGATGGATAGGTGTGGATATAGATGGGTAGGTGTGGATATAGATGGATAGGTGTGGATAAAGATGGATAGGTCTGGATATAGATGGGTAGGTGTGGATATAGATGGATAGGTGTGGATATAGATGGATAGGTCTGGATATAGATGGATAGGTCTGGATATAGATGGATAGGTGTGGATATAGATTGGTAGCAAATAACGGAGATGAATTGCCCATCCCACTGAAGGGGATAATAATGCGTTAAAGAACGGAAATTGATAAAAATGAAAAGTGAGCATCGATTAAGCAATCATGCGCCCTCACGTCTTGTCGTACTCGCAGACAAAAAGATTTCCAGCGCCGCACGCTGCGATGGCGCAGCCGACCTCCCTCACGTTGGAGCCGACTAGCTGGGTGTAATGACCGCAGACAACAAAATTGAACACATTCGGCCTGTTGCACTGATTTGTAGTGAAATTGTAGGCCAGGTGCTCCATATAGAACAGGGTGACCATGTCTGAGGTGTTGGTCCTGCCGCCCAGGTACAAATTCTCGCCGAGGCCGGTGTATTCGCCGCCGTAGTTGTGCTCAAATACGCATCGATTAGCTGCTGCCTGGGCCAGGCGTTCCAGGCGGGTGTTCCATGTCTGCGGACAGGATTTGGCGTTGAGCTTGACTGTGCTCAATCCGCGATTAGGGATTAGGAATTGGGATTAAGGATTATCGGTTAGGAATATGGATTATGGATAAAGGATTAGGGTTTGGATTATAATTATGGGATTTTGAATATTAACTATTTATTAAGGATTGAGGATTAGTGTTCGGGGATTGGGGTAAATGAATTGGGTTCTATGACCTGTATACTATAAGGTTTTCGTGAGTGTCAGATCGGTCTATTTAAGGGGGCGCTGCCGCGGAGGGACGAACATTCAAGGCGCGGTGAAAGTGTTCACTGCCTGACAATGAGAAAGAAAGGACAGATGTACACACCTGTGTGTGCGTGTGTGCTCTGCTCAGGAGTCAGCGAAATGGGCAGAACTGCCTCCTCGCTGGCTGCTGATCTAGTGTCACCAAATTTGATTGATTAGTAAACGGAGATGAGAGAACTGAAGTACTCAGGCAAGCTAGCTTACAAGATAGTTCATGTTTCCACCAGTGGGATAGACCGAGGTCCTGAGTCGGTTGTGAGTGTTGAGTGTTTCAACTTTCTGCTCAGGCGTGAGCACAAGACAGTCAGCTAGATTCATTAGGCTGGACAGGAGAAGCAGACAGACCGGGAATCGAACACAGGACCTCAGCCTGTTGTCCTCGTTGGACCTATAAAAAAGGAAATTGTAAAAACAAAGGTTGTGTTTCATGTTCTCAAAAAATTTTGAGAAAATAGGGACTTTTTAAACTTACATTTTAACTTCGGAAATTTTCAAAATGGATTTTCAGGAACACTCGACAAGACGCGCGCGCGCTAAGCATTTGAGGTCATTTCGTCGTCTCGCAAGCCCAATTTATCAGCGATCAGGTCTGGAGGGCGGTGTGAAAAAAAACGCGCTGGGTGGCGGGCATGCGTGGGAAGGGTTTGAGGCGGGCGTTGCCATGGTAACAAGATTCGCGTCGCGTAAAGAATGAAAAAATAAAATTGTCAGACAATTTTTCTGGCCAATAAGAAGCCGGTGGTGAGGAAGAGAGGATGAGAAAACAAGCCGCCATTGTCCTTCGTGACTGATTGTGTCTCACCAAACTCTGACTTTTAATTCATCAAAATCTGTCTTGCTGAAAAACTTGCTGCATAAATTTTCTAGGCCAATTATTTTTCATAAACATGAAAAAAAACATAAGGTTTTATTTTTGTATGCGCGGCGCATCTGAAGGCTGCGTACGACTGTTCAGTCCATGGACTGGGGGGACGCCACACCCACCCTCAATTACCCCTAGCTGATGCTGGCACGCATTCAACAGCTGGTTGAACTGAAGCAACGCAGAATTAAGTGCCGTGCTAAAGGATACAACTTGTTCCAGTGGAGTCAGGAATCGAACCCATGATATTTAAGTTTTAATTACGATGCCTTAACCACAAGGGCAAATAATATTCCTCAGAGAGCTGTGGACACTGGCACTAGACCCGCAGCCAGCGAGGAGGCGAATCTGCCCATTCCGCTGACTCCTGAGTTCGTCTGCCCTAACTTTCTCACCATCAGGCTGAACACTCTCACTGTACCTTGGCCCTTAAGGTTCTTAATTGGACGACAAGCCCCCAAGCCTTCTCTCTGCGGCTGCGCCCTAAATGAATGTGGCCTCGCTGCGGAATCGAGCTCTTGACCTTTGTGCGAGAGGCAAACGCGTTGACTGTATAATTACGAGCATAAAGCTTAAGAAAATTTTGTTTTTTTAAACAGACAGAAAAACAGCACCAGCCTTCCCCATTCCCCTGTCACACTCACTTGTCAAGTGGATGATTAAATGCTTGTCTGTCAGTGGTGCGGTGTCAGCAACTAATGTTCTAGCTGTAGTCTGGCATGTTGGTGAGAGTGTACTTGGATGCGGTGTTACATCCACCCCAGTTTTGGCAATAAATATACAGGCGTCAATTTGTTACTTTTTGCAGCTCAACCCACAGTCACCTGCAGGCCTGTCTCGCGCCATGGCGCCATGGCGCCGTCCTGACAGCCACAATACTAGACATTTTTGATAGTCGCCAACTGACAATGGAAAGCTAGTGTAGTAGTCGATGCGACTGCAACAGTCGCAATAAACAGGGTGTTTTCATTGAAGTGAAAACTGACAGAGTAAAAAAAAAGAAGTACAGTTGGCAT
This sequence comes from Macrostomum hystrix, assembly GCA_950097015.1. NCBI lineage: Eukaryota > Metazoa > Platyhelminthes > Macrostomidae > Macrostomum > Macrostomum hystrix. Next base: position 5,590,208 of record CATNEN010000011.1, read on the forward strand.
TTTTGATATGCTTTAGTTATTTTTGTTAATCCGTTAGAAACTCATTTTCTCCTCGCGATAGAGTTTTTTACAAAACTTAAGTTTGCTAATTCGTTAAAAATGATTAAACTGTTTACCGCGGATTAAACTGTTTACCGCGGATTAAACTGTTTACCGCGGATTAAAATGTTTACCGCAGATTAAACTGTTTACCGCAGATTAAGCTGTTTACCGCGGATTAAACTGTGGACCGCAGATTAAACTGTTTACCGCAGATTAAACTGTTTATCGCGATTTAAACTGTGGACCGCAGATTAAACTCTTTACCGCAGATTAAACTTTTTACCGCAGATTAAACTGTTTACCGCAGATTAAACTGTTTACCGTGGATTAAACTGTTTACCGCGGATTAAACTGTTTACCGCGGATTAAAACGCGGATTAAACTGTTTACCGCGGATTAAACTGTTTACCGCGGATTAAGCAGTTTACCGCGGATTAAACTGTGGACCGCAGATTAAACTCTTTACCGCAGATTAAACTGTTTACCGCAGATTAAACTTTTTACCGCAGATTAAACTGTTTACCGTGGATTAAACTGTTTACCGCGGATTAAACTGTTTACCGCGGATTAAACTGTGAACCGCAGATTAAACTGTTTACCGTGGATTAAACTGTTTACCGCGGATTAAACTGTTTACCGCGGATTAAACTGTGAACCGCAGATTAAACTGTTTACCGCGGATTAAACAGTTTACCGCGGATTAAACTGTTTACCGCGGATTAAACTGTTTACCGCGGATTAAACTGTTTACCGCGGATTAAACTGTTTATCGCGGATTAAACTGTTTACCGCGGATTAAACTGTTTACCGCGGATTAAACTGTTTACCGCGGATTAAAACGCGGATCGAACAGTTGTACAGTGTTTGTTAAAAAATGACATCAGCTCAGAAGCATTTTAAACAGGAAAAATTATTAACTTAATTGATTGTTTTGAATATTGAATGACATTTGATTGACAGCCAGTTGGCAAACTGACACTGCTGTAATCCTCAGTTAATGGCCGAAAGAAGTTTGAAGCTTTGCACTAATTAGAGCCACATAACTATTGGTGGGTAAAAATGAATTTATTGCTATTTACATTCCTAGTTGTTAGAGCAACTGTCTCATGAGTTGAAGGTCGGTGGTTCGATTCCCGACTCCACTAGAATAGTTTTTGTCATTTAGCTAGACAATTAATTATCTTTGCATTGCTTCAGTTCACCCAGCTGTTAAATTTACGCACTAGGAAGCCTAGCATAAGTGCATTGATTTATGACCAAGTGTGTGTGCGCAAGACCAGCTCCTTCGGCCCATAGACAATACCCGTCTGGGATTTACTACATAGTAGCTCAGAAGAGGGATGGCACGGAGATCAAGTAGCCGCACATTTACCGCACAGTTGCCGAATTTACTGCACACTTCAATCTATTTCTTTGATGGCCTTTGGGCCATAAACTATACACGAGCTTGAGACGTTTATGCACACTTGGTTATATGTCAATGGGTACCAGCATCAGCTGGGGTAATTAAGGGTGGGTGTCGCGTCTTCCCAGTCCATGGACTGAACAGCTGTACGGAGCCTTCAGATGCGATTACAAGATTTGGTCATAGACAAAGGATCTTGGTTAAGAAATTGCACTAAAGTTTTTATGGCATAGCAGCATATGAGTATAAGCTAAAAATACTTTGTTATAATCAAAGAACTCAATCAGTGCACAATTTATTGCATAATTCTAGACGAGGTTATTCAGCGAACAGATTGAGAGTACAATTAAGCCTCTTGTTCAATGGCAACCCTGGAAAAGCTGGGCATATTTTTGTAATAATAAAAGTGTTTAATTGCCTTTGACCACAGCAATTTGCTGCTCTCGATTGCCTATTTTCTTCTGCGTCCGCTGAATTCAATAATTTTTACTAGCAGCGAGAGGTTTATTCAGTCTAGCTCTTATAGAAGTCCTTTTCGCTTTCCTGGAATTGTCTATAATTATCTTTCTCAAGCTTCAACTTTATTAATTACTAATGCGTGACTAAATGCCTGAGAAGTTTTGAGAGTTGAGAGGGGGGAGAGAGAGTTGCGAGTAGGGAGAGAAAGTTGCGAGAGGGGAGAGAGAGTTGCGAGAGGGGAGAGAGAGTTGAGAGTGGGGAGAGAGTTGAGAGTAGGGAGAAAGAGTTGAGAGTGGGGAGAGAGAGTTGCGAGTAGGGAGAGAAAGTTGCGAGAGGGGAGAGAGAGTTGCGAGAGGGGAGAGAGAGTTGCGAGAGGGGAGAGAGAGTTGCGAGAGGGGAGAGAGAGTTGCGAGAGGGGAGAGAGAGTTGCGAGTGGGGAGAGAGAGTTGCGAGAGGGGAGAGAGAGTTGCGAGAGGGGAGAGAGAGTTGCGAGAGGGGAGAGAGAGTTGCGAGAGGGGAGAGAGAGTTGCGAGAGGGGAGAGAGAGTTGCGAGAGGGGAGAGAGACTTGCAAGAGGGGAGAGAGAGTTGTGAGAGGGGAGAGAGAGTTGCGAGAGGGGAGAGAGAGTTGCGAGAGGGGAGAGAGAGTTGCGAGAGGGGAGAGAGACTTGCAAGAGGGGAGAGAGAGTTGTGAGAGGGGAGAGAGAGTTGCGAGAGGGGAGAGAGAGTTGCGAGAGGGGAGAGAGAGTTGCGAGAGGGGAGAGAGAGTTGCGAGTGGGGAGAGAGTTGAGAGTGGGGAGAGAGAGTTGCGAGAGGGGAGAGAGAGTTGCGAGAGGGGAGAGAGAGTTGCGAGAGGGGAGAGAGAGTTGCGAGAGGGGAGAGAGACTTGCAAGAGGGGAGAGAGAGTTGTGAGAGGGGAGAGAGAGTTGCGAGAGGGGAGAGAGAGTTGCGAGAGGGGAGAGAGAGTTGCGAGAGGGGAGAGAGACTTGCAAGAGGGGAGAGAGAGTTGCGGGAGGGAAGAGAGAGTTGCAAGTGGGGAGAGAGAGTTGCGAGAGGGGAGAGAGTTGCGAGAGGGGAGAGAGAGTTGCGAGAGGGGAGAGAGTTGCGGGAGGGAAGAGAGAGTTGCAAGTGGGGAGAGAGAGTTGCGAGAGGGGAGAGAGAGTTGCAAGTGGGGAGAGAGAGTTGCGAGAGGGGAGAGAGTTGCGAGAGGGGAGAGAGTTGCGAGATGGTAGAGAGAGTTGCGAGAGGGGAGAGAGTTGCGGGAGGGAAGAGAGAGTTGCAAGTGGGGAGAGAGAGTTGCGAGAGGGGAGAGAGTTGCGAGAGGGGAGAGAGAGTTGCGAGAGGGGAGAGAGTTTAGAGTGGGGAGAGAGAGTTGCGAGTGGGGAGAGAGTTGAGAGTGGGGAGAAAGAGTTGAGAGTTGCGAGAGGGGAGAGAGAGTTGCGAGAGGGGAGAGAGAGTTGTGAGTGGGGAGAGAGAGTTGCGAGAGGGGAGAGAGAGTTGCGAGAGGGGAGAGAGTTGCGGGAGGGAAGAGAGAGTTGCAAGTGGGGAGAGAGAGTTGCGAGAGGGGAGAGAGAGTTGCGAGAGGGGAGAGAGTTGCGGGAGGGAAGAGAGAGTTGCAAGTGGGGAGAGAGAGTTGCGAGAGGGGAGAGAGAGTTGCGAGAGGGGAGAGAGTTTAGAGTGGGGAGAGAGAGTTGCGAGTGGGGAGAGAGTTGAGAGTGGGGAGAAAGAGTTGAGAGTTGCGAGAGGGGAGAGAGAGTTGCGAGAGGGGAGAGAGAGTTGTGAGTGGGGAGAGAGAGTTGCGAGAGGGGAGAAAGAGTTGCGAGAGGGGAGAGAGAGTTGTGAGTGGGATAAGTCTAAAAGGTGGGTACTGTATGCAGGGTTGTTGCAAAAGTCTGTCTGCCGATTGTGCCTAGTCTATTGTTCTCGGAAATTCCTGAAGTCTGTGCTTCCCTGCAGGCAGGGGCGCTATAAACAGATTTTATGTTGGAAGCATAAATACAAAAAAGTTGAAGTTCAGTAGAACATTTTAACACCTCAACAGAAAGGTATTTTCAGTCTCACGCGTAACACCCCTGTCGCCCTCGACATCATAATCTTCAAATCTTAGCACCCTAAAAGCATTGAAATTTGTTAAAGTATTTTCTCACAATACCTTAGCTAGTACAGTTAAATGTCGTGAAATTTTTTTACTCGCGAAATTCGTGACTTTTTCTTGAGATTTCCGACATCTGGGCCTGAGACAGAACTAAAAGAACTTGTATCGCATTAAGCAATTAGTTTTGTCTTTAGCTCAGGAAAAGAAAGTATGTTTAGAAATATGCAACGAAATTTTAATAAAGAAATGAAATAAATTAAAACTGAAATAGCCGACATGCCTACATGATGAAATATTTGCGAGCAGAAAAGTGACGCTTTTATTTGTGGTTTGTGCCACCAGACACCCCCACGAAAATCGTTGAAAATCTCGACGATGCCGCTGTTTTTGTTATTCTGGAAGTTGTTTCATCACAGAAGGGTAAATTTTAGCCGATGTTCGGGATTTTCATAGCGATTGGTTAAAAAAATTTCTATTCATTTCTACTTGTAGAAGCAAAACTAAAAAACACATATATACAATTTTCTATACATATCGGTTTATTAGAAAAATCTAGCTGTAACGAGCCAAAGGTCAAAAAGTAGAACAATAATTAGCTTAGATCTAAACAAGCACCCTCACCTCGGAGAACACCTGTCAATCATCTTCTCCAATGCTTTATTCTGTTCCAACATCATTGCTATTTGGAAAAAATCACTTTCTCTTCCTCTTTCATTCTATTTTTGCCTTGCCATGGAAACCGACTTGACAATAGCAATTAACAAGAAAAATAAGGAAAGAAATTCTGGACTCCAACCTCCTCCTTTGTTCTGCTCTCAGTCCTCAGCTAATCTGCAATGGCAAAAGTTCATTCATGTTTAACCAATCGTCTCTGTGGCCTAAGCTTGCTGGATGAAGCCTTATCAAATAGTTGAGATTACAAGCTAGTGCTGAGAAGATTAGGGATGCAGCAGTTTAGCCATGACGCATTATAATTTATCACTCATCATTGCATTAGAGTAGTCTCTCTTAGATTATCTCTTTTGCGCTTTAAAATTTTCAAACTTCCCACCCTCTCTCTCCCTCCCTCTCTCCACTTCCCTCTCTCTTCTTTCCTCTCCCCTTCCCTCTCTCTTCTTCCCTCTCTCTCCTTCCCCCTCTCTCCTTCCCCTCTCTCTCCTTCCCTCTCTCTCCTTCCCTCTCTCTCCTGCCCTCTCTCTCCTTCCCTCTTTCTACTTCACTCTCTCTCCTTCCTCCTCTCTCCTTCCCTCTCTCTCCTTCCCTCTTTCTACTTCACTCTCTCTCCTTCCTCCTCTCTCCTTCCCCCTCTCTCCTTCCCTCTTTCTACTTCACTCTCTCTCCTTCCTCCTCTCTCCTTCCCTCTCTCTCCTTCCCTCTTTCTACTTCACTCTCTCTCCTTCCTCCTCTCTCCTTCCCTCTCTCTCCTTCCCTCTTTCTACTTCACTCTCTCTCCTTACCCCTCTCTCCTTCCCCCTCTCTCCTTCCCTCTCTCTCCTTCCCCATCTCTCCTTCCCTCTCTCTCCTTCCTCCTCTCTCCTTCCTCCTCTCGTCTGGAGTTGCCTTGGTTCGAATCTGGATTTCAATTTTTTCGATACATATCGGAATCGATTTCAAATCTAGATTTTTGAAATTTAATGCTCAGTGTGCTCTCTCCTCTCTCCCGCTCTGTCTCTCCCTCTCTCCCCCTTCTCTCTCTCTCCTTCCCTCTCTCTCCTTCCCTCTCTCTCCTTCCTCCTCTCTCTCCTCTTTCTCTCTCTTCTCTCTCTATTGTTCAAGTTAATTTCACTTTCACTAGCGCGCCTCATAATAATGTGTCTGCGTTTTTCAAAGCTTTCCTTGGCTCTGTTAACTGAATGGGAAAAGAACTTTTGGGGATGGGGAGCAAATTTTGTTATTCTTCAATTTGTAGTAATCCACAAATTCGCAATTGTGTGGAGAGGCGGGTGAAATAAGGTGGACGTTGAGAAATTGGGAGAAAAGTGCGAGAACAAAGGGCGAAAGATTTAGGAAGTGGGAGAGTAAAGGGGAGAGAGAGTGGGAGAGTAAAGGGGAGAGAGAGTAGGAGAGTAAAGGGGAGAGAGTGTGGGAGAGTAAAGGAGAGAGAGAGTGGGAGAGTAAAGGGGAGAGAGAGTGGGAGAGTAAAGGAGAGAGAGAGTGTGCGAGTAAAGGGGAGAGAGAGTGGGATATTAAAGGGGAGAGAGAGTAGGAGGGTAAAGGAGAGAGAGTGGGAGAGTAAAGGAGAGAGAGAGTGAGAGAGTAAAGGAGAGAGAGAGTGGGAGAGTAAAGGAGAGAGAGAGTGAGAGAGTAAAGGAGAGAGAGAGTGGGAGAGTAAAGGAGAGAGAGAGTGGGAGAGTAAAGGAGAGAGAGAGTGGGAGAGTAAAGGAGAGAGAGAGTGGGAGAGTAAAGGGGAGAGAGAGTGGGAGAGTAAAGGGGAGAGAGAGTGGGAGAGTAAAGGAGAGAGAGAGTGTGCGAGTAAAGGGGAGAGAGAGTGGGATATTAAAGGGGAGAGAGAGTAGGAGGGTAAAGGAGAGAGAGTGGGAGAGTAAAGGAGAGAGAGTGGGAGACTAAAGGGGAGAGAGAGTGGGAGGGTAAAGGAGAGATAGTGGGAGAGTAAAGGAGAGAGAGAGTGAGAGAGTAAAGGAGAGAGAGAGTGGGAGAGTAAAGGAGAGAGAGAGTGGGAGAGTAAAGGGGAAAGAGATTGAGAGAGTAAAGGAGAGAGAGTGGGAGAGTAAAGGAGAGAGAGAATGGGAGAGTAAAGGGGAGAGAGAGTGGGAGGGTAAAGGAGAGATAGTGGGAGACTAAAGGGGAGAGAGAGTGGGAGGGTAAAGGAGAGATAGTGGGAGAGTAAAGGAGAGAGAGAGTGAGAGAGTAAAGGAGAGAGAGAGTGGGAGAGTAAAGGAGAGAGAGAGTGGGAGAGTAAAGGGGAAAGAGATTGAGAGAGTAAAGGGGAGAGAGAGTGGGAGAGTAAAGGAGAGAGAGAATGGGAGAGTAAAGGGGAGAGAGAGTGGGAGGGTAAAGGAGAGATAGTGGGAGAGTAAAGGAGAGAGAGAGTAGGAGAGTAAAGGGGAGAGAGAGTGGGAGAGTAAAGGAGAGAGAGAGTGGGAGAGTAAAGGGGAGAGAGAGTGGGAGAGTAAAGGAGAGAGAGAGTGGGAGAGTAAAGAAGAGAGAGGGTGGGAGAGTAAAGGGGAGAGAGATTGAGAGAGTAAAGGAGAGAGAGTAGGAGAGTAAAGGAGAGAGAGTGGGAGAGTAAAGGAGAGAGAGAATGGGAGAGTAAAGGGGAGAGAGAGTGGGAGGGTAAAGGAGAGATAGTGGGAGAGTAAAGGAGAGAGAGAGTAGGAGAGTAAAGGGGAGAGAGAGTGGGAGAGTAAAGGAGAGAGAGAGTGGGAGAGTAAAGGGGAGAGAGAGTGGGAGAGTAAAGGAGAGAGAGAGTGGGAGAGTAAAGGGGAGAGAGAGTGGGAGAGTAAAGGAGAGAGAGAGTGTGAGAGTAAATGGGAGAGGGAGTGGGAGATTAAAGGGGAGAGAGAGTAGGAGGGTAAAGGAGAGAGAGTGGGAGAGTAAAGGAGAGAGAGAGTAGGAGAGTAAAGGGGAGAGAGAGTGGGAGAGTAAAGGGGAGAGAGAGTGGGAGAGTAAAGGAGAGAGAGTGGGAGAGTAAAGGAGAGAGAGAGTGGGAGAGTAAAGGGGAGAGAGAGTGGGAGAGTAAAGGGGAGAGAGAGTGGGAGAGTAAAGGAGAGAGAGAGTGTGCGAGTAAAGGGGAGAGAGAGTGGGATATTAAAGGGGAGAGAGAGTAGGAGGGTAAAGGAGAGAGAGTGGGAGAGTAAAGGAGAGAGAGTGGGAGAGTAAAGGAGAGAGAGTGGGAGACTAAAGGGGAGAGAGAGTGGGAGGGTAAAGGAGAGATAGTGGGAGAGTAAAGGAGAGAGAGAGTGAGAGAGTAAAGGAGAGAGAGAGTGGGAGAGTAAAGGAGAGAGAGAGTGGGAGAGTAAAGGGGAAAGAGATTGAGAGAGTAAAGGAGAGAGAGAGTAGGAGAGTAAAGGAGAGAGAGTGGGAGAGTAAAGGAGAGAGACAATGGGAGAGTAAAGGGGAGAGAGAGTGGGAGGGTAAAGGAGAGATAGTGGGAGAGTAAAGGAGAGAGAGAGTAGGAGAGTAAAGGGGAGAGAGAGTGGGAGAGTAAAGGAGAGAGAGAGTGGGAGAGTAAAGGGGAGAGAGAGTGGGAGAGTAAAGGAGAGAGAGAGTGTGAGAGTAAATGGGAGAGGGAGTGGGAGATTAAAGGGGAGAGAGAGTAGGAGGGTAAAGGAGAGAGAGTGGGAGAGTAAAGGAGAGAGAGAGAGTAGGAGAGTAAAGGAGAGAGAGTGGGAGAGTGCTAGGAATGTGTGAGAAGTATGTCGTGAATAAACAGTAGAAAATTATAAGTGTTCATAGAAAAGTACCCAAATTAAGCTAGACAAACATTTTCTTGAATGACACGCATGTTTGAAACCTTAGCCAGAAAGACAGACAGTCAGCTTCATAACCAGTTTGTCTTCGGTTGAGTGTACGCATAGGCAGGTTGTGCTGAGTAGACTGAAAATTGCTCGCCTTTGTTGTTTCACGACGGAGCAAAGAAATAGATGGAAACAAAGAGATAGCTGCACTAGGAGAGGGAAAAGGTAAGCTTAAAAGGAATTTTGCATTTTTTCTATTGATTTCCGGTGATAAATGTTTTTCTTTGACTGTAAATTTGAACAAGCATTTTAGCTTTGCTACACTAAATTTGTATGGAGCTCACAGTCCATTGTTATCCGTTTTTTAAGTATAAAGGAAACTATAACACATGCGATGGGAAATACTACGGTGTTAGTAGAGAGAGGGAAGGAGAGAGAGGGGAGGAGAGAGAGGGAAGGAGAGAGAGGGAAGGAGAGGGGAGGAGAGAGAGGGAAGGAGAGAGAGGGAAGGAGAGGGGAGGAGAGAGAGGGAAGGAGAGATGGTAGGAGAGAGAGGGTAGGAGAGAGAGGGAAGGAGAGAGAGGGGAGGAGAGAGAGGGAACGAGAGAGAGGGGAGGAGAGAGAGGGGAGGAGAGAGAGGGAAGGGGAGAGAGGGAACGAGAGAGAGGGGAGGAGAGATGGTAGGAGAGAGAGGGTAGGAGAGAGAGGGTAGGAGAGAGAGGGTAGGAGAGAGAGGGAACGAGAGAGAGGGAAGGAGAGAGAGGGGAGGAGAGAGAGGGAAGGAGAGAGAGGGAACGAGAGAGAGAGGGTAGGAGAGAGAGGGAAGGGGAGAGAGGTAAGGAGAGAGAGGGGAGGAGAGAGAGGGGAGGAGAGAGAGGGAAGGGGAGAGAGGGAACGAGAGAGGGGAGGAGAGAGAAGGAAGGAGAGAGAGGGAACGAGAGAGAGGGAACGAGAGAGAGGGTAGGAGAGAGAGGGAAGGAGAGAGAGGGAAGGGGAGAGAGGGAACGAGAGAGAGGGTAGGAGAGAGAGGGAAGGGGAGAGAGGGAACGAAAGAGAGGGTAGGAGAGAGAGGGTAGGAGAGAGAGGGAAGGACAGAGAGGGGAGGAGAGAGAGGGGAGGAGAGAGAGGGAAGGGGAGAGAGGGAACGAGAGAGAGGGGAGGAGAGATGGTAGAAGAGAGAGGGGAGGAGAGAGAGGGGAGGATGGAGAGGGAAGGAGAGAGAGGGAACGAGAGAGAGGGTAGGAGAGAGAGGGAAGGAGAGAGAGGAAACGAGAGAGAGGGAACGAGAGAGAGGGTAGGAGAGAGAGGGAAGGAGAGAGAGGGAACGAGAGAGGGTAGGAGAGAGAGGGAAGGGGAGAGAGGGAACGAGAGAGAGGGTAGGAGAGAGAGGGTTGCAGAGAGAGGGAAGGACAGAGAGGGAAGGAGAGAGAGGGAAGGACAGAGAGGGAAGGACAGAGAGGGAAGCAGAGAGAGGGAAGGACAGAGAGGGAAGGACAGAGAGGGAAGCAGAGAGAGGGATCGAAGGACAGAGAGGGAAGGACAGAGCGGGGAGGACAGAGAGGGAAGCAGAGAGAGGGATCGAAGGACAGAGAGGGAAGGACAGAGAGGGAAGGACAGAGAGGGAAGCAGAGAGAGGGATCGAAGGACAGAGAGGGAAGGACAGAGCGGGGAGGATAGAGAGTGGGAGAGAATCTACTCTCCACATGTATTGCCCAATGTCCATCTCATTTCATGCACTCTTCCACACAATGGCATTTATACTATTTGATTAGTAGAAATGAAAGTGTAACAAAAAGTGGCAGTATTGCATTTAGTCAACAGTGCCAATGAAAGCATTTAAAAAACAAAAAGCCATTATTATGAGGCGCTGGAGAAAGTGTAATTAACTTGAACAATTATTAGGATAGACTGGGAATTCATACTTCAGTAGCTGCTAGCTTTGAAGTTAATCAAATATTTACCTGCTGGCCTCGCCTCGCCTCGTATCGACTGAAAGAAATTGCACGAAAAAAAGAGCCAGACGTGTTGCAAACAAACTGCTTTGGCGACATTGTTTGGAAATGTTGCGACTAACTAATTGTGTAGAGGTGGCGGTGGCAGGTCAGGAGAGTGGCACGACGGTTGTTAAGACAAGAAAGACAAGAGATTTGGTTTAAAAAATCAGCGAGAAAAGTGCTGGAGAAAAACTGACTGTTATAAAAAAGAAAATGTAACAAGAACATTGTGGACTGCATATTGAGAAAAAAGATTTAGGTACTGTTTTCTGGGATTTAGGAACGGTTTTCTGGGATTTAGGAACGGTTTTCTGGGATTTAGATACGGTTTTGTTGGATTTAGGTACGGTTTTCTGGGATTTAGGTACGGTTTTGTTGGATTTAGGTACGGTTTTCTGGGATTTAGGTACGGTTTTCTGGGATTTAGATACGGTTTTGTTGGATTTAGGTACGGTTTTCTGGGATTTAGATACGGTTTTGTTGGATTTAGGTACTGTTTTCTGGGATTTATGTACTGTTTTTCTGGGATTTAGGTACGGTTTTCTGGGATTTAGGTACGGTTTTCTGGGATTTAGGTACGGTTTTCTGGGATTTAGATACGGTTTTGTTGGATTAGGTACGGTTTTCTGTGATTTAGATACGGTTTTGTTGGATTTAGGTACGTTTTTCTGGGATTTAGGTACGGTTTTCTGGGATTTAGATACGGTTTTCTGGGATTTAGATACGGTTTTGTTGGATTTAGGTACGGTTTTCTAGGATTTAGGTACTGTTTTCTGGGATTTAGGTACTGTTTTCTGGGATTTAGGTACGGTTTTCTGGGATTTAGGTACGGTTTTCTGTGATTTAGATACGGTTTTATTGGATTTAGGTACGTTTTTCTGGGATTTAGGTACTGTTTTCTGGGATTTAGGTACTGTTTTCTGGGATTTAGGTACGTTTTTCTGGGATTTAGGTACTGTTTTCTGGGATTTAGGTACGGTTTTGTTGGATTTAGGTACGGTCTTCTGGGATTTAGGTACGGTTTTCTAGGATTTAGGTACTGTTTTCTGGGATTTAGGTACTGTTTTCTGGGATTTAGGTACGGTTTTCTGGGATTTAGGTACGGTTTTCTGGGATTTAGGTACTGTTTTCTGGGATTTAGGTACGGTTTTCTGGGATTTAGGTACGGTTTTCTGGGATTTAGATACGGTTTTGAGGGATTTAGGCAGGGTTTTGAGGGCTCTAAAAAATTGGGTTTAGTTTTTCGTATTCATATATATAGCAGAAGTAAAAGCTGGTTTCTTTAAGGAATTTATAATGCTACTGTTAGTAGTGTTTTGCTTATAATATATGCCCGTTGTAAATAAAAAAAAATTTTGCAAATGTATCTAACAATAAATACTTTAATTTATTCTAATGACACGGGAGAGGTGAGACACGGGAGAGATGAGACACGGGAGAGATGAGACACGGGAGAGATGAGGCACGGGAGAGATGAGGCACGGGAGAGATGAGGCACGGGAGAGATGAGGCACGGGAGAGATGAGGCAAGGGAGAGATGCTGGACGATATCAAGCTATTCCTATCGAAAACTAAATTCAGCTGTCGATAATGACAGGACATCGACTGTGAATACCAAAACTGTTACCACTGGTCTCATCATTTTGGGAATTTCAGCTCTGGCGCTGGCTTTCATCTTCTTGTATGCCTATGGCCTAACGAAGCAACCGACGTCACCAACACAGCAACCGACGTCACCAACACAGCAACCGACGTCACCAACACAGCAACCGACGTCACCAACACAGCAACCGACGTCACCAACACAGCAACCGACGTCACCAACACAGCAACCGACGTCACCAACACATCAACCGACGTCACCAACACATCAATCGACGTCACCAACACAGCAACCGACGCCACCAACACAGCAACCGACGCCACCAACACATCAATCGACGTCACCAACACAGCAACCGACGTCACCAACACAGCAACCGACGCCACCAACACAGCAACCGACGTCACCAACACAGCAACCGACGTCACCAACACAGCAACCGACGTCACCAACACAGCAACCGACGCCACCAACACAGCAACTGAGAGTATAATTAGATACTCCTTCTAGAGAGTATCATTTGGGATCTGGGGATTATTGAGAGCATAATTTGGGATTTGGGGATTCTGGAGAGTATAGTCTGGGGTCTGGGGATCTCGGAAATAATTTAGTACCTGGGGATTTCCGAGAGTACAGTTATTTCAAAGTCGGTATCTCTCAAAAAGTCCCTGAATGTTGTGGGATCTAATTGAAATGGGTCTCAGTTTTTCGCTTCAGCCAATCCTGTCCGTCATTGGTGAGAATCTGAAATAAAAAAGTTGAATTGAAACTTTCAGACCGGGAGATATGTGTCGAATGCTTACTGGGAACAAGTGAAAGTGGGAAAAATGACTCAGTCTCAGTCACACGGATTTCGATTGTCACAGTCTGGAAAAATTGAGAACCCACAGTCAGCAGTTGATCTTGGTTGCTTGAAGAACAGCGAACTCGATCTCCGGTTATGGTTTCCCTACTGTGAATCGGTGCAGCAGCAGCAGCAGCAGCTTTCGCTTCAACCGTTATCTAGTTCCAACTTTGCCTCGTCCGAATCATTCAACGAGGGACCAATAGATCTGTGAGTCTTCTTAGATAGATTCTTTATCCCGATCGGTCACAGCGGGTGCATTCTCAGGGATCCGTACCTAACAAACACTTTCCAATGGAGTTATAGATAAAGACTTCCACAAAAAATATTTCGATTTCCAGGCGGCTCAGAAAGCAGCGAGAGCAAGTTCACCGTACATCAGCAGCAGCAGCAGCAGCAGCAGCAGCAGCCGTTCATGCAACTGCGAAAGATTTGAGAAAAATTTCTGAAAATCTAGAAATACAGATTAGGAATCAGCTTCACCATCAGCAGCATCAGCATCAGCAGCAGCAGCAACATGAGCAGCAGCAGAAGCATCAGCATCAGCTGCAATATCAGCAGCAGCAACATCAGCAGCAGCAGAAGCATCAGCATCAGCTGCAATATCAGCAGCAGCAACATCAGCAGCAGCAGAAGCATCAGCATCAGCTGCAATATCAGCAGCAGCAGAAGCGTGAGCATCGGCAGCATCAGCAGCAGCAGCAGCAGCAACAGCAGCAGCAGCATCAGCATCAGCAGCAACAGCAGCAGCAACAGCAGCAGCAACAGCAACATCAGCAGCAGCAGAAGCATCAGCATCAGCTGCAATATCAGCAGCAGCAACATCAGCAGCAGCAGAAGCATCAGCATCAGCAACAACATCAGCAGCAGCAGAAGCGTGAGCATCAGCAGCATCAGCAGCAGCAGCAACAGCATCAGCAGCAGCAGAAGCATGAGCATCAGCTGCAATATCAGCAGCAGCAGCAGCTTCATCGTTCACGGAAGCAAGGACAGCAGAAAGTGGGTGAGTGGCAGAGCGGTCCAACGTCAAGCACCAAGGTCCCTGAGCTGGATTCCGCGGCGAGGCCACATTCATTTGGGGCGCAGCGGCGTAGAGAAGGCTTGGGGCTTGTCGTGCAATTTACGTCATTGAGGGCCATTGTACGTCATTGTGCCTGCGTACAGTATCTGTGTGCGTGTGTGCTCAGGAGTCAGTGAAATGGACACTGGACAGAATTACCTTCTCGCTGGCTGCGGGTCTAGTGTCACCAAATGATGTGTCATCGCCCGCAGCCCCCTGAAAATATTATTTTTATTATTAAGTCCAGCAGATTCAGCTGCAGCATCCACAGTCGCAGAAGCTCAGCCACCTGCAGTGTCACCAGTGTGAACGCGAGTTCGCCAGCGTTAGCAATCTTCGCCGTCATGGACAGACTCATCGGAGTTTGGAAAGTGAGCAGGCAAAAAGTTGCGATCAGTGCGGCAAACTGTACGTGTCCATGTCAGCTCTGGCGATGCACCTGATGACCCACAGCCTGCGGTTCCGCTGCCACCTGTGCGGCAGGAAGTTCAGCAGAGCTTGGCTTCTTAGTGTACACACCCGGAGTCACACCGGTGAGAGCGTCCTGAATACTGCTGCTTCCATGATCCTTCAGGGTAGTTGTCCATGATCGTTCAGGGTAGTTGTCCATGATTGTTCAGGGTAGTTGTCCATGATCGTTCAGGGTAGTTGTCCATGATCGTTCAGGGTAGTTGTCCATGATCGTTCAGGGTAGTTGTCCATGATCGTTCAGGGTAGTTGTCCATGATCGTTCAGGGTAGTTGTCCATGATCGTTCAGGGTAGTTGTCCATGATCGTTCAGGGTGGCTGTCCATGATCGTTCAGGGTAGTTGTCCATGATCCTTCAGGGTAGTTGTCCATGATCCTTCAGGGTAGTTGTCCATGATCGTTCAGGGTGGCTGTCCATGATCTTTCATGGTAGTTGTCCATGATCTTTCATGGTAGTTATATAGTCTATATATCCTTCAGGGAAGTTGCCCATGATTCTTCAAGGACGTTGTCTGTAGTCCTTCAGGGCGGTTGTCAATGATCCTTTAAGTTGTTTGTCAACGATCCTTCAGGTCATTTTCCAAGTATCCGTCAGGTCTGTTTTTTATCCTCTATTTTTTATTATTTTCACATCCACTCCGCAGGTGAGAAACCTTACAAGTGTCCCACCTGTGGCAGGGCATTCGCTGATCGTTCCAATCTAAGAGCTCATCAGAGAACTCACGGGTGAAAGAAAATAAATAAATGAATCAGCACAGAACTGACTGCAAAACTACAATGAAATGAAAAAGCACAACAATAATTTCTCTTCTAATATTCCGTTCTCCCATCTCCTACCCCCATACTACCCTGTCCTACCCCATTCTACCCTCTCCTACCCCATTCTACCCTCTCCTACCCCATTCTACCCTGTCCTACCCCATTCTACCCTGTCCTACCCCATTCTACCCTCTCCTACCCCATTCTACCCTCTCCTACCCCATTCTACCCTGTCCTACCCCATTCTTCCCTGTCCTAACCCATTCTACCCTCTCCTACCCCATTCTACCCTCTCCTACCCCATTCTACCTGTCCTACCCACATTCTACCCTCTCGTACCCCATTCTACCCTCTCCTGCCCCATTCTACCCTGTCCTACCCCATTCTACCCTGTCCTAACCCAATCTACCCTCTCCTACCCCATTCTACCCTCTCCTACCCCATTCTACCTGTCCTACCCCCATTCTACCCTCTCGTACCCCATTCTACCCTGTCCTACCCCATTCTTCCCTGTCCTACCCCATTCTACCCTGTCCTACCCCATTCTACCTGTCCTAACCCATTCTACCCTCTCCTACCCCATTCTACCCTGTCCTACCCCATTCTACCCTCTCCTACCCCATTCTACCCTCTCCTACCCCATTCTACCCTCTCCTACCCCATTCTACCCTGTCCTACCCCATTCTACCCTGTCCTACCCCATTCTACCCTCTCCTACCCCATTCTACCCTCTCCTACCCCATTCTACCCTGTCCTACCCCATTCTACCCTGTCCTACCCCATTCTACCCTCTCCTACCCCATTCTTCCCTGTCCTACCCCATTCTTCCCTGTCCTACCCCATTCTTCCCTGTCCTACCCCATTCTACCCTCTCCTACCCCATTCTACCCTCTCCTACCCCATTCTACCCTGTCCTACCCCATTCTTCCCTGTCCTACCCCATTCTACCCTGTCCTACCCCATTCTACCCTGTCCTACCCTATTCTACCCTCTCCTACCCCATTCTACCCTCTCCTACCCCATTCTACCCTGTCCTACCCCATTCTTCCCTCTCCTACCCCATTCTACCCTCTCCTACCCCATTCTTCCCTCTTCTGTCCCCATTGTTCACTTCATTGTCTCATGAATACTATTGTAATAAAATATAATTTGCTGCCTCTGTTTACTCATTATTTTTTATGTACTACAAAGTATTCGTATGCTAAAATGGTATAACCAATAGTATTTAAACTTTAACAGTTGACATTTGCTTTGAAATCTACTTTTTAGTTTACCTGGAGTATTGGAATGTACTTTTTTAAAGTCTCGAACAGAGGTCCTGAGCTCGAATCCCGCAGACGAGCTTTCTACTCGTAAAGCAATAACTAAAAGCTTGAGTCTCGAGTCGTAAACAAGTACTCGTAAACAAATTGGTCTCAAACGAAGACACGCGTACAAAATCCCACCCTAAAGTTCACACGTGCAAGGACATGCCTCACAAGGATGCGGCTGTAAACTAATTCTTACCGGGAACAATTTATGACTGTTATCTGTTTGTAAAGCTACACCCAAGTCTGAAATTTTTCTCACGATCTGGGAGCAAAAACCCGTGATTTTAAAGCGATTCCAAATTAGGAAATGTGTCGAAGGATTTGCGTGGGAAACGTTCAATACCAGCATTTCTCCCATGAGTCGTTCTGAAATAAAAAAGCTAAATTTAAACCTTCATAAGCATACATTTTTTTAATTTACGATTCTTTGAAAGTGTGTTTATGTGAATGAAGGATTCTGTGGCTCTAGGATTCTGTGAATGCGGAATTCTGTGAATGTGGGATTCTGTGAATAAAGGATTCTGTGGCTGTAGGATTCTGTGAATGCGGGATTCTGTGAATGTGTGATTATGTGAATGAAGGATTCTGTGGCTGTAGGATTCTGTGAATGCGGGATTCTGTGAATGAAGGATTCTGTGAATGAAGGATTCTGTGAATGTGTGATTATGTGAATGAAGGATTCTGTGAATGCGGGATTCTGTGAATGTGGGATTCTGTGAATGTGGGATTTTGTGAATGTGTGATTCTGTGAATGCGGGATTCCGTGAAATCGGATTCTGTGAATGTGAGATTCTGTGAATGTGGGATTCTGTGAATTTGAGATTCTGTGAATATGGGATTCTGTGAATGTGGGATTTTGTGAATGAAGGATTCTGTGAATGTGGGATTTTGTGAATGTGTGATTCTGTGAATGCGGGATTCTGTGAAATCGGATTCTGTGAATGTGAGATTCTGTGAATGTGGGATTCTGTGAATATGGGATTCTGTGAATGCGGGATTCTGTGAATGTGGGATTCTGTGAATGTGAGATTCTGTGAATGTGGGATTCTGTGAATGTGGGATTTTGTGAATGAAGGATTCTGTGAATGTGGGATTTTGTGAATGTGTGATTCTGTGAATGTGGGATTCTGTGAAATCGGATTCTGTGAATGTGAGATTCTGTGAATGTGGGATTCTGTGAATGTGAGATTCTGTGAATATGGGATTCTGTGAATGTGGGATTTTGTGAATGAAGGACTCTGTGAATGTTGGATTTTGTGAATGTGTGATTCTGTGAATGCGGGATTCTGTGAAATCGGATTCTGTGAATGTGAGATTCTGTGAATGTGAGATTCTGTGAATATGGGATTCTGTGAATGTGGGATTCTGTGAATGTGAGATTCTGTGAATGTGAGATTCTGTGAATGTGTGATTCTGTGAATGCGGGATTCTGTGAAATCGGATTCCGTGAATGTGTGATTATGTGAATGAAGGATTCTGTGGCTGTAGGATTCTGTGAATGCGGGATTCTGTGAATGTGGGATTCTGTGAATGCGGGATTCTGTGAATGAAGGATTCTGTGAATGAAGGATTTTGTGAATGAAGGATTTTGTGAATGTGTGATTATGTGAATGAAGGATTCTGTGAATGCGGGATTCTGTGAATGCGGGATTCTGTGAATGTGGGATTTTGTGAAATCGGATTCTGTGAATGTGAGATTCTGTGAATGTGGGATTCTGTGAATTTGAGATTCTGTGAATATGGGATTCTGTGAATGTGGGATTTTGTGAATGAAGGATTCTGTGAATGTGGGATTTTGTGAATGTGTGATTCTGTGAATGCGGGATTCTGTGAAATCGGATTCTGTGAATGTGAGATTCTGTGAATGTGGGATTCTGTGAATATGGGATTCTGTGAATGCGGGATTCTGTGAATGTGGGATTCTGTGAATGTGAGATTATGTGAATGTGGGATTCTGTGAATGAAGGATTCTGTGAATGAAGGATTTTGTGAATGTGTGATTTTGTGAATGTGTGATTATGTGAATGAAGGATTGTGTGGCTGTAGGATTCTGTGAATGCGGGATTCTGTGAATGCGGAATTCTGTGAATGTGGGATTCTGTGAATAAAGGATTCTGTGGCTGTAGGATTCTGTGAATGCGGGATTCTGTGAATGTGTGATTATGTGAATGAAGGATTCTGTGGCTGTAGGATTCTGTGAATGCGGGATTCTGTGAATGAAGGATTCTGTGAATGAAGGATTCTGTGAATGTGTGATTATGTGAATGAAGGATTCTGTGAATGCGGGATTCTGTGAATGTGGGATTCTGTGAATGTGGGATTTTGTGAATGTGTGATTCTGTGAATGCGGGATTCCGTGAAATCGGATTCTGTGAATGTGAGATTCTGTGAATGTGGGATTCTGTGAATTTGAGATTCTGTGAATATGGGATTCTGTGAATGTGGGATTTTGTGAATGAAGGATTCTGTGAATGTGGGATTTTGTGAATGTGTGATTCTGTGAATGCGGGATTCTGTGAAATCGGATTCTGTGAATGTGAGATTCTGTGAATGTGGGATTCTGTGAATATGGGATTCTGTGAATGCGGGATTCTGTGAATGTGGGATTCTGTGAATGTGAGATTCTGTGAATGTGGGATTCTGTGAATGTGGGATTTTGTGAATGAAGGATTCTGTGAATGTGGGATTTTGTGAATGTGTGATTCTGTGAATGTGGGATTCTGTGAAATCGGATTCTGTGAATGTGAGATTCTGTGAATGTGGGATTCTGTGAATGTGAGATTCTGTGAATATGGGATTCTGTGAATGTGGGATTTTGTGAATGAAGGACTCTGTGAATGTTGGATTTTGTGAATGTGTGATTCTGTGAATGCGGGATTCTGTGAAATCGGATTCTGTGAATGTGAGATTCTGTGAATGTGAGATTCTGTGAATATGGGATTCTGTGAATGTGGGATTCTGTGAATGTGAGATTCTGTGAATGTGAGATTCTGTGAATGTGTGATTCTGTGAATGCGGGATTCTGTGAAATCGGATTCCGTGAATGTGTGATTATGTGAATGAAGGATTCTGTGGCTGTAGGATTCTGTGAATGCGGGATTCTGTGAATGTGGGATTCTGTGAATGCGGGATTCTGTGAATGAAGGATTCTGTGAATGAAGGATTTTGTGAATGAAGGATTTTGTGAATGTGTGATTATGTGAATGAAGGATTCTGTGAATGCGGGATTCTGTGAATGCGGGATTCTGTGAATGTGGGATTTTGTGAAATCGGATTCTGTGAATGTGAGATTCTGTGAATGTGGGATTCTGTGAATTTGAGATTCTGTGAATATGGGATTCTGTGAATGTGGGATTTTGTGAATGAAGGATTCTGTGAATGTGGGATTTTGTGAATGTGTGATTCTGTGAATGCGGGATTCTGTGAAATCGGATTCTGTGAATGTGAGATTCTGTGAATGTGGGATTCTGTGAATATGGGATTCTGTGAATGCGGGATTCTGTGAATGTGGGATTCTGTGAATGTGAGATTATGTGAATGTGGGATTCTGTGAATGAAGGATTCTGTGAATGAAGGATTTTGTGAATGTGTGATTTTGTGAATGTGTGATTATGTGAATGAAGGATTGTGTGGCTGTAGGATTCTGTGAATGCGGGATTCTGTGAATGTGGGATTATGTGAATGTGTGATTATGTGAATGAAGGATTCTGTGAATGAAGGATTTTGTGAATGAAGGATTTTGTGAATGTGTGATTATGTGAATGAAGGATTCTGTGGCTGTAGGATTCTGTGAATGCGGGATTCTGTGAATGAAGGATTCTGTGAATGAAGGATTTTGTGAATGTGTGATTATGTGAATGAAGGATTCTGTGAATGCGGGATTCTGTGAATGTGGGATTCTGTGAATGTGGGATTTTGTGAATGTGTGATTCTGTGAATGCGGGATTCCGTGAAATCGGATTCTGTGAATGTGAGATTCTGTGAATGTGGGATTCTGTGAATTTGAGATTCTGTGAATATGGGATTCTGTGAATGTGGGATTTTGTGAATGAAGGATTCTGTGAATGTGGGATTTTGTGAATGTGTGATTCTGTGAATGCGGGATTCTGTGAAATCGGATTCTGTGAATGTGAGATTCTGTGAATGTGGGATTCTGTGAATATGGGATTCTGTGAATGCGGGATTCTGTGAATGTGGGATTCTGTGAATGTGAGATTCTGTGAATGTGGGATTCTGTGAATGTGGGATTTTGTGAATGAAGGATTCTGTGAATGTGGGATTTTGTGAATGTGTGATTCTGTGAATGTGGGATTCTGTGAAATCGGATTCTGTGAATGTGAGATTCTGTGAATGTGGGATTCTGTGAATGTGAGATTCTGTGAATATGGGATTCTGTGAATGTGGGATTTTGTGAATGAAGGATTCTGTGAATGTTGGATTTTGTGAATGTGTGATTCTGTGAATGCGGGATTCTGTGAAATCGGATTCTGTGAATGTGAGATTCTGTGAATGTGGGATTCTGTGAATATGGGATTCTGTGAATGTGGGATTCTGTGAATGTGAGATTCTGTGAATGTGAGATTCTGTGAATGTGTGATTGTGTGAATGCGGGATTCTGTGAAATCGGATTCCGTGAATGTGTGATTATGTGAATGAAGGATTCTGTGGCTGTAGGATTCTGTGAATGCGGGATTCTGTGAATGTGGGATTATGTGAATGTGGGATTCTGTGAATGAAGGATTCTGTGAATGAAGGATTTTGTGAATGAAGGATTTTGTGAATGTGTGATTATGTGAATGAAGGATTCTGTGAATGCGGGATTCTGTGAATGCGGGATTCTGTGAATGTGGGATTTTGTGAAATCGGATTCTGTGAATGTGAGATTCTGTGAATGTGGGATTCTGTGAATTTGAGATTCTGTGAATATGGGATTCTGTGAATGTGGGATTTTGTGAATGAAGGATTCTGTGAATGTGGGATTTTGTGAATGTGTGATTCTGTGAATGCGGGATTCTGTGAAATCGGATTCTGTGAATGTGAGATTCTGTGAATGTGGGATTCTGTGAATATGGGATTCTGTGAATGTGGGATTCTGTGAATGTGAGATTCTGTGAATGTGAGATTCTGTGAATGTGTGATTCTGTGAATGCGGGATTCTGTGAAATCGGATTCCGTGAATGTGGGATTTTGTGAATGTGGGATTCCGTGAATGTGGGATTCTGTGAATGTGTGATTATGAGAAGTGGGATTCTGTGAGTCTATAGTTCATTAGGGGTGAAACTGTTTTTAAAAATTTAACAAGCGCAAGTATGGAAGTTTCTGTATGACAAGTGCCAATTTAAAAGTCATTTTAACTTCTAGAAATTTGACTGAAAGCTTTTAATGGAATGGATTGAATTTCGATAAGAAAGTGCAAAGAGATTAGAATTAAAAGTAGGATATTTCTCAAATAGATTTCTTATCTATTTCTCAAAGCCAATCGACAGGTAAACACCTGCCTGTGTTGAGTCATCTAAAAGGAGATTGAAAGAGGAAACTCAAGAACAACACGTGCCGTTTTGTTAAGTGCTGTTTGTTTAAATGGGGTCACCGATTGGGACCCAATAGTGTTTTGCAACTTGCTCTCTCTGCTGCACACAAACACGCAATTGGTTTCTAGGTGACAGACTGATCTCCATCAGTTTCACAGTGTGACAGACTAAACTTCTTAGAGTGACAGACTAATCTCCTATAGAATCTCAGAGTGACAGACTAATCTCCCCATAGTTTCTCAGAGTGACAGACTGATCTCCGTCAGTTTCACAGTGTGACAGACTAAACTTCTTAGAGTGACAGACTAATCTCCCTATAGTTTCTCAGAGTGACAGACTAATCTCCTATAGAATCTCAGAGTGACAGACTAATCACGCCATAGTTTCTCAGAGTGACAGACAAATCAACCCATAGTTTCTCAGAGTGACAGACTAATCCCAATAGTTTCTCAGAGTGACAGACTAATCCCAATAGTTTCTCAGAGTGACAGACTAATCCCAATAGTTTCTCAGAGTGACAGACTAATCCCAATAGTTTCTCAGAGTGACAGACTAATCCCAATAGTTTCTCAGAGTGACAGACTAATCACGCCATAGTTTCTCAGAGTGACAGACTAATCCCCATAGTTTCTCAGAGTGACAGACTAATCACGCCATAGTTTCTCAGAGTGACAGACTAATCCCAATAGTATCTTAGAGTGACAGACTAATCCCCATAGTTTCTCAGAGTGACAGACTAATCCCAATAGTTTCTCAGAGTGACAGACTAATCCCAATAGTTTCTCAGAGTGACAGACTAATCCCAATAGTTTCTCAGAGTGACAGACTAATCCCAATAGTTTCTCAGAGTGACAGACTAATCCCAATAGTTTCTCAGAGTGACAGACTAATCCCAATAGTATCTTAGAGTGACAGACTAATCCCCATAGTTTCTCAGAGTGACAGACTAATCTCCTATAGTTTCTCAGAGTGACAGACTAATCTCCTATAGTTTCTCAGAGTGACAGACTAATCACTCTGCCTTAAGTTGGTATAAAATAAACGCAGACAAAAGCAGAAGGGTGTTTAGTTTGAGAAACGCAACTGAATCACAGCGTTTTATTTAAAAAGAAGCGCCACGTGCCACAGTATAAAGTTTGTGTTTTTATTATTTTGCTAAACTTTAAAAGTTTCAGAAGCACGAGCTAGTGTTAGCTGGCTTGTAATTTTAGAAATAATTTTATAGCAAACAAGTGAATATAAGCTAATGACACCGCCATTGGGTTATTACACATATGTAGTAATTGAATTTTACAGCTAAAATGACCGAATAAATAAATCATGGCTTGGGTTTGTTGTTATAGATGATAAATTTCTAATCTGCCAGTGTGAGTTCGTGAGTCAATGGAGTAGTAGAACTAGGATTAGGCAAAAATTAAAAATATCAGCAACAACTAAAAAGCAGATCCAGAAATTGTGTTTGAAACTTATTTTTATAAATTCCTATTTTTTAGGTTTCTTTCCTGGCACAAAAAAACTGTCGAAAAAACATTAGAATCGTAAAAAAACTATTTCGTCGTTATGTAGGACTTTGCATTTTAAACTGGTGCCAAAGCATAGCCTAACGAGTGTAAAAGTATAACAAAACCTAAAGAAAAAAACAATTTAACGGACATAGTTCATCATAACCCAGTTCTGAATAGAAATCTTCAGTCAGTGCAGTTCACTAAGATACTTGTGCTGTAAAATAGTATGCGACAACCGCATTTCATTTTCTAAATAGGGCTAATAAACTTTTGAACACAGATCAACACGAAAATAGATGAACAGGCGGATTGCCTGAAAGCACTAAAAAGCAATTGTTGTTTTAATTTATCAATAAAGTTTAAACAGAAAATAACACAAAACAGAACTCAGTTCAACTGGCCTTAGCAACAACCTCCATTTTCATATGTTGGTCTCGCTTTGCGTTTATACTACTAAGCTACAAACATATGGCCAGTAGTATAGAAAGAGAATCAATTGACAAAAATAGTTTCTTTTCGAATTGATTCTAGGATTCGCGTTCGCCTCAATGACTGCACTTAAATTTGAATACTTGAAGAAAATAAATTTGAAAAATATATTTGTTAAACTATTCTGACTTTGACGCTTAAGCACTGCAAAAATGGAGACAAAAATATAAACTATTTTGTTTGCTTGTTTGAAAACACTCAAAGCAAAAATAGCAACGATAATATGATAGAATCTTTGGGCGCATAATTGTGTCAACTGAAAAACAAATTAGACTAAACCAACAACACGATGCGGGGAGAGAAAAAATGGGACTTAGTTCGACTTTTTTTCCTAGAACGATGACAGCTTAAGGAAAAAATAGGGACTAATATGATAGAAAATAATAACAGCAGGGTAACAGAAAGATAGTCCTACATCGCCTAGAAACGTCTATAACAATAAATCTATAATTTAAATTTCATCACAAATCAGCGACGCCATTAGAAAACTCGACTACTCAAACGACTGCTCAAATCTCTTAGAGTTGCGTAGGCGAGACGCCACCGCCGCCGCTAGGGTGTTGCCTTCGTTGGTCCTCCTGTCTGACGCGATGCTGAATGATTCGCTCGGCTTTGATGACATTCGCCTGCGAACCGCTGATGGTCACGACCCGGTTCCTGGTGTGCGGCTGGTACTCACCGCGCTTGGACACCTGGGAGTGTGGCGTCAGTTAGGGAAATTCAACTTGCACTTTTGGGAGAACATTTACTTGATGCTGCATATTCACGACAGCTTAGAAAACTTAAAATCTCACCCACACACCTATTGACAGACCCTTAATCTCACCCCAAACACCTATTGACAGGTTATTAATCTCACATTCAAACCTATTGACAGGTCCTTAATCTCACCTTCAAACCTATTGACAGGTTATTAATCTCACATTCAAACCTATTGACAGGTCCTTAATCTCACCTTCAAACCTATTGACAGGTCCTTAATATCACATTCAAACCTATTGATAGGTCCTTAATATCACATTCAAACCTATTGACAGGTCCTTAATATCACATTCAAACCTATTGACAGGTCCTTAATCTCACATTCAAACCTATTGACAGGTTATTAATCTCACCTTCAAACCTATTGACAGGTTATTAATCTCACATTCAAACCTAGTGACAGGTCCTTAATCTCACCTTCAAACCTATTGACAGGTCCTTAATATCACATTCAAACCTATTGACAGGTTATTAATCTCACCTTCAAACCTATTGACAGGTCCTTAATATCACATTCAAACCTATTGACAGGTTATTAATCTCACCTTCAAACCTATTGACAGGTTATAAATCTCACATTCAAACCTATTGACAGGTCCTTAATCTCACCTTCAAACATATTGACAGGTCCTTAATATCACCTCACACACCTATTGACAGGTCCTTAATCTCACCCCAAACCTATTGACAGGTCCTTAATCTCACATTCAAACCTATTGACAGATCCTTAATCTTACCCCAAACACCTATTGACAGGTCCTTAATCTCACCCCAAACGCCTATTGACAGGTCCTTAATCTCACCCCAAACACCTATTGACAGGTCCTTAATCTCACCTTCAAACCGATTGACAGGTCCTTAATCTCACCCCACACACCTATTGACAGGTCCTTAATCTCACCCCACACACCTATTGACAGGTCCTTAATCTCACCCTTAACACCTATTGACAGGTCCTTAATCTCACATTCAAACCGATTGACAGGTCCTTAATCTCACCCCACACACCTATTGACAGGTCCTTAATATCACCCCACACACCTATTGACAGGTCCTTAATCTCACCCCACACACCTATTGACAGGTCCTTAATCTCACCCCACACACCTATTGACAGGTCCTTAATATCACCCTAAACACCTATTGACAGGTCCTTTATCTCACCCCACACACCTATTGACAGGTTCAAGCCACAAAGCACTCACCTGAATGTTAGTCTGTGTATTAGTCTGCAATTCGGCAATATCCTTGCCGCCGGGTCCGATGACAACGCCAACCAGAGCTTCGGGAATCTCCAGTTCGCGCTTGAACTGAACAGACGAATCAACCCAGGATGGCTGGCCGGCGATGGTTGCAGATGCGGCTGCACCGCCAATGGTCTGGGGCGGCTGGGGCATCGGCCCGGGGGTGGTCGGATAAACGAACGCGTCGGCGCCGGCGAACGAGCCACTATAATCGGCGTTAGCAGCGGCGGCGGCGGCGGCTGCGGCAGCTGCTGCGGCGGCGGCGGCCGCAGCTGGATCAGCTGAGAGCGGCATCAGGGCTGACAATGAGCCGTGAGACAGATTAAAAGAAGAATGAGGCGATTGCAATAGGGGCACAGCGCCGGCGGCTCCGCCAGCTGTTGGCGGCGGCCCAGGCGAGATGATGGCAGCAGGCGGAGGCGGCTGATTCTGTGAGCCGAGCGACTGCAGGTTGAAGAACCCATAATTAGCCAGGGTGAGCATGGCGCTAATGATGTCATCCGCGGCCAGATCCGAATAGCCGCTCTGCCTCAGGGAAGCTCGGAGAGCATCCAGCGAGATTGAACCGGCCGCGGCGCCGAATGAGCAGGCGGAGTTTTGAGACGAATTCAAGCTCAAAGGACCGCCGCCGCCGCCAACTCCTCCACCTCCGCCGAGTCCGCTAAGTTGCAAATCGTTGAATCCACCGCCGCTGGCACCCTGAGGCGAGGAAGCTGAACTGCCGACTCCGCCGTGGACCAGTGCGTAGGGACTGCCTGTGGGGTAGGCGCTGGCCACTGGGCCGCTGATGTTGGCATAGCTGATGTTCGGGCAGCTGGCTGACTGAGGGTCCTCGGCAATCTTAGCCAGGATCATTGCCGCGGCAGCCCGGTTCTGCTCCGGATCGCCGGCCACCGTCACGCAGCGCTCCGTCAGGGCCTGCTCCTTCGGCTTCTGGGAGATCTGCACGTAGGCGCCGCTTGCCTCCATGATCTCCTTGATGAAGGCGCCTTTCTTGCCAATGATCATGCCAGCTGTGCTGTTAGGTACCAGAATCTTCAGCTGCATGAGTGATAAGTCAGGACGATGCCTGATTAGCGTATCATCCAAAATATTGGTACAACATGGATTTGACTGGGATTTCAGTAGAGTAGGATTGGGATTTCAGTATATTAGGATTGGGATTTCAGTAGAGTAGGATTGGGATTTCAGTAGAGTAGGATTGGGATTACAGTAGAATAGGATCGGGATTTTAGTAGATTAGGATTGGGATTACAGTATATTAGGATTGGGATTTCAGTAGAGTAGGATTGGGATTTCAGTAGAGTAGGATTGGGATTTCAGTATATTAGGATTGGGATTTCAGTAGAGTAGGATTGGGATTTCAGTAGAGTAGGATTGGGATTACAGTAGAATAGGATCGGGATTTTAGTAGATTAGGATTGGGATTACAGTAGAATAGGATCGGGATTTTAGTAGATTAGGATTGGGATTACAGTAGAATAGGATCGGGATTTTAGTAGATTAGGATTAGGATTTCAGTAGAATAGGATCGGGATTTTAGTAGATTAGGATTGGGATTACAGTAGAATAGGATCGAGATTTTAGTAGATTAGGATTAGGATTTCAGTAGATTGGGATTGGGATTTCAGTAGAGTAGGATAGGGATTTTAGTAGATTAGGATTGGGATTACAGTAGATTAGAATTGGGATTTTAGTAGATTAGGATCGGGATTTTAGTAGATTAGAATTGGGATTTTAGTAGATTAGGATTGGGATTACAGTAGAATAGGATCGGGATTTTAGTATATAAGGATTGGGCTTTTAGTTGACTTGGTTGGAAATTAAGTAGATCAACGCAGGTAAGTATGTCACTCACCTGTCTATGACGCTCAACGTTGAGTTTTCCATCGCCAGTCAGTTTGGGACTTGGGTCGGGTTTCTCCAGTACGCAATCCATGATATAGTGACAGACGCCTGTGATGGCCTCAACCGTGCCCTGGATCAAACAGATTCGCTCGGTCGTGCCTGAAAATACAGAAAATTAACGTGCTTAATTGGGCCAACAATTGAATCCGAAAGGCTACAGTGGGCCGGACAACCAGAGGCAGGCATAGGTGATACACACACACATGATAGATAAATCCGAAGAGAAAGGACGATAGAGATGAGAGATGAGACACAGGAGAGATGAGACATGGAAGAGATGAGACAGGGGGAGATGAGACAGGGGGAGATGAGACAGGGGAGAGATGGGACACGGAGAGATTAGACATGGTGAGATGATACGTGGAAGAAATGAGACTCGGGAGAGATGAGACACGGAAGATCTGAAACATCGGAGAGATCAGACATGGGAGAGGTTGAGACAGCGGAAAGATGTGAAATGGGAGAAATGAGGAACTGCGAGACGAGACAGTGGATATGGGATGAAAGGTGGCTAGATGAGTGATTCGGGAATCAATACATGCTCGCTAAAGTACATTTACTGTTAGTTTAAAAAAGTAGCATGTTCACCTGGATAGCAGTCGTTAACTTTAGACATCTTGACTTTAGCTCCATGGTCCTTCTGCACCTGAGCGAGTGCTTCTCCACCCTTGCCAATAATGGCGCCAGCGGCAATGGAAGGGATCAGAACCTTTAAGTGGACATTGTCCGCTGTGTTGGCAAATTAGAAAGATTGTAAATCAGTATTATCTAGCTAACAATTGCTGGCTAAGTAAAAAATGTTTTTTACTTTTGACAAATTATTTTAGTTCTGTATAATATGTTTGTTGACTACAATTATGATGATAATAACAAATAGCAAGCTAACTTTATGATTAGACTAAACCTAAAACACTATTTTGCATTTATAGGGCCTAATACCATTTTAATGATTCAAATTTCCTAATAGACATAAATGGAAAATTTCTTTTTCTAGCTAGCACATTGGCAATTCATCCCACCTTTGTATATTTCAGTATTTAAGCCCAAGGGCTTACTAGATAAACTAAATGTCATAATAAGAAACACAGCTGCCCTGCCCCTAATTATGGACACAGAAGCCATGACCTTATATTAGGGAAAATACAGCTATCTATAAATTTAAGCTCATTTTTAATGCCATTAATTTATTGAAATTATATATTCATTTTTTTTGTTTATTCTTTCTAAAAGCTAAATTTATAACAAAAAAATATAAGAATTCTAGCTTGTCCTAATCTATAGCTATTGCAAATGTTACTTGCAAATTATGCAATAATATATAGGTCTACCTCATAGCTACAATAATCAATATGAATATGGGAGTTTAAGTTAAAATATCTAGGCATTCTTAATTTCAATAGCATAGAGTTAGGCGGGAATAAGAAGTGAACTTAAAAATATTTATTCTATTAAACACAAGTGTTGCCTTCTTAATATAATGCTGGGATAAATACTACACAAATAGGTATCTATGTGAGTTTTATAATGTTTTTCAATGCTAATTGATGAATTGTTAATTGACTTACAATTCTATTGTATTTGCACTTTTGTTTACAGCACTCATTGGATTTTTTTATATCTGCAATTAGTTTCATATCTTAGAGCTAGCCCTGGTAGCTAGCCTGTAGAAAATTGTCAAATTGCCATAAAAAATTGATTCATAGCACATTATATATACTTACACAGTCCAGTTCTCCTCTGGGCATTTTCATTATCTGAATCCATGATGATGTCTTTATGACATTTCCTATTATCAGATCTATAATTTAAAACTACCTAGAGATGACCCTAGATACTAAGAGATCAGATAAATATAGCTAAGGACTAACCTCGAACGCTACCTTAACTACAGTTTTACTAGCCAAGTAAATCAATAAAAACTATATATGTGATGAAAACAGTCCTTTTTGGTGTAAGAACGAAAAATGAACAAAAGAGTTTCCCTATGAGATGATAAATATGGAGCGAAAGAAACTCGAAATTACACAAGCACTATCTAATTACTTAATTCATGCTAATTCGAAGGAAAGAAGCAAGAAGCCGCAAGTCGTGATTTTTATAACTGAAGTCCGTTTAAAAAGTAAAATTAGTTTCCCGAAATGCAACGAGGAAAGAAAAACATATCATTAGTGCTATGCAAATAAAAATGAGCTTTATATTTACATTCAGTCGTAAATATTTTCTGGTTTTGTTTTTCTACGCAAACACGATAAGTAAATGACAAAATTTCAAACTAATAGAGTAGCTAATTAAGTCGAAGGGAAACACAAACTAATGGATTGTAGCCTTTGGGTATCATTAACCCAAAAATATTGGGTTACTACCCTTGTGCTGCAATGGTTCTTATTTATCATTTAATCCATCTAGTGCAATTTGTTATTCAGCTGTTTCGATACTAATGAATAAACTTAAATTGTTATCATTACAAACAGTTTCCGTAAATTTAATTATTTATGTAGGTGTTGCAACAAATTAATTAATTATTTTTTTGCTGTATCTGCTTCGTTTAGTTTTCAATACAACGGCTGATACGTGCACAGTTGCACGTAAACATGTTATTTTTCAACCCGATTGATAACGCGAGCAAGTTGTTTAACGATCTATGGGAATTTCTAACCACAAACTCTGTTATTTCGCTTATTAGCAAAGCAGTGAATAGAAAATAATAGAATAAAATCAGTAAAGTCATTTCAATACAAAGTACTCGTACTCGTAGTAATGTATGTAAAAAATAGGCAGAAACACGAGTGACTCATCTATGAGAATGTATTCTCCAACAATGCAACGGGGAAGCCAGCAAAGCATAAAACCATCGGTACGGAAACCATCCTCTGCACTTGGCTGTCATAATTTCAGCAGCTGTTTGCTTTGCGATGCTCTGGAGCACGAAAACTTTGACGGAGTAAAGGGTGCAATTATATAGTTTCAACAAACGTGAAATTTATGCAGCACTAGCTCTTACTCTAATAGTGCATCGACAGCCATGTCAAACTTTCATAGTCTATCATGTCGTACGGACCCTGTGTTATTTGGTTCTCCCCCTCCTAGAGTCTTCCGTTGTTACAAAACTCCTGTTAAATTATCTCATCCCTCTTCAGCACTCAAAGGCGATTTCGTGTCAGCACCAATCTCGAGTCGATGAAAAAACACGAAAACGACTAAATTAGTGCATAATTGGCCATAAATACATAAACCGCAGCTTCATAGTCACCTGTTGTTAGTGAGATCCTTTACGGATGTCTAAAATAGACTTGTAGAGGAAAGAAAGCAGCAATCAGCAAATACACCGCATTGTGTATTCGTCGCTGCATATTAAATGAAGCGTTTCGTCTTCCATTTTCCACTCCATAATAAACGCGCGTATGCATCCCCGCCCGGCAGTATCTGTCCATCTGGAACCCATTGCCGCCTGCTGAAACCGATCAATCCTATTGTTCTCTACCCATCCTCTCTCTCTCAACCACTGCCTGCCTCTGCAATTTCCCCATCTGTCCTTTGTGCGGTCCAAGCTCTCCAGTCCTGACTTCTCCCAGTCCACCATCCTCACAACCCAGCATCTCTCCTAGCTGCAGCAGTATTTCAGCAATATCATCAAACTAATCGGCATGGATCATCCCAGCGCCTGCTCTACTACGGTTTGTTGCCTTCTGCACTGCACAGCAATATCATACTCCGCGTGCTGCAAAAATAGCTTGAGCTTCAAGCTGAAAAGATCTCTCCATTCAGCATTGGATGCGCGATGCCGTCCAACGAATTTTCTACTTCCAAGTCTGAAGAGCCTCGACTGGACCTCGAACCCGACGAAATGCCAGGAGCCCCCACAGGGGAGCAGAACCCAACGGAACAATCTGGTACAGCTGATGACGTCATTCGCTCCTCAGTTACCGATGGCATAAAGGACATCCTGGTCAATTTGACAGACGACGGTCTGGACAAGCTCTGGCACCTACTGCCGACACTAACGGAGGCCGAAGTGAACTTCAGGGACAAGAATGGCAACGGATGGCTGCACTGGTTGGCTGTCGCGAAGAATGCTCGCTCGGTGGATCAGAACCGACTAGTTGGTGTTGTGCACGCTTTATCAGCGGCAGGAATCAACTACAATATGCGGAATCGAACCAAGAACTCTGCGCTGCACTTTGCCGTTGCGTGCTCTGCGCCTCTGCGCTTCATTAACGCTCTGCTTAAGGTACAGTTAGTGAGGCCACTGGTGAGACAGGGACCACTTGGAGTTGAATGGTCGGGAAACGACGTTTCTTAGAAAAAGTTTAGCAGGCTGGTTTTCAAAGTACACTGCGGAGATGAGAAATTCTCACTTTTTCACATTAAAATTGTGATCACTCTTGTTTCAAGCAGATCTAAAGCTCTACTTTTGATTAAAAAAATTACCTAACATTTTTTTCTCCACAGAATTTTACAAAGATATATTCCCCAAAATCTTATCTACAAAACTATCTGCTCGCTCTACTTGGTCTAACTTGTTCTAAGCATGCAATAATAACTAAGTCATAGGGCCAGACAGTAATTATAGAATTGATAAACCAAAATTAAATTAACTAGATTTAAAAAGTGAAAATTTTCTATCCCAGTAGTGAGGGTCAGTGACAGAGCGTTTAACGCGTTTGCTTCTCCCACCAATGTCCATTGCCACTGCCTGCAGCCCTCCTGCAATCATTATTTTTTCATCTCCGTAGTGTATTTTTCGGCGAAAATCTACCGCCTGAACGTTTTCTAAGAAACATACTTTCTCGTCATTCTTCTTCCCTGACCCTGTGGCTGAGTCAGTAATGAGGATGTAGATCGTTGTCGAGAGGTTGATGTTAATCAATCAGTTTTCTAAAATCTACTTTCGCATCACCCAGATCGGCATCGACCCGACCTTCGTCAACGACAAGGGCCGTCGTGCCGCCCAGTGCACGAGCAGTCGGGGTGTCCTGAAGACCCTGGAGATGTTCACGCCGCCGCTAGATGAAGCGATTCGTCAAGGCGACCTTGAACAGGTGCGCCGGCTGGTATCCTACTGGGTGCGGATCGCTAATTATCACCTGGACCTGGCCAAGAGGTCGCCGGAGATTCGCCAGCTCCTAGAGACTCGGCAACCGCAGCTGGCCCTCATTCATCGATGCCTGGCTGGCGACGCTCGCTACCTGTCCGAGTCGTTGGATGCCGATCCGCTGCTGCAGTTGGACAGTACAGATGAGAGCTACATCAACGATGAGGGCAGGTGCCTGAGGCTGCCGCTGCTCTACCAGCTGGTGTCCTGTCCGTACACTCACTCGGTGGCCGAGCAGCTACTCAGTAGAACAAAACCCGACGTGACCTTCCCGGTGAAATTCAAAGCCGACGGAAAGATGGTGCCATTTTGGATATCGTTTAAGGTGCGAAATCATAGAGTGCATTGTAAAGGGCTGGCTATAATAAAAATAATAATTGCAGGAGGGCTGCGGGCAATGGCATATCAGTTGGTGACACTAGACCCGCAGCCAGTGAGGAGGCGATTGACTTCATTTCGCTGACTCGTGAGCACACACGCACACAGATACTGTACTGTACGCAGGCATAGTATCACACAGGTGTGTACATCTGCCCTGACTTTCTCATCATCAGGCAGTGTACACTCTTACTATGCCTTGCAGGTTGGTCCTCAAGGGCGTAAATTGTACGACAAGCCCCCAAGCCTTCTCTCCGCGGCTAAGCCCCAAACAAATGTGGCCTCGCCGCGGAATCGAACTCATGGACCTTGGCGCGAGAGGCAAACGCGTTAACCGCTCTAACGTCCCTGAGCAAAGTTGCATTCATTGGTAGCGCATCCACGAAGAGAAGGCTTGGTGGCTTGTCGTGCAATTTAGGCCCTTGAGGGCCAATCTTTAAGTAAACAGTGAAGTTTTCACTACTTGACGATGGGAAAGTCAGGGCAAATGTACACACCGGTATGAGTGTGTGCTCAGGAGTCAGCGGAATGGGCAGAATTGCCTCCGCGGATGGCTGCGGGTCTAGTGTCGCAATTAAAGACTACAGACCCAGCAAATACCAGTAAATTCGGATATTTTTTGAGCTCATAGCTTGCATTGGGGGTACTGTTTCATGGCTAGGATCAATTTGGCAAAAAGTTTACCGATGCAATTGTGGGAATTTTTCTGCACTTTTCAAGCTGACATGGTTTTAACCAATTTAGAATTGGCAAAACTGTAAAGTTTTGTTAGGGCTTG
This sequence comes from Macrostomum hystrix, assembly GCA_950097015.1. Classification (NCBI taxonomy): domain Eukaryota; kingdom Metazoa; phylum Platyhelminthes; family Macrostomidae; genus Macrostomum; species Macrostomum hystrix. The sequence continues at coordinate 5,624,350 of CATNEN010000011.1, forward strand.
GGTACAGAAAGTTTCATCGGCAATTGAACTATCACTTTTCATAGAATCTAATAATTCCTTTAGGTATTCCCTGAAAAACTTAAATCCCATAAGGCATATCCTGTTGATAAGATATCAACAGGTCCAATGTCTCATGACCCACTTTTAAATCGTAGGATGGAAATTGCATAGAGAGTCAGTAGAAAATTCCATCAGGAATTTGTAGGAAATCCCATAGGTAATCAAAAGGAAATCCCATAGGGAAACAATTGGAAAACCCATAAACAATCAGTAGGAAATCCCATAGACAATCAGTAGGAAATCCCATAGACAATCAGTAGGAAATCCCATAAACAACCAGTAGGAAATCCCATAGACAATCAGTAGGAAATCCAATAGGGAAACAATAGAAAATCCCATAGGGAAACAATAGGAAATCCTATAGAGAACCAGATGGAAATCACATTGGTAATCAGTTGGAAATCCCACAGGGAATCCGTAGGAAATCCTATAGGGAATCAGAAGGGAATCCCACAGGGAATCATTAGGAAATCCCATAGGGAAAAAATAGGAAATCCCATAGACAACCAGTAGGAAATCCCATCGGGAAAAAATCCCAAAGGTTTCTTAAAAAGGCATCCTAAAGTTAATTAAAATCTCAATAATTGCTGAAATTTCCCTGCCTTCAGAGCTCCTCGCATCCAGAGAAGGCCACCCTGATGCCCCTAGTGCTCAGCTGTGTGGACTATCAAGCCTCTCTAGGCGCCTTGGATCACGAGACCATGCTGGACTTTCTGTCGGAAGAGCCCGACACCTTCAGCCAGCTGATCCAGATGGGCTACAAGTTCTGGAGGCCGGACGCCTACCTCAGAAATCTGGCGGATCACGCGGCGCTCAGAGAGTTGCAACGACTTGAAAGCCTCGATCCCTCCGCTGTGCTCAAGGCGGTTGAGCAGTTGGACGAAGCCCTGCTGCCCCGGATCAGACACTGGTCGGTTGAGGAGCTCACAATTGGCTTGAATGCTGGATACTGGCCGTGCCTCTGTCATCGGACACTTCGGCGACTGCGAGCTAGCGAAGATTCTGACGATCGAAGCTTTTTGGAGAGGCTGGATAGAGTCCACACCATCTGGGTGAGTTCTTTGCTACTCGATTTGGGATCTCATCCATCTCATTCATTTGGGATCTCATCCATTTAGGATCTTATTCATTTGGGATCTCATCCATTTGGGATCTCATCCATTTGGGATCTTATTCATTTGGGATCTCATCCATTTGGGATCTCATCCATCTGGGATCTCATCCATTTGGGATCTCATCCATTTAGGATCTTATTCATTTGGGATCTCATCCATTTGGGATCTCATTCATTTGGGATCTCATTCATTTGGGATCTCATTCATTTGGGATCTCATCCATTTAGGATCTTATTCATTTGGGATCTCATCCATTTGGGATCTCATCCATTTGGGATCTCATTCATTTGGGATCTCATCCATTTGGGATCTCATCCATTTGGGATCTCATCCATTTGGGATCTCATCCATTTGGGATCTCATTCATTTGGGATCTCATCCATTTGGGATCTCATCCATTTGGGATCTCATTCATTTGGGATCTCATCCATTTGGGATCTCATCCATTTGGGAGTTTATCCATCTGGGATCTCATTCATTTGGGATCTCATCCATTTGGGATCTCATCCATTTGGGATCTCATTCATTTGGGATCTCATCCATTTAGGATCTCATTCATTTTGGATCTCATTCATTTGGGATCTCATTCATTTGGTATCTCATCCATTTGGGAGTTTATCCATCTGGGATCTCATTCATTTGGGATCTCATCCTTTTAGGATCTCATCCATTTGGGATCTCATCCATTTGGGATCTCATCCATTTGGGATCTCATCCATTTGGGATCTCATCCATTTGGGATCTCATTCATTTGGGATCTCATCCATTTGGGATCTCATTCATTTGGGATCTCATCCATTTGGGATCTCATTCATTTGGGATCTCATCCATTTGGGATCTCATCCATTTGGGAGTTTATCCATTTGGGATTTTATCCATTTGGGATCTCACTCATTTGGGATTTTATCCATTTGGGATCTCATTCATTTGGGATCTCATCCATCTGAGATCTCATTCATTTGGGATCTCATCCATTTGGGATCTCATCCATTTGGGATCTCATTCATTTGGGATCTCATCCATTTGGGATCTCATCCATTTGGGATCTTATTCATTTGGGATCTCATCCATTTGGGATCTCATTCATTTGGGATCTCATCCATCTGAGATCTCATTCATTTGGGATCTCATCCATTTGGGATCTTATTCATTTGGGATCTCATCCATTTGGGATCTCATCCATTTGGGATCTCATCCATTTGGGATCTCATCCATTTGGGATCTCATTCATTTGGGATCTCATCCATTTGGGATCTCATCCATTTGGGATCTCATTCATTTGGGATCTCATCCATTTGGGATCTCATTCATTTGGGATCTCATCCATTTGGGATCTCATCCATTTGGGATCTCATCCATTTGGGATCTCATCCATTTGGGATCTTATTCATTTGGGATCTCATCCATTTGGGATCTCATCCATCTGGGATCTCATCCATTTGGGATCTCATCCATTTGGGATCTCATCCATTTGGGATCTCATCCATTTGGGATCTCATCCATTTGGGATCTCATCCATTTGGGATCTTGTCGATTGAGGATTATAATGATTTGGGATCTTGTCCAATAGTGATCAAGTCGATTTGGGATTTTAACAAAATTAAAAAATCCTAATGGATTACCTTGATTTAATTCACATTGATTTAACAATAGCAAGCATTTTCAGCTGATTAAAACGCAGCCTTTAGTAATGAAGCTAGCTCGTATTTTGCGGAAATATTTTTGTGGAAAAGCTTAGCCAGTTCTTTTTTTAGAAGTTTTGCAGCGCCTCACAATCTGTCCACAATTTCCATCCAGAGAAAATTGCCACTAGAGGAAAATTCCTGTCAGGTTTGTAGAGTTAGAGAGAATATAAATGAGACCATGCATTTTTAATGGAATAATATTGTCGAAATTCAATTAATCATAAATGACAATGCATTTTCTCTTTTTTCTTGCAGCAACTAAATAATTAAACTATTTTTAAACTCTGAATCTCCTGTCTATTTGGCAAGCTTTAAACGACTTATTTTTGCTATCTCATCCATTATATGAGATAATAATGATCAAGAATGACCATTTTTGCTATGATCAAGAATGACCATTTTTGCTATGATCAAGAATGACCATTTTTGCTATGATCAAGAATGACCATTTTTGCTATGATCAAGAATGACCATTTTTGCTATGATCAAGAATGACCATTTTTGCTATCTCATCCATTATATGAGATAATAATGATCAAGAATGACCATTTTTGCTATGATCAAGAATGACCATTTTTGCTATGATCAAGAATGACCATTTTTGCTATGATCAAGAATGACCATTTTTGCTATGATCAAGAATGACCATTTTTGCTATGATCAAGAATGACCATTTTTGCTATGATCAAGAATGCTGTTTTTGCAATGATCAAGAATGCCGTTTTTGCTATGATCAAGAATGACCATTTCTGCTATGATCAAGAATGACCATTTTTGCTATGATCAAGAATGACCATTTTTGCCATGATCAAGAATGACCATTTTTGCTATGATCAAGAATGCTGTTTCTGCTATGATCAAGAATGCCGTTTTTGCTATGATCAAGAATTACCATTCCGCTATGATCAAGAATGATCATTCCGCTATGATCAAGAATGATCATTCCGCTATGATCAAGAATGATCATTCCGCTATGATCAAGAATTACCATTCCGCTATGATCAAGAATGACCATATTTGCTATGATCAAGAATGACCATTTTTGCTATGATCAAGAATGACCATTTTTGCTATGATCAAGAATGACCATTTTTGCTATGCTCAAGAATGACCATTTTTGCTATGCTCAAGAATGACCATTTTTGCTATGATCAAGAATGACCATTTTTGCTATGATCAAGAATGACCATTTTTGCTATGATCAAGACTGACCATTTTGCTATGATCAAGAATGACCATTTTTGCTATGATCAAGAATGACCATTTTTGCTATGATCAAGAATGACCATTTTTGCTATGATCAAGAATGACCATTTTTGCTATGCTCAAGAATGACCATTTTTGCTATGCTCAAGAATGACCATTTTTGCTATGATCAAGAATGACCATTTTTGCTATGATCAAGAATGACTAATGTGTTCACAAAGCAGCCATCTTTGAGTCTAGCCCTCGTCACTAAACTGGTCATCCGCAGCTGCAGTACCGGAAGCTCCGCCAGCTGACTTGCCTAGGCAACACCAGCGGATTTCGGGATGGCCTCACCGATGAGCTGTGCGAGGTCACTGACAAGAAAAGTCACAGCCTGGCTCACTGGGCAGTCATCTTTGAAAGGCGGTTCATACTCAAACACGTGCTGGACAAAAATCCCAAGGCCGTCAACTTGGTGGATTATGTACTCATGATGAGTTTCTTTTATACGAGTAATCGATTTCAAAATAATCTGTTAATTGAAAATATTTGTTTTTTTTATTTATTATTCATTTTTTAGTGCAATCGCAAAGCCATAGACTATTCTCAAGGTGCCGACGAGAAGTTTATGTACCAAAGCTTGCTGAGGGCAGGCGCAGTTGCTGACGAGCAGGCAAACGAGGTTGGCAGCTTAATTACCGTTGACACCAGCAAATTCCACCGAGCACATTCTAAATCCACCAGACACCTTCTAAATCCATTAAACACCTGTTGAATCCATCAGACACATTCTGATCTACAATTAAATCTAAATCTAAATCCATTAGACACTTTATAAGTCCATCAGACACATACTAAATCCATCAGACACATACTAAATCGATCAGACACATACTAAATCGATCAGACACATACTAAATCCATCAGACACATACTAAATCGATCAGACACATACTAAATCCATCAGCCACATACTAAATCCATCAGACACATACTAAATCGATCAGACACATACTAAATCCATCAGACACATACTAAATCCATCAGACACATACTAAATCGATCAGACATATACTAAATCCATCAGACACATACTAAATCCATCAGACACATACTAAATCGATCAGACATATACTAAATCCATCAGACATATACTAAATCCATCAGACACATACTAAATCGATCAGACACATACTAAATCCATCAGACACATACTAAATCGATCAGACACATACTAAATCCATCAGACACATACTAAATCTACCAGACACATACTAAATCCATCAGACACATTCTAAATCGATCAGACACATACTAAGTCCATCAGACACATACTAAATCCATCAGACACATACTAAATCTACCAGACACATACTAAATCCATCAGACACATTCTAAATCGATCAGACACATACTAAATCGATCAGACACATACTAAATCTACCAGACACATACTAAATCCATCAGACACATTCTAAATCGATCAGACACATACTAAATCGATCAGACACATACTAAATCCATCAGACACATTCTAAATCGATCAGACACATACTAAATCCATCAGACACATACTAAATACACCAAACACATTCTAAATCCATCAGACCCATTCTAAATCTGCCAGACACATACTAAATACACTTAGACACATTCTAAATCCATTAGACACCTGCTGAATCCATCAGACACATTCTGATATACAATCAAATCTAAATCTAAGTCCATCAGACACATACTAAATCCTTTAGACACATTCTAAATATACCAGACACATTCTAAATACACCAGACACATACTAAATACACCAGACACATACTAAATCCATCAGACACATTCTAAATCCTTTAGACACATTCTAAATATACCAGACACATACTAAATACACTTAGACACATTCAAAACACATCAGACGTCTCAACGCCCGGACGAGTCAGCGGCCACCAGAGCCTACTACCGGCAGGCCATACGAGCCGAGCGTCGGGACCCAGCCGTGTTTGCCTACAGCCTGCTGCTGCTGCATCTGGGCCTTCAGGACGCCGTTGTGCGAGACAATTCAACGGATTTGGACAGTCTTCTAGCTGAGGCCTGGCCAGATCAGCCGATAATCTTACTGGAGCAGCTGAACAGAATCTTCCCAAGGCAACCGCACAGATTTCCCAGTCTCATTGGCCTGTGCATTGAGCACGGACGAGAAGACCTGGGCTGCCGGCTGCTGGCTGCCGGCGTTCCGCCGCCATCCGATGTGAGTTTGAGTCGTCTCAAGAGCTATTGGGTCAGATGTGCAGCCGACAGCACAGTCGCAGCTATTGGGCGGCGCATCTGAAGGCTGCGTACAGCTGTTCAGTCCATGGACTGGGGGGACGCCGCACCCACCCTCAATTACCCCAGCTGGGTGAACTGAAGCGATGCAAAGTTAAGTGCCTTGCTAAAGGGCACAAATTTTTCCAGTGGAGTCGGGAATCGAACCCCCGACCTTCAAGTCGTGAGTCCGACGCTCTTACCATTCACCCAGCTGAAAATGTTTACCAGGAGTAGCTGGGGGTGGAAATTAGGGCGGCTGATGCGGCCTCTCCAGTCCATGGACCGAACAGCTGTACACGGCGTTTGGAAATTCCTTTGAATTACTGTTTGTAAAAACTGTACAACTGTACAAATCCCAATTCCTTCGACCTTCGACTGCCACGCGCCCGCAGCCGTCGAGGCCGGCCAATGGCGGCCCTGCCGAGCGCCTGGAGCAGCGCGCCCGAGAATCCGGTTTGAACCGGTTGGCAGACGAAATTGTTCGCATACGCCAGGCCGCAGCGGCAGCGGACGGCGCCGCGTTGGCTGGCGCCCATCTGCCTGGCGACTTCGCCGACGAGGTTGGCACGATTCTGTCTGTTGACACCGTCGACACCTTCGCTGTGCCAGCAGCTGCACAACAGCCGGGCAAGACAAAGCAGCAGAAGCAGCATCAGGGCAAGGGAGGGAAATCCAAAGGTGGAAGGAAAGCCGCAGCTGGCAAAGGCAAAGCGGAAGAATCCGGAGGCAGTGAAGTCTGTACAATGCTCTAAAAGTGCGTAATGTTGCAGACCAATTAGAGAAAAACTTATCCGGTTCCATTTAATTGAAAGCTTTCACTTTTTGTTTGCCCCAATATAAAGCCTGTCGGATTAATTAGCTCGTTTTAAAGAAAGCAATAAATTAGCACTTACTTGACCATGCCATCCGTGCAGACCCAGACCCACCCTAGACATTCCCCGCACCACGTGACCCTGCCATCCACGCAGCCCCAGCATCACCCTAGACATTCCTCACACCACGTGACCCTGCCATCCACGCAGACCCAGACCCAACCTAGACATTCCCCGCACCACGTGACCCTGCCATCCACGCAGCCCCAGCATCACCCTAGACATTCCTCACACCACGTGACCCTGCCATCCACGCAGACCCAGACCCAACCTAGACATTCCCCGCACCACGTGACCCTGCCATCCACGCAGCCCCAGCATCACCCTAGACATTCCTCACACCACGTGACCCTGCCATCCACGCAGCCCCAGCATCACCCTAGACATTCCTCACACCACGTGACCCTGCCACCCGCGCAGCCCCAGCATCACCCTAGACATTCCTCACACCACGTGACCCTGCCATCCACGCAGCCCCAGCATCACCCTAGACATTCCTCACACCACGTGACCCTGCCACCCGCGCAGCCCCAGCATCACCCTAGACATTCCTCACACCACGTGACCCTGCCATCCACGCAGCCCCAGCATCACCCTAGACATTCCTCACACCACGTGACCCTGCCACCCGCGCAGCCCCAGCATCACCCTAGACATTCCTCACACCACGTGACCCTGCCACCCGCGCAGCCCCAGCATCACCCTAGACATTCCTCACACCACGTGACCCTGCCACCCGCGCAGCCCCAGCATCACCCTAGACATTCCTCACACCACGTGACTCTGCCACCCGCGCAGCCCCACCCCCCACCTCAGATATTTTAACGCTGTTAATTCCTAAATTGTGACGAAGCTTCAGGTACGAAGCCTCATGACAATGGCTTGCTTAGAAATTATTTTCGCCTATTTAAAGCCTGTCTTTTCGTTGCTCTTTAAAACAACAGATTTTTTGTTATTGATTTCAAGTCAAAGAGATTTTAATTTTTTTAAGCTAGAGCATAGAATGACTAAAATCGTTATTTCCGCAGAGACGTTTATATGAAGAGATCTGCTTGCTTTGCACTAATTACTGAAATTATTCTTAATTGGTATTCGATACATCCAAGAATTTCATTAATTCTTCAGGACTGAAGTGGCTACAGTGCTTTACATTTTTGGTAAATAAAATAAATATTTTTGCACACTATTGTGCAAAAAATGCCTGAATAAACATTTTCCCTCTGATGACAACCTGTAATTTTTAAATCATGTGGTTGAAGTTAAGATTATTAATGCAAATCATGCTTCTACACTTAATGAAGTGTCGCATCCATTAAAAAATGATGCACTATAAACTAACCTCATGACGGCCGCCTAATAAAATTCCTCGATACGCCTTTCCTAGGCCTACCTCATAGGACACCCACCCCACGCCATTCGCCACCCATCTAAAATCCACCCCACGCCATTCGTAACCCATCTGGCATCCACCCACGTCTTTCCTACTCTATCTAACACCCACCCCATGCCTTTCGTACCCCATCTAGAACCCACCCCATGCCTTTCGTACCCCATCTAGAACCCACCCCACGCCTTTCCTATCCCATCTGACACCCACCCCACGCCTTTCGTACCCCCATCTGACACCCACCCCACGCCTTTCCTATCCCATCTGACACCCACCCCACGCCTTTCGTACCCCCCCATCTGACACCCACCCCACGAATTTCCAACCCACAGGACACCCATCTCACGCCACAGATTACTCACTAGTTGTAAGAGACGATAAGCAAAACAATTTTTATGAAACTGCCTAAAAACTTTATTTGATGTTTCAGCTTATCTTACTAAAACAAACTTACGGAAGCCAGCACGTTCTAACTAGTTGAGTTCTGGTTAAAAGTAATTTCTAAAAGTGAGCAAATAGGCAACACACGACTTGTTCTCGGAAAAAAATATTTTTACAATGTTCTTGCAGCAGCAATAAAAAGTACATTTCTACAGGAGCACCAGCTCTAATGGCCTCAGAAACAAAAAAGAAAACGAAAAACTTAACTACAAGCGTACATAGACGCAGTAAATGAGCATTTTTAACAGTAGAACCAGCTAGCTTTATGGCACACAATTGTTAGCATAAAAAGTCAAATTAATCGATACACTCAAAAGCTACTAAAATAAAGAAAGTATTTTTACATCATATCACAGTGGTTCGGGTTTCTAACTGTGCAGTTTTCAAAATAAGCAAAGGCAAAATACGAGCACTCAAAGCTTCCAAAAATTAATTCCGGAAAAAATTGTCACAACGAAACGAAAAAACTGGAAACGCTAAAATTTAATTCGAAAACACCTTCGCACTTTAGTTAAAAAATAAAGCTAGAAGTAAACGTCAAATTACGAAAACTTAACAGTGCGTTAAAACTTGAAAGATAACTGTTTGTAACCATCAAAGTGCAACATTGATTAGCAGACAATTTCGTAAATCTTTCAGAAAATTCATAGTAATAAGCAACACCTTTATCATATTTTTTAAGTCAGTAAATGAGTAAATTTTATAAATACGAGATAAGATTTCGTAAAAATAAATAAATAAATATGAGCAAATTCAATTGAGTTTCCGTACCTTTCGCCGACCTTGCATTTAATAAAACTATTACCTGTACATCCAAGCAATTCAAAATATGTAATTTCAATCAGACACTAAGAATTTTATTTATGGATTCTATAAATAGCAACCCGCTTAAATGTACTATATAATGTGCTAAAATAGCACCAAATTGTACTCTAAATAATATCACGCAAGCATGGCGTGTCAGTTGACCTTCAAATGAACCCTCATTGACTTTTGATTGGCTCTGCATAACTTAGCCTAGCTCTTTCTTTGTTAACATCCTGAGAATCTTCAAGTGCAACGTAATAAAATGTACTTAAAAATGTCCCTTTATAATAATCAAAAGTGCATAAAAGCAATAAATAACTCGTATACGCGTCCTAATCTAACTTGTAACACTTGCAACTACAGCTCGCCCTGAGACCGGGGGCTGTTCATGAGACTGTTTAGTCCGGCGCGCGCTTCCTCCAGATTAATTCGAGCCTGGTGCAGCATTTCGGCGGAGGCACTGCGGGCAGCAAGGTGACGTTTTGGGTGGCTTAAAATCGGACGAAAGTCTGAAAAACTTGAAAATACATTCAATTTTCTGACAAACATGTAGACAACAGGTGACTCCAATATGTTGTCATTGTGTTTGTACGGTTAAGGGATCCTGTTTAACACGTCGGGCGTCGTGTCTAACAGGTATGACGTCATGTCTAACAGATAATGCGCCTTCTCTAACATGTAAAGTGTCGTGCCTAACAGGTAATGAGTCCTATCTAACAGATAATGCGTCCTGTCCAAACAGGTAAAGTGTCATGTATAACACGTAAAGGTTCGTATCTAACAGACAAGGCATTGTGTCAAACAAGGTAAGGCGTCCTTTCTCGGAAGTAAGGCATTCCGTTTAACAGATAAGGTGTCGTGTCTAACAGGTAATGCATAGTGTCTAACAGGTAAGGTCAGACGTCGTGTCTAACAGGTAAGACGTCATGTCCAACAGGTGGGTAAATTCACCTGTTTGTGGGCTCCATGTTGCGTGGCCTATCAACAGGCACCTGCATCTGCCTGTAGCTTTGCCGAAGTTGTCGCAGGTCCTCGTCCACGCTCTGCGCAAAGTTCAGTGGCAAATATAAAAAAATTAATGTGAGAGTTTAGCATATTAATTCGCGTTCTGAATAAAATTTCGTCTCTCAAAACAATTAGTTCAAAAAGAAATGTTTGCAGTTGTCAAATTTTAATGTGAATTTTAGTATATTTACAATTACATGCATCTGGCTAACTCAAACTAGATTCGTTAGTTACTGCAAAAGCTACAAATATATGAAGAACAAATGCTATTGCAATCCGAATCGCAATTGGATTGTAGAATTAAAGGAAAATTTAATTTAAAAAAGCTACGACGGTTAATGAAACGACTATGTGTCTGACTCTAGCACTAATGGTATTGAGTTCGAATCCGTGCCTAAGAATCAACAGTTTGACTGTTGGCGATGAGAAATTCAGGGCAGATGTACACACCTGTGTGACTTAATGAGCGCGTGTGGGTCGTCATATCATACACCGGTGTCCGCAGCTCATTACTGTTTTGTTAGAATTTAGTGCAAAGTTGTTAGCGCTAGGACAACCAAGAACAAAATCAGCAGGTATTCTAAGGCCGACAGATGTGAAAAAAGTTTGTTCTTGAATTTTGTGTGTTCGGAGCAAATAAAAATGTTCAAGGTAGGTTGTTCTACTGTTAATGGTTCGTACGTTAAGTCCTCAATCTTATTTTTGAAGAACAAACAGTTTTATTAAGTAGACTTTAGTTCAAACGTCTCTGCACATGTTAATGATCAAGACTTGGTTGTTAATATTTTGTTAGTCAATTCTGTTTTTCAATTTCCGATCGCATTGCGCTAAGTCAGCGCTGACAAAACCTACACGCGGCTGCAGCTGTCCCCTGTTTCTGTTGGCTGTCACCAGAGCCGACGCCACAATCTGGCAGTTAATTTTATATGGGCACAATGCGGTCACAAACGTTGGGTCATGATACAATTATGCAATTTTTTCAGTACCTCCCAAATTATTCAACCAATCACCATGAAAATCCTGACAACTGGTTAACATTTTCCGCTCTATCCGATGACAGAACTTCCAGAATCACAAAACATCAGCTTCGTCGATATATTCAACGATTCTCGTCGGGGCGGCTGGTGACAAGAACCACAAAAGACATACTTTTTCAGCTCACAAAATTTCATAATGTAATCATGTCAATTTTTTCAGATGGTGGAGTTAGTAGGCAGTGGGTATTTGAAATACCCCGGTGGTTTTTTCCCAGGGGGAAAATAGTGGTCTTACTACTGTTAACTATTTAGCTAGATTGAAAGCAACAGAAAATGTTGGCTGTAACGTAGCTGAAGCGTAAATCAATTAGGAGCAACGATAGCAAGCATTCAAGCTATCAATCAGTCTTGCGAATATGAAATGTACAAAGCAAATAATTGGCATGAATTTAGACATAAATATGTCGCCAGTAAAGAAAGAAGTAATCTCATCGCGGAAATGCTTCTAAACAAGCTCCTCACGACCTGAAGAAACTCACCTGGCTGATTCGAGCCGAGCGATTCAGCGCATCCAAGGCAGACTCAGTCCGGATGGCCGGCCGGCCTTCCCTGTCCAGATAGGAACCCGCTGCGGCCGCTGGACGACGTGGCAGTCGCGGAGGTCGCGGAACTGCTGCTGCTGGCGAAGCTGAAGCTCCAGGTGTTGATCTCGGCGATTGGCGGTAATCCTCGACACTGGCGGAGGAGCCGGACCGCGCATATTCGGGTACAGTGGTCGCTGATGATGTCGGAGCGGCTGTCGTAGCCGATGCGGTGGCCTGGGGCACTGAAGCTCCCTGAACGATGTTCGGTCGTAGAAGCTTGCTCCGCTCGGCAGTCAGCTTGCGAGCGAGCTCGGACGCACCGGAGCCGCTGGCGGACGCGCGCGACCCTGCCATTTGGCACTGCGCAAGCAGCCGGGTGGACTCCAGCTGAGAATTAGCGAACTGGCGCTCGCGCTTGAACATTTCCATCTGGGTGCGAAATTCTTCATTGCGAATCTCCGTTCTCACCTGGCTGCCGCGAGGTGGAATCGGCTGCTGGCCTGCAGACGTAGTAGAATGAGTTTGGGTTGGTGGTGGACGCGAGCGCGCCGGAGCTCGGTGTACAGTTGTGCGCACAGAAGCGGCAACTTCGATGTTGCGCTGCGACATCTCTGGCTGTGGCTCCGGAGACGAAGGTCGTGATTGCTCCGGTGAACTATCAACTGTCGCCAGAAGCAGATCAGTTTGACCACGGATGTAGTTTAGCTGCGCCTCAACCATCTCCTCCCAGGTGCGGCATCGGTTGAGGTCCAACATGATTAGATCTCTCACAAACCGATCCGATCGAGGAGTGCCCGTCTCAGCATCAGTGGACACGGAAATTTCCCTAGTGCGGCGCTGAGGAACCTGAGGTTGGGCAGCATCCCTGGGCCTGCCAACAACCAAGGCGTCGATGTGTTCTACAGAACGCGATCGAACCAGCTGAGATTCAGAGCCACTAAGTGATGGCGGCAGGCGAGCGAGATCACGAGAAGATTGCGACTGCCGCTCGCTGAAGGGCTGACAACTATTAGGAACAGACAAGGAGACCGGATCGGCCGCCGTAGTCTCATCAGAATCAGCCAGGCTATCCGGAATGGATAAGGCAGGAACCATTCGTGACGGCTCCGAGACCCCGTCAGGCACGGAAGCGAACGATGTCCGCCTGGTGGTATCGACAGGCAGATTTTGCATAGACTGGGACAACCGCGTCGCATCCTCCCACTGTTCATTCTCATCACGAACGGCAGGTGAATCTGTTTGGGTAGCAGACTCAACTAAGGGCATCCTAAGTGCAGGAACAAGTAAAGAATATGTTTGAAGACTCGCAACAGACGGAATGTGAACCGGGTCGACCGCATTCGCAGCACGGTCCATCACGGCCTCACTCGGGCATTTCACCTCCTTGACGGCTTGGGCCACCTTGCCCAGAGCGTCTAGCTGCTCAGCCGTCATCGTGTCGCCGGCCTTCTTGCTCTCCAGGGCGCTCAGCACTGCCAGAGCGGAACTAGCGTCTGCTTCACTAATTCCGAGGCTCTCCGGATTCTCTTCCAGAACCTTCTTCATGGCTTCACTGCTGGCAGCGAGATCTTCGGCCTGCTTTTCACTCAGCTTCTTGTCTTTGCCGTCGCCAGCGAGACAAGACAGCGCCTTCAGTTTGCTGGCTGCCTGGCCGACCTCTTCCACAGCGGCGTCCTTCTCTGCCTCACTCGGCGACTTGGACGACTCGGCTTCCTTCTTTTTCGTCTTGTCAGTCTTCTTCTTTTTTTTGGAGAGCTGAGCGAGCGCCAAGCCGAGCTGCTTCTTTTCAGCGTCCGACAGAGCGTCCAACGGCTTGTCCTTGACGCTGTGTAGCAGCGCTGCAAGCACTGCCTTTTCCTCCTCGCTGAGTCCACTGTCACCAGAAGCGAGCACGTCATCGATCGCATTCACTGCCTCACTGACCGCATTTCGCTCGGATTCAGTTAGTTCGGCAGCCCTGCTTCCGCGACGCTTCAGCACGTTCTCAGCCAGCTTTAATGCGTCTCGAGCGTTCTCATCTAGACCGGCCTTCTCTGCAGCACTCTTCTCTAATGGACCATCCGATGCCTTTTGCAGTGCATCTCTCAGAGCGGCCTGCTCCTCTGGAGTCAGTGCAACAGTCTTGCCACTCTGCTCGGCGTCCTCCACCTTCTTCATCGCCTGAGCCAATGCACCTGTCTCGTCAGCAGCAGCGTCTAGGGACTTCTGAAGGGCTTTAGCAATGCCCTTTGCCGTCTCGGCGTCGACCTGTCCGTCCGTCTTCGCCAGATCCGACAGCGCCTCCTTGCTTGCATCAGCCTGCTTCACCTGCTCTAGGCTCTCCTCGACGGCCTTGGCTACCTTGCCCAGAGCGTCTAGCTGCTCAGCCGTCATCGTGTCGCCGGCCTTCTTGCTCTCCAGGGCGCTCAGCACTGCCAGAGCGGAACTAGCGTCTGCTTCACTAATTCCGAGGCTCTCCGGATTCTCTTCCAGAACCTTCTTCAAGGCTTCACTGCTGGCAGCGAGATCTTCGGCCTGCTTTTCACTCAGCTTCTTGTCTTTGCCGTCGCCAGCGAGCCAAGACAGCGCCTTCAGTTTGCTGGCTGCCTGGCCGACCTCTTCCACAGCGGCGTCCTTCTCTGCCTCACTCGGCGACTTGGACGACTCGGCTTCCTTCTTTTTCGTCTTGACAGTCTTCTTCTTTTTCTTGGAGAGCTGAGCGAGCGCCTTGCCGAGCTGCTTCTTTTCAGCGTCCGACAGAGCGTCCAACGGCTTGTCCTTGACGCTGTGTAGCAGCGCTGCAAGCACTGCCTTTTCCTCCTCGCTGAGTCCACTGTCACCAGAAGCGAGCACGTCATCAATCGCATTCACTGCCTCACTGACCGCATTTCGCTCGGATTCAGTTAGTCCGGCAGCCTTGCTTCCGCGACGCTTCAGCACGTTCTCAGCCAGCTTTAATGCGTCTCGAGCGTTCTCATCTAGACCGGCCTTCTCTGCAGCACTCTTCTCTAATGGACCATCCGATGCCTTTTGCAGTGCATCTCTCAGAGCGGCCTGCTCCTCTGGAGTCAGTGCAACAGTCTTGCCACTCTGCTCGGCGTCCTCCACCTTCTTCATCGCCTGAGCCAATGCACCTGTCTCGTCAGCAGCAGCGTCTAGGGACTTCTGAAGGGCTTTAGCAATGCCCTTTGCCGTCTCGGCGTCGACCTGTCCGTCCGTCTTCGCCAGATCCGACAGCGCGTCCTTGCTTGCATCAGCATGCTTCACCTGCTCTAGGCTCTCCTCGACGGCCTTGGCTACCTTGCCCAGAGCGTCTAGCTGCTCAGCCGTCATCGTGTCGCCGGCCTTCTTGCTCTCCAGGGCGCTCAGCACTGCCAGAGCGGAACTAGCGTCTGCTTCACTAATTCCGAGGCTCTCCGGATTCTCTTCCAGAACCTTCTTCATGGCTTCACTGCTGGCAGCGAGATCTTCGGCCTGCTTTTCACTCAGCTTCTTGTCTTTGCCGTCGCCAGCGAGACAAGACAGCGCCTTCAGTTTGCTGGCTGCCTGGCCGACCTCTTCCACAGCGGCGTCCTTCTCTGCCTCACTCGGCGACTTGGACGACTCGGCTTCCTTCTTTTTCGTCTTGTCAGTCTTCTTCTTTTTCTTGGAGAGCTGAGCGAGCGCCTTGCCGAGCTGCTTCTTTTCAGCGTCCGACAGAGCGTCCAACGGCTTGTCCTTGACGCTGTGTAGCAGCGCTGCAAGCACTGCCTTTTCCTCCTCGCTGAGTCCACTGTCACCAGAAGCGAGCACGTCATCGATCGCATTCACTGCCTCACTGACCGCATTTCGCTCGGATTCAGTTAGTTCGGCAGCCCTGCTTCCGCGACGCTTCAGCACGTTCTCAGCCAGCTTTAATGCGTCTCGAGCGTTCTCATCTAGACCGGCCTTCTCTGCAGCACTCTTCTCTAATGGACCATCCGATGCCTTTTGCAGTGCATCTCTCAGAGCGGCCTGCTCCTCTGGAGTCAGTGCAACAGTCTTGCCACTCTGCTCGGCGTCCTCCACCTTCTTCATCGCCTGAGCCAATGCACCTGTCTCGTCAGCAGCAGCGTCTAGGGACTTCTGAAGGGCTTTAGCAATGCCCTTTGCCGTCTCGGCGTCGACCTGTCCGTCCGTCTTCGCCAGATCCGACAGCGCCTCCTTGCTTGCATCAGCCTGCTTCACCTGCTCTAGGCTGTCCTTGACGGCTTGGGCCACCATGCCCAGAGCGTCTAGCTGCTCAGCCGTCATCGTGTCGCCGGCCTTCTTGCTCTCCAGGGCGCTCAGCACTGCCAGAGCGGAACTAGCGTCTGCTTCACTAATTCCGAGGCTCTCCGGATTCTCTTCCAGAACCTTCTTCATGGCTTCACTGCTGGCAGCGAGATCTTCGGCCTGCTTTTCACTCAGCTTCTTGTCTTTGCCGTCGCCAGCGAGATAAGACAGCGCCTTCAGTTTGCTGGCTGCCTGGCCGACCTCTTCCACAGCGGCGTCCTTCTCTGCCTCACTCGGCGACTTGGACGACTCGGCTTCCTTCTTTTTCGTCTTGTCAGTCTTCTTCTTTTTCTTGGAGAGCTGAGCGAGCGCCTTGCCGAGCTGCTTCTTTTCAGCGTCCGACAGAGCGTCCAACGGCTTGTCCTTGACGCTGTGTAGCAGCGCTGCAAGCACTGCCTTTTCCTCCTCGCTGAGTCCACTGTCACCAGAAGCGAGCACGTCATCGATCGCATTCACTGCCTCACTGACCGCATTTCGCTCGGATTCAGTTAGTTCGGCAGCCTTGCTTCCGCGACGCTTCAGCACGTTCTCAGCCAGCTTTAATGCGTCTCGAGCGTTCTCATCTAGACCGGCCTTCTCTGCAGCACTCTTCTCTAATGGACCATCCGATGCCTTTTGCAGTGCATCTCTCAGAGCGGCCTGCTCCTCTGGAGTCAGTGCAACAGTCTTGCCACTCTGCTCGGCGTCCTCCACCTTCTTCATGGCCTGAGCCAATGCACCTGTCTCGTCAGCAGCAGCGTCTAGGGACTTCTGAAGGGCTTTAGCAATGCCCTTTGCCGTCTCGGCGTCGACCTGTCCGTCCGTCTTCGCCAGATCCGACAGCGCCTCCTTGCTTGCATCAGCCTGCTTCACCTGCTCTAGGCTCTCCTCGACGGCCTTGGCTACCTTGCCCAGAGCGTCTAGCTGCTCAGCCGTCATCGTGTCGCCGGCCTTCTTGCTCTCCAGGGCGCTCAGCACTGCCAGAGCGGAACTAGCGTCTGCTTCACTAATTCCGAGGCTCTCCGGATTCTCTTCCAGAACCTTCTTCAAGGCTTCACTGCTGGCAGCGAGATCTTCGGCCTGCTTTTCACTCAGCTTCTTGTCTTTGCCGTCGCCAGCGAGCCAAGACAGCGCCTTCAGTTTGCTGGCTGCCTGGCCGACCTCTTCCACAGCGGCGTCCTTCTCTGCTTCACTCGGCGACTTGGACGACTCGGCTTCCTTCTTTTTCGTCTTGTCAGTCTTCTTCTTTTTCTTGGAGAGCTGAGCGAGCGCCTTGCCGAGCTGCTTCTTTTCAGCGTCCGACAGAGCGTCCAACGGCTTGTCCTTGACGCTGTGTAGCAGCGCTGCAAGCACTGCCTTTTCCTCCTCGCTGAGTCCACTGTCACCAGAAGCGAGCACGTCATCAATCGCATTCACTGCCTCACTGACCGCATTTCGCTCGGATTCAGTTAGTCCGGCAGCCTTGCTTCCGCGACGCTTCAGCACGTTCTCAGCCAGCTTTAATGCGTCTCGAGCGTTCTCATCTAGACCGGCCTTCTCTGCAGCACTCTTCTCTAATGGACCATCCGATGCCTTTTGCAGTGCATCTCTCAGAGCGGCCTGCTCCACTGGAGTCAGTGCAACAGTCTTGCCACTCTGCTCGGCGTCCTCCACCTTCTTCATCGCCTGAGCCAATGCACCTGTCTCGTCAGCAGCAGCGTCTAGGGACTTCTGAAGGGCTTTAGCAATGCCCTTTGCCGTCTCGGCGTCGACCTGTCCGTCCGTCTTCGCCAGATCCGACAGCGCCTTCTTGCTTGCATCAGCCTGCTTCACCTGCTCTAGGCTCTCCTCGACGGCCTTGGCTACCTTGCCCAGAGCGTCTAGCTGCTCAGCCGTCATCGTGTCGCCGGCCTTCTTGCTCTCCAGGGCGCTCAGCACTGCCAGAGCGGAACTAGCGTCTGCTTCACTAATTCCGAGGCTCTCCGGATTCTCTTCCAGAACCTTCTTCAAGGCTTCACTGCTGGCAGCGAGATCTTCGGCCTGCTTTTCACTCAGCTTCTTGTCTTTGCCGTCGCCAGCGAGCCAAGACAGCGCCTTCAGTTTGCTGGCTGCCTGGCCGACCTCTTCCACAGCGGCGTCCTTCTCTGCCTCACTCGGCGACTTGGACGACTCGGCTTCCTTCTTTTTCGTCTTGTCAGTCTTCTTCTTTTTCTTGGAGAGCTGAGCGAGCGCCTTGCCGAGCTGCTTCTTTTCAGCGTCCGACAGAGCGTCCAACGGCTTGTCCTTGACGCTGTGTAGCAGCGCTGCAAGCACTGCCTTTTCCTCCTCGCTGAGTCCACTGTCACCAGAAGCGAGCACGTCATCGATCGCATTCACTGCCTCACTGACCGCATTTCGCTCGGATTCAGTTAGTTCGGCAGCCTTGCTTCCGCGACGCTTCAGCACGTTCTCAGCCAGCTTTAATGCGTCTCGAGCGTTCTCATCTAGACCGGCCTTCTCTGCAGCACTCTTCTCTAATGGACCATCCGATGCCTTTTGCAGTGCATCTCTCAGAGCGGCCTGCTCCTCTGGAGTCAGTGCAACAGTCTTGCCACTCTGCTCGGCGTCCTCCACCTTCTTCATCGCCTGAGCCAATGCACCTGTCTCGTCAGCAGCAGCGTCTAGGGACTTCTGAAGGGCTTTAGCAATGCCCTTTGCCGTCTCGGCGTCGACCTGTCCGTCCGTCTTCGCCAGATCCGACAGCGCCTCCTTGCTTGCATCAGCCTGCTTCACCTGCTCTAGGCTCTCCTCGACGGCCTTGGCTACCTTGCCCAGAGCGTCTAGCTGCTCAGCCGTCATCGTGTCGCCGGCCTTCTTGCTCTCCAGGGCGCTCAGCACTGCCAGAGCGGAACTAGCGTCTGCTTCACTAATTCCGAGGCTCTCCGGATTCTCTTCCAGAACCTTCTTCAAGGCTTCACTGCTGGCAGCGAGATCTTCGGCCTGCTTTTCACTCAGCTTCTTGTCTTTGCCGTCGCCAGCGAGCCAAGACAGCGCCTTCAGTTTGCTGGCTGCCTGGCCGACCTCTTCCACAGCGGCGTCCTTCTCTGCCTCACTCGGCGACTTGGACGACTCGGCTTCCTTCTTTTTCGTCTTGTCAGTCTTCTTCTTTTTCTTGGAGAGCTGAGCGAGCGCCTTGCCGAGCTGCTTCTTTTCAGCGTCCGACAGAGCGTCCAACGGCTTGTCCTTGACGCTGTGTAGCAGCGCTGCAAGCACTGCCTTTTCCTCCTCGCTGAGTCCACTGTCACCAGAAGCGAGCACGTCATCAATCGCATTCACTGCCTCACTGACCGCATTTCGCTCGGATTCAGTTAGTCCGGCAGCCTTGCTTCCGCGACGCTTCAGCACGTTCTCAGCCAGCTTTAATGCGTCTCGAGCGTTCTCATCTAGACCGGCCTTCTCTGCAGCACTCTTCTCTAATGGACCATCCGATGCCTTTTGCAGTGCATCTCTCAGAGCGGCCTGCTCCTCTGGAGTCAGTGCAACAGTCTTGCCACTCTGCTCGGCGTCCTCCACCTTCTTCATCGCCTGAGCCAATGCACCTGTCTCGTCAGCAGCAGCGTCTAGGGACTTCTGAAGGGCTTTAGCAATGCCCTTTGCCGTCTCGGCGTCGACCTGTCCGTCCGTCTTCGCCAGATCCGACAGCGCCTCCTTGCTTGCATCAGCCTGCTTCACCTGCTCTAGGCTCTCCTCGACGGCCTTGGCTACCTTGCCCAGAGCGTCTAGCTGCTCAGCCGTCATCGTGTCGCCGGCCTTCTTGCTCTCCAGGGCGCTCAGCACTGCCAGAGCGGAACTAGCGTCTGCTTCACTAATTCCGAGGCTCTCCGGATTCTCTTCCAGAACCTTCTTCAAGGCTTCACTGCTGGCAGCGAGATCTTCGGCCTGCTTTTCACTCAGCTTCTTGTCTTTGCCGTCGCCAGCGAGCCAAGACAGCGCCTTCAGTTTGCTGGCTGCCTGGCCGACCTCTTCCACAGCGGCGTCCTTCTCTGCCTCACTCGTCGACTTGGACGACTCGGCTTCCTTCTTTTTCGTCTTGTCAGTCTTCTTCTTTTTCTTGGAGAGCTGAGCGAGCGCCTTGCCGAGCTGCTTCTTTTCAGCGTCCGACAGAGCGTCCAACGGCTTGTCCTTGACGCTGTGTAGCAGCGCTGCAAGCACTGCCTTTTCCTCCTCGCTGAGTCCACTGTCACCAGAAGCGAGCACGTCATCGATCGCATTCACTGCCTCACTGACCGCATTTCGCTCGGATTCAGTTAGTTCGGCAGCCTTGCTTCCGCGACGCTTCAGCACGTTCTCAGCCAGCTTTAATGCGTCTCGAGCGTTCTCATCTAGACCGGCCTTCTCTGCAGCACTCTTCTCTAATGGACCATCCGATGCCTTTTGCAGTGCATCTCTCAGAGCGGCCTGCTCCTCTGGAGTCAGTGCAACAGTCTTGCCACTCTGCTCGGCGTCCTCCACCTTCTTCATGGCCTGAGCCAATGCACCTGTCTCGTCAGCAGCAGCGTCTAGGGACTTCTGAAGGGCTTTAGCAATGCCCTTTGCCGTCTCGGCGTCGACCTGTCCGTCCGTCTTCGCCAGATCCGACAGCGCCTCCTTGCTTGCATCAGCCTGCTTCACCTGCTCTAGGCTCTCCTCGACGGCCTTGGCTACCTTGCCCAGAGCGTCTAGCTGCTCAGCCGTCATCGTGTCGCCGGCCTTCTTGCTCTCCAGGGCGCTCAGCACTGCCAGAGCGGAACTAGCGTCTGCTTCACTAATTCCGAGGCTCTCCGGATTCTCTTCCAGAACCTTCTTCAAGGCTTCACTGCTGGCAGCGAGATCTTCGGCCTGCTTTTCACTCAGCTTCTTGTCTTTGCCGTCGCCAGCGAGCCAAGACAGCGCCTTCAGTTTGCTGGCTGCCTGGCCGACCTCTTCCACAGCGGCGTCCTTCTCTGCTTCACTCGGCGACTTGGACGACTCGGCTTCCTTCTTTTTCGTCTTGTCAGTCTTCTTCTTTTTCTTGGAGAGCTGAGCGAGCGCCTTGCCGAGCTGCTTCTTTTCAGCGTCCGACAGAGCGTCCAACGGCTTGTCCTTGACGCTGTGTAGCAGCGCTGCAAGCACTGCCTTTTCCTCCTCGCTGAGTCCACTGTCACCAGAAGCGAGCACGTCATCAATCGCATTCACTGCCTCACTGACCGCATTTCGCTCGGATTCAGTTAGTCCGGCAGCCTTGCTTCCGCGACGCTTCAGCACGTTCTCAGCCAGCTTTAATGCGTCTCGAGCGTTCTCATCTAGACCGGCCTTCTCTGCAGCACTCTTCTCTAATGGACCATCCGATGCCTTTTGCAGTGCATCTCTCAGAGCGGCCTGCTCCACTGGAGTCAGTGCAACAGTCTTGCCACTCTGCTCGGCGTCCTCCACCTTCTTCATCGCCTGAGCCAATGCACCTGTCTCGTCAGCAGCAGCGTCTAGGGACTTCTGAAGGGCTTTAGCAATGCCCTTTGCCGTCTCGGCGTCGACCTGTCCGTCCGTCTTCGCCAGATCCGACAGCGCCTCCTTGCTTGCATCAGCCTGCTTCACCTGCTCTAGGCTCTCCTCGACGGCCTTGGCTACCTTGCCCAGAGCGTCTAGCTGCTCAGCCGTCATCGTGTCGCCGGCCTTCTTGCTCTCCAGGGCGCTCAGCACTGCCAGAGCGGAACTAGCGTCTGCTTCACTAATTCCGAGGCTCTCCGGATTCTCTTCCAGAACCTTCTTCAAGGCTTCACTGCTGGCAGCGAGATCTTCGGCCTGCTTTTCACTCAGCTTCTTGTCTTTGCCGTCGCCAGCGAGCCAAGACAGCGCCTTCAGTTTGCTGGCTGCCTGGCCGACCTCTTCCACAGCGGCGTCCTTCTCTGCCTCACTCGGCGACTTGGACGACTCGGCTTCCTTCTTTTTCGTCTTGTCAGTCTTCTTCTTTTTCTTGGAGAGCTGAGCGAGCGCCTTGCCGAGCTGCTTCTTTTCAGCGTCCGACAGAGCGTCCAACGGCTTGTCCTTGACGCTGTGTAGCAGCGCTGCAAGCACTGCCTTTTCCTCCTCGCTGAGTCCACTGTCACCAGAAGCGAGCACGTCATCGATCGCATTCACTGCCTCACTGACCGCATTTCGCTCGGATTCAGTTAGTTCGGCAGCCTTGCTTCCGCGACGCTTCAGCACGTTCTCAGCCAGCTTTAATGCGTCTCGAGCGTTCTCATCTAGACCGGCCTTCTCTGCAGCACTCTTCTCTAATGGACCATCCGATGCCTTTTGCAGTGCATCTCTCAGAGCGGCCTGCTCCTCTGGAGTCAGTGCAACAGTCTTGCCACTCTGCTCGGCGTCCTCCACCTTCTTCATCGCCTGAGCCAATGCACCTGTCTCGTCAGCAGCAGCGTCTAGGGACTTCTGAAGGGCTTTAGCAATGCCCTTTGCCGTCTCGGCGTCGACCTGTCCGTCCGTCTTCGCCAGATCCGACAGCGCCTCCTTGCTTGCATCAGCCTGCTTCACCTGCTCTAGGCTCTCCTCGACGGCCTTGGCTACCTTGCCCAGAGCGTCTAGCTGCTCAGCCGTCATCGTGTCGCCGGCCTTCTTGCTCTCCAGGGCGCTCAGCACTGCCAGAGCGGAACTAGCGTCTGCTTCACTAATTCCGAGGCTCTCCGGATTCTCTTCCAGAACCTTCTTCAAGGCTTCACTGCTGGCAGCGAGATCTTCGGCCTGCTTTTCACTCAGCTTCTTGTCTTTGCCGTCGCCAGCGAGCCAAGACAGCGCCTTCAGTTTGCTGGCTGCCTGGCCGACCTCTTCCACAGCGGCGTCCTTCTCTGCCTCACTCGGCGACTTGGACGACTCGGCTTCCTTCTTTTTCGTCTTGTCAGTCTTCTTCTTTTTCTTGGAGAGCTGAGCGAGCGCCTTGCCGAGCTGCTTCTTTTCAGCGTCCGACAGAGCGTCCAACGGCTTGTCCTTGACGCTGTGTAGCAGCGCTGCAAGCACTGCCTTTTCCTCCTCGCTGAGTCCACTGTCACCAGAAGCGAGCACGTCATCAATCGCATTCACTGCCTCACTGACCGCATTTCGCTCGGATTCAGTTAGTCCGGCAGCCTTGCTTCCGCGACGCTTCAGCACGTTCTCAGCCAGCTTTAATGCGTCTCGAGCGTTCTCATCTAGACCGGCCTTCTCTGCAGCACTCTTCTCTAATGGACCATCCGATGCCTTTTGCAGTGCATCTCTCAGAGCGGCCTGCTCCTCTGGAGTCAGTGCAACAGTCTTGCCACTCTGCTCGGCGTCCTCCACCTTCTTCATCGCCTGAGCCAATGCACCTGTCTCGTCAGCAGCAGCGTCTAGGGACTTCTGAAGGGCTTTAGCAATGCCCTTTGCCGTCTCGGCGTCGACCTGTCCGTCCGTCTTCGCCAGATCCGACAGCGCCTCCTTGCTTGCATCAGCCTGCTTCACCTGCTCTAGGCTCTCCTCGACGGCCTTGGCTACCTTGCCCAGAGCGTCTAGCTGCTCAGCCGTCATCGTGTCGCCGGCCTTCTTGCTCTCCAGGGCGCTCAGCACTGCCAGAGCGGAACTAGCGTCTGCTTCACTAATTCCGAGGCTCTCCGGATTCTCTTCCAGAACCTTCTTCAAGGCTTCACTGCTGGCAGCGAGATCTTCGGCCTGCTTTTCACTCAGCTTCTTGTCTTTGCCGTCGCCAGCGAGCCAAGACAGCGCCTTCAGTTTGCTGGCTGCCTGGCCGACCTCTTCCACAGCGGCGTCCTTCTCTGCCTCACTCGGCGACTTGGACGACTCGGCTTCCTTCTTTTTCGTCTTGTCAGTCTTCTTCTTTTTCTTGGAGAGCTGAGCGAGCGCCTTGCCGAGCTGCTTCTTTTCAGCGTCCGACAGAGCGTCCAACGGCTTGTCCTTGACGCTGTGTAGCAGCGCTGCAAGCACTGCCTTTTCCTCCTCGCTGAGTCCACTGTCACCAGAAGCGAGCACGTCATCGATCGCATTCACTGCCTCACTGACCGCATTTCGCTCGGATTCAGTTAGTTCGGCAGCCTTGCTTCCGCGACGCTTCAGCACGTTCTCAGCCAGCTTTAATGCGTCTCGAGCGTTCTCATCTAGACCGGCCTTCTCTGCAGCACTCTTCTCTAATGGACCATCCGATGCCTTTTGCAGTGCATCTCTCAGAGCGGCCTGCTCCTCTGGAGTCAGTGCAACAGTCTTGCCACTCTGCTCGGCGTCCTCCACCTTCTTCATCGCCTGAGCCAATGCACCTGTCTCGTCAGCAGCAGCGTCTAGGGACTTCTGAAGGGCTTTAGCAATGCCCTTTGCCGTCTCGGCGTCGACCTGTCCGTCCGTCTTCGCCAGATCCGACAGCGCCTCCTTGCTTGCATCAGCCTGCTTCACCTGCTCTAGGCTCTCCTCGACGGCCTTGGCTACCTTGCCCAGAGCGTCTAGCTGCTCAGCCGTCATCGTGTCGCCGGCCTTCTTGCTCTCCAGGGCGCTCAGCACTGCCAGAGCGGAACTAGCGTCTGCTTCACTAATTCCGAGGCTCTCCGGATTCTCTTCCAGAACCTTCTTCAAGGCTTCACTGCTGGCAGCGAGATCTTCGGCCTGCTTTTCACTCAGCTTCTTGTCTTTGCCGTCGCCAGCGAGCCAAGACAGCGCCTTCAGTTTGCTGGCTGCCTGGCCGACCTCTTCCACAGCGGCGTCCTTCTCTGCCTCACTCGGCGACTTGGACGACTCGGCTTCCTTCTTTTTCGTCTTGTCAGTCTTCTTCTTTTTCTTGGAGAGCTGAGCGAGCGCCTTGCCGAGCTGCTTCTTTTCAGCGTCCGACAGAGCGTCCAACGGCTTGTCCTTGACGCTGTGTAGCAGCGCTGCAAGCACTGCCTTTTCCTCCTCGCTGAGTCCACTGTCACCAGAAGCGAGCACGTCATCAATCGCATTCACTGCCTCACTGACCGCATTTCGCTCGGATTCAGTTAGTCCGGCAGCCTTGCTTCCGCGACGCTTCAGCACGTTCTCAGCCAGCTTTAATGCGTCTCGAGCGTTCTCATCTAGACCGGCCTTCTCTGCAGCACTCTTCTCTAATGGACCATCCGATGCCTTTTGCAGTGCATCTCTCAGAGCGGCCTGCTCCACTGGAGTCAGTGCAACAGTCTTGCCACTCTGCTCGGCGTCCTCCACCTTCTTCATCGCCTGAGCCAATGCACCTGTCTCGTCAGCAGCAGCGTCTAGGGACTTCTGAAGGGCTTTAGCAATGCCCTTTGCCGTCTCGGCGTCGACCTGTCCGTCCGTCTTCGCCAGATCCGACAGCGCCTCCTTGCTTGCATCAGCCTGCTTCACCTGCTCTAGGCTGTCCTTGACGGCTTGGGCCACCATGCCCAGAGCGTCTAGCTGCTCAGCCGTCATCGTGTCGCCGGCCTTCTTGCTCTCCAGGGCGCTCAGCACTGCCAGAGCGGAACTAGCGTCTGCTTCACTAATTCCGAGGCTCTCCGGATTCTCTTCCAGAACCTTCTTCAAGGCTTCACTGCTGGCAGCGAGATCTTCGGCCTGCTTTTCACTCAGCTTCTTGTCTTTGCCGTCGCCAGCGAGCCAAGACAGCGCCTTCAGTTTGCTGGCTGCCTGGCCGACCTCTTCCACAGCGGCGTCCTTCTCTGCCTCACTCGGCGACTTGGACGACTCGGCTTCCTTCTTTTTCGTCTTGTCAGTCTTCTTCTTTTTCTTGGAGAGCTGAGCGAGCGCCTTGCCGAGCTGCTTCTTTTCAGCGTCCGACAGAGCGTCCAACGGCTTGTCCTTGACGCTGTGTAGCAGCGCTGCAAGCACTGCCTTTTCCTCCTCGCTGAGTCCACTGTCACCAGAAGCGAGCACGTCATCGATCGCATTCACTGCCTCACTGACCGCATTTCGCTCGGATTCAGTTAGTTCGGCAGCCTTGCTTCCGCGACGCTTCAGCACGTTCTCAGCCAGCTTTAATGCGTCTCGAGCGTTCTCATCTAGACCGGCCTTCTCTGCAGCACTCTTCTCTAATGGACCATCCGATGCCTTTTGCAGTGCATCTCTCAGAGCGGCCTGCTCCTCTGGAGTCAGTGCAACAGTCTTGCCACTCTGCTCGGCGTCCTCCACCTTCTTCATCGCCTGAGCCAATGCACCTGTCTCGTCAGCAGCAGCGTCTAGGGACTTCTGAAGGGCTTTAGCAATGCCCTTTGCCGTCTCGGCGTCGACCTGTCCGTCCGTCTTCGCCAGATCCGACAGCGCCTCCTTGCTTGCATCAGCCTGCTTCACCTGCTCTAGGCTGTCCTTGACGGCTTGGGCCACCATGCCCAGAGAGTCTAGCTGCTCAGCCGTCATCGTGTCGCCGGCCTTCTTGCTCTCCAGGGCGCTCAGCACTGCCAGAGCGGAACTAGCGTCTGCTTCACTAATTCCGAGGCTCTCCGGATTCTCTTCCAGAACCTTCTTCATGGCTTCACTGCTGGCAGCGAGATCTTCGGCCTGCTTTTCACTCAGCTTCTTGTCTTTGCCGTCGCCAGCGAGCCAAGACAGCGCCTTCAGTTTGCTGGCTGCCTGGCCGACCTCTTCCACAGCGGCGTCCTTCTCTGCCTCACTCGGCGACTTGGACGACTCGGCTTCCTTCTTTTTCGTCTTGTCAGTCTTTTTCGATTTCTTGGAGAGCTGAGCGAGCGCCTTGCCGAGCTGCTTCTTTTCAGCGTCCGACAGAGCGTCCAACGGCTTGTCCTTGACGCTGTGTAGCAGCGCTGCAAGCACTGCCTTTTCCTCCTCGCTGAGTCCACTGTCACCAGAAGCGAGCACGTCATCGATCGCATTCACTGCCTCACTGACCGCATTTCGCTCGGATTCAGTTAGTTCGGCAGCCCTGCTTCCGCGACGCTTCAGCACGTTCTCAGCCAGCTTTAATGCGTCTCGAGCGTTCTCATCTAGACCGGCCTTCTCTGCAGCACTCTTCTCTAATGGACCATCCGATGCCTTTTGCAGTGCATCTCTCAGAGCGGCCTGCTCCACTGGAGTCAGTGCAACAGTCTTGCCACTCTGCTCGGCGTCCTCCACCTTCTTCATCGCCTGAGCCAATGCACCTGTCTCGTCAGCAGCAGCGTCTAGGGACTTCTGAAGGGCTTTAGCAATGCCCTTTGCCGTCTCGGCGTCGACCTGTCCGTCCGTCTTCGCCAGATCCGACAGCGCCTCCTTGCTTGCATCAGCCTGCTTCACCTGCTCTAGGCTGTCCTTGACGGCTTGGGCCACCATGCCCAGAGCGTCTAGCTGCTCAGCCGTCATCGTGTCGCCGGCCTTCTTGCTCTCCAGGGCGCTCAGCACTGCCAGAGCGGAACTAGCGTCTGCTTCACTAATTCCGAGGCTCTCCGGATTCTCTTCCAGAACCTTCTTCAAGGCTTCACTGCTGGCAGCGAGATCTTCGGCCTGCTTTTCACTCAGCTTCTTGTCTTTGCCGTCGCCAGCGAGCCAAGACAGCGCCTTCAGTTTGCTGGCTGCCTGGCCGACCTCTTCCACAGCGGCGTCCTTCTCTGCCTCACTCGGCGACTTGGACGACTCGGCTTCCTTCTTTTTCGTCTTGTCAGTCTTCTTCTTTTTCTTGGAGAGCTGAGCGAGCGCCTTGCCGAGCTGCTTCTTTTCAGCGTCCGACAGAGCGTCCAACGGCTTGTCCTTGACGCTGTGTAGCAGCGCTGCAAGCACTGCCTTTTCCTCCTCGCTGAGTCCACTGTCACCAGAAGCGAGCACGTCATCGATCGCATTCACTGCCTCACTGACCGCATTTCGCTCGGATTCAGTTAGTTCGGCAGCCTTGCTTCCGCGACGCTTCAGCACGTTCTCAGCCAGCTTTAATGCGTCTCGAGCGTTCTCATCTAGACCGGCCTTCTCTGCAGCACTCTTCTCTAATGGACCATCCGATGCCTTTTGCAGTGCATCTCTCAGAGCGGCCTGCTCCTCTGGAGTCAGTGCAACAGTCTTGCCACTCTGCTCGGCGTCCTCCACCTTCTTCATGGCCTGAGCCAATGCACCTGTCTCGTCAGCAGCAGCGTCTAGGGACTTCTGAAGGGCTTTAGCAATGCCCTTTGCCGTCTCGGCGTCGACCTGTCCGTCCGTCTTCGCCAGATCCGACAGCGCCTCCTTGCTTGCATCAGCCTGCTTCACCTGCTCTAGGCTGTCCTTGACGGCTTGGGCCACCATGCCCAGAGCGTCTAGCTGCTCAGCCGTCATCGTGTCGCCGGCCTTCTTGCTCTCCAGGGCGCTCAGCACTGCCAGAGCGGAACTAGCGTCTGCTTCACTAATTCCGAGGCTCTCCGGATTCTCTTCCAGAACCTTCTTCAAGGCTTCACTGCTGGCAGCGAGATCTTCGGCCTGCTTTTCACTCAGCTTCTTGTCTTTGCCGTCGCCAGCGAGCCAAGACAGCGCCTTCAGTTTGCTGGCTGCCTGGCCGACCTCTTCCACAGCGGCGTCCTTCTCTGCCTCACTCGGCGACTTGGACGACTCGGCTTCCTTCTTTTTCGTCTTGTCAGTCTTCTTCTTTTTCTTGGAGAGCTGAGCGAGCGCCTTGCCGAGCTGCTTCTTTTCAGCGTCCGACAGAGCATCCAACGGCTTGTCCTTGACGCTGTGTAGCAGCGCTGCAAGCACTGCCTTTTCCTCCTCGCTGAGTCCACTGTCACCAGAAGCGAGCACGTCATCGATCGCATTCACTGCCTCACTGACCGCATTTCGCTCGGATTCAGTTAGTTCGGCAGCCTTGCTTCCGCGACGCTTCAGCACGTTCTCAGCCAGCTTTAATGCGTCTCGAGCGTTCTCATCTAGACCGGCCTTCTCTGCAGCACTCTTCTCTAATGGACCATCCGATGCCTTTTGCAGTGCATCTCTCAGAGCGGCCTGCTCCTCTGGAGTCAGTGCAACAGTCTTGCCACTCTGCTCGGCGTCCTCCACCTTCTTCATCGGCCTGAGCCAATGCACCTGTCTCGTCAGCAGCAGCGTCTAGGGACTTCTGAAGGGCTTTAGCAATGCCCTTTGCCGTCTCGGCGTCGACCTGTCCGTCCGTCTTCGCCAGATCCGACAGCGCCTCCTTGCTTGCATCAGCCTGCTTCACCTGCTCTAGGCTGTCCTTGACGGCTTGGGCCACCATGCCCAGAGCGTCTAGCTGCTCAGCCGTCATCGTGTCGCCGGCCTTCTTGCTCTCCAGGGCGCTCAGCACTGCCAGAGCGGAACTAGCGTCTGCTTCACTAATTCCGAGGCTCTCCGGATTCTCTTCCAGAACCTTCTTCAAGGCTTCACTGCTGGCAGCGAGATCTTCGGCCTGCTTTTCACTCAGCTTCTTGTCTTTGCCGTCGCCAGCGAGCCAAGACAGCGCCTTCAGTTTGCTGGCTGCCTGGCCGACCTCTTCCACAGCGGCGTCCTTCTCTGCCTCACTCGGCGACTTGGACGACTCGGCTTCCTTCTTTTTCGTCTTGTCAGTCTTCTTCTTTTTCTTGGAGAGCTGAGCGAGCGCCTTGCCGAGCTGCTTCTTTTCAGCGTCCGACAGAGCATCCAACGGCTTGTCCTTGACGCTGTGTAGCAGCGCTGCAAGCACTGCCTTTTCCTCCTCGCTGAGTCCACTGTCACCAGAAGCGAGCACGTCATCGATCGCATTCACTGCCTCACTGACCGCATTTCGCTCGGATTCAGTTAGTTCGGCAGCCTTGCTTCCGCGACGCTTCAGCACGTTCTCAGCCAGCTTTAATGCGTCTCGAGCGTTCTCATCTAGACCGGCCTTCTCTGCAGCACTCTTCTCTAATGGACCATCCGATGCCTTTTGCAGTGCATCTCTCAGAGCGGCCTGCTCCACTGGAGTCAGTGCAACAGTCTTGCCACTCTGCTCGGCGTCCTCCACCTTCTTCATCGCCTGAGCCAATGCACCTGTCTCGTCAGCAGCAGCGTACTAGGGACTTCTGAAGGGCTTTAGCAATGCCCTTTGCCGTCTCGGCGTCGACCTGTCCGTCCGTCTTCGCCAGATCCGACAGCGCCTCCTTGCTTGCATCAGCCTGCTTCACCTGCTCTAGGCTGTCCTTGACGGCTTGGGCCACCATGCCCAGAGCGTCTAGCTGCTCAGCCGTCATCGTGTCGCCGGCCTTCTTGCTCTCCAGGGCGCTCAGCACTGCCAGAGCGGAACTAGCGTCTGCTTCACTAATTCCGAGGCTCTCCGGATTCTCTTCCAGAACCTTCTTCAATGGCTTCACTGCTGGCAGCGAGATCTTCGGCCTGCTTTTCACTCAGCTTCTTGTCTTTGCCGTCGCCAGCGAGCCAAGACAGCGCCTTCAGTTTGCTGGCTGCCTGGCCGACCTCTTCCACAGCGGCGTCCTTCTCTGCCTCACTCGGCGACTTGGACGACTCGGCTTCCTTCTTTTTCGTCTTGTCAGTCTTTTTCGATTTCTTGGAGAGCTGAGCGAGCGCCTTGCCGAGCTGCTTCTTATCAGCGTCCGACAGAGCGTCCAACGGCTTCTCCTTGACGCTGTGTAGCAGCGCTGCAAGCACTGCCTTTTCCTCCTCGCTGAGTCCACTGTCACCAGAAGCGAGCACGTCATCGATCGCATTCACTGCCTCACTGACCGCATTTCGCTCGGATTCAGTTAGTTCGGCAGCCTTGCTTCCGCGACGCTTCAGCACGTTCTCAGCCAGCTTTAATGCGTCTCGAGCGTTCTCATCTAGACCGGCCTTCTCTGCAGCACTCTTCTCTAATGGACCATCCGATGCCTTTTGCAGTGCATCTCTCAGAGCGGCCTGCTCCTCTGGAGTCAGTGCAACAGTCTTGCCACTCTGCTCGGCGTCCTCCACCTTCTTCATCGCCTGAGCCAATGCACCTGTCTCGTCAGCAGCAGCGTCTAGGGACTTCTGAAGGGCTTTAGCAATGCCCTTTAGCCGTCTCGGCGTCGACCTGTCCGTCCGTCTTCGCCAGATCCGACAGCGCCTCCTTGCTTGCATCAGCCTGCTTCACCTGCTCTAGGCTGTCCTTGACGGCTTGGGCCACCATGCCCAGAGCGTCTAGCTGCTCAGCCGTCATCGTGTCGCCGGCCTTCTTGCTCTCCAGGGCGCTCAGCACTGCCAGAGCGGAACTAGCGTCTGCTTCACTAATTCCGAGGCTCTCCGGATTCTCTTCCAGAACCTTCTTCATGGCTTCACTGCTGGCAGCGAGATCTTCGGCCTGCTTTTCACTCAGCTTCTTGTCTTTGCCGTCGCCAGCGAGCCAAGACAGCGCCTTCAGTTTGCTGGCTGCCTGGCCGACCTCTTCCACAGCGGCGTCCTTCTCTGCCTCACTCGGCGACTTGGACGACTCGGCTTCCTTCTTTTTCGTCTTGTCAGTCTTCTTCGATTTTCTTGGAGAGCTGAGCGAGCGCCTTGCCGAGCTGCTTCTTATCAGCGTCCGACAGAGCGTCCAACGGCTTGTCCTTGACGCTGTGTAGCAGCGCTGCAAGCACTGCCTTTTCCTCCTCGCTGAGTCCACTGTCACCAGAAGCGAGCACGTCATCGATCGCATTCACTGCCTCACTGACCGCATTTCGCTCGGATTCAGTTAGTTCGGCAGCCTTGCTTCCGCGACGCTTCAGCACGTTCTCAGCCAGCTTTAATGCGTCTCGAGCGTTCTCATCTAGACCGGCCTTCTCTGCAGCACTCTTCTCTAATGGACCATCCGATGCCTTTTGCAGTGCATCTCTCAGAGCGGCCTGCTCCTCTGGAGTCAGTGCAACAGTCTTGCCACTCTGCTCGGCGTCCTCCACCTTCTTCATGGCCTGAGCCAATGCACCTGTCTCGTCAGCAGCAGCGTCTAGGGACTTCTGAAGGGCTTTAGCAATGCCCTTTGCCGTCTCGGCGTCGACCTGTCCGTCCGTCTTCGCCAGATCCGACAGCGCCTCCTTGCTTGCATCAGCCTGCTTCACCTGCTCTAGGCTGTCCTTGACGGCTTGGGCCACCATGCCCAGAGCGTCTAGCTGCTCAGCCGTCATCGTGTCGCCGGCCTTCTTGCTCTCCAGGGCGCTCAGCACTGCCAGAGCGGAACTAGCGTCTGCTTCACTAATTCCGAGGCTCTCCGGATTCTCTTCCAGAACCTTCTTCAAGGCTTCACTGCTGGCAGCGAGATCTTCGGCCTGCTTTTCACTCAGCTTCTTGTCTTTGCCGTCGCCAGCGAGCCAAGACAGCGCCTTCAGTTTGCTGGCTGCCTGGCCGACCTCTTCCACAGCGGCGTCCTTCTCTGCCTCACTCGGCGACTTGGACGACTCGGCTTCCTTCTTTTTCGTCTTGTCAGTCTTCTTCTTTTTCTTGGAGAGCTGAGCGAGCGCCTTGCCGAGCTGCTTCTTTTCAGCGTCCGACAGAGCATCCAACGGCTTGTCCTTGACGCTGTGTAGCAGCGCTGCAAGCACTGCCTTTTCCTCCTCGCTGAGTCCACTGTCACCAGAAGCGAGCACGTCATCGATCGCATTCACTGCCTCACTGACCGCATTTCGCTCGGATTCAGTTAGTTCGGCAGCCTTGCTTCCGCGACGCTTCAGCACGTTCTCAGCCAGCTTTAATGCGTCTCGAGCGTTCTCATCTAGACCGGCCTTCTCTGCAGCACTCTTCTCTAATGGACCATCCGATGCCTTTTGCAGTGCATCTCTCAGAGCGGCCTGCTCCACTGGAGTCAGTGCAACAGTCTTGCCACTCTGCTCGGCGTCCTCCACCTTCTTCATCGCCTGAGCCAATGCACCTGTCTCGTCAGCAGCAGCGACTAGGGACTTCTGAAGGGCTTTAGCAATGCCCTTTGCCGTCTCGGCGTCGACCTGTCCGTCCGTCTTCGCCAGATCCGACAGCGCCTCCTTGCTTGCATCAGCCTGCTTCACCTGCTCTAGGCTGTCCTTGACGGCTTGGGCCACCATGCCCAGAGCGTCTAGCTGCTCAGCCGTCATCGTGTCGCCGGCCTTCTTGCTCTCCAGGGCGCTCAGCACTGCCAGAGCGGAACTAGCGTCTGCTTCACTAATTCCGAGGCTCTCCGGATTCTCTTCCAGAACCTTCTTCAAGGCTTCACTGCTGGCAGCGAGATCTTCGGCCTGCTTTTCACTCAGCTTCTTGTCTTTGCCGTCGCCAGCGAGCCAAGACAGCGCCTTCAGTTTGCTGGCTGCCTGGCCGACCTCTTCCACAGCGGCGTCCTTCTCTGCCTCACTCGGCGACTTGGACGACTCGGCTTCCTTCTTTTTCGTCTTGTCAGTCTTCTTCTTTTTCTTGGAGAGCTGAGCGAGCGCCTTGCCGAGCTGCTTCTTTTCAGCGTCCGACAGAGCATCCAACGGCTTGTCCTTGACGCTGTGTAGCAGCGCTGCAAGCACTGCCTTTTCCTCCTCGCTGAGTCCACTGTCACCAGAAGCGAGCACGTCATCGATCGCATTCACTGCCTCACTGACCGCATTTCGCTCGGATTCAGTTAGTTCGGCAGCCTTGCTTCCGCGACGCTTCAGCACGTTCTCAGCCAGCTTTAATGCGTCTCGAGCGTTCTCATCTAGACCGGCCTTCTCTGCAGCACTCTTCTCTAATGGACCATCCGATGCCTTTTGCAGTGCATCTCTCAGAGCGGCCTGCTCCTCTGGAGTCAGTGCAACAGTCTTGCCACTCTGCTCGGCGTCCTCCACCTTCTTCATGGCCTGAGCCAATGCACCTGTCTCGTCAGCAGCAGCGTCTAGGGACTTCTGAAGGGCTTTAGCAATGCCCTTTGCCGTCTCGGCGTCGACCTGTCCGTCCGTCTTCGCCAGATCCGACAGCGCCTCCTTGCTTGCATCAGCCTGCTTCACCTGCTCTAGGCTGTCCTTGACGGCTTGGGCCACCATGCCCAGAGCGTCTAGCTGCTCAGCCGTCATCGTGTCGCCGGCCTTCTTGCTCTCCAGGGCGCTCAGCACTGCCAGAGCGGAACTAGCGTCTGCTTCACTAATTCCGAGGCTCTCCGGATTCTCTTCCAGAACCTTCTTCAAGGCTTCACTGCTGGCAGCGAGATCTTCGGCCTGCTTTTCACTCAGCTTCTTGTCTTTGCCGTCGCCAGCGAGCCAAGACAGCGCCTTCAGTTTGCTGGCTGCCTGGCCGACCTCTTCCACAGCGGCGTCCTTCTCTGCCTCACTCGGCGACTTGGACGACTCGGCTTCCTTCTTTTTCGTCTTGTCAGTCTTCTTCTTTTTCTTGGAGAGCTGAGCGAGCGCCTTGCCGAGCTGCTTCTTTTCAGCGTCCGACAGAGCGTCCAACGGCTTGTCCTTGACGCTGTGTAGCAGCGCTGCAAGCACTGCCTTTTCCTCCTCGCTGAGTCCACTGTCACCAGAAGCGAGCACGTCATCGATCGCATTCACTGCCTCACTGACCGCATTTCGCTCGGATTCAGTTAGTTCGGCAGCCTTGCTTCCGCGACGCTTCAGCACGTTCTCAGCCAGCTTTAATGCGTCTCGAGCGTTCTCATCTAGACCGGCCTTCTCTGCAGCACTCTTCTCTAATGGACCATCCGATGCCTTTTGCAGTGCATCTCTCAGAGCGGCCTGCTCCACTGGAGTCAGTGCAACAGTCTTGCCACTCTGCTCGGCGTCCTCCACCTTCTTCATCGCCTGAGCCAATGCACCTGTCTCGTCAGCAGCAGCGTCTAGGGACTTCTGAAGGGCTTTAGCAATGCCCTTTGCCGTCTCGGCGTCGACCTGTCCGTCCGTCTTCGCCAGATCCGACAGCGCCTCCTTGCTTGCATCAGCCTGCTTCACCTGCTCTAGGCTGTCCTTGACGGCTTGGGCCACCATGCCCAGAGCGTCTAGCTGCTCAGCCGTCATCGTGTCGCCGGCCTTCTTGCTCTCCAGGGCGCTCAGCACTGCCAGAGCGGAACTAGCGTCTGCTTCACTAATTCCGAGGCTCTCCGGATTCTCTTCCAGAACCTTCTTCAAGGCTTCACTGCTGGCAGCGAGATCTTCGGCCTGCTTTTCACTCAGCTTCTTGTCTTTGCCGTCGCCAGCGAGCCAAGACAGCGCCTTCAGTTTGCTGGCTGCCTGGCCGACCTCTTCCACAGCGGCGTCCTTCTCTGCCTCACTCGGCGACTTGGACGACTCGGCTTCCTTCTTTTTCGTCTTGTCAGTCTTCTTCTTTTTCTTGGAGAGCTGAGCGAGCGCCAATGCCGAGCTGCTTCTTTTCAGCGTCCGACAGAGCGTCCAACGGCTTGTCCTTGACGCTGTGTAGCAGCGCTGCAAGCACTGCCTTTTCCTCCTCGCTGAGTCCACTGTCACCAGAAGCGAGCACGTCATCGATCGCATTCACTGCCTCACTGACCGCATTTCGCTCGGATTCAGTTAGTTCGGCAGCCTTGCTTCCGCGACGCTTCAGCACGTTCTCAGCCAGCTTTAATGCGTCTCGAGCGTTCTCATCTAGACCGGCCTTCTCTGCAGCACTCTTCTCTAATGGACCATCCGATGCCTTTTGCAGTGCATCTCTCAGAGCGGCCTGCTCCACTGGAGTCAGTGCAACAGTCTTGCCACTCTGCTCGGCGTCCTCCACCTTCTTCATCGCCTGAGCCAATGCACCTGTCTCGTCAGCAGCAGCGTCTAGGGACTTCTGAAGGGCTTTAGCAATGCCCTTTGCCGTCTCGGCGTCGACCTGTCCGTCCGTCTTCGCCAGATCCGACAGCGCCTCCTTGCTTGCATCAGCCTGCTTCACCTGCTCTAGGCTGTCCTTGACGGCTTGGGCCACCATGCCCAGAGCGTCTAGCTGCTCAGCCGTCATCGTGTCGCCGGCCTTCTTGCTCTCCAGGGCGCTCAGCACTGCCAGAGCGGAACTAGCGTATGCTTCACTAATTCCGAGGCTCTCCGGATTCTCTTCCAGAACCTTCTTCATGGCTTCACTGCTGGCAGCGAGATCTTCGGCCTGCTTTTCACTCAGCTTCTTGTCTTTGCCGTCGCCAGCGAGCCAAGACAGCGCCTTCAGTTTGCTGGCTGCCTGGCCGACCTCTTCCACAGCGGCGTCCTTCTCTGCCTCACTCGGCGACTTGGACGACTCGGCTTCCTTCTTTTTCGTCTTGTCAGTCTTCTTCTTTTTCTTGGAGAGCTGAGCGAGCGCCTTGCCGAGCTGCTTCTTTTCAGCGTCCGACAGAGCATCCAACGGCTTGTCCTTGACGCTGTGTAGCAGCGCTGCAAGCACTGCCTTTTCCTCCTCGCTGAGTCCACTGTCACTAGAAGCGAGCACGTCATCGATCGCATTCACTGCCTCACTGACCGCATTTCGCTCGGATTCAGTTAGTTCGGCAGCCTTGCTTCCGCGACGCTTCAGCACGTTCTCAGCCAGCTTTAATGCGTCTCGAGCGTTCTCATCTAGACCGGCCTTCTCTGCAGCACTCTTCTCTAATGGACCATCCGATGCCTTTTGCAGTGCATCTCTCAGAGCGGCCTGCTCCACTGGAGTCAGTGCAACAGTCTTGCCACTCTGCTCGGCGTCCTCCACCTTCTTCATCGCCTGAGCCAATGCACCTGTCTCGTCAGCAGCAGCGTCTAGGGACTTCTGAAGGGCTTTAGCAATGCCCTTTGCCGTCTCGGCGTCGACCTGTCCGTCCGTCTTCGCCAGATCCGACAGCGCCTCCTTGCTTGCATCAGCCTGCTTCACCTGCTCTAGGCTGTCCTTGACGGCTTGGGCCACCATGCCCAGAGCGTCTAGCTGCTCAGCCGTCATCGTGTCGCCGGCCTTCTTGCTCTCCAGGGCGCTCAGCACTGCCAGAGCGGAACTAGCGTCTGCTTCACTAATTCCGAGGCTCTCCGGATTCTCTTCCAGAACCTTCTTCAAGGCTTCACTGCTGGCAGCGAGATCTTCGGCCTGCTTTTCACTCAGCTTCTTGTCTTTGCCGTCGCCAGCGAGCCAAGACAGCGCCTTCAGTTTGCTGGCTGCCTGGCCGACCTCTTCCACAGCGGCGTCCTTCTCTGCCTCACTCGGCGACTTGGACGACTCGGCTTCCTTCTTTTTCGTCTTGTCAGTCTTCTTCTTTTTCTTGGAGAGCTGAGCGAGCGCCTTGCCGAGCTGCTTCTTTTCAGCGTCCGACAGAGCGTCCAACGGCTTGTCCTTGACGCTGTGTAGCAGCGCTGCAAGCACTGCCTTTTCCTCCTCGCTGAGTCCACTGTCACCAGAAGCGAGCACGTCATCGATCGCATTCACTGCCTCACTGACCGCATTTCGCTCGGATTCAGTTAGTTCGGCAGCCTTGCTTCCGCGACGCTTCAGCACGTTCTCAGCCAGCTTTAATGCGTCTCGAGCGTTCTCATCTAGACCGGCCTTCTCTGCAGCACTCTTCTCTAATGGACCATCCGATGCCTTTTGCAGTGCATCTCTCAGAGCGGCCTGCTCCTCTGGAGTCAGTGCAACAGTCTTGCCACTCTGCTCGGCGTCCTCCACCTTCTTCATCGCCTGAGCCAATGCACCTGTCTCGTCAGCAGCAGCGTCTAGGGACTTCTGAAGGGCTTTAGCAATGCCCTTTGCCGTCTCGGCGTCGACCTGTCCGTCCGTCTTCGCCAGATCCGACAGCGCCTCCTTGCTTGCATCAGCCTGCTTCACCTGCTCTAGGCTGTCCTTGACGGCTTGGGCCACCATGCCCAGAGCGTCTAGCTGCTCAGCCGTCATCGTGTCGCCGGCCTTCTTGCTCTCCAGGGCGCTCAGCACTGCCAGAGCGGAACTAGCGTCTGCTTCACTAATTCCGAGGCTCTCCGGATTCTCTTCCAGAACCTTCTTCAAGGCTTCACTGCTGGCAGCGAGATCTTCGGCCTGCTTTTCACTCAGCTTCTTGTCTTTGCCGTCGCCAGCGAGCCAAGACAGCGCCTTCAGTTTGCTGGCTGCCTGGCCGACCTCTTCCACAGCGGCGTCCTTCTCTGCCTCACTCGGCGACTTGGACGACTCGGCTTCCTTCTTTTTCGTCTTGTCAGTCTTCTTCTTTTTCTTGGAGAGCTGAGCGAGCGCCTTGCCGAGCTGCTTCTTTTCAGCGTCCGACAGAGCATCCAACGGCTTGTCCTTGACGCTGTGTAGCAGCGCTGCAAGCACTGCCTTTTCCTCCTCGCTGAGTCCACTGTCACCAGAAGCGAGCACGTCATCGATCGCATTCACTGCCTCACTGACCGCATTTCGCTCGGATTCAGTTAGTTCGGCAGCCTTGCTTCCGCGACGCTTCAGCACGTTCTCAGCCAGCTTTAATGCGTCTCGAGCGTTCTCATCTAGACCGGCCTTCTCTGCAGCACTCTTCTCTAATGGACCATCCGATGCCTTTTGCAGTGCATCTCTCAGAGCGGCCTGCTCCACTGGAGTCAGTGCAACAGTCTTGCCACTCTGCTCGGCGTCCTCCACCTTCTTCATCGCCTGAGCCAATGCACCTGTCTCGTCAGCAGCAGCGTCTAGGGACTTCTGAAGGGCTTTAGCAATGCCCTTTGCCGTCTCGGCGTCGACCTGTCCGTCCGTCTTCGCCAGATCCGACAGCGCCTCCTTGCTTGCATCAGCCTGCTTCACCTGCTCTAGGCTGTCCTTGACGGCTTGGGCCACCATGCCCAGAGCGTCTAGCTGCTCAGCCGTCATCGTGTCGCCGGCCTTCTTGCTCTCCAGGGCGCTCAGCACTGCCAGAGCGGAACTAGCGTCTGCTTCACTAATTCCGAGGCTCTCCGGATTCTCTT
This sequence comes from Macrostomum hystrix, assembly GCA_950097015.1. Classification (NCBI taxonomy): domain Eukaryota; kingdom Metazoa; phylum Platyhelminthes; family Macrostomidae; genus Macrostomum; species Macrostomum hystrix. Next base: position 5,663,663 of record CATNEN010000011.1, read on the forward strand.
CCAGAACCTTCTTCAAGGCTTCACTGCTGGCAGCGAGATCTTCGGCCTGCTTTTCACTCAGCTTCTTGTCTTTGCCGTCGCCAGCGAGCCAAGACAGCGCCTTCAGTTTGCTGGCTGCCTGGCCGACCTCTTCCACAGCGGCGTCCTTCTCTGCCTCACTCGGCGACTTGGACGACTCGGCTTCCTTCTTTTTCGTCTTGTCAGTCTTCTTCTTTTTCTTGGAGAGCTGAGCGAGCGCCTTGCCGAGCTGCTTCTTTTCAGCGTCCGACAGAGCGTCCAACGGCTTGTCCTTGACGCTGTGTAGCAGCGCTGCAAGCACTGCCTTTTCCTCCTCGCTGAGTCCACTGTCACCAGAAGCGAGCACGTCATCGATCGCATTCACTGCCTCACTGACCGCATTTCGCTCGGATTCAGTTAGTTCGGCAGCCTTGCTTCCGCGACGCTTCAGCACGTTCTCAGCCAGCTTTAATGCGTCTCGAGCGTTCTCATCTAGACCGGCCTTCTCTGCAGCACTCTTCTCTAATGGACCATCCGATGCCTTTTGCAGTGCATCTCTCAGAGCGGCCTGCTCCTCTGGAGTCAGTGCAACAGTCTTGCCACTCTGCTCGGCGTCCTCCACCTTCTTCATCGCCTGAGCCAATGCACCTGTCTCGTCAGCAGCAGCGACTAGGGACTTCTGAAGGGCTTTAGCAATGCCCTTTGCCGTCTCGGCGTCGACCTGTCCGTCCGTCTTCGCCAGATCCGACAGCGCCTCCTTGCTTGCATCAGCCTGCTTCACCTGCTCTAGGCTGTCCTTGACGGCTTGGGCCACCATGCCCAGAGCGTCTAGCTGCTCAGCCGTCATCGTGTCGCCGGCCTTCTTGCTCTCCAGGGCGCTCAGCACTGCCAGAGCGGAACTAGCGTCTGCTTCACTAATTCCGAGGCTCTCCGGATTCTCTTCCAGAACCTTCTTCAAGGCTTCACTGCTGGCAGCGAGATCTTCGGCCTGCTTTTCACTCAGCTTCTTGTCTTTGCCGTCGCCAGCGAGCCAAGACAGCGCCTTCAGTTTGCTGGCTGCCTGGCCGACCTCTTCCACAGCGGCGTCCTTCTCTGCCTCACTCGGCGACTTGGACGACTCGGCTTCCTTCTTTTTCGTCTTGTCAGTCTTCTTCTTTTTCTTGGAGAGCTGAGCGAGCGCCTTGCCGAGCTGCTTCTTTTCAGCGTCCGACAGAGCGTCCAACGGCTTGTCCTTGACGCTGTGTAGCAGCGCTGCAAGCACTGCCTTTTCCTCCTCGCTGAGTCCACTGTCACCAGAAGCGAGCACGTCATCGATCGCATTCACTGCCTCACTGACCGCATTTCGCTCGGATTCAGTTAGTTCGGCAGCCTTGCTTCCGCGACGCTTCAGCACGTTCTCAGCCAGCTTTAATGCGTCTCGAGCGTTCTCATCTAGACCGGCCTTCTCTGCAGCACTCTTCTCTAATGGACCATCCGATGCCTTTTGCAGTGCATCTCTCAGAGCGGCCTGCTCCTCTGGAGTCAGTGCAACAGTCTTGCCACTCTGCTCGGCGTCCTCCACCTTCTTCATCGCCTGAGCCAATGCACCTGTCTCGTCAGCAGCAGCGACTAGGGACTTCTGAAGGGCTTTAGCAATGCCCTTTGCCGTCTCGGCGTCGACCTGTCCGTCCGTCTTCGCCAGATCCGACAGCGCCTCCTTGCTTGCATCAGCCTGCTTCACCTGCTCTAGGCTGTCCTTGACGGCTTGGGCCACCATGCCCAGAGCGTCTAGCTGCTCAGCCGTCATCGTGTCGCCGGCCTTCTTGCTCTCCAGGGCGCTCAGCACTGCCAGAGCGGAACTAGCGTCTGCTTCACTAATTCCGAGGCTCTCCGGATTCTCTTCCAGAACCTTCTTCATGGCTTCACTGCTGGCAGCGAGATCTTCGGCCTGCTTTTCACTCAGCTTCTTGTCTTTGCCGTCGCCAGCGAGCCAAGACAGCGCCTTCAGTTTGCTGGCTGCCTGGCCGACCTCTTCCACAGCGGCGTCCTTCTCTGCCTCACTCGGCGACTTGGACGACTCGGCTTCCTTCTTTTTCGTCTTGTCAGTCTTCTTCTTTTTCTTGGAGAGCTGAGCGAGCGCCAAGCCGAGCTGCTTCTTTTCAGCGTCCGACAGAGCGTCCAACGGCTTGTCCTTGACGCTGTGTAGCAGCGCTGCAAGCACTGCCTTTTCCTCCTCGCTGAGTCCACTGTCACCAGAAGCGAGCACGTCATCGATCGCATTCACTGCCTCACTGACCGCATTTCGCTCGGATTCAGTTAGTTCGGCAGCCTTGCTTCCGCGACGCTTCAGCACGTTCTCAGCCAGCTTTAATGCGTCTCGAGCGTTCTCATCTAGACCGGCCTTCTCTGCAGCACTCTTCTCTAATGGACCATCCGATGCCTTTTGCAGTGCATCTCTCAGAGCGGCCTGCTCCTCTGGAGTCAGTGCAACAGTCTTGCCACTCTGCTCGGCGTCCTCCACCTTCTTCATGGCCTGAGCCAATGCACCTGTCTCGTCAGCAGCAGCGTCTAGGGACTTCTGAAGGGCTTTAGCAATGCCCTTTGCCGTCTCGGCGTCGACCTGTCCGTCCGTCTTCGCCAGATCCGACAGCGCCTCCTTGCTTGCATCAGCCTGCTTCACCTGCTCTAGGCTGTCCTTGACGGCTTGGGCCACCATGCCCAGAGCGTCTAGCTGCTCAGCCGTCATCGTGTCGCCGGCCTTCTTGCTCTCCAGGGCGCTCAGCACTGCCAGAGCGGAACTAGCGTCTGCTTCACTAATTCCGAGGCTCTCCGGATTCTCTTCCAGAACCTTCTTCAAGGCTTCACTGCTGGCAGCGAGATCTTCGGCCTGCTTTTCACTCAGCTTCTTGTCTTTGCCGTCGCCAGCGAGCCAAGACAGCGCCTTCAGTTTGCTGGCTGCCTGGCCGACCTCTTCCACAGCGGCGTCCTTCTCTGCCTCACTCGGCGACTTGGACGACTCGGCTTCCTTCTTTTTCGTCTTGTCAGTCTTCTTCTTTTTCTTGGAGAGCTGAGCGAGCGCCTTGCCGAGCTGCTTCTTTTCAGCGTCCGACAGAGCATCCAACGGCTTGTCCTTGACGCTGTGTAGCAGCGCTGCAAGCACTGCCTTTTCCTCCTCGCTGAGTCCACTGTCACCAGAAGCGAGCACGTCATCGATCGCATTCACTGCCTCACTGACCGCATTTCGCTCGGATTCAGTTAGTTCGGCAGCCTTGCTTCCGCGACGCTTCAGCACGTTCTCAGCCAGCTTTAATGCGTCTCGAGCGTTCTCATCTAGACCGGCCTTCTCTGCAGCACTCTTCTCTAATGGACCATCCGATGCCTTTTGCAGTGCATCTCTCAGAGCGGCCTGCTCCTCTGGAGTCAGTGCAACAGTCTTGCCACTCTGCTCGGCGTCCTCCACCTTCTTCATGGCCTGAGCCAATGCACCTGTCTCGTCAGCAGCAGCGTCTAGGGACTTCTGAAGGGCTTTAGCAATGCCCTTTGCCGTCTCGGCGTCGACCTGTCCGTCCGTCTTCGCCAGATCCGACAGCGCCTCCTTGCTTGCATCAGCCTGCTTCACCTGCTCTAGGCTGTCCTTGACGGCTTGGGCCACCATGCCCAGAGCGTCTAGCTGCTCAGCCGTCATCGTGTCGCCGGCCTTCTTGCTCTCCAGGGCGCTCAGCACTGCCAGAGCGGAACTAGCGTCTGCTTCACTAATTCCGAGGCTCTCCGGATTCTCTTCCAGAACCTTCTTCAAGGCTTCACTGCTGGCAGCGAGATCTTCGGCCTGCTTTTCACTCAGCTTCTTGTCTTTGCCGTCGCCAGCGAGCCAAGACAGCGCCTTCAGTTTGCTGGCTGCCTGGCCGACCTCTTCCACAGCGGCGTCCTTCTCTGCCTCACTCGGCGACTTGGACGACTCGGCTTCCTTCTTTTTCGTCTTGTCAGTCTTCTTCTTTTTCTTGGAGAGCTGAGCGAGCGCCTTGCCGAGCTGCTTCTTTTCAGCGTCCGACAGAGCATCCAACGGCTTGTCCTTGACGCTGTGTAGCAGCGCTGCAAGCACTGCCTTTTCCTCCTCGCTGAGTCCACTGTCACCAGAAGCGAGCACGTCATCGATCGCATTCACTGCCTCACTGACCGCATTTCGCTCGGATTCAGTTAGTTCGGCAGCCTTGCTTCCGCGACGCTTCAGCACGTTCTCAGCCAGCTTTAATGCGTCTCGAGCGTTCTCATCTAGACCGGCCTTCTCTGCAGCACTCTTCTCTAATGGACCATCCGATGCCTTTTGCAGTGCATCTCTCAGAGCGGCCTGCTCCACTGGAGTCAGTGCAACAGTCTTGCCACTCTGCTCGGCGTCCTCCACCTTCTTCATCGCCTGAGCCAATGCACCTGTCTCGTCAGCAGCAGCGTCTAGGGACTTCTGAAGGGCTTTAGCAATGCCCTTTGCCGTCTCGGCGTCGACCTGTCCGTCCGTCTTCGCCAGATCCGACAGCGCCTCCTTGCTTGCATCAGCCTGCTTCACCTGCTCTAGGCTGTCCTTGACGGCTTGGGCCACCATGCCCAGAGCGTCTAGCTGCTCAGCCGTCATCGTGTCGCCGGCCTTCTTGCTCTCCAGGGCGCTCAGCACTGCCAGAGCGGAACTAGCGTCTGCTTCACTAATTCCGAGGCTCTCCGGATTCTCTTCCAGAACCTTCTTCAAGGCTTCACTGCTGGCAGCGAGATCTTCGGCCTGCTTTTCACTCAGCTTCTTGTCTTTGCCGTCGCCAGCGAGCCAAGACAGCGCCTTCAGTTTGCTGGCTGCCTGGCCGACCTCTTCCACAGCGGCGTCCTTCTCTGCCTCACTCGGCGACTTGGACGACTCGGCTTCCTTCTTTTTCGTCTTGTCAGTCTTCTTCTTTTTCTTGGAGAGCTGAGCGAGCGCCTTGCCGAGCTGCTTCTTTTCAGCGTCCGACAGAGCGTCCAACGGCTTGTCCTTGACGCTGTGTAGCAGCGCTGCAAGCACTGCCTTTTCCTCCTCGCTGAGTCCACTGTCACCAGAAGCGAGCACGTCATCGATCGCATTCACTGCCTCACTGACCGCATTTCGCTCGGATTCAGTTAGTTCGGCAGCCTCGCTTCCGCGACGCTTCAGCACGTTCTCAGCTAGCTTTAATGCGTCTCGAGCGTTCTCATCTAGACCGGCCTTCTCTGCAGCACTCTTCTCTAATGGACCATCCGATGCCTTTTGCAGTGCATCTCTCAGAGCGGCCTGCTCCACTGGAGTCAGTGCAACAGTCTTGCCACTCTGCTCGGTGTCCTCCACCTTCTTCATGGCCTGAGCCAATGCACCTGTCTCGTCAGCAGCAGCGTCTAGGGACTTCTGAAGGGCTTTAGCAATGCCCTTTGCCGTCTCGGCGTCGACCTGTCCGTCCGTCTTCGCCAGATCCGACAGCGCCTCCTTGCTTGCATCAGCCTGCTTCACCTGCTCTAGGCTCTCCTCGACGGCCTTGGCTACCTTGCCCAGAGCGTCTAGCTGCTCAGCCGTCATCGTGTCGCCGGCCTTCTTGCTCTCCAGGGCGCTCAGCACTGCCAGAGCGGAACTAGCATCTGCTTCACTAATTCCGAGGCTCTCCGGATTCTCTTCCAGAACCTTCTTCAAGGCTTCACTGCTGGCAGCGAGATCTTCGGCCTGCTTTTCACTCAGCTTCTTGTCTTTGCCGTCGCCAGCGAGCCAAGACAGCGCCTTCAGTTTGCTGGCTGCCTGGCCGACCTCTTCCACAGCGGCGTCCTTCTCTGCCTCACTCGGCGACTTGGACGAATCGGCTTCCTTCTTTTTCGTCTTGTCAGTCTTCTTCTTTTTCTTGGAGAGCTGAGCGAGCGCCTTGCCGAGCTGCTTCTTTTCAGCGTCCGACAGAGCGTCCAACGGCTTGTCCTTGACGCTGTGTAGCAGCGCTGCAAGCACTGCCTTTTCCTCCTCGCTGAGTCCACTGTCACCAGAAGCGAGCACGTCATCGATCGCATTCACTGCCTCACTGACCGCATTTCGCTCGGATTCAGTTAGTTCGGCAGCCTCGCTTCCGCGACGCTTCAGCACGTTCTCAGCTAGCTTTAATGCGTCTCGAGCGTTCTCATCTAGACCGGCCTTCTCTGCAGCACTCTTCTCTAATGGACCATCCGATGCCTTTTGCAGTGCATCTCTCAGAGCGGCCTGCTCCACTGGAGTCAGTGCAACAGTCTTGCCACTCTGCTCGGTGTCCTCCACCTTCTTCATGGCCTGAGCCAATGCACCTGTCTCGTCAGCAGCAGCGTCTAGGGACTTCTGAAGGGCTTTAGCAATGCCCTTTGCCGTCTCGGCGTCGACCTGTCCGTCCGTCTTCGCCAGATCCGACAGCGCCTCCTTGCTTGCATCAGCCTGCTTCACCTGCTCTAGGCTCTCCTCGACGGCCTTGGCTACCTTGCCCAGAGCGTCTAGCTGCTCAGCCGTCATCGTGTCGCCGGCCTTCTTGCTCTCCAGGGCGCTCAGCACTGCCAGAGCGGAACTAGCATCTGCTTCACTAATTCCGAGGCTCTCCGGATTCTCTTCCAGAACCTTCTTCATGGCTTCACTGCTGGCAGCGAGATCTTCGGCCTGCTTTTCACTCAGCTTCTTGTCTTTGCCGTCGCCAGCGAGCCAAGACAGCGCCTTCAGTTTGCTGGCTGCCTGGCCGACCTCTTCCACAGCGGCGTCCTTCTCTGCCTCACTCGGCGACTTGGACGACTCGGCTTCCTTCTTTTTCGTCTTGTCAGTCTTCTTCTTTTTCTTGGAGAGCTGAGCGAGCGCCTTGCCGAGCTGCTTCTTTTCAGCGTCCGACAGAGCGTCCAACGGCTTGTCCTTGACGCTGTGTAGCAGCGCTGCAAGCACTGCCTTTTCCTCCTCGCTGAGTCCACTGTCACCAGAAGCGAGCACGTCATCGATCGCATTCACTGCCTCACTGACCGCATTTCGCTCGGATTCAGTTAGTTCGGCAGCCTCGCTTCCGCGACGCTTCAGCACGTTCTCAGCTAGCTTTAATGCGTCTCGAGCGTTCTCATCTAGACCGGCCTTCTCTGCAGCACTCTTCTCTAATGGACCATCCGATGCCTTTTGCAGTGCATCTCTCAGAGCGGCCTGCTCCTCTGGAGTCAGTGCAACAGTCTTGCCACTCTGCTCGGCGTCCTCCACCTTCTTCATCGCCTGAGCCAATGCACCTGTCTCGTCAGCAGCAGCGTCTAGGGACTTCTGAAGGGCTTTAGCAATGCCCTTTGCCGTCTCGGCGTCGACCTGTCCGTCCGTCTTCGCCAGATCCGACAGCGCCTCCTTGCTTGCATCAGCCTGCTTCACCTGCTCTAGGCTCTCCTCGACGGCCTTGGCTACCTTGCCCAGAGCGTCTAGCTGCTCAGCCGTCATCGTGTCGCCGGCCTTCTTGCTCTCCAGGGCGCTCAGCACTGCCAGAGCGGAACTAGCGTCTGCTTCACTAATTCCGAGGCTCTCCGGATTCTCTTCCAGAACCTTCTTCAAGGCTTCACTGCTGGCAGCGAGATCTTCGGCCTGCTTTTCACTCAGCTTCTTGTCTTTGCCGTCGCCAGCGAGCCAAGACAGCGCCTTCAGTTTGCTGGCTGCCTGGCCGACCTCTTCCACAGCGGCGTCCTTCTCTGCCTCACTCGGCGACTTGGACGACTCGGCTTCCTTCTTTTTCGTCTTGTCAGTCTTCTTCTTTTTCTTGGAGAGCTGAGCGAGCGCCTTGCCGAGCTGCTTCTTTTCAGCGTCCGACAGAGCGTCCAACGGCTTGTCCTTGACGCTGTGTAGCAGCGCTGCAAGCACTGCCTTTTCCTCCTCGCTGAGTCCACTGTCACCAGAAGCGAGCACGTCATCGATCGCATTCACTGCCTCACTGACCGCATTTCGCTCGGATTCAGTTAGTTCGGCAGCCTTGCTTCCGCGACGCTTCAGCACGTTCTCAGCCAGCTTTAATGCGTCTCGAGCGTTCTCATCTAGACCGGCCTTCTCTGCAGCACTCTTCTCTAATGGACCATCCGATGCCTTTTGCAGTGCATCTCTCAGAGCGGCCTGCTCCTCTGGAGTCAGTGCAACAGTCTTGCCACTCTGCTCGGCGTCCTCCACCTTCTTCATCGCCTGAGCCAATGCACCTGTCTCGTCAGCAGCAGCGTCTAGGGACTTCTGAAGGGCTTTAGCAATGCCCTTTGCCGTCTCGGCGTCGACCTGTCCGTCCGTCTTCGCCAGATCCGACAGCGCCTCCTTGCTTGCATCAGCCTGCTTCACCTGCTCTAGGCTGTCCTTGACGGCTTGGGCCACCATGCCCAGAGAGTCTAGCTGCTCAGCCGTCATCGTGTCGCCGGCCTTCTTGCTCTCCAGGGCGCTCAGCACTGCCAGAGCGGAACTAGCGTCTGCTTCACTAATTCCGAGGCTCTCCGGATTCTCTTCCAGAACCTTCTTCATGGCTTCACTGCTGGCAGCGAGATCTTCGGCCTGCTTTTCACTCAGCTTCTTGTCTTTGCCGTCGCCAGCGAGCCAAGACAGCGCCTTCAGTTTGCTGGCTGCCTGGCCGACTTCTTCCACAGCGGCGTCCTTCTCTGCCTCACTCGGCGACTTGGACGAATCGGCTTCCTTCTTTTTCGTCTTGTCAGTCTTCTTCGATTTCTTGGAGAGCTGAGCGAGCGCCTTGCCGAGCTGCTTCTTTTCAGCGTCCGACAGAGCGTCCAACGGCTTGTCCTTGACGCTGTGTAGCAGCGCTGCAAGCACTGCCTTTTCCTCCTCGCTGAGTCCACTGTCACCAGAAGCGAGCACGTCATCGATCGCATTCACTGCCTCACTGACCGCATTTCGCTCGGATTCAGTTAGTTCGGCAGCCCTGCTTCCGCGACGCTTCAGCACGTTCTCAGCCAGCTTTAATGCGTCTCGAGCGTTCTCATCTAGACCGGCCTTCTCTGCAGCACTCTTCTCTAATGGACCATCCGATGCCTTTTGCAGTGCATCTCTCAGAGCGGCCTGCTCCTCTGGAGTCAGTGCAACAGTCTTGCCACTCTGCTCGGCGTCCTCCACCTTCTTCATGGCCTGAGCCAATGCACCTGTCTCGTCAGCAGCAGCGTCTAGGGACTTCTGAAGGGCTTTAGCAATGCCCTTTGCCGTCTCGGCGTCGACCTGTCCGTCCGTCTTCGCCAGATCCGACAGCGCCTCCTTGCTTGCATCAGCCTGCTTCACCTGCTCTAGGCTGTCCTTGACGGCTTGGGCCACCATGCCCAGAGCGTCTAGCTGCTCAGCCGTCATCGTGTCGCCGGCCTTCTTGCTCTCCAGGGCGCTCAGCACTGCCAGAGCGGAACTAGCGTCTGCTTCACTAATTCCGAGGCTCTCCGGATTCTCTTCCAGAACCTTCTTCATGGCTTCACTGCTGGCAGCGAGATCTTCGGCCTGCTTTTCACTCAGCTTCTTGTCTTTGCCGTCGCCAGCGAGCCAAGACAGCGCCTTCAGTTTGCTGGCTGCCTGGCCGACCTCTTCCACAGCGGCGTCCTTCTCTGCCTCACTCGGCGACTTGGACGAATCGGCTTCCTTCTTTTTCGTCTTGTCAGTCTTCTTCTTTTTCTTGGAGAGCTGAGCGAGCGCCTTGCCGAGCTGCTTCTTTTCAGCGTCCGACAGAGCGTCCAACGGCTTGTCCTTGACGCTGTGTAGCAGCGCTGCAAGCACTGCCTTTTCCTCCTCGCTGAGTCCACTGTCACCAGAAGCGAGCACGTCATCGATCGCATTCACTGCCTCACTGACCGCATTTCGCTCCGATTCAGTTAGTTCGGCAGCCTTGCTTCCGCGACGCTTCAGCACGTTCTCAGCCAGCTTTAATGCGTCTCGAGCGTTCTCATCTAGACCGGCCTTCTCTGCAGCACTCTTCTCTAATGGACCATCCGATGCCTTTTGCAGTGCATCTCTCAGAGCGGCCTGCTCCTCTGGAGTCAGTGCAACAGTCTTGCCACTCTGCTCGGCGTCCTCCACCTTCTTCATCGCCTGAGCCAATGCACCTGTCTCGTCAGCAGCAGCGTCTAGGGACTTCTGAAGGGCTTTAGCAATGCCCTTTGCCGTCTCGGCGTCGACCTGTCCGTCCGTCTTCGCCAGATCCGACAGCGCCTCCTTGCTTGCATCAGCCTGCTTCACCTGCTCTAGGATCTCCTCGACGGCCTTGGCTACCTTGCCCAGAGCGTCTAGCTGCTCAGCCGTCATCGTGTCGCCGGCCTTCTTGCTCTCCAGGGCGCTCAGCACTGCCAGAGCGGAACTAGCGTCTGCTTCACTAATTCCGAGGCTCTCCGGATTCTCTTCCAGAACCTTCTTCATGGCTTCACTGCTGGCAGCGAGATCTTCGGCCTGCTTTTCACTCAGCTTCTTGTCTTTGCCGTCGCCAGCGAGCCAAGACAGCGCCTTCAGTTTGCTGGCTGCCTGGCCGACCTCTTCCACAGCGGCGTCCTTCTCTGCCTCACTCGGCGACTTGGACGAATCGGCTTCCTTCTTTTTCGTCTTGTCAGTCTTCTTCGATTTCTTGGAGAGCTGAGCGAGCGCCTTGCCGAGCTGCTTCTTTTCAGCGTCCGACAGAGCGTCCAACGGCTTGTCCTTGACGCTGTGTAGCAGCGCTGCAAGCACTGCCTTTTCCTCCTCGCTGAGTCCACTGTCACCAGAAGCGAGCACGTCATCAATCGCATTCACTGCCTCACTGACCGCATTTCGCTCGGATTCAGTTAGTCCGGCAGCCTTGCTTCCGCGACGCTTCAGCACGTTCTCAGCCAGCTTTAATGCGTCTCGAGCGTTCTCATCTAGACCGGCCTTCTCTGCAGCACTCTTCTCTAATGGACCATCCGATGCCTTTTGCAGTGCATCTCTCAGAGCGGCCTGCTCCTCTGGAGTCAGTGCAACAGTCTTGCCACTCTGCTCGGCGTCCTCCACCTTCTTCATCGCCTGAGCCAATGCACCTGTCTCGTCAGCAGCAGCGTCTAGGGACTTCTGAAGGGCTTTAGCAATGCCCTTTGCCGTCTCGGCGTCGACCTGTCCGTCCGTCTTCGCCAGATCCGACAGCGCCTCCTTGCTTGCATCAGCCTGCTTCACCTGCTCTAGGCTGTCCTTGACGGCTTGGGCCACCATGCCCAGAGCGTCTAGCTGCTCAGCCGTCATCGTGTCGCCGGCCTTCTTGCTCTCCAGGGCGCTCAGCACTGCCAGAGCGGAACTAGCGTCTGCTTCACTAATTCCGAGGCTCTCCGGATTCTCTTCCAGAACCTTCTTCATGGCTTCACTGCTGGCAGCGAGATCTTCGGCCTGCTTTTCACTCAGCTTCTTGTCTTTGCCGTCGCCAGCGAGCCAAGACAGCGCCTTCAGTTTGCTGGCTGCCTGGCCGACCTCTTCCACAGCGGCGTCCTTCTCTGCCTCACTCGGCGACTTGGACGACTCGGCTTCCTTCTTTTTCGTCTTGTCAGTCTTCTTCTTTTTCTTGGAGAGCTGAGCGAGCGCCTTGCCGAGCTGCTTCTTTTCAGCGTCCGACAGAGCGTCCAACGGCTTGTCCTTGACGCTGTGTAGCAGCGCTGCAAGCACTGCCTTTTCCTCCTCGCTGAGTCCACTGTCACCAGAAGCGAGCACGTCATCGATCGCATTCACTGCCTCACTGACCGCATTTCGCTCGGATTCAGTTAGTTCGACAGCCTTGCTTCCGCGACGCTTCAGCACGTTCTCAGCCAGCTTTAATGCGTCTCGAGCGTTCTCATCTAGACCGGCCTTCTCTGCAGCACTCTTCTCTAATGGACCATCTGATGCCTTTTGCAGTGCATCTCTCAGAGCGGCCTGCTCCTCTGGAGTCAGTGCAACAGTCTTGCCACTCTGCTCGGCGTCCTCCACCTTCTTCATCGCCTGAGCCAATGCACCTGTCTCGTCAGCAGCAGCGTCTAGGGACTTCTGAAGGGCTTTAGCAATGCCCTTTGCCGTCTCGGCGTCGACCTGTCCGTCCGTCTTCGCCAGATCCGACAGCGCCTCCTTGCTTGCATCAGCCTGCTTCACCTGCTCTAGGCTGTCCTTGACGGCTTGGGCCACCATGCCCAGAGAGTCTAGCTGCTCAGCCGTCATCGTGTCGCCGGCCTTCTTGCTCTCCAGGGCGCTCAGCACTGCCAGAGCGGAACTAGCGTCTGCTTCACTAATTCCGAGGCTCTCCGGATTCTCTTCCAGAACCTTCTTCATGGCTTCACTGCTGGCAGCGAGATCTTCGGCCTGCTTTTCACTCAGCTTCTTGTCTTTGCCGTCGCCAGCGAGCCAAGACAGCGCCTTCAGTTTGCTGGCTGCCTGGCCGACCTCTTCCACAGCGGCGTCCTTCTCTGCCTCACTCGGCGACTTGGACGAATCGGCTTCCTTCTTTTTCGTCTTGTCAGTCTTCTTCTTTTTCTTGGAGAGCTGAGCGAGCGCCTTGCCGAGCTGCTTCTTTTCAGCGTCCGACAGAGCGTCCAACGGCTTGTCCTTGACGCTGTGTAGCAGCGCTGCAAGCACTGCCTTTTCCTCCTCGCTGAGTCCACTGTCACCAGAAGCGAGCACGTCATCGATCGCATTCACTGCCTCACTGACCGCATTTCGCTCGGATTCAGTTAGTTCGGCAGCCTTGCTTCCGCGACGCTTCAGCACGTTCTCAGCCAGCTTTAATGCGTCTCGAGCGTTCTCATCTAGACCGGCCTTCTCTGCAGCACTCTTCTCTAATGGACCATCCGATGCCTTTTGCAGTGCATCTCTCAGAGCGGCCTGCTCCACTGGAGTCAGTGCAACAGTCTTGCCACTCTGCTCGGCGTCCTCCACCTTCTTCATCGCCTGAGCCAATGCACCTGTCTCGTCAGCAGCAGCGTCTAGGGACTTCTGAAGGGCTTTAGCAATGCCCTTTGCCGTCTCGGCGTCGACCTGTCCGTCCGTCTTCGCCAGATCCGACAGCGCCTCCTTGCTTGCATCAGCCTGCTTCACCTGCTCTAGGCTGTCCTTGACGGCTTGGGCCACCATGCCCAGAGCGTCTAGCTGCTCAGCCGTCATCGTGTCGCCGGCCTTCTTGCTCTCCAGGGCGCTCAGCACTGCCAGAGCGGAACTAGCGTCTGCTTCACTAATTCCGAGGCTCTCCGGATTCTCTTCCAGAACCTTCTTCATGGCTTCACTGCTGGCAGCGAGATCTTCGGCCTGCTTTTCACTCAGCTTCTTGTCTTTGCCGTCGCCAGCGAGCCAAGACAGCGCCTTCAGTTTGCTGGCTGCCTGGCCGACCTCTTCCACAGCGGCGTCCTTCTCTGCCTCACTCGGCGACTTGGACGACTCGGCTTCCTTCTTTTTCGTCTTGTCAGTCTTCTTCTTTTTCTTGGAGAGCTGAGCGAGCGCCTTGCCGAGCTGCTTCTTTTCAGCGTCCGACAGAGCATCCAACGGCTTGTCCTTGACGCTGTGTAGCAGCGCTGCAAGCACTGCCTTTTCCTCCTCGCTGAGTCCACTGTCACCAGAAGCGAGCACGTCATCGATCGCATTCACTGCCTCACTGACCGCATTTCGCTCGGATTCAGTTAGTTCGGCAGCCTTGCTTCCGCGACGCTTCAGCACGTTCTCAGCCAGCTTTAATGCGTCTCGAGCGTTCTCATCTAGACCGGCCTTCTCTGCAGCACTCTTCTCTAATGGACCATCCGATGCCTTTTGCAGTGCATCTCTCAGAGCGGCCTGCTCCACTGGAGTCAGTGCAACAGTCTTGCCACTCTGCTCGGCGTCCTCCACCTTCTTCATCGCCTGAGCCAATGCACCTGTCTCGTCAGCAGCAGCGACTAGGGACTTCTGAAGGGCTTTAGCAATGCCCTTTGCCGTCTCGGCGTCGACCTGTCCGTCCGTCTTCGCCAGATCCGACAGCGCCTCCTTGCTTGCATCAGCCTGCTTCACCTGCTCTAGGCTGTCCTTGACGGCTTGGGCCACCATGCCCAGAGCGTCTAGCTGCTCAGCCGTCATCGTGTCGCCGGCCTTCTTGCTCTCCAGGGCGCTCAGCACTGCCAGAGCGGAACTAGCGTCTGCTTCACTAATTCCGAGGCTCTCCGGATTCTCTTCCAGAACCTTCTTCATGGCTTCACTGCTGGCAGCGAGATCTTCGGCCTGCTTTTCACTCAGCTTCTTGTCTTTGCCGTCGCCAGCGAGCCAAGACAGCGCCTTCAGTTTGCTGGCTGCCTGGCCGACCTCTTCCACAGCGGCGTCCTTCTCTGCCTCACTCGGCGACTTGGACGACTCGGCTTCCTTCTTTTTCGTCTTGTCAGTCTTCTTCTTTTTCTTGGAGAGCTGAGCGAGCGCCTTGCCGAGCTGCTTCTTTTCAGCGTCCGACAGAGCGTCCAACGGCTTGTCCTTGACGCTGTGTAGCAGCGCTGCAAGCACTGCCTTTTCCTCCTCGCTGAGTCCACTGTCACCAGAAGCGAGCACGTCATCGATCGCATTCACTGCCTCACTGACCGCATTTCGCTCGGATTCAGTTAGTTCGGCAGCCTTGCTTCCGCGACGCTTCAGCACGTTCTCAGCCAGCTTTAATGCGTCTCGAGCGTTCTCATCTAGACCGGCCTTCTCTGCAGCACTCTTCTCTAATGGACCATCCGATGCCTTTTGCAGTGCATCTCTCAGAGCGGCCTGCTCCACTGGAGTCAGTGCAACAGTCTTGCCACTCTGCTCGGCGTCCTCCACCTTCTTCATCGCCTGAGCCAATGCACCTGTCTCGTCAGCAGCAGCGACTAGGGACTTCTGAAGGGCTTTAGCAATGCCCTTTGCCGTCTCGGCGTCGACCTGTCCGTCCGTCTTCGCCAGATCCGACAGCGCCTCCTTGCTTGCATCAGCCTGCTTCACCTGCTCTAGGCTGTCCTTGACGGCTTGGGCCACCATGCCCAGAGCGTCTAGCTGCTCAGCCGTCATCGTGTCGCCGGCCTTCTTGCTCTCCAGGGCGCTCAGCACTGCCAGAGCGGAACTAGCGTCTGCTTCACTAATTCCGAGGCTCTCCGGATTCTCTTCCAGAACCTTCTTCATGGCTTCACTGCTGGCAGCGAGATCTTCGGCCTGCTTTTCACTCAGCTTCTTGTCTTTGCCGTCGCCAGCGAGCCAAGACAGCGCCTTCAGTTTGCTGGCTGCCTGGCCGACCTCTTCCACAGCGGCGTCCTTCTCTGCCTCACTCGGCGACTTGGACGACTCGGCTTCCTTCTTTTTCGTCTTGTCAGTCTTCTTCTTTTTCTTGGAGAGCTGAGCGAGCGCCTTGCCGAGCTGCTTCTTTTCAGCGTCCGACAGAGCGTCCAACGGCTTGTCCTTGACGCTGTGTAGCAGCGCTGCAAGCACTGCCTTTTCCTCCTCGCTGAGTCCACTGTCACCAGAAGCGAGCACGTCATCGATCGCATTCACTGCCTCACTGACCGCATTTCGCTCGGATTCAGTTAGTTCGGCAGCCTTGCTTCCGCGACGCTTCAGCACGTTCTCAGCCAGCTTTAATGCGTCTCGAGCGTTCTCATCTAGACCGGCCTTCTCTGCAGCACTCTTCTCTAATGGACCATCCGATGCCTTTTGCAGTGCATCTCTCAGAGCGGCCTGCTCCTCTGG
Organism: Macrostomum hystrix; assembly: GCA_950097015.1. Classification (NCBI taxonomy): domain Eukaryota; kingdom Metazoa; phylum Platyhelminthes; family Macrostomidae; genus Macrostomum; species Macrostomum hystrix. The sequence goes on from CATNEN010000011.1 coordinate 5,679,264, forward strand.
AGTCAGTGCAACAGTCTTGCCACTCTGCTCGGCGTCCTCCACCTTCTTCATGGCCTGAGCCAATGCACCTGTCTCGTCAGCAGCAGCGTCTAGGGACTTCTGAAGGGCTTTAGCAATGCCCTTTGCCGTCTCGGCGTCGACCTGTCCGTCCGTCTTCGCCAGATCCGACAGCGCCTCCTTGCTTGCATCAGCCTGCTTCACCTGCTCTAGGCTCTCCTCGACGGCCTTGGCTACCTTGCCCAGAGCGTCTAGCTGCTCAGCCGTCATCGTGTCGCCGGCCTTCTTGCTCTCCAGGGCGCTCAGCACTGCCAGAGCGGAACTAGCGTCTGCTTCACTAATTCCGAGGCTCTCCGGATTCTCTTCCAGAACCTTCTTCATGGCTTCACTGCTGGCAGCGAGACTTTTGGCCTGTTCTTCACTCAGCTTTTTGTCTATGCCATCTACCGCCAGCCAAGATATCGCGATTATTGTTTCTGCTGCATTTGTTGCATTGCTTAGCATTGTCGTTTGCTCTTGTGTGTTTTCCTCCTCAAAATCGGTTACTTTGCCTGTTCGTTTTTTATCGGATTTTTTCTTTTTCTTCGTAATTATTTGGAGTGCCTGGCTTAGTTGGTTCTTCTGATCGCTGTCGAGTTCATTTATTGGGGTGTCTTCTATACTTTGAATAGTGTCCTGAATTTTGGATCGTTCAATCTTAGTTAGGCCGCTTGTTTCCACTGCAAGTATTTTTTTTGTGGCTTGGATTGCTTCGGCTAAAGCATTTTCATCGTCAGGTGATATTGGCTCTTCTGAGCTGTTTTTCTTTCGGAGGACCTCTGCTCCGTCCTTGATGGTTTCACGCGTCTGCTCGTCGAGGCCTGCTTTTTCTGCCGCGCTTTTTTCTAATGGCGCAGCGCGTGCCTTTCTCTCCAAGAATTGGCGCAGAAGCTTAAGTTCGGTCAAAGTGAAGTTTGTGAACTTGCCTTCTGCCATGCAGCCTTTTAGGTTCGCTAGGATTCCTTGTAGGTCACTGTTGTCGTGCGTCTTGTCACTCTCGACAAGAGTTACAATGCACTGCGATAGCTTTGCGATGCGGCTGTAGTCCTTCATTGCTATGAACCGGTTAATGAATTGAAGCTCTCCAAGCAGCCAGATGCTCAGATCAGCATTCTGTGTGTCATGAACGTTGTCGTGTATTATGTCAGCAATTTTAGCAAGTGAACTAATTTCCTCTCTTGAGAATCTTGCGCCCTTCTCTTTTTGCTGCAGGCCTTTCATCACTGTGAGCGCTCTCACGGTCTCAAGCCCTGTAAGGCCGAGATCAGTTGGCGAGTCCCGGAGAGACTTAAGCAGTGTATTGAAATTGGTCGAAAGGCGTGTTGAGTCCTCTCTGCTTATATCTTTGCGAGGCTTGATGTCCGTTACAAGCATGTCCTGAATGCTAGTAATCGCTTTCATGGCTTTGTCGTACATCGCCATTCTGCGGTCCACGGGATTGCGGAAGACGCGAGATCTGTTCGAAACCTGATCAAGCATGTGCGACAGGGTGCGGTTGTCAGTCCGATTGCGAAATTCGTTGCGACGGACGCGCCGGAGCTGCTGCTTGAGCTTGCTCTGCATTGGAATCGCCAGGTTCATGCTGCCGGTGGCTCGCCTTAGGTAGTCGCAGCACTCGTGGAGCACCATCTTTTCGGTGTCACCATGATGCTCAAAGTCCAGTAAGGTTTTAGTAGAAGCGATGGCCAGCTTGACGGATCTCTCGTCGATCGTGATGTCATCCACTTGTACTCGGTTCAATGTTGCAACACCTCTCAAAATTGTGTCACTCTCTGTCATGTCGATGTACCGATCGTCATCAGCTCTATTTAGCACTGATTGAATGGCGTCCAATGTTGAAACCATTATTGTTCGATCGTACGGTCCAGGAACTTTATTCATTACGGCTTCTATAATTACTTTCAGTTTAGTCAAATTGCGCATGTCATCATCTGTTGGAGTGATCGGTGTCGTGTAGATTTCGCTGCCCCTGTCTCTGAGAAGAACTTCCAACTGTTGCAAGAAGTAGCGGTCCCTAAAGGACAGATTCGCAACATCCGACACGCTTGGCGGTCGAGCAGAAGCCACGTACTCTTTGAGTTCACTAACCATTTCAGTGGAAACCTTGGCGCACTTATCATTTTCAGCCAGTTGTTCGACATGGGTGCGAAAAGTCTCCAACTTTCGTGTCGGCATGTCGATGCGAAAGTGCAGCGCGTAATGCAGCTTTCGCACCTCGTCGCGAGGCAAGAAAATATAATCTCGCTGAGAATTGTGCAGCTTAAATAGTTCCAGCAGGATGTCAGCAATGCGCTGGTTCGACTGCTGCATTAGCCGAGACACGCGCACTCGATTGGCTTCGTCCAGAATCTCGATGACACTGGATAGGAAAGTCTCTGGGTCCAGAATGTTGTGCGAAACAGCACTGCACAAGCGTTCTATGCAGTAGCTGTTTAGCGGCGACAAGCTAATCTGATTTGAGTGATCTTTCTTAGTGAGGATCGCTAGACGGCGGGTAATATCGAGAACTGCGTTGTTCAAGGCTGCCTCGCCGTCAGGTGTTTTGCAGGCTTCATAGCAGAGGCGCATCTCACACACAAGCTGTGAGACGTCAATGCCTAATCGTTCGTCCATTTCAACAACCTGATTGGCGATAGAATCATGAAGACTTACAGCCAACTCGGTCAAGGCAATGAGAAGTGGATCAACTTCGCCGCCAACAGCGCCCTGGGGCTCCTTCGATGCCAGCTCGAGCAGTTCTTCGGCAGCACGCAGCCGCTCAGGTAGCTCGCTGTTTGGCTGTAATCCAGCTTCCAACGCTACTTGGGTCATCTGAACAAGGTTATCTAGCATAGTTGGGAAGTCAGCATCTAAAGGTGGTTCCTCGTAAATCAGGGCGATGTCGCGCAACTTGTACAGCTGTTGGCGAAGAGCGTCTAACTGCTGCGAAGCGTCAGTCGGACGCGGCGGTGCATTAATATTGCGCTCGTAGGTGTCTAAAATTTCTACAGGCGGTGGTCCGCCAACGACAGCCGGCTGAAGACGCCGCTGTTGCCTGGCCGAGCTTATCGCCGAGTCATTCAGCGAGTTGCTTGCTTGCCGGGCTGGCTGGGACAAGTCACGATTGATCCTTCTAAGAAGTACTTCAGCCATGTACTCCTTACCGAATTTATCGATTCCAGGAAATCGCACAACATCCCAGAGATTGTAACGCTCTTCGTCACTGAGTTCAACCAGACGGAGAAGAGTCGACAGTAGCTCAGAGATGTCCATCTCCAACAAGTGACGACGGATGTCATCAGAATGCACCGTTAACAGCTGCTCACGAAGCTCCTCGCGCGGGCAAGTAGCCGCAGCAGCTGGGCTTAACACCGATGGAGCAACAATTACGATGCTTGGAAGCAGCATTGCCCCGTCGACCTCAGCTAGGTCTAGCTTAGGCTCATCAGCAGGCTGTGACGCTACAGTTACCGCGAATTTCGGAATTCGCAAGAATTCAAACCGTTCTCCAAGATCATATGCTTTGCCCAGCTCACTATGAGGAAGCTCAGACTCTAGGCAGAAGCCTTTCTCCGTGAGTCGGTGCCGGCCGTCCTTCGATGCGTCGAAAACTATTTCGGTGCGCAGAGTTCGCATGTTCGTATCCACAACGTCCAAAGTCGTGCACGTGATCGATGGGCCGAGCGTCACCTTGTGCATTGCTCGGGTTGCGACTCTGCGAGCTGCTACCTTTTTCTGGCCCAGCGGCCGCACAGAGTGAATCAGCTGAAACTTCGGCGCATCATCGCCAGTTTCGTTATTCTCTCCAGCCAGCTTTGAAGCGTCCAAAGCTGGCAGAATCACTGGAACGAATGAGCTTTGATTTTCTTTTGAATTGGCAGGAGTTACTGGCGGCGATCTTGGCGGCGAAGGTGAAGCCGGCTTGGCGAAAGTGGCTTGAAGTAAAGTCGAAGAGAAGCCCAACTGTGGCTGAGAAACTTCACTAACAGGATCTTGCCGGTTCTCAACGGTTACTATTTCTGTCGCTTCAGCCCTGTAGCTGTACTCGAGGTTGCGAGTTTCAGCACGACGCTTTTGCCGACTTCGCTCGGCGGCCGCAATCTCCAGCTCGTCTGGCGGCGGCTCGTCCACAATTAGCAGGGCTTCCTCGCTGCGTCGCAGGCGCTGCCGCTCTTGCATTTGTCGGCGCCGCTCGCGCACATTCTCCATGCGCAGATCCTGATGAGATATAGCTCCGGCCGGCCTCATTAGTTGGAGTCGATCGCGGCGTAGATCGCTAGTCGCCGGCTGTTCGCTAAGTGTCTGATGCACCTTGGCAACCAGATCAGCAATCGAGCTGCCGCCAGAGGCTCCAGTAGCGGCCGAATTGCGACGAAACGGCGATGGCGAGGAGGCAGTCTCAATAAGTGGCGCAACGTGAGGCGGCGGGCGTGGCCTCTGACTGGGCAGATTTTCTAGGATCTCGCTGATGCGCTGGTGCCTCTCAGCAACCGTGCCAAGGCCCAGTCGAGGCGCGCTTGCGTAGCGCATCCTGTACTGCTCGATGCCATCCTGATCGCCAGTGACCAGGGCTGTAGCACCCCTTTGAAAGATGCCACGCGGGTCTTGAATCTCGTAGTCGCCGCTGGACGAGCCGCCAGACGAGCGGGCCGCTTGCGCCACGCTGCTTGGTGGAGCCGGCGGTGTTGGATGGATGGCATTTCCCGGCCAGGCGGACCGCTTTACCTCGAAGTCGGACGCGCTTAGCGTCGGCATTGACGTCGCCTGTTCGATTGGCGACACGCATGCGTCTCGTCGCTCTGGGAGCTGCTGCTGATGCTGCGGCTGGGTCGACTCAAACACAGAGCTTGCCGCCGACCAGCGCAACTGACTGTGGCTGCTCTGCCTGTTGGCCGCTGTGCTAGACGATGACGATGACGATGACGACTCGCTCGAGTGTCGTCGCCGCGACCCTTTGGCCTGCTGCTTCTGCCGCTGCTGCTCCGACTGCGGCTGCGGTTGTTCATGCGATGCGGGGCGCTTTGGTCGCAGCTTCACCGAAGGCGGTCGCTGGCCGCCCGCTTCCGCTAACGAGGCCGACGATGGGCCGGTATTAACTCGCTTGTGGATTCGGGCCGGCGGTGGCTGCTGCTGCTGCATGCCGGCCAATGCTGATGGACTCTTTGAGTCGCCTGTACAAAGGAGAGAGATGACTGCGAATGAAGTTCTACGAGTATGATGACCGTGAATTTATGCACTGTAGGCAACACAATCACACTAGTTAATATCAATCAATCAAGGGGTTGGAGCCTACTGGTTTGAGCGTCGGACTCACGAGTTGAAGGTCCAGGGTTCGATTCCCGACTGCACTGGAACAATTAGTGTCCTTTAGCAAGACACTTAACTCTACATTACTTTAGTTAACTCAGTTGTTAAATGGCTGCCAGCATCATCTGGAGTAGTTGAGGGTTGGTGTGGCGTCCCCCCCCAGTCTATGGACTGAACATGCGGCTGTGGGGTCGGCTGCATTTCTGGCCGAGTTGGGGTAGGTAATAAATAATTACAATTATCATCATTTTTACTAATTTACGCAGCTACAATATGAATTAATTGGAGTGTGCTTTGCATGGTCAAGCCGACCAATATACACTCGCAGTAAAAATTAATTTGCCTTCAACTTAAACTCTAAAAAGAGAATTACAGTGACAGACAAAGAACGAATGAAGGCATTAGAAATACTCAACACGGGTATCCTAGGTCAACCTGACCCGAGCGGCTGCGTAGAGCTTAGAGAAAGAAATCGAGATCCCCCACCTCAGAGTTGGCACACAGACCCGCAGTCACTAAAACAGGCATAAGCACAACACACAATGAGATCAGAGCCACATTCCGTTTGTATTCGAAGGCACGTTGGAAAGAAAACAATTGATTTACACTGTTAAACTTTAGTCTCTAATAAAAAAACTTATTTTTACTCATTTAGATACAAATTGATTTCAATGCAGTCGCACGGTAGAAAATAATGATATAATTGCAGGAGAACTGCGGGCAATGGCCCATCATTCGGTAACACTAGACTCGCAGCCAGCTAGTAGGCCCATTCTACCAATTTCGCTGACTCCTGAGCACACACACATATATACTGTACACAGGCACACTGTAAGCCTTGCAAATACGCTTCAGAACATTGTATTTGCATGGCTCACATGATTCGCGTACACGACGAGGCGTCCGTGGATCGATACGGCCCAGGAATGTGAGGAAGAAGTTCGGCGAGCGTTCGCTGGGGAGCGTGTGCGTGTGGGACAAAGAAACAGCTGCCCCTGTGTTAGCAATCTCCCAGCGTTTCTCCCTCTCTCCCCATTCTGCCTCTGTTGTGCGCGCTGCTTGAATTTAAATACACTGGAAGCGAGATCGGCAGAGCTTCGCTGCCGCTTTTCATGTGACTCCGGAGTCCACACAGAAACGGGCCTCTGGCCCGTGGAGCGTTTATCTCTCTGTTGCTGTGGCAGAAGGTAACAGGAAGGCAAAACTTTCCTGTTATACACACGCTCACACAGGTGTGTACATCTGCCATTACTTTCTCATCGTCAGGCAGTGTACACTCTCACTGTGCCTTGGAGGTACTTTAATTAGCTGTAATTTTAGCCGGAAATCACATTGAAATTACCTCGTCGGCGCCGGAGAAATAAATCTGTCACTGCCACAGCCAAAGCAGGCAGCAGAGGTCTCACACTGCGACCGGCGAGTGTGATTAAGGAGGCCGCATTTCTGTGCGACATGACACGAAATTAATTCCACGCGAATGGAATATTGTATTGGGCCTTTAAAAAATAGAAGAAAATGTACATCAGCTCTCTTCAGTCACATTTTTACTGCTTCAGTTTTTTTCGCTGTTATCTAATTCGCCACAGACAACTGTTAGCATGCACTGTTCACAGTGCAAAACTTCTCGGCTAGACTCACTTTCTATGCATTCCGTGCCTCACGATTGAGTACATTGCATTACAGCAAAATGGCTCAGTGAAAATTAGCTATCTAGATCTAAACGCGCTTGAACTGAGAAGGACTGAGATTGTCGAAATATCTTTGAGAATGCTCAGCATTTTAGTGCAGAGCAGTACTGAATAACTAAAACATGCAGATGACACTTTAGCTGAATCTCGGTGAAGGATCAGGAATAATGGAGGATAAGTATCCTCAGTGAAAGATCAGGGATAATGGAGGATAAGTATCCTCAGTGAAGGATCAGGGATAATGGAGGATAAGTATCCTCAGTGAAGGATCAGGAATAATGGAGGATAAGTATCCTCAGTGAAAGATCAGGGATAATGGAGGGTAAGTATCCTCAGTGAAGGATCAGGAATAATGGAGGATAAGTATCCTCAGTGAAAGATCAGGGATAATGGAGGATAAGTATCCTCAGTGAAGGATCAGGAATAATGGAGGATAAGTATCCTCAGTGAAGGATCAGGGATAATGGAGGATAAGTATCCTCAGTGAAAGATCAGGGATAATGGAGGGTAAGTATCCTCAGTGAAAGATCAGGGATAATGGAGGATAAGTATCCTCAGTGAAGGATCAGGGACAATGGAGGGTAAGTATCCTCAGTGAAGGATCAGGAATAATGGAGGGTAAGTATCCTCAGTGAAGGATCAGGGATAATGGAGGATAAGTATCCTCAGTGAAAGATCAGGGATAATGGAGGATAAGTATCCTCAGTGAAGGATCAGGGATAATGGAGGATAAGTATCCTCAGTGAAGGATCAGGGACAATGGAGGGTAAGTATCCTCAGTGAAGGATCAGGGATAATGGAGGATAAGTATCCTCAGTGAAGGATCAGGGACAATGGAGGGTAAGTATCCTCAGTGAAGGATCAGGGATAATGGAGGATAAGTATCCTCAGTGAAAGATCAGGGACAATGGAGGATAAGTATCCTCAGTGAAGGATCAGGGACAATGGAGGGTAAGTATCCTCAGTGAAGGATCAGGGATAATGGAGGATAAGTATCCTCAGTGAAAGATCAGGGACAATGGAGGATAAGTATCCTCAGTGAAAGATCAGGGATAATGGAGGATAAGTATCCTCAGTGAAGGATCAGGGATAATGGAGGATAAGTATCCTCAGTGAAGGATCAGGGATAATGGAGGATAAGTATCCTCAGTGAAGGATCAGGGACAATGGAGGGTAAGTATCCTCAGTGAAGGATCAGGGACAATGGAGGGTAAGTATCCTCAGTGAAGGATCAGGGACAATGGAGGATAAGTATCCTCAGTGAAAGATCAGGGATAATGGAGGGTAAGTATCCTCAGTGAAGGATCAGGGATAATGGAGGATAAGTATCCTCAGTGAAGGATCAGGGACAATGGAGGGTAAGTATCCTCAGTGAAGGATCAGGGGTAATGGAGGATAAGCTATGACACCTCAGTGAAGGATCAGGGGTAATTGAGGATAAGCTATGACACCTCAGTGATGGATCAGGGGTAATGGAGGATAAGCTATGACACCTCAGTGATGGATCAGGGGTAATGGAGGATAAGCTATGACACCTCAGTGATGGATCAGGGGTAATGGAGGTTAAGCTATGACACCTCAGTGATGGATCAGGGGTAATGGAGGTTAAGCTATGACACCTCAGTGAAGGATCAGGGGTAATGGAGGATAAGCTATGACACCTCAGTGATGGATCAGGGGTAATGGAGGTTAAGCTATGACACCTCAGTGAAGGATCAGGGGTAATGGAGGTTAAGCTATGACACCTCAGTGAAGGATCAGGGGTAATGGAGGTTAAGCTATGACACCTCAGTGATGGATCAGGGGTAATGGAGGTTAAGCTATGACACCTCAGTGATGGATCAGGGGTAATGGAGGTTAAGCTATGACACCTCAGTGAAGGATCAGGGGTAATGGAGGATAAGCTATGACACCTCAGTGAAGGATCAGGGGTAATGGAGGATAAGCTATGACACCTCAGTGATGGATCAGGGGTAATGGAGGATAAGCTATGACACCTCAGTGATGGATCAGGGGTAATGGAGGTTAAGCTATGACACCTCAGTGAAGGATCAGGGGTAATGGAGGATAAGCTATGACACCTCAGTGAAGGATCAGGGGTAATGGAGGTTAAGCTATGACACCTCAGTGAAGCACTATATGACCACAAACGATCGATTCACCTATGTCACCTGTTGTTGTCGGCGCGAATCGGACACGTTTAACTGGCAAATTGTAGCGCTTGCAGCGGCAGCGGCGGCAGCAAATGCTGTTGGTATCCTTTTTAACTAGATAGAACTTTTTCATGGGACTCTTAATTTTGGCTTTTCGTTTTGTGTCAAGGTCACATCATATACACTCAGAAATATCCAGTCGCTGCTATACATAATTCGACATTTATGTGAAGTCTGCGGCACCTAAATGCTCCAATAGTGGTTCCCTCATGCATTATGCATTAAAAATTATAGAACCAAACCAACGGAAGACTGTCGGCGAGGTTGGCTGTTTGACGTTGTCATGACAACACAAAGAGAGGCCAAGAGAGGCTAAAACGTTTTTTTGCGATAGAGACTGCAATTACGAAGCTTAATAACAAGCTCTTTACTTTCATTAAACTCTTTACTCGCATATGGTGTAATTTCTCGTAAATTTGTCGTAATCGCTTTGAAATTATGATTTTTATACGAAGCACCTTAGAAAGTTAGGACAAATCAAACACACTTAAAGGTGTAATGATCAATAAAATACACTAGATCAAAATTGAGCCATTATAAGGCTTCAGCAACGTATTATGGTATAAACGATCACTCAGCGATAATGGCATGTCTATGGCACAAACTGCGCCAATCCGCCATGAACCAGAAGCTGACAAAATTTGGACGCTTATATTTGTTTCTTTTAATTATCAATTAAAGTATTTTACCAACCGGTAAAAGCATTATAAGGCTTCAGGCCATAGACAAATCAACTCCCCCTATAACGCCGTTGCTTGTCGACCGACAGCCGCCAGATAGCGGCTGTTGATTTGTCTTTGATTTGTAGGGGGAGTTGATTTGTCTATGGCCTGAAGCCTTATAATGCTTTTACCGGTTGGCTGCCTCGCAGTTAATGGCGATTACGATCTCGGCGCTACGCGCCTCGATCGACCGCCATTAACTTGCTCGGCACCCAACCGGTAAAGTTCCATTATTCCATTGAGCCAAAATTGAGTCAAGATCAAGGTAGCTAATGAACCATTAAAATACCTTAGATCAATAATGAACCATTAAAATACCTTAGATCAATAATGAACCATTAAAATACCCTAGATCGATAATGAACCATTAAAATAGCCTAGATCGATAATGAACCATTAAAAAACCCTAGATCGATAATGAACCATTAAAATACCCTAGATCAATAATGAATCATTAAAAAACCCTGGATCGATAATGAACCATTATAAAACCCTAGATCAATAATGAACCATTAAAATACCCTAGATCGATAATGAACCATTAAAATAGCCTAGATCGATAATGAACCATTAAAAAGCCCTAGATCGATAATGAACCATTAAAAAACCCTAGATCGATAATGAACTATTAAAAAACCCTAGATCAATAATGAACCATTAAAAAACCCTAGATCAATAATGAACCATTAAAATAGCCTAGATCAATAATGAACCATTAAAAAACCCTAGATCGATAATGAACCATTAAAAACCCTAGATCGATAATGAACCATTAAAAACCCTAGATCGATAATGAACCATTAAAATACCCTAGATCAATAATGAACCATTAAAATAGCCTAGATCAATAATGAACCATTAAAATAGCCTAGATCAATAATGAACCATTAAAATACCCTAGATCAATAATGAACCATTAAAATACCCTAGATCGATAATGAACCATTAAAATACCCTAGATCAATAATGAACCATTACGCTCGTAGAATACCTTAAATCGATAATGAAAACTCGTAAGAACGAATCATAAAAGTTAAAATCAAATTACAGATGAGCACTTACAAGTAAGAGCAGTTCTAAGTGTGGGTTTTAATGTGGCAGTTATAAAAATTCAACAATTTTATACATTCAAGTATGGAATTGATATATATTAAGCTTGAAGATGCTAATTGTGCCAAAGGCGCCAAAAGCTGCTTGAAAAAACCGAGGCTACTAGCTGAAAGATCATTTTAAATAGGCAAGATGAAGATAATGAATGGCAGCGAAGGAATTTTGGCATTAGCTAGTGAGTGCAGAGGGTGGCGTGTTTTTTTCTTAATTTTTCATTTCGAGTCCCAAAATGATTGCACGGGCACATACTGATGGCAAGCGCGACCTACAAGCACACAAGCAATAAGGACTGTGAATGGCACATTGTTCAAATATGACTGAATAAATTAAAGAAAAGAAAGACAAGTTTAGAAGAAAAAAACGGGAAATTCGCTGCTTATTCAGCCCAGAAAGAAAAGCTTGTGTTGTGACTAAACTTAAATTCTTCAACTCACCAGCGGTAGAGCGCAGTATAGTCAACCGCGGCGAAGCTGACTCCTGTGTACTCTGCGACCCCGCACTGTCGGATACCGAGGGCCTGACAGAGGATTGTTGAATGGAGAAAGACATCTCATTTGCAAATTCCATAACATTATAAACGCTTAAAAGTTAGTCAATGTGAAACTGGGTGGGAATAATAATTTTAATTATAAATGCATTGGCTTTAGATCAGGGTATTCATCAAATTTACTAAAAAACTACCAATTATAATTAGTGGACAAGTAATATAGTTAAGTTGAAATTCGAATGAAATGTCACTTTTACTTCTATGCCTTTACTTCGCGGGGCTTTTTTGTGGGGGGAGAGTTTATGAATGTACATTGCCCAATGTACATACAATGTACATTTATTTTAGAGACAAAATTTTCCTTTCCGCCAGCGGAGCCCTCAGTTTGGCCAGGCCCAGGCCAGGCCAGCGGTGCTACTAAAGCGCCCCCAGGCCCTTCCTAATTGCACTCATTTCGGATTTTTCCGTATCCGAAAGTTTTCATGTCATCAAAAAATCCCTGTCTCATCTCACCACAGCCAATGCTATCTGCTGTCAGTCTTTAGATTTTTAAATTATATATTGCTACCGGCCCCTAATTTATCCCTGCAAACAGTAAAGCTAAGAAGAGCGATTTCTGGTCTCATTCTTTCTAGTTCCATGATACTCGGACTTGACGTCGGAGAAAATCAAGCTTATCTAATAACCTTTTCACGATCCCAGATCGTCCGCTCACCCAGCAGTTGCGACCGTCTCAATCTTGGCCTGCCGCAGCTCCTCTTCCTCACTCTTCTCGTTCTCGTCGGTTTTCTCCACATTGCTCGTCGGTGTCGCCTCCAGCGCAGCCGGTTGAACAGCCGTGGCAGCATTTCCGCTGTCCAGACTGTCCAGGCTGCCTTCCGCCTCATCAGCGGTATCGACTGCCGCATTAGCTTCCTCCTCACCAGCAGCTTCTGCGGCGGCTTTTCGCTCCCTCTCTCGCTGCTCTCGCTTCTCCTCGGCGCTGGAGATATCGGCGCCTTCCAGGCTGTCCTCCATCAGAGCAGCCGGGCGAGCCATTGGCACCGGGCCGCTCTGCTCCGTGTACACGTTTGACGCGTGCGGCAGGGGCCGAGCCCCCGCCCCAATGGACTTCGGGCTGCGTTGCAAATCGGGCATCGACACAAAGTTGCGCTCGATGTCATCTAAGCAGACCAGGCCTTCGCTGGCTCGCCGAGGATGTAGCTGATCGTCCGGCTGCGATGATGGATCGATTGTCAGCTGCTGAACTGACGACGATACGGTGGCCATCGGCAGCATAGGCCGTTGCTGTTGCTGCTTCTGTTGCACAGGTTGTGCTGCAGGTTCAGCCTCTAGCGAGTCTTCCGAGTGCGTATCCTCATTGTCGTCGTTATCTTCTGGACCAGCTCCCTGGCCAGACGGTTTCCCGCCGGGACGATCTTGACGGAACTCGACGGATCGCCTTGGTGCTGGCTCGTGCGGCATGAGAAATTCGAGGCTGACTTGCCTGTAGGGCGAAAACTCGATGGCAGTCACCTGACGGCTGCCCTCGGGCTGCACAACCTGTGGCTGTGGTTGCTTCTCCTGCGGCTTCTGCCTCTGCCGCTCCCGCAGGTGTCCCCCACTGCGTCGCTTCGATGATGCCACCGAGGACTTGCCAGGCACGGCCAGCGCTCCAGCCGGCAGGCTCCGCCGATTTCCTGGATCGAACTCGTAACCGCCGGCAGCTTTCGCACCCTGTCTCTCAGCAGTCAGATCATCGACAGACTCCTCTGGCACACTGAGCAGACTGGAACCACCGCTCAGGCGAGCCGCTGCAGCAGACGGTGTCGAGGCGGCAACTGGCCCAGTTGTCCGGCTGACAACCGCGCCACCCAGGTAGCGACCGTCTGGCCCGAACTTTGTCTGAACTCGCCGACTGCCTCCGCGACGCAGCGGCACTGTCGTCTCCTCGACTGTCGCTTCTGCAGTGCTCGAATCAGGAGTCTGTGGCAGCTCGAGATGCGGTGCACTCTGTGCCGACCTCATGCGAACGGCGCCTTCGCTGCCGCCTCCGCTGGCTGTCCGTCTGCGAGCCAGCTCTGCCTGCGGTGGAGGCCCTGGATAGAGCCGCGAAGTAACCGCCTGGGCGCGCTTCGACGTGGCTGGACGCTTTTTTACCACCGTGGAGCTTTGCTTCGAAACCCCAGAGGCACCTTCGGCTGCTAGAGGGGTCGCGTCGCCAGCTGTGCTTTCCGCTGATTCATCAGCCTCGAGGGCCTCTGCAGACATGCCAAGGTCGTTATCTGAGCGCACCTTGGAGAGCTGACGTCCGGTTGGCTTCCGCCTCGTTGTAGATGACGATGGCAGCTGATGCTTCTTCAACACATCGTCGGTCTTGCGATCAACGTACAGCTCCAGCGCTTTGCGTCGACGCTCCAGCGCGTCTGCGCGCTCTGTTTGAGAGAGAAGCGCTGCCTGGCGCTGCTCTAGGACTTCGGCGTGTCGCCGCCTTGCCTCCTCCAGTTCAGCCTGTGGGTTTAAATTGTGTTGATGCTTGTTAAGACCTTGAAAAACTCCAGCTTCTAACAATGAGTCTCACCTGTTCGGCCTCCAGTAGCGTCTCCAACTCCGTCACTTCCGCTTGCTTCGACTCAGCCGACTGTCGAAGCTCACCTTGGCCGGCGCTGCCCCTCTCACCGCCGAAGACATCTTCGCCGCCTTCTTCGCCGTCGTCCGCAATTAGCCGATGCCGGATGAAAGCCAGCGATTTCTTGCGAGCGCGCAGTCTGGCCTCCGTCTCGGATACGCGCTGCTCCTGCCGTTCAACCCGCTGGCCGGCCATTGTCTGCATCGATTCCAGGTCGCTCGAGGCTGCAGATGGTTGTTCGTAATTTGCTACGAGTGGGGATAAATCTTGAACACAGACAGACCCTGCTGTCCAGAAACTTTTTAAGAGGTCTTTAGGCGACTCACTGAGCGAGCGCTGCATCTCCAGCCGGCTGATGGTCTCCTGCAGCTGTTCCTCCTTCTGTTCCTCTGTCGATCGCATCTCGTCGTGAGCGCGGAACAGCTCCTCGACATTCTCGCCGAGAGTCTCCTTCAGCTTCACCTCCTCCATGGCGACGACCTCGAGGTCTCGCCTGTGATTGGTCAGTTACGATAATTATATTGTCTCATTGATTCAACCTTCGTAGATATACAGTAACAAAAAGTTTCAACAAGATCAGGTGAAAATTAACATGCCGCTCACCTGGCATGAGACAAACACAGCTCGTCAGTGGAGTACTTGTTCTCGTATTCTTGTCTGAAAGTCGAATAGTTAAGCTCGATTTTCTTTAAACAAATACCAATCGATTATTTTTACTCCATTGCGCATAATGCGTAAGTCAATATAAAAACCACACCTGACTACTTATTAGCGAACGCATAAAGAAGTAGGACATCAAAGGCTTCAAACAGAAAAATTAAAAAAGAAAATCCTAAATATTAAAACAAAGTATTTGCATTAGTGCAAGCAGTATTTTCCACTCGAACAAAGGTCCCTGAGCTCGATTCCGCATTCATTTGAGGTGCATAATTGTGTAATTAACGCCCTTGTGGGCCAACCTTCAAGGCACAGTGAGAGTGTACACTGCCTGATCACGGTTAGAATCACGGTTAGAATTATAGTAGTTTTGCTAATCTATTGGTTATATTTTTTCAAGAAAAGTTATAGTCAGGATGTTATATGATTATTATGAGTGTTGTCTTTAACCGAAGCCGCAATAACTTTTCAAATATGTCCATTTCACTCACCCGATGTCCAAACTGCTCGTGCTCAGGCTGCCAAAAAAATAAAAAGTAACTTTTTATATAACGCCGCATGGTTCTATTATTCTGTATCTTTTTTTAAGTCGTGCGCATCCCATAAATGTGTCCTAAGTGTTTTGTTAAATCTCTAAGACTTAGTTTTATTTGCTGTTAACATGTTAACATGCCAGCTATTGCATGCTGGTGCTTTTAAATAAAGTGATAATAGCAGTTTGAATGATGCAACATTAGCTGAAAAATGGTCAGTATAGCGAAATGATCTAGTCTAGTCTACATGGGATAACTGCTAGACCCACGGGTTGAGTGGCAGAGCAGTTTAACGCGTTTTCCTCTCGCCCTGAGTTCGATTCCACGGCGAGGCCACATTCATTTGGGGCTTGTCGTGCAATTTACGGCCTTGAGGGCCAACCTCCAAGTTGGCAGTGAGAGTGTGCACTGCCTGACGATGAGAAAGTCACGGCAGATGTACACACCCGTGTGAGCGTGTTTCTGCAAACGGTATCTGTGTGCGTGTGTGCTCAGGAGTCAGTGAATTGGGCAGAATTGCCTCCTCTGTAACACACTAAAAGTGGGGAACGAACCTCGCGCTGGCAGACCGAGACCGGTTTCTGGCTTGTTTGCCTTCGTCAGTCAGCCATAGCCACACGCAGTCCTCTCCCACCACTCTCAGTGTGCACAGAAGTCTCTTTTAAGCTTGCCATTTTTTATGGCGATACTTTTTAGTGTTATGTGAGAGTTTTGCAGCCAAGTCTTTGCTTTTCTACTGTTGTCAGTAGTCTGAATGGTATCTCTCACATCCTCGCTGGCTGCGGGTCTAGTGTCAACAAACGATGCACCATTGCCAGCAGCCCTCCACAAAGACTCTTCACAAAGACTAGATGCCAAAACAATTCAATAAGTATTGAGCCATTATCTTAAGAGTACAATTAACATGCTGTAAAAGATTGTGCTGGATAAATAGTCATTCTATATGTAGCATGCATTACTTAAAGCGTGTGCATAGTGAATTCAGAAAACATTTTACAAAGCATTTTACTGCGACTGAGTGTGATATAAAAGTTGAGCACTATTAGCTTTTTTACCTTCCTAATGAGTTCACTGGCAATCTGTAAAATAGCATTCATTTCACGCATTTCGGGACGCAATTCTTTTTTAAAGATTTGTCTAGCTCATATAAGAGAATTATTTTTATATAATATAAGTCGATGTTCTTATCGTCTAGCTACTAAGAGTAGAAATGTGCGCATTTACTGTACTGAAAGCCGTGCCTCACCTGGAACTTTCGCCCAAGGCCTCGCTGCAGCAGGGCGACTGAGCTCTCTGCGAGTCCAGGTCATCGGCGGATGAGATCTGGCGGGAGATCGGCTAAAAAGGTTGGTTGGGGATTTTGAGGGTGTCAATCAAACAGGTGAGCCCAAATAGAACAGGTGAACTCAAACAGAACATGCGAACTCAAACAGAACAGGTGAACTCAAACAGAACAGGTGAACTCAAACAGAACAGGTGAACTCAAACAGAACAGGTGAACTCAAACAGAACATGCGAACTCAAACAGAACAGGTGAACTCAAACAGAACAGGTGAACTCAAACAGAACAGGTGAACTCAAACAGAACAGGTGAACTCAAACAGAACAGGTGAACTCAAACAGAACAGGTGAACTCAAACAGAACAGGTGAACTCAAACAGAACAGGTGAACTCAAACAGAACAGGTGAACTCAAACAGAACAGGTAAAGTCAAACAGAACAGGTGAACTCAAACAGAACAGGTGAACTCAAACAGAACAGGTGAACTCAAACAGAACAGGTGAACTCAAACAGAACAGGTGAACTCAAACAGAACAGGTGAACTCAAACAGAACAGGTGAACCCAAATCAAGCAGGCGATCCAAATATTTTTATGAATTCTACAACCCTTAATTAAGATTCGCTAAAAAATTATATATTTACAATGCTACTATCAGTAGGAGAAACGAGCATCAGTAGACAAACTTTTCACCTGTTTGGGACTGTTGAAGTAGAAAATAGCTGGCGACAGGCCGAACCGGATGCTGTCACCGGTGAATAGTTCAACCGTTTCCTCGGTAACTCGCTGCTGTTGAATCAGCACCAAGGCCTGAGAACTGCGTTCCAGCATAACGGAGTCTCCGCTGCTAAGTAGACGGCAGTGCTCATCAAGGACGGACGCGTGAACTAGTCCTGTGGCAGTCAGTTGTGAATTGCCCCGATACAATGAGTTCGAATTCTAAATCCCCTCATTTAGACAAATGATATCATTGTATCGCTCCCGTTCAGGATCCCACACCATTCCAACTATGGATCCGATAGTAAATACCATCTAAAGATTCCATAATAAATATCCCATCTGAAGATCCCACATCCTATCTGAAGATCCCACATCTCAACTGAAGATCCCACATCTGAACCGAAGATCCCACATTCTAACCGAAGATCCCACGTCCCAACCGAAGATCCCGCATCCGAACCGAAGATCCCACATCCCAACCGGAGATCCCACATCCCAAATGAAGATCTCACATCTCAACTCAAGATCCCACATCTCAACCGAAGATCCCACATCCCAACCGAAGATCCCACATCCCAAATGAAGATCTCACATCTCAACTCAAGATCCCACATCTCAACCGAAGATCCCACATCCCAACCGAAGATCCCACATCCCAAATGAAGATCTCACATCTCAACTGAAGATCCCACATCTCAACTGAAGATCCCACATCCCATCTGAAGATCCCACATCCCATCTGAAGATCCCACATCCCAACCGAAGATCCCACATCCCATCTGAAGATCCCACATCCCAACCGAAGATCCCACATCCCAACCGAAGATCCCACATCCCATCTGAAGATCCCACATCCCATCTGAAGATCCCACATCCCAACTGAAGATCCCACATCCCATCTGAAGATCCCACATCCCATCTGAAGATCCCACATCTCAACCGAAGATCCCACATCCGAACCGAAGATCTCACATCTCAACTGAAGATCCCACATCCCATCTGAAGATCCCACATCCCTTCTGAAGATCCCACATCCTATCTGAAGATCCCACATCCCATCTGAAGATCCCACATCCCATCTGAAGATCCCACATCCTATCTGAAGATCCCACATCCCATCTGAAGATCCCACATCCCATCTGAAGATCCCACATCCCATCTGAAGATCCCACATCCTATCTGAAGATCCCACATCCCATCTGAAGATCCCACATCCCATCTGAAGATCCCACATCCCAAATGAAGATCCCACATCCCATCTGAAGATCCCACATCCCATCTGAAGATCCCACATCCCATCTGAAGATCCCACATCCCAAATGAAGATCCCACATCCCATCTGAAGATCCCACATCCCATCTGAAGATCCCACATCCCATCTGAAGATCCCACATCCCATCTGAAGATCCCACATCCCATCTGAAGATCCCACATCCCAACTGAAGATCCCACATCCCAAATGAAGATCCCACATCCCATCTGAAGATCCCACATCCCATCTGAAGATCCCACATCCGAACCGAAGATCTCACAT
Source organism: Macrostomum hystrix (assembly GCA_950097015.1). Classification (NCBI taxonomy): domain Eukaryota; kingdom Metazoa; phylum Platyhelminthes; family Macrostomidae; genus Macrostomum; species Macrostomum hystrix. The sequence continues at coordinate 5,698,137 of CATNEN010000011.1, forward strand.
CTCAACTGAAGATCCCACATCTCAACTGAAGATCCCACATCCCATCTGAAGATCCCACATCCCATCTGAAGATCCCACATCCCATCTGAAGATCCCACATCCCGACTGAAGATCCCACATCCCATCTGAAGATCCCACATCCCATCTGAAGATCCCACATCCCATCTGAAGATCCCACATCCCATCTGAAGATCCCACATCCCATCTGAAGATCCCACATCCCATCTGAAGATCCCACATCCCATCTGAAGATCCCACATCCCAAATGAAGATCCCACATCCCATCTGAAGATCCCACATCCCATCTGAAGATTTCACACCATCACGGAACTTACTCAGATGGGCATCAGTCCCGCTGCCAACAATGGTGACCTGTCGCTCCAGAGGGAAATAGTGAATGCCCGGACTATCCGGCAGGTTAGTGCACAGCAGGTGTGGCACCTGGGCTTCGAGGACGATTCCGCCGGTGACACTCTCGCGCACAACCAGCTGCTCGGGCGAAATACAAGCGTGGGATTTTTAGAGCATAAATAGAACTTAATTAGATAAAAGCTTGCTCAATTAGCTACAGAGGATAATATGGTAAGCTAGCAAAAGGAATTTTATAAGGTTAACTTGTTTTTCACATACTAGTGATAAGAGATCCGTAGCCAGGGGTCAAGGGGTCTGCCCCCACCCCGAAAGCTGACAAAACTATGTGGCACACAACCACCTGGTTGTGGCGCCCCTGGTTGTGGCGCCCCTGGTTGTGGCGCCCCCTGGTTGTGGCGCCCCCTGGTTGTGGCGCCCCCTGGTTGTGGCGCCCCCTGGTTGTGGCGCCCCCTGGTTGTGGCGCCCCCTGGTTGTGGCGCCCCCTGGTTGTGGCGCCCCCTGGTTGTGGCGCCCCCTGGTTGTGGCGCCCCCCCCCAGAGGCGCGGTCTCCCTAGAAAAAATCCTGGCTATAGTTTGTTTCGAGGGCAAAAATCTCAGTTTTGAATTATAAACCCGGACTTGTGTTTTGTACTTGAGTTGTTTGGAAGTTACAGAATAGGTAACGATTGTGCGAGGGACACTTCGAGGAATTCATGACATTGATTAAAGCATCAAATTCGAGATAGACATAACATGGTTTTCAGGTAGTAAAAATTTAATCACTAAAAAGTAGGCGCAAAGTTAGCAGCCTTACATATAGACATTGCGGTTAGGTTTAGCTGTGGTCCATTGTACAAACTCCATTATCTGTCATCTGTCGATGACTCCAACAATGATGACGATAAACTCACTCCATGGCCTTGATCAACCCCAATCCGGCAGCCATCTCACTCCATGGCCTTGACCAATCCCAATCCGGCAGCCATCTCACTCCATGGCCTTGACCAATCCCAATCTGACAGCCATCTCTCCTGGCCAACCCAAATCCGACAACCACCTCACTCCATGGCCTTGATCAACCCCCAATCTGACAGCCATCTCACTCCATGGCCTTGACCAACCCCAATTTGACAGCCATCTCTCCTGGCCAACCCAAATCCGACAGCCACCTCACTCCATGGCCTTGACCAACCCAAATCTGACAGCCATCTCAGTCCATGGCCTTGACTGACCCAAATCTGACAGCCATCTCACTCCATGGCCTTGATCAACCCCCAATCCGACAGCCACCTCACTCCATGGCCTTGACCAACCCCAATCTGACAGCCATCTCTCCTGGCCAACCCAAATCCGACAACCACCTCACTCCATGGCCTTGACCAACCCTAATCTGACAGCCACCTCACTCCATGGCCTTGACCAACCCTAATCTGACAGCCACCTCACTCCATGGCCTTGACTAACCCCAATCTGACAGCCATCTCACTCCATGGCCTTGACTGACCCAAATCTGACAGCCATCTCACTCCATGGCCTTGATCAACCCCCAATCCGACAGCCACCTCACTCCATGGCCTTGACCAACCCCAATCTGACTTATCAAGCATTTAAAGTTTTTAATCCAGTTTTCAATCGAGCTCAAAAGTACATTGAAAGTCTAGCAATCTTTAGTATTGACAAAATTTAAGACCGTAACAGTATTATTATATAATAGCGAGGCGTCTAGGTAAACTAGAAATATGAAAGGTATAGTTAATTAGTGTCCAGTCGCTTGAGAATAAAAAATGCGCTTAGATTAAGTAAGAATAATCAATACCTCAAAGTCTTCGAATGCGCCACGCGCCTGTTGAAAGTAATTTTGACAAATAAAATTTGAAGAAAAAAAACTGTTGAGCAGTTTTACGCTTTCCTTGAAAAATCAAACTCCTACTGAACTCACCCGATCCTGCCAGCGCCGTCGCCACTCTTGAGTCAGGATTTCGGCCTGAGGAAAATAATAACAAAATAGAAATTGTATTCAAGCTATTAAACTGACAAAACATGTCAAACAAAATGAAAGCTTGGTTTAAGTACCATCCATGGGCACTGCCAGTTGCTAAGCTGATATCATATCTCACGCTAAACCAAACCCGCATAGAAGGAATTTTGAGTCGTTTACTAATTCTGAGTACAAGCTGTAAAACACACACACACCACAAGCTGAACAACCATTAGGCAGCGATAAAGTAATAAAATATTGTTTTTGTGTCACTTTGTCGCCATTAAATAGTTTTCTTAGAATTACTGAATGCCAAGTTTTGTTTAAATGCTGTCGAATGGGACAAACGAATGCTTTGACTGCTCAATTCGTTTGAGTGAGGCAGAACTAACAATTGTTTCGAAAATAATGTGGATTATTATAACAAAGATAAGTAAAATTGTTGTTTTCTATGCTAAAGCATTAATTCTACTCTACTTTTTTGTCTCTCTGCTCGAATAGTGTGTCCACTCTCTCTCTCTCTCTCTCTCTCTGCTTTAACTGTGTGTCTACTCTACCTCTCTCTACTCTAACAGTGTGTCTACTCACCCTCTCTCTCTCTGCTCTGTGTCTACTCTACCTCTCTCTACTCTAACAGTGTGTCTACTCACCCTCTCTCTCTCTGCTTTAACTGTGTGTCTACTCTACCTCTCTCTACTCTAACAGTGTGTCTACTCACCCTCTCTCTCTCTGCTCTGTGTCTACTCTACCTCTCTCTACTCTAACAGTGTGTCTACTCACCCTCTCTCTCTACTCTAACTGTGTGTCTACTCTCCCTCTCTCTACTCTAACAGTGTGTCTACTCACCCTCTCTCTCTACTCTAACTGTGTGTCTACTCTCCCTCTCTCTCTACTCTAACTGTGTGTCTACTCTCCTTCTCTCTACTCTAACTATGTGTCTACTCTCCCTCTCTCTACTCTAACTGTGTGTCTACTCTCCCTCTCTCTACTCTAACTATGTGTCTACTCTCCCTCTCTCTACTCTAACTGTGTGTCTACTCTCCCTCTCTCTACTCTAACTGTGTGTCTACTCTCCCTCTCTCTACTCTAACTGTGTGTCTACTCTCCCTCTCTCTACTCTAACTGTGTGTCTACTCTCCCTCTCTCTACTCTAACTGTGTGTCTACTCTCCCTCTCTCTACTCTAACTGTGTGTCTACTCTCCCTCTCTCTACTCTAACTGTGTGTCTACTCTCCCTCTCTCTACTTTAACTTCTTAGACAGGTTTTTCTTAAATTTTAAAGTTAAATTTGTTAATTATCGCACACATCAACTCACCTCTTGATTCTTCTCAGAAAGAATCACCTGCAGATTGTCCATGCTTTGCACGCGCTGAAATGGTTTTGTTTAAGAAATTAAGCATTTTTCGTGCTTTTTCTGCATTTTTCTACTTTAAGTAGTCCGAAAATATAATATATGTTATTTTTAAGAAGCGGCAAGAAAAGTCTAAGACAACAGCAACTTTTTAGAAAACTTTTTATAGCATATAGCTGCCTATGATGAAAGGTTTTTACGAAAATTCTGATAAGCATGTAAAGCTTCCACTTATGACAAAATTTAATGTAACTGTCAGTTTTTGTTTATTTCAAGCGACAACCTGCTATGGCAGTTTTGTTTAAATTGTGCTCGCTCAGCACAAAACCGACCCGTGGAATACCTCGAAAACAATAAAACAAAAGAGGAAAATGTTTCACGCTGCCCACTCGAGTTGAAACAGCTTTGTGTGGGCGTCAAGTTTGATAATAATTCAACAAACCAGAACGAAATATTCATATTTTTCGTAGCGAAGACAAGCAATGAAGCACAGAGTTGTCCAATGTTTCAACTTGCACTCAAATCTCTATTGGCGAGCTCATTGTGTAGGCGTTGAATTTCAGTTCTCAGCTGGCTGATCAGCTTGGCTGTTGGGTCCTGAAATAAAATCATATAATGTTAATTAAAATATAATAATAATAATAATAATTGATTACACCTGCCCCAATTGGGTCAGATGTGCAGCCGACAGCACAGCCGCAGCTAATGCGCGGCGCATCTGAAGGCTGCGTACGGCTGTTCAGTCCACGGACTGGGGGGACGCCACACCCACCTTCAATTATCCCAGCTGATGCTGGTACCCATTTAACAGCTGGGTGAACTGAAGCAATGCAGAGTTAAGTGTCTTGCTAAAGGACGCAAATTGTTCCAGTGGAGTCGGGAATCGAACCCCCGACCTTCAAGTCGTGAGTCCGACGCCCTAACCACTAGGCTACAACCTAGTTAATTAAACTTGCTATAGTTCAACTGTCGATACTTAGTTAAACAAATTATTTCATTCAGATTAGGAAATACTGAAATTAGTTTATTAACCTTTTTATCAGATTTTAATCAGAGTATTTACATTATTGCTGCGATATTTTGTAATCATTACATTGCTTTAGATTAGTTTTGTTATATTAGTCTACGTAAATTGATTTTTAATTACCGAAATTCAGAAGAAATTAAAAATACATATTTTTGTCTCAAATATATTCATACGTTTTCAAACTACAATTTCTTGACTAAGTTTTGTTTATCTAGCAGCAAATGTGTTAAAAACACAGTTTAGATGAAAAATAGTAAAAAATGTTAAAAGTACTTTTGGTTTTTTACTTTCATCGTTTTAAAAAGAGAAACAATCACACCTCATTAACAGACGGCCTGTTGACAATGTTCTTGGCTTGCTGAGCATAGCGCAGTGTGTTGATTGTCTCATTGTAATAGATATCAGCTGGTGTCACGGCTGTAAGGCGTTATTAATCAGATCGGTTTAACAAAAGGAGTTATTTTAAAAAGCCTATTATTATTCTTCATTTAAGACCAACGACCGCACCCAATTTTTTTGCTAATTCTTTTCTTCACATTTCATTGCAATTAAAAGATAAATGAGCTAATTACAAAGGCTAATTCTCTGTCCCTCCTTTAGAGCAGAAGAAGAATAAAATTTTCACATATTTTTTCTGGTTTTCTCTTTGAAAGAATTCGCTTTTCAAGAAACTAACACACACACACACGCACGCACACACGCACACACGCACGCACACTACTCAGAAAGCTGGGTCGTGACCCGACAAACATGCCTGAGCAGCTGACAAACAGTGCCGTAGGTGATAGATTCACTGTAGAAACTTTCCTCTCACACCATTGAATTTAACAGCAGGACCATTTCGCCGCCCGTTTTTATACCAAAGGCGGAATTCCCTCCCCCCTGAAATTATTTTGGCAGCGCCAGAATGCTAACAGCGTTGGGTGGTGGCTGATTGGTTGGCAGACTAGGCGAGGGTGTCCTGTGGTTGAGCTGCGCCTAATATTTTGGCTTGATCAGTGAAATTGGTGAAATTCGCGTCAGGGTGTCCATAGCGACCTAGTTCTGCCTGTTGTAGCCCTTGAAGGTCCAGCAGTCCGTCTAGATCAGGGGTAGGCAAACTTATTTGCTGGTGGGCCAAAGAGAGAGCTTAAAAGACGACAGCGGGCCGCATTGACTGTATAAATATGAGATAGAGGAGAGATGAGACACAGGAAAGATGGGACACGAGAGAGATGAGACACGGGAGAGATAAGATAGGGAAGAGATTAGACACGGGAGAGATTAGACACGGGAGAGATTAGACACGGGAGAGATTAGACACGGGAGAGATTAGATACGAGAGCGATGAGACACGGGAGAGATTAGACACGAGAGAGATTAGACACGAGAGAGATGAAACAGGACACTGTAGATGTCAGAAGGGGCAACGGGCCGGATTTGGGAGCTTCGAGGGCCGCATCTGGCCCGCGGGCCGGAGTTTGCCGACCCCTGGTCTAGATAATGGTAGGTGACCACCGAAGACGGAGATGATGCAGGCACACTCGGGTGACATGCTGATCAATTTTGAAAGCCTGGCAAGGCCGCACTGAGGCGCAGTGCTAATTCGTGTATAGGTGTGTGTGAAATACACTAGCGCCAGAACCATTGAATATCTCGACGGTGCAAAGAGCAGGCGACATGATTCTTGCTTCAGAAGATGCGCAACAAAAAGTTAGCCCATGTCCTTGAGTTTCGTGTGCTTGCGTTGTTAGGTTCGGGTGCAGACCCGCTTTAATAGTTCCACCTAAGCTCGTACGTCTATAAGTTAAGCTCTATAAGGTGTCATAACTCCGACTAATGGGCTAGCTAAAAACAATGATAAATGTCAATAAATCAACAGTTCACTCACTGGCGATCATTGTGGTGTTAGAATTTCCACCCAGCGAGTCTTTGATCAGCCAGGTGAGCACTGAGTCCCTGTAGGGGATGTGGATGTGTCGCCTCCGGGATCGCCTCTGATCTTCAGTCTGATCCGAGCTCACCCGCTGCTCATTCCAGGTCATGAGGGACTGGTTGGCTGAATGGTGCGGATGGCGCGAGCAATGGTTTAGACTGCGATTCTTAGTAAGATTTCTGCTGCGATTCTTGCTTCGATTCTTGCTATGACTCTGCTTCGATTCTTGCTACGATTCCTGCTTTGATTCTTGCTACTATTCCTGATGCTGTTCTTCCTACGATTCCTGATGCGGTTCTTCCTACGATTCCTGATGCGGTTCTTCCTACGATTCCTGATGCGGTTCTTCCTACGATTCCTGATGCGGTTCTTCCTACGATTCCTGCTTCGATTCTTCCTACGATTCCTGCTTTGATTCTTCCTACGATTCCTGATGCGGTTCTTCCTACGATTCCTGATGCGGTTCTTCCTACGATTCCTGATGCGGTTCTTCCTACGATTCCTGATGCGGTTCTTCCTACGATTCCTGATGCGGTTCTTCCTACGATTCCTGATGCGGTTCTTCCTACGATTTCTGATGCGGTTCTTCTTGCGATTTCTGCTTCGATTCTTGCTACGATTCCTGATGCGGTTCTTCCTACGATTCCTGCTTCGATTCTTCCTACGATTCCTGCTTCGATTCTTGCTACTATTCCTGATGTGGTTCTTCCTACGATTCCTGATGCGGTTCTTCCTACGATTCCTGATGCGGTTCTTCCTACGATTCCTGATGCGGTTCTTCCTACGATTCCTGATGCGGTTCTTCCTACGATTCCTGATGCGGTTCTTCCTACGATTCCTGATGCGGTTCTTCCTACGATTCCTGATGCGGTTCTTCCTACGATTCCTGATGCGGTTCTTCCTACGATTCCTGATGCGGTTCTTCCTACGATTCCTGATGCGGTTCTTCCTACGATTTCTGATGCGGTTCTTCTTGCGATTTCTGCTTCGATTCTTGCTACGATTCCTGATGCGGTTCTTCCTACGATTTCTGATGCGGTTCTTCCTACGATTTCTGATGCGGTTCTTCCTACGATTTCTGATGCGGTTCTTCCTACGATTTCTGATGCGGTTCTTCCTACGATTTCTGATGCGGTTCTTCTTGCGATTTCTGCTTCGATTCTTGCTACGATTCCTGATGCGGTTCTTCCTACGATTCCTGCTTCGATTCTTCCTACGATTCCTGCTTCGATTCTTGCTACTATTCCTGATGTGGTTCTTCCTACGATTCCTGATGCGGTTCTTCCTACGATTCCTGATGCGGTTCTTCCTACGATTCCTGATGCGGTTCTTCCTACGATTCCTGATGCGGTTCTTCCTACGATTCCTGATGCGGTTCTTCCTACGATTCCTGATGCGGTTCTTCCTACGATTCCTGATGCGGTTCTTCCTACGATTCCTGATGCGGTTCTTCCTACGATTCCTGATGCGGTTCTTCCTACGATTCCTGATGCGGTTCTTCCTACGATTCCTGATGCGGTTCTTCCTACGATTCCTGATGCGGTTCTTCCTACGATTCCTGATGCGGTTCTTCCTACGATTCCTGATGCGGTTCTTCTTACGATTTCTGCTTTGGTTCTTGCTACGATTCCTGATGCGGTTCTTCCTACGATTCCTGCTTCGATTCTTCCTACGATTCCTGCTTCGATTCTTGCTACTATTCCTGATGTGGTTCTTCCTACGATTCCTGATGCGGTTCTTCCTACGATTCCTGATGCGGTTCTTCCTACGATTCCTGATGCGGTTCTTCCTACGATTCCTGATGCGTTTCTTCCTACGATTCCTGATGCGGTTCTTCCTACGATTCCTGATGCGGTTCTTCCTACGATTCCTGATGCGGTTCTTCCTACGATTCCTGATGCGGTTCTTCCTACGATTCCTGATGCGGTTCTTCCTACGATTCCTGATGCGGTTCTTCCTACGATTCCTGATGCGGTTCTTCCTACGATTTCTGATGCGGTTCTTCCTACGATTCCTGCTTCGATTAAAAGTAAGATTCCCTATGCGATACATGCGCTGACTCATGCTGTGAATCTTAATGCGGTTTCTAAGCACGATTTTTTCCTCAATTCCTTTTACAGTTCGTGCTTCGATTCGGCTATCAATGGTTTTTTCATTTGTAGCTGCTTAACTTAGAGCAGTTTATGAAAACATTCATACTCTTATAAATTACTGCATTTCTAAATGACTTTTGTTAATTGGCTCACCAAGATTCTGAATGACCTTGGCCAGGGTCACCAGAGAACGATTGATGTTGGCGCTCTCCTTCAGTCTGCTTCTAGAGGTGGCATCCGAGTCAATGCGCTCACTGTGGAGATGCCAGAGACAGAGGACAGCGATGCAGACAAGAATAATTTAAAGTATAGGTTCGGGTGACATTTTCCGGGAGACATAGGAAGAATAAGAGAGAGTGAAGGAGAGAAATAGACAGTGACGGAGAGTGAGAGAGAGTGGTGGAGAGTGAGGGAGAGTGAAGGATAGTGAGGTAGAGTGAGGGAGAGTGAAGGAGAGTGAAGGAGAGTGAGGGAGAGTGAAGGATAGTGGTGGAAAGTGAGTGAGAGTGAAGGAGAGTGAGGTAGAGTGAGGGAGAGTGAAGGAGAGTGAAGGAGAGTGAGGGAGAGTGAGGGAGAGTGAGGGAGAGTGAGGGAGAGTGGTGGAGAGTGAGGGACAGTGAGGGAGAGTGAGGGAGAGTGAGGGAGAGTGAGGGACAGTGAGGGAGAGTGAGGGAGAGTGGTGGAGAGTGAGGGACAGTGAGGGAGAGTGAGGGAGAGTGAGGGAGAGTGAGGGACAGTGAGGGAGAGTGAAGGAGAGTGAAGGAGAGTGAGGGAGAGTGAGGGAGAGTGAGGGAGAGTGAGGGAGAGTGGGGGAGAGTGAGGGACAGTGAGGGAGAGTGAGGGAGAGTGAGGGAGAGTGAGGGAGAGTGAGGGAGAGTGAGAGAGAGTGAAGGAGAGTGAGAGAGAGTGAAGGAGAGTGAGGGAGAGTGGTGGAGAGTGAGGGACAGTGAGGGAGAGTGAGGGAGAGTGAGGGAGAGTGAGGGACAGTGAGGGAGAGTGAGGGAGAGTGGTGGAGAGTGAGGGACAGTGAGGGAGAGTGAGGGAGAGTGAGGGAGAGTGAGGGACAGTGAGGGAGAGTGAGGGAGAGTGGTGGAGAGTGAGGGAGAGTGAGGGAGAGTGAGGGAGAGTGAGGGAGAGTGAGGGACAGTGAGGGAGAGTGAGGGAGAGTGGTGGAGAGTGAGGGACAGTGAGGGAGAGTGGTGGAGAGTGAGGGACAGTGAGGGAGAGTGGTGGAGAGTGAGTTACTGAGGTAGAATAAAGTACAGGCAAATAAGTCAGAGCACAGTGTACCTGCCGGCCAAGTCTACAAGGTGTATTTTGCTGCTGATCTCTCTCGGAAATTCCTCGGAAATTGTGGCCTATAAAAATAATCGAATTTAATTGCACGGTGCAGTAAAAAATTGTTAATGAATAAAAAAACTTTAAAATGGTTTCTGCAAACCTGGGTAAAGATGATGGTAAATATCGAATGGCTCCGACTGCTGAAGTCGTGCATAGTTGTAGCAGCAGTGACTCTGCAAAAAGTGTTAGCAAAAATGTTGCGTATTTGTTTTTGTTTCAAAAAATTAAAACAATAAAACAAAAAAATGATTTTAAAATGTTTACCGTCGACTGTTTCCCTGATAAATGAGCTCCTGAATTTGCTCGTTGTCCGTGACTCGATGTTGTGACAAGTCTGCGGTATGATAACAATAAGAACATGTCTTACAGGTAACAACCTGTCTAACAGGTAACATCCTGTCTAACAGGTAACATCTTGTCTAACAGGTAACATCTTGTCTAACAGGTAACATCCTGTCTAACAGGTAACATCCTGTCTAACAGGTAACATCCTGTCTAACAGGTAACATCCTGTCTAACAGGTAACATCTTGTCTAACAGGTAACATTTTTGTCTAACAAGTAACATCCTGTCTAACAGGTAACATCCTGTCTAACAGGTAACATCTTGTCTAACAGGTAACACCCTGTCTAACAGGTAACATCCTGTCTAACAGGTAACATCCTGTCTAACAGGTAACATCCTGTCTAACAGGTAACATCTTGTCTAACAAGTAACATCCTGTCTAACAGGTAGCATTCAGTCTAACAGGTAACATCCTGTCTAACAGGTAACATCTTGTCTAACAGGTAACATCCTGTCTAATAAATAACACCCTATCTAACAGGCAACACCCTGTCTAACAGGTAACATCCTGTCTAACAGGTAACATCTTGTCTAACAAGTAACATCCTGTCTAACAGGTAGCATTCTGTCTAACAGGTAACATCCTGTCTAACAGGTAACATCTTGTCTAACAGGTAACATCTTGTCTAACAAGTAACATCCTGTCTAACAGGTAACATTCTGTCTAACAGGTAACATCCAGTCTAACAGGTGACACCCTATCTAACCGGTAACACACTGTGTAACAGGCAACACCCTGTCTAACAAACGATGCTCCAGTTTGACAAGCCAAACACCTGTCTAACAGCTAATAACATTTCTAACTGGTCTACACTTCATCTTATAGGTAGGCTATTAGAAAAGAATCACTTGTAGTTATTGGAATCGCTCATTTGAATAAAAATAACAAACCATTTGCACATTAAAAAATCAAAGTCTTCCAAATGGTGATTTATAATTGTCTGAATTTGCTCATAGATTTGGCCTCATTTTGAATTTAGGAGAAACACTTTTCTGTCCTTTCTTACACTCAACGGTTTGGCCCTGCCCACAATCGCGCACTCACCCCACTGCCCTGCTGCACAGTTCTACATAAAAATCTCTGCATTCTTTCTAACAGAAATCTCTGCGCTGGACCCCACCTTCAATGCATTCAGCATTTCAGGGGCTAAACTCATTATAGAGTGCAAGTAGAGGCTTGACTCCGTGCTCAAACTGTCCCCACCTTCTCTTCACTTCTCTACGCTGCTTGATTTTCTCATTGTGGCAGAGTTGGCCAAGCGCGCACAAAAGAAGACAGTAGAAAGAAAAGATGACGGTGCGTTGGCTGCTTTAAATGCCTCAAGTTCAGAATTTAAGAAGTTTTGTTATAATGCAGTGTCTTGGACAGCTAAGGAGAAGTTTGAGTGATACTTAGATAGAAAATATTTGAATAACAACAGATTTGAAAAACCTCCGTTTGGTCAGGTGTACAGCTTGTGTACAGCTTGTGTACAGCTTGTGTACAGCTTGTGTACAGCTTGTGTACAGCTTGTGTACAGCTTGTGTACAGCTTGTGTACAGCTTGTGTACAGCTTGTGTACAGCTTGTGTACAGCTTGTGTACAGCTTGTGTACAGCTTGTGTACAGCTTGTGTACAGCTTGTGTACAGCTTGTGTACAGCTTGTGTACAGCTTGTGTACAGCTTGTGTACAGCTTGTGTACAGCTTGTGTACAGCTGCTCAGTCCGTGGACTTTGGAGGGCCGCTAAAAGCACCCCATTTGCTATCCTAGGTGATGCTGGCATACATTTTTTACATGAAGTGAAGCAGTTGGGAGTTTAAGTGTCTCGCTCGGTGACACAAATTTTCTTCCTTTTTGGTTGGTTAAGAATCGAACTCCTGACCACCCGGAATGATTTTTTAAAGTTAGAATGAAGAATAAACAAGTAAGGTTTCACGTTGAGACTAAACAGCCAAAAGATAAACACATGAGCACTGTTCGCTGCTCAAAGAAGGCTTTTGCTTTTTTGTGCGGCTATAGGACTCAAAAGCAGCAGCGGCTATTTTTATTATGCTCAACTTTAATTCTATTTTTCTACTGACAATGGACTAGCAACTCAAAGCGAATGCTTTGCATGCCAAGCGTATTACCCAATGCTTCAGTTAAAGCTTTCAATTTCGTTGGGGCCAGACTCTAACTAGTTTGAACTGGATTTGTGTCAAAAAACAACTGTTGCGCTCCCGGCGAAGCAGGTATCAGTAGAACAGGTAACAGTTAAAACAGGTATTAAAAGGAATCCAGTAAAACCGGTGAATAGTAGCACATGAAACCGGTAAAATAGTAATCCAGTGAAAGAGGGAACCGGTAAAACAGGAATCCAGTGAAAGAGGGAACCGGTAAAACAGGAATCCAGTGAAAGAGGGAACCGGTAAAACAGGAATCCAGTGAATGAAGGAACCGGTAAAACAGGAATCCAGTGAATGAGGGAACCGGTAAAACAGGAATCCAGTGAAAGAGGGAACCGGTAAAACAGGAATCCAGTGAAAGAGGGAACCGGTAAAACAGGAATCCAGTGAAAGAGGGAACCGGTAAAACAGGAATCCAGTGAATGAAGGAACCGGTAAAACAGGAATCCAGTGAATGAGGGAACCGGTAAAACAGGAATCCAGTGAAAGAGGGAACCGGTAAAACAGGAATCCAGTGAAAGAGGGAACCGGTAAAACAGGAATCCAGTGAATGAGGGAACCGGTAAAACAGGAATCCAGTGAAAGAGGGAACCGGTAAAACAGGAATCCAGTGAAAGAGGGAACCGGTAAAACAGGAATCCAGTGAAAGAGGGAACCGGTAAAACAGGAATCCAGTGAAAGAGGGAACCGGTAAAACAGGAATCCAGTGAAAGAGGGAACCGGTAAAACAGGAATACAGTGAATGAGGGAACCGGTAAAACTGGTATCCGGCAAAAGTGATACCCGGGGAAACATGTACATTCAGGTGTTGAAATTTCGGCTCACCCTGCACGTAGGGCCCTTCCTTGGGGTGCTCGCGCACTTTCAGTGTGTACCTCTCGTGAGCCTGCCTGCGGCCGAGCAGATCGCGAACTCGCTCGTTGTAGATTTCTAAGAAGCTGACGCTCACCCTGGTGCTGACTCTGCTCTCGTTGGCCGCGTCGGCGAGACGCGAGAACAGGCCCTGGATTTTGGGCATCGATTTTCATTAAACGTGTTTTGGCACCAATTTGAAAATACTAATTTGTTTTAACTCACCTCTGCAATTCTTGGAATTAGACCGCGCTCGTTCTGAAATTCGTTTGTTTTTGGTAATCTTTGAGAACGAAATCGAAGGAAGGAATCGAAGAATCGAAGAATTGAGGAATCGAAGAATTGAGAAATCGAAGAATTGAGGAATCGAAGAATTGGGGAATCGAATAATTGAGGAATTGAAGAATTAGGTATCGAAGAGTTTAGGAATCGAAGAATTGAGGAATCGAAGAATTGAGGAATCGATGAATTAAGGAATCGAAGAATTGAGGAATCGAAGAATTGAGGAATCGAAGAGTTTAGGAATCGAAGAGTTTAGGAATCGAAGAATTGAGGAATCGAAGAATTGAGGAATCGAAGAATTGAGGAATCGAAGAATTGAGGAATCGAAAAATGGAAGAATCGAAGAATTGAGGAATCGAAGAATTGGGGAATCGAATAATTGAGGAATTGAAGAATTGAGGAATCGAAGAATTGAGGAATCGAAGAATTGAGGAATCGAAGAATTAAGGAATCGAAGAATTGAGGAATCGAAGAATTGAGGAATCGAAGAATTGAGGAATCGAAGAGTTTAGGAATCGAAGAATTGAGGAATCGAAGAATTGAGGAATCGAAGAATTGAGGAATCGAAGAATTAGGTATCGAAGAGTTTAGGAATCGAAGAATTGGGGAATCGAAGAATTGGGGAATCGAATAATTGAGGAATTGAAGAATTAGGTATCGAAGAGTTTAGGAATCAAAGAATTGAGGAATCGAAGAATTGAAGAATCGAAGAATTGAGGAATCGAAGAATTGGGGAATTGAATAATTGAGGAATTGAAGAATTAGGTATCGAAGAGTTTAGGAATCGAAGAATTGAGGAATCGAAGAATTGAGGAATCGAAGAATTGATGAATCGAAGAATTGGGGAATTGAATAATTGAGGAATTGAAGAATTAGGTATCGAAGAATTGAGGAATCGAAGAATTGAGGAATCGAAGAATTGAGGAATCGAAGAATTAGGTATCGAAGAGTTTAGGAATCGAAGAATTGGGGAATCGAAGAATTGGGGAATCGAATAATTGAGGAATTGAAGAATTAGGTATCGAAGAGTTTAGGAATCAAAGAATTGAGGAATCGAAGAATTGAAGAATCGAAGAATTGAGGAATCGAAGAATTGGGGAATTGAATAATTGAGGAATTGAAGAATTAGGTATCGAAGAGTTTAGGAATCGAAGAATTGAGGAATCGAAGAATTGAGGAATCGAAGAATTGATGAATCGAAGAATTGGGGAATTGAATAATTGAGGAATTGAAGAATTAGGTATCGAAGAGTTTAGGAATCGAAGAATTGGGGAATCGAAGAATTGAGGAATCGAAGAATTGAATTCGCACATCCAATAGTTCTTTGACTTGCCCAGTTGGATTATCACTGAACAGGCAACCAAATTTCTCTTTGCTACCTGCTTTCGCTTGGCATGTCCACTTATTGGTCCATTTTTGTGGGGGCAATGTACACTGACGCCTGACTCACTCCGAAAGCTTCAAGTGACTTAATGCAGTATTGGCTGATTCACATGATTCACCCAACATTTTTATGATGCATCGATGCGGTAACTAAACTACGTCTGTAGAAATAAATCCCATGACACCAAAATCCTCCTTTTTTCTCTCGTTGAAAAATAAAGTACAGAGCAACAAAGCAAATCCCAAAACTGGGCTCCACTGTCGATAATTTTGATAGGGCAGAAAAACTTGCACGAAATATTGAACATTTTGAGCTTTTCAAAAATTTTTTTGAGTATCCCTCGACGCTAGAGGTTCAGCTATAAATCGCGAGAAACTCCATGACGGGTCACTCTCTCGTGGCGGGTCACTCTCCCGTGACGGGTCACTCTCTCGTGACGGGTCACTCTCTCGTGACGGGTCACTCTCCCGTGACGGGTCACTCTCTCGTGACGGGTCACTCTCCCGTGACGGGTCACTCTCCCGTGAAGGGTCACTCTCCCGTGACGGGTCACTCTCCCGTGACGGGTCACTCTCTCGTGACGGGTCACTCTCTCGTGACGGGTCACTCTCCCGTGACGGGTCACTCTCCCGTGACGGGTCACTCTCCCGTGACGGGTCACTCTCCCGTGACGGGTCACTCTCCCGTGACGGGTCACTCTCCCGTGACGGGTCACTCTCCCGTGACGGGTCATTCTCTCGCGACATAAATCCTGTAGTCTATATTCCTCCTCCGCCAAACCAACCAACTGCTTTTTCCACTGAAGTCGATTCCCTAGCAACAAGTCAGCAACCAGTGACCAGACCTGGTATCCCATCATTGTGTAGGATTTTCCGGTGCCCGTCATGCCGTAGGCGAACACGCAGCTGTTGTAGCCATCGAACGCGTTCTCGAGCAAATCTGTGCCCAAATCTTGGAAAATCTGAATATAGGTAAAAAAATGATTTCATACATTCTAAAGTGTTTTGAAATTTATTACATTCGCGCAAGCTAATTTGCGTTTACATATCCAGTGTTACACAATGCACATGCGATACTTAAAAATAAGCGCGTCACCCTGTACCCCAGTGTTTCCCCACTGAATTTGTGTTGCTACAGACGCACATTGGAAACTGGCACGCATAAGTTCTAAAGTCCCCTGCCTCAGTTTCCGCCTAGAGTTACTAAGAAAATGTATTCTGCATATTTCCAACCATATTAATTATTACAGATATCGGAGCGTATAGAACATTCCATATTGCTTCTGGCCCCAAACTAACAAGAATAATTAGCTCTACGTGGCCTTTTCTGTCTCTCCCCTGCTTGTTGTAACATTTACTGCCTTGATTTTATTTTCTCAAAGCGTGAGAGAGACTGTTAAGGCTGAAGGGACAAGTGCGCAGTAAGAACCGCAGACATTGTGCCCCTCGGCTACCCGAAAATTCGTCTTTGCACAAGAGGGGCAGCAACCGGAATTTGTTGCTGAAGATCAGCGAGCGCGGCTTTGCAACAAGATGGGGTTGAAATAGTTGACGAGGAAAAGAGGTGACCGGACTGTGTCCAAACATTGTGCCGGGAGATTGGAGTTTAGGGGTTGGTGGACAAAGTATCTTCATAGAAATTTTCCCCGGACAATCAAGCATTATTTCTCAAAAAAGAAGTATACTTTTCACCTGTTCCTGGGAGCCAACAAGTTCAACGCCAGTTGCGGCCGATTGCGGGTACACATAGTCGAATGTGAAAGTCTTGTACCTGTCGCGACTGTCACCGATGTCAGCATCGCCTTCGATCTTTTATTTGCGAAAGGTGTGAATTTTTTGCTTAAACATCGATGAACGGAAAAGCGCTTTCCTTATCAGAAAGAATAAACTGAACTGACTCACCTTGACATTTCGGATATTTAAAGAGTTTCCAACAACGCTGATTATCTCCTTGGCGCTGCTGTCTTCCTCTCTGAAAGTTAATGGGCAACTGTATAATATATGGCGAAAAGGAATAATTCCTTGCATAACTCAGTAGCAAGTACGTCGCAAGAAGCTTACTTTTTACTTATCGGTCGTATGCGCACAGCAACGCGCACATTGCTGTCAAAACTGTCCTGAGTGATGTAATTCATCAATCAGGGGGTGCTTCTATAGTTGCTTTGAATTATTATCTCATTATAGATTGAGGTTATGTCATGAATTGTCACGTGAAGTTAAAATAGTTCGGAGATTAGAAGTTAAAATTTTATACCGACTCTAAAATTGCTAACTCGTCTATTCTTTTTAACAAAAACATAAAAACTTTTATATAAAAATATATCATTAGTTAACAAATTTAATGTTTCTGAGATAAAATTTAGTGCTTAAGTGTATGCACTTAAAAATAAAAGACAAATACTGATACATTTGATAAAAGAGAAGAGTTGGTGCGTCGTTTAATTTGCGACACACAACGAATTTAAAAATAATTTCATCGTCGTGACGTCGTCAATTGGCATTAGTAAGACGGCAACGTTATCAACCTCAATAATGTGTAACGAATTTGAACTAGAGCTTCAAAAGTAGTATGCTTATTTAAGTTGTAATATTTCATTATAGTGAAGTTTTTTTAGATACCGTTGAGTCTGGCAGAAAAACGTTATTTAAATTAAAACTTTGATTATTATCCAATCATGAAAGTTCGCTGTGGACCCTCTGCGCTCCATTTATATGACGAAGTTAATATAACTTATAACGAAATAAATCACTAGAAATATACTGATGACTTAGGCCTATAGCACTTATGAAAATGTCCATTAGGATTAACTAATATTTAACTAATATTAAATATTTAAGTAATACTTTGCTGATAGAGCTTATTTAGCTAGATAATTGGCAGATTGTTAGCTTAACTTTCTTTGTTACTTTTTAGGTAGGCCTATTATGAATTAATTTCACTATATACAAATACAACTAATGCAATAAGTAATATAAGTGATACTTTTTCTGAAATTTCAGGTCTCCAAATATCTGCAATCAGCTACTAGCAATTAAATATTTGCTACAAGCTACAGAACTGCAAAATGGTGAATCCTTGCTTTGATCAGCTATGGTAAGTGCGAAACAATATTGCTATTTAGCTAGTACCTATATACTATAACTAACCAATTGAATCAAGAAATCCTTATACTTTTATGTATATTCTGTTACCCATCTAACTTACACACCCTAGCAATTTTTGTCGAAAAAATAAAACTGTGTTTCAGCCTGTCAGATTGATACAAATTCTAAAACATTCAGCTTTTGAGCAGCCAAAAATATGATTCTTAAACTTGCAAACTGATAATTTTTTAATTTACCTAACCTTCTCTTATTTTATTCGAATTAGCCTGAATTCAACACAGTCACTTAGGAAGTTTATTCGATTTGTTGGTAAAAAAATGTCAGATTCTAATTTTGTTGTGTATCCCACAAATTTTGCTCAGCTTCTTTTTTCTTTTCTTTGCCAGGTAGTATAATAAATGTGCTTTAATTTGTATTTAAGTGCACAGTCTTGTTAGGTTAGCACTTTGCTGATTATATTGAAATATTTAAACAAGTGCATTATTTAATTCTAAAAGTTTTACAGCTGAATTATTAAATTTCTGAGAAAATTTTTGCTATAAGATATGTCTGATGCACTTTAAGTACTAATGAACCAAAAAAGTAAAAAATCTTTTTTATAAAAAGTATGCTAAAAACTGTTAGGATAAAAAAATTACAAATTTATTAGTTGCACTTTATCAACTAGTTAGATTGTTAGAATGTCGTCACACAGTTTTGCTGTTGTAGTCCAAGTGCTGCCTTCATTTTATAAATCAAATAGTTTTCCTACTAATGTTTTTCTTTTTTATTGTGACAGCAAACAGTCGCTGTTGTTTAGTTCCTATTTTTTTCAATTACAAAATGCTTGCTTAAAGTTTTTAATGTAAAAGAAAAGTTTTGTTGAATAAAATCGAGCTACTAATAATGAGATAGTTGAATGCTAGATCTTAGTTTAAAGTTTTAAACGAGAGTGACCCGTCACCAGAGAGTGACCCGTCACGAGAGAGTGACCCGTCACCAGAGAGTGACCCGTCACGAGAGAGTGACCCGTCACGAGAGTGACCCGTCACCAGAGAGTGACCCGTCACGAGAGAGTGACCCGTCACCAGAGAGTGACCCGTCACGAGAGAGTGACCCGTCACCAGAGAGTGACCCGTCACGAGAGTGACCCGTCACCAGAGAGTGACCCGTCACCAGAGAGTGACCCGTCACCAGAGAGTGACCCGTCACCAGAGTGACCCGTCACGACAGAGTGACCCGTCACGAGAGAGAGTTACCCGTCACCAGAGAGTGACCCGTCACGAGAGAGTGACCCGTCACCAGAGAGTGACCCGTCACGAGAGAGTGACCCGTCACGAGAGTGACCCGTCACGAGAGTGACCCGTCACCAGAGAGTGACCCGTCACCAGAGAGTGACCCGTCACCAGAGAGTGACCCGTCACCAGAGTGACCCGTCACGACAGAGTGACCCGTCACGACAGAGTGACCCGTCACGAGAGAGTGACCCGTCACCAGAGAGTGACCCGTCACGAGAGAGTGACCCGTCACGAGAGTGACCCGTCACGAGAGTGACCCGTCACCAGAGAGTGACCCGTCACCAGAGAGTGACCCGTCACCAGAGAGTGACCCGTCACCAGAGAGTGACCCGTCACCAGAGTGACCCGTCACGACAGAGTGACCCGTCACGACAGAGTGACCCGTCACGAGAGAGAGTTACCCGTCACCAGAGAGTGACCCGTCACGAGAGAGTGACCCGTCACTAGAATTGAATTACGTTTCGAGTTAGTTATGTTTCGAGTTAGTCTCTTCCTATTGTTAGTAGCATCTTCGGCGTTTATTCTGCGAATTAAATTTTTTTAACTAACTTTAAGTCCTTTATGTAGCAGAAAGAATAGCTGTAATAAATTATTTCTCATCCTATCTCATCCCACTCCCAGTTCCCCAGGAAGCCCTGATCTATCTGGGTGTAGTCCTGGGTCTTGTGTTTGCCCTCATCCTATTCGGCCTGTACCTCTATCGCCTGTTGTGCTTCGCCCACACCGCCGGGCTGAGATGCCTGGACGGCAAACCGACTGCCTCCGTCAGCGGCAGAGGCGGCGCGGCCGGCAGGACCTTTGACAGCGCCGCTAACGCCAGGAACTCTTCCAATTTCACCAGCCAGTCGAAAAAGCAGAGAGATGAACAAGGCGCTGAATCGGTTAGACTGCTAAAAAGCAACAACGGTGAGGCCTCTTAATCTGTTTCTTCTCTACTGCTTTGTCCCTTAATGCATTTCTACCCTGCTGCTTGGTCTCTTAATCTGCTTCTTCCCTGCTGTCTTGTATCTAAATCCGTTTCTACGCTGACGCCAAGTCTTTTGTTATTTCCCCCAGGCACTGATAGAAGATTTGAAGCGGAAAATTCGTCAGAATCAGAAGTAGAATTTCGTCAGCCTACCAGTCAGGATGTCCGATGTCAGAATGTCGATGAATCGACAGGCTTGTTCCTCTCCACAGATGCTGAAAGCACCGAGCAGCAGGTGGTAAAACCGAAGTCGAAACCAGGCATTGCATCGCATAAGGATGCACAATCAGCGAATGTGGCTATTTTAGATGTAAGTGCGTCAACAATGGGATAATTGACTCGTTGGTCAAGTAGGTTGGGAATGGGATAATTGACTCGTTGGTCAAGTAGGTTGGGAAATGGGATAATTGACTCGTTGGTCAAGTAGGTTGGGAAATAGGATAATTGACTCGGTGGTCAAGTGGCTTTGGGGAATGGGATAATTGACTCGTTGGTCAAGTGGCTTTGGGGAATGGGATAACCCGGATAATTGACTCGTTGGTCAGGTAGGTTGGGAATGGGATAATTGACTCGTTGGTCAAGTAGGTTGGGGAATGGGATAATTGACTCGGTGGTCAAGTGGCTTTGGGGAATGGGATAATTGAATCGTTTGGTCAAGTAGGTTGGGGAATGGGATAATTGACTCGTTGGTCAGGTAGGTTGGGAATGGGATAATTGACTCGGTGGTCAAGTAGGTTGGGGAATGGGATAATTGACTCGTTGGTCAAGTGGCTTTGGGGAATGGGATAACCCGGATAATTGACTCGTTGGTCAGGTAGGTTGGGAATGGGATAATTGACTCGTTGGTCAAGTAGGTTGGGAATGGGATAATTGACTCGTTGGTCAAGTGGCTTTGGGGAATGGGATAATTGACTCGTTGGTCAAGTAGGTTGGGAATGGGATAATTGACTCGTTGGTCAAGTAGGTTGGGAATGGGATAATTGACTCGTTGGTCAAGTAGGTTGGGAATGGGATAATTGACTCGTTGGTCAAGTAGGTTGGGAATGGGATAATTAACTCGGTGGTCAAGTAGGTTGGGAATGGGATAATTGACTCGGTGGTCAAGTAGGTTGGGAATGGGATAATTGACTCGTTGGTCAAGTAGGTTGGGAATGGGATAATTGACTCGGTGGTCAAGTAGGTTGGGAATGGGATAATTGACTCGGTGGTCAAGTAGGTTGGGAATGGGATAATTGACTCGTTGGTCAAGTAGGTTGGGAATGGGATAATTGACTCGTTGGTCAAGTGGCTTTGGGGAATGGGATAATTGAATCGTTTGGTCAAGTAGGTTGGGAAATGGGATAATTGACTCGGTGGTCAAGTAGGTTGGGAAATGGGATAATTGACTCGGTGGTCAAGTGGCTTTGGGGAATGGGATAATTGACTCGTTGGTCAAGTAGGTTGGGAAATGGGATAATTGACTCGGTGGTCAAGTAGGTTGGGAAATGGGATAATTGACTCGGTGGTCAAGTGGCTTTGGGGAATGGGATAATTGAATCGTTTGGTCAAGTAGGTTGGGGAATGGGATAATTGACTCGTTGGTCAGGTAGGTTGGGAATGGGATAATTGACTCGGTGGTCAAGTAGGTTGGGGAATGGGATAATTGACTCGTTGGTCAAGTGGCTTTGGGGAATGGGATAACCCGGATAATTGACTCGTTGGTCAGGTAGGTTGGGAATGGGATAATTGACTCGTTGGTCAAGTAGGTTGGGAATGGGATAATTGACTCGTTGGTCAAGTGGCTTTGGGGAATGGGATAATTGACTCGTTGGTCAAGTAGGTTGGGAATGGGATAATTGACTCGTTGGTCAAGTAGGTTGGGAATGGGATAATTGACTCGTTGGTCAAGTAGGTTGGGAATGGGATAATTGACTCGTTGGTCAAGTAGGTTGGGAATGGGATAATTGACTCGGTGGTCAAGTAGGTTGGGAATGGGATAATTGACTCGGTGGTCAAGTAGGTTGGGAATGGGATAATTGACTCGTTGGTCAAGTAGGTTGGGAATGGGATAATTGACTCGGTGGTCAAGTAGGTTGGGAATGGGATAATTGACTCGGTGGTCAAGTAGGTTGGGAATGGGATAATTGACTCGTTGGTCAAGTAGGTTGGGAATGGGATAATTGACTCGTTGGTCAAGTGGCTTTGGGGAATGGGATAATTGAATCGTTTGGTCAAGTAGGTTGGGAAATGGGATAATTGACTCGGTGGTCAAGTAGGTTGGGAAATGGGATAATTGACTCGGTGGTCAAGTGGCTTTGGGGAATGGGATAATTGACTCGTTGGTCAAGTAGGTTGGGAAATGGGATAATTGACTCGGTGGTCAAGTAGGTTGGGAAATGGGATAATTGACTCGGTGGTCAAGTGGCTTTGGGGAATGGGATAATTGAATCGTTTGGTCAAGTAGGTTGGGAAATGGGATAATTGACTCGGTGGTCAAGTAGGTTGGGAAATGGGATAATTGACTCGGTGGTCAAGTAGGTTGGGAAATGGGATAAGTGACTCGGTGGTCAAGTAGGTTGGGAAATGGGATAATTGACTCGGTGGTCAAGTAGGTTGGGAAATGGGATAAATTGCCCGTGGATCAACAGGGGCAGGCAGCAATTGGACATGACGTCATCACTCCAATAAATCCGATCCCCAGACCTCGTCGAATCAAGAGGCCGGAGCGGATCCCGGGGCGTCGGCAGCTTGGATTGAGATCAGCCTGAAGCACCGATGCAACAGGGAACAGTCAGACGGAACTCTGGAGATTGTCGTCCTGCGCGCCGCGGGCATCTTGACCGTGTCCACAGACCATGGACAGCACCGGGTGAGCTTCGATCAAGCTGATGAAACGGCTGGCGGCGATCCGGCATCCGCCCAGATCATCGCCTCCCTGACTGTGGCCGACACTGACGACGAATTTGGAAGACGCCTTCGAACTAAAACAGTTGGCATCGGCGCGAGCGCTGGCGGTGTCTCAGTCTTTGGCGACCTGCTGACCTTCGAGGGCGTCAGCTGCTGTGAGCCAACCTGCAATGATCCCAGTTTCATAGTGCGAGTAGATTGATCCCAGTTCCATTGTAGATTGATCCCAGTTCCACAGCAGATTGATCCCAGTTCCACACTAGATTGATCCCAGTTCGATAGTAGATTGATCCCAGTTCCATTGTAGATTGATCCCAATTCCATAATAGATTGATCCCAGTTCCACAGTAGATTGATCACAGTTCCATTGTAGATTGATCCCAGTTCCACAGCAGATTGATCCCAGGTCCATAGTAGATTGATCCCATTTCCACAGCAGTTTGATCCCATTTTAATCCCATCTCGATCATTATCCCGTATTCCTCATCCTCTCGCTCCGCAGCCGCTCTGCAGTCGCTGTCTCTGCGCCTTCGGCTGTACACCTGCCAGTGCCTCGGTGCCCGACGGCGCCTCCTGGCTGCAGCCAGCCTGACTCCGCCTGCGATGCAGCTTGCCGCAGCTTGCCAGCTCACAATGCAGCCGATGTCTGCGTGGCAGCCCAGCTGCTCCTCCTCTGCAGCTGCTGCTAGTCAAGATGAGACAGCTGCAACTGTCCGATTGCCTCTTTTGCCACCTACATTTGAGCTCTCTGCTGGAGTAGGTCTTGATTTTATTAGTTTTCTTTCGTTTTTATTGTCGTGATTTGACACTATCGTCAGATCAACTGTAACTCTCTCAGATTTTTTCTGTCACTCTCCAAGATCATCTGATCGTATCTCTCACTCTCCCAGATTATCAGATCGTATCTGTCACTCTCCCAGATCATCAGATCGTATCTGTCACTCTCCAAGATCATCAGATCGTATCTCTCACTCTCCCAGATCATCAGATCGTATCTCTCACTCTCCCAGGTCATCAGATCGTATCTGTCACTCTCCAAGATCATCAGATCGTATCTGTCACTCTCCCAGATCATCAGATCGTATCTGTCACTCTCCAAGATCATCAGATCGTATCTGTCACTCTCCCAGATCATCAGATCGTATCTGTCACTCTCCAAGATCATCAGATCGTATCTCTCACTCTCCCAGATCATCAGATCGTATCTCTCACTCTCCCAGATCATCAGATCGTATCTGTCACTCTTCCAGATCATCAGATCGTATCTGTCACTCTTCCAGATCATCAGATCGTATCTGTCACTCTCCCAGATCATCAGATCGTATCTGTCACTCTCCCAGATCATCAGATCGTATCTCTCACTCTCCCAGATCATCAGATCGTATCTGTCACTCTCCCAGATCATTAGATCGTATCTGTCACTCTCCCAGATCATCAGATCGTATCTGTCACTCTCCCAGATCGTCAGATCGTATCTGTCACTCTCCCAGATCATCAGATCGTATCTGTCACTCTTCCAGATCATCAGATCGTATCTGTCACTCTTCCAGATCATCAGATCGTATCTCTCACTCTCCCAGGTCATCAGATCG
The DNA here is from genome assembly GCA_950097015.1 of Macrostomum hystrix. Lineage (NCBI taxonomy): Eukaryota > Metazoa > Platyhelminthes > Macrostomidae > Macrostomum > Macrostomum hystrix. The sequence goes on from CATNEN010000011.1 coordinate 5,723,030, forward strand.
TATCTGTCACTCTCCAAGATCATCAGATCGTATCTCTCACTCTCCCAGATCATCAGATCGTATCTCTCACTCTCCAAGATCATCAGATCGTATCTCTCACTCTCCCAGATCATCAGATCGTATCTGTCACTCTCCAAGATCATCAGATCGTATCTGTCACTCTCCCAGATCATCAGATCGTATCTGTCACTCTCCAAGATCATCAGATCGTATCTCTCACTCTCCCAGATCATCAGATCGTATCCGTCACTCTCCAAGATCATCTGATCGTATCTCTCACTCTCCCAGATCATCAGATCGTATCTGTCACTCTCTCCGATCATAAGATCGTATCTGTCACTCTCCTTAGATCATAAGACCGTATCTGTCACTCTCCCAGATCATCAGATCGTATCTGTCACTCTCCCAGATCATCAGATCGTATCTGTCACTCTTCCAGATCATCAGATCGTATCTGTCACTCTTCCAGATCATCAGATCGTATCTGTCACTCTCCCAGATCATCAGATCGTATCTCTCACTCTCCCAGGTCATCAGATCGTATCTGTCACTCTCCAAGATCATCAGATCGTATCTCTCACTCTCCCAGATCATCAGATCGTATCTCTCACTCTCCAAGATCATCAGATCGTATCTCTCACTCTCCCAGATCATCAGATCGTATCTGTCACTCTCCAAGATCATCAGATCGTATCTGTCACTCTCCCAGATCATCAGATCGTATCTGTCACTCTCCAAGATCATCAGATCGTATCTCTCACTCTCCCAGATCATCAGATCGTATCTGTCACTCTCCAAGATCATCTGATCGTATCTCTCACTCTCCCAGATCATCAGATCGTATCTGTCACTCTCTCCGATCATAAGATCGTATCTGTCACTCTCCTTAGATCATAAGACCGTATCTGTCACTCTCCCAGATTATCAAATCGTATCTGTCACTCTCCTTAGATCATAAGACCGTATCTGTCACTCTCCCAGATCATCAAATCGTATGTGTCACTCTTCCAGATCATCAAATCGTATCTCTCACTCTCCCAGATCATCAGATCGTATCTGTCACTCTCCCAGATCATAAGACCATATCTGTCACTCTCCCAGTTCATAAGACCGTATCTGTCACTCTCCCAGCTCATAAGACCGTATCTGTCACTCTCCCAGTTCATAAGACCGTATCTGTCACTCTCCCAGATCATAAGATCGTATCTGTCACTCTCCCAGATCATCAAATCGTATGTGTCACTCTCCCAGATCATCAAATCGTATGTGTCACTCCTAGGCATCTGGTCATGCCTGTCACTCTGTAAAGTATTTACTGGTTGCATTTTTGCCTCATTTTGTCATTTTTTAACAGGGTTCCGACACGGGCTTCTCAGAGATCTCAAGTCTGGCCGGCCCAAGTGGAAATGGTGTCGGCCGTGAAGCTGCCAGCTTCAACACTGCGGCTCTTGGCGACGCTACCGACTCTCTGAGCAGCCTGATGGGACAGGCTGAACTTTTCCTTGGCCTAACCTACAACTCACTGACTGGCCAGCTGGGTATTGAGGTGCTCAAGGGCAGCGGATTGAGGCCGCAAAAATCTACGGGAAGACCGCCAGGTGAGTAACTGGGTGCGTTCTGATTGGCTGTCTTATTCAATGACGTGTCCAGTTCAGCTAGCTGATCTCTGATTGGCTGCCGTAGTCAATTAGTTTGTCCAGTTCAACTTTCTTAGACAACGAGCCTGTCCAGTTCAACTTGCTAGTCTCTGATTTGCTGTCGTAGTCAATAACGGGTTTAGTTCAACTTCCTAACCTCTGATTGGCTGCCGCGTGAGTATGTCCAGTTCACCTAGCTAATCTCTGATTAACTGCCTTAGTCAATGACGTTTCCAGTTCAACTTTCTAACCTCTGATTGGCTGCCGCGTCAATGAGTATGCTTAATTTAACTAGCTGATCTCTGATTGGCTGCCGCGTGAGTATGTCCATTTCAACTTGCTAATCTCTGATTGGCTGTCTTAGTCAATGAGTGTGTCCAGTTTGCCTAGCTGATCTGTGATTATTTTATTAATTTCTCCTAGCTTTGCAACCATGCCCGCAGACACTCTGGTGAAGCTGTGCCTGGAGTCTGCCTCATCTGGTCAGCCGATGTTTCGCTCCAAGACCAGCTGCGCCACCGGTACGCCGCACCCGATGTGGAAGGATAATTTTGTATTTCCGGTGAACAAATTTCTGCTGGTTGACGTCACAGTTTTTGCCTGCGTCTACGCTAGAAAACCAATTCTCAGCCGGCTGGAACTGGTCGGCTGGGTGGCTTTGGGTGAGGCGCGCCTGCACTTTTCTGTCTTTTATCAGTAGGAATGCTAACAGCGTTGAGTGGTGACTGATTGGTTGACAGACTAGGCGAGAGTGTCATGTGGTTCAGCTGCGCCTAATACTTAGGCTTGATCAGTGAAATTGGAGAAATTCGAGTCAGGGTGTCCATAATGGCCTAGTTTCACCTGTTGTAGCCCTTGAAGGTCCAGCAGTCCGTCTAGATAAAGGTAGGTGACAACCGAAGACTGAGATGATGCAGGCACATTCGGGTGACATGCTGATCAATTTTGAAGGCCTGGCAAGTCCGCACTGAGGCGCAGTGCTAATTCGTGTATAGTTGTGAAGTACACTAGCACTTAAGGCAAAAATCTGACCTTCGACCAGAACCATTGAATATCTCGACGGTATGAAGAGCTGGCGACTTGATTATTGTTTCAGAAAGTTGGCCCATGTACTTGAGTTTCGTGTGCTTGCGTTGCTCCGTTCGGGTGCAGCACAGAAAATTTTCAGGGGAGGAATTTCGCCCTTCCTTGGTACTTCTACTGTTAAATGAAAACGTTTATAATTTAGAGTTTTATCGATAATTAACTTTCCGATATGTATAGAAAAAAGCATTGATAAGGTTGAAAATGCACATTTGAAATATAGCTTTCTGCACAGCTGTCCTGGAGTCAGATAATTTATAAAAATCGATTTCAGTGATTCGTAAAACAAAATTTGTAGCCTTTTTGTTTTTTATTTGGTAGCCGATATGTATCGAAAAAACGTTTTTTAATCTAGGTCGCAAAAGCAGCGGCGAAGAGGAGCGCTCCCATTGGCAGGACATGCTGGACGCTGGCGGCTCTCAGACTTGTCGCTGGCACAGACTGCTAACTCCGGGCGCCTACTCGGGACCAAAGCCATGATCTTGCTGGAGAGATTGAAATTTTTGATAAGAATTGTTTTTATGTAAGCAGCAGCTACTTACAACAGCCTCTTCGGAGTATTTAACGATTTTTCGCATTCTACTTTGAAAAAAAAACGTTCCTTTTATTCTTTAACTTGAGCTCAGTTTGTGATTTTTTTAACGAGCCAGGTAATCATGGGTGAGATAAGAGGAGAGAGAGGGTGAATTAATAATAATAATAATAATGGATTTACCCTGCCCCAATTGGGCCAGATGTGCAGCCGACAGCGCAGCCGCAGCTATTACGCGTGGACCATGGACTGTGTCCCCATGGACTGTGGGGACGCCACACCCCAGCAAATGCTGGTACCCATTTAACAGCAGGGTGAACTGAAGCAATGCAGAGTTAATTGTCTTGCTATAGGACGCAAATTGTTTCCGTGGAGTCGAGAATCGAACCACCGACCTTCACGTCGTGAATCCGACGCCCTAACCACTAGGCTACAACCTCTTGTAGAGTGGGTGAGATTAGAGGAGAGAAATTCTGTGATTGGAGGAGAGAGATAACAGGAGTATCTGAAAGAGTTAGAGAGAAAGGTGAGAGGTGAGAATGAATGAGGTAGTTTTTACTAAATGCCTGAATGTATTTAATTTAATGTTGCACATTCAGTGTTAAAATTGTCACGATTCCGCACTATCTGTCAATTGTTGTTTTAAATATATATTTTATTTTTATTTCAAAATAACATGAATGTTCTGTTAGATTGTTGAGTACGTACGCTTGAGTTATTTCAGTCCAATGCGCTCGTTGTGTGAAAGTATTATTTTTTTTCGTTTTTTGTTTGCGGTTATTCTTAAATAGTTCTTAAATACCTATATTTGCGCTAGGAATCTAAAATTGTACAGAAAGTTTGAAAGAAAGTATATTTTCCTAATTCCTGAGGCAATTTTTTTGACGAGAATTTCCATAGACTATTGCCATATTTTCATCTTTGAAAGCCTGCTAATTGCCCTAACTTGTGCTCTCAAAGTCGTGTCTCATTAACTAGTGTACTGTATATGCACACTATTGTCAGTGTTTTTACCTTTGCATAATCTGACACACCAGGTACTCGTGTTTGTGATACTGTCACTATTTTTACTCTTCAATATAAACTATATGTCGGCGTATAAAGTAGTTGAGTTTTGTTTTTTTTTTATTTTACTGTCAATAATAAACTCTAAAATGTAAATATTCAGTACCGTCTTAATTTTGCAAATATTTTTCATCTGCCTTTTAAAAGGCTATTGAGCTTGCAAGTAGACAGTAAGGACGAGAACGTAAGGCACCGAAGGCGAGAGTAGACACTATAATAGAGATAGGACTATAAGGGCGAGAGAGTAGACACTATGGGCGTGAGAGTAGACACCAGGGGCGAGAGAGTAGACACCATGGACGACAGAGTAGACACCACGGACGAGAGAGTAGACAACAGGGGCGAGAGAGTAGACACTGGTCGAGAGAGTAAACGTGAATGGCGAGAGAGTAGACACCAAGGGCGAGAGATTAGGCACTATGGGCGAGAGAGTAGACGCGAATAACAAGAGAGTAGACACCAAGGGCGAGAGAGTAGACACCATGGGCAAGAGAGTAGACACTATGTGCGAGAGAGTAGACACCAGGGGCGAGAGAGTAGACACCATGGGCGAGAGAGTAGACACTATGGGCGAGAGAGTAGACACCAGGGGCGAGAGAGTAGACACTGTTCGAGAGAGTAAACGTGAATGGCGAGAGACTAGACACCAAGGGCGAGAGATTAGACACTATGGACGAAGAGAGTAGACGCGAATAACAAGAGAGTAGACACCAAGGGCGAGAGAGTAGACACCAAGGGCGAGAGAGTAGACACCATGGGCGAGAGATTAGACACCATGGGCGAGAGAGTAGACACCAGGGGCGAGAGAGTAGACACCATGGGCGAGAGAGTAGACACCATGGGCGAGAGAGGAGACACCATGGGCGAGAGAGGAGACGCGAATGGCGAGAGAGTGATATTCACAAAAGTTGATATAATATAGAGAGTTATGACTGCGAATATTAAGAAAGAAACACGAGTAAGAGCAAGAAACGAACATTAGAGTCAATCATTCTTCAATTATAATATTTTACTAGCAAGCGGACAGGCAGCCCAGCCATGCGTTGGTTTCAATCCGCCCTGCGATCCGCACCGGCCGCCGTCGCCGCCGCCGCCGCCGCAGCCGTCAGCCTCGCGTCGCCTCCGACGAATGGGTGCGGCAACGGCTTCGAAAAATGGACACCGCAAACATCGTCGGCGGAGGCCTCCCTGAGGCGCCGTTGCCTGTCGTCTCTGGCAATCCGCCGCGATGAGGCCGGAGCTCCAGGCCTGTCAGTCTGCGTGTCGCTTCGAGGACGCCGGCTGCTTAGCGGCGGCGTCGGCTTCGCTGACGTCGAGAACCTGACGCCCTGCACCGAGCGCAGCCTGCTGCGGGTCGCCAGCATCAGCAAGTGCTTCGCCGCAGTACTGGCAGCTCAGCTGATGGAAGCGGGCAGATTGGACTTTGACAAGCCGATCGGAGAATACCTCACAGAGCCTGAAATGAAGGTAGGTGAAGTGACTGTTGGATGGCCGGGTGGGTTATGGTTGAAACGGATTACTCGTCAGCCAATCAGGTCCGACTGAAGCAAAGGCACTTAGCTAGTCAACCAATTACAATTTTTGGGGTAGAGAACAGGAGCGTGAGGTGTTTTGTGGCTTACTTAGCTCGTCAGCCAATGAGAATGAATTTTGAGGTAGAGAACAGAAGCGTGAGGTGGTTGTGTAGCTTCCTTAGTTTGTCAGCCAATGAGAGTGAATTGTAGAGTAGAGAACAGAAGCGTGAGGTGGTTGTGTAGCTTCCTTAGCTCGTCAGCCAATGAGAATGAATTTTGAGTTAGAAAACAGAAGCGTGAGGTGGTTGTGTAGCTTCCTTAGTTCGTCAGCCAATGAGAGTGGATTGTGGAGTAGAGAACAGAAGCGTGAGGTGGTTGTGTGGCTTCTTTAGCTCGTCAGACAATGCGAGTGAATTTTCGGATTGAGAGCAGAGGCGTGAGGTTGTTGTGAATTTTGCTTTACTTGTTTAACATAATTACCATGTTGCAATAATGAAGTACAGCGCGAGTGTCTCGAGTGCTTTGATTTTGAGTTTCTTTCACAATTGTGGCAGCCATTCGCTAGCATGACCATCCGTCAACTGCTGAGCCACACGGCCGGTGTGCGCCACTATCTCAATCCGAAGGGAAGCAGCGAGATGGATGACGCCGAGTATTACCTGACTAAATACTACGCCACAGCCGCTGAGGCTGTCCGGGACCTGCTGTGCGGCGACCCGAGATCCATCGCCTTTGAGCCACCGGGCAGTAACTTCTTGTACAGCACCCACGGCTACACTCTGCTCAGTGCCGTGCTGGAGAAGGTCAGCGACGGTCAGCCAATCGCCAAGCAGTTCAACAAGCTGTTCTTCCAGTTAGGCATATCCTCGGGCACAGTGCTGGAGCAGCACGCCGCAGTCTTGGGCCAGAGAGGCCGGCATTATCGGCGGGACAAGAACGGCGTCCTGGAGAATGCTGCCTACATCGATAACAGCTACAAGATTGCCGGCGGCGGCGTGCTGTCCTGCGCAGAGGATCTGGTGACTTTCGGGGAGACTCTGCTGCGCTGCGCCGACGGCCAGGACTGCAACGGTGTGTTTGGTTGCATGAAATCTGACTTATTCTCGAGATTGATCGATTATAAGTGGAGTGAGGTGGATGCGCGACCCTAGACAAGTTAGATTCCATTGATTGATTATAAGTGGAGTGAGGTGGATGCGCGACCCTAGACAAGTTAGATTCCATTGATTGAATATAAGTGGAGTGAGGTGGATGCGCGACCCTAGACAAGTTAGATTCCATTGATTGAATATAAGTGGAGTGAGGTGGATGCGCGACCCTAGACAAGTTAGATTCCATTGATTGATTATAAGTGGAGTGAGGTGGATGCGCGACCCTAGACAAGTTAGATTCCATTGATTGATTATAAGTCGAGTGAGGTGGATGCGCGACCCTAGACAAGTTAGATTCCATCGATCGAATATAAGTGGAGTGAGGTGGGTGCACGACCCTAGTAAATTTTATTTTATTGATCGATTATAAGTGGAGTGAGGTCGATGCATGACCATCGAAAATTTGATTCCATGGATTGTAAAAGTAGTGAATTACGTGCTTTGTCGAAAAATATTTGTCGATAAAAAAATAATAACCCTATATTTCCAACTCGTGACTCTGGTTAGGTGTGCTGAAGCCTGACACCCTACGCATGCTTTGGAGCCCGGTGCCAGGCACAAAAGTGACGTGGAATCGGTTGTACACCAGTCCCTACTGTTTAGGATTTAGCGCCGGCAGTCACAGAGGCGAACAGATTGTAGCTCACACAGGAGCCAGCGTGGGCGGTACCAGCGTGCTTTTGATGGCCCCAAGAATCGGTGCAGTAATCGCCATCATCTGCAATCTGCAGAGCGTGTCCCTCATGGGTCTGGCGCTGTCCATGCTGGATGCAGTCCTTGACTACGTGGACGAGACAAACGGTGCAGAACTGCCAGCTGAACTCACCTCTGCCTGCTGCTGCCGTTCCTGAACGCTGTTGCTTATTTTCTTGTACTTCTATCTTCTTTTTGCAATCGAAAGTTGCGCTCTCGTCCAATCATAATAAAGATTGGTAACGGAGTGAGATTGTTGCAATCCGATTAACCAATCAGAGCTTTCCTTACTATTGAAGGATTGTGATATTTAGTAATGAAAATCATTTTTTTTAACTTCGTTTCATATATATTTGCTTAATTTTCGTAAAATACTACTGACTTTGAACATTAGTAGTGTAAATAAAGCTTGGGTGATTCAAAAAATGTGTTGTTTATTTGCTCGTTTCTTTGCTGTAAAATTCAAAGAAATGAAACTAACGTCTCGTTTCTTTGCTCAAAAACTAACGGCCTAAAACTATTGTCTAGTTTCTTTGCTTTAAAACGAATGAACTGAAACTATTGACTCGTTTCTTTGCTCTAAAAATAACGAGCTAAAACTAACGTCTCGTTTCTTTGCTCTAAAAATAACGAATTGAAACTAACGTCTCAAATTTAGCATACAATTGTTTAGTTTTCGGCATTCCAAAGCATATAAGCTTGTTAAGGCTAGTTTTATAAGATTTTAATAGCAATTACAGCTAGGCCACTTTCGAGTGCACAGTAAGTTCCATCGGAAAATTTCTGTCATCCTTTGAACTGTATTTCAATCCTGTTTCTTATAAGGCTCAGTTGGTTTAATGCCGTACTGGAAATTTTCTAGACATTTGAGTACACATAGCAGCCTTTACTATCGTGGCCAGTTGTTCGCTACTGTCATTTCCTGGACTGTTTTTTTTCCAAGCAGATGGGTTTTCCAAGTGATTCCTTAACGGCTGCTTATTTACGTCGAGATTTACTCACTTCTATCTGCTATCTACTCTCTTCTATCTGTTATCTACTCTCTTCTATCTGCTATCTACTCTCTTCTATCTGCTATCTACTCTCTTCTATCTGTTATCTACTCTCTTCTATCTGCTATCTACTCTCTTCTATCTGCAATCTACTCACTTCTATCTGCTATCTACTCTCTTCTATCTGTTATCTACTCTTCTGTCTGCTATCTACTCTCTTCTATCTGCTATCTACTCTCTTTTATCTGCAATCTACTCACTTCTATCTGTTATCTACTCTCTTCTATCTGCAATCTACTCACTTCTATCTGTTATCTACTGTCTTCTATCTGCAATCTACACTATTTTCTTAATTATCTACTCTCTTCTATCTATTTTCTACTCTCTTCTATCATCAATCTACTATCTTCTATCTGCTATCTACTCTCTTCTATCTGTTATCTACTCTCTTCTATCTGTTATCTACTCTATTCTATCTGTTATCTACTCTCTTCTATCTGTTATCTACTCTCTTCTATCTGCAGTCTACTCTCTTCTATCTGTTATCTACTCTCTTCTATCTGTTATCTACTCTATTCTATATCTGTTATCTACTCTCTTCTATCTGCAATCGACTCTCTTCTATCTGCAGTCTACTCTCTTCTATCTGCAGTCTACTCTCTTCTATCTGCAGTCTACTCTCTTCTATCTGTTATCTACTCTCTTCTATCTGTTATCTACTCTATTCTATATCTGTTATCTACTCTCTTCTATCTGTTATCTACTCTATTCTATCTGTTATCTACTCTCTTCTATCTGCAGTCTACTCTCTTCTATCTTTTATCTACTCTCTTCTATCTGTTATCTACTCTATTCTATCTGTTATCTACTCTCTTCTATCTGTTATCTACTCTCTTCTATCTGCAGTCTACTCTCTTCTATCTGTTATCTACTCTCTTCTATCTGTTATCTACTCTATTCTATATCTGTTATCTACTCTCTTCTATCTGCAATCGACTCTCTTCTATCTGCAGTCTACTCTCTTCTATCTGCAGTCTACTCTCTTCTATCTGCAGTCTACTCTCTTCTATCTGCAATCGACTCTCTTCTATCTGCAGTCTACTCTCTTCTATCTGCAGTCTACTCTCTTCTATCTGCAGTCTACTCTCTTCTATCTGTTATCTACTCTCTTCTATCTGTTATCTACTCTATTCTATATCTGTTATCTACTCTCTTCTATCTGTTATCTACTCTATTCTATCTGTTATCTACTCTCTTCTATCTGCAGTCTACTCTCTTCTATCTTTTATCTACTCTCTTCTATCTGTTATCTACTCTATTCTATCTGTTATCTACTCTCTTCTATCTGTTATCTACTCTCTTCTATCTGCAGTCTACTCTCTTCTATCTGTTATCTACTCTCTTCTATCTGTTATCTACTCTATTCTATATCTGTTATCTACTCTCTTCTATCTGCAATCGACTCTCTTCTATCTGCAGTCTACTCTCTTCTATCTGCAGTCTACTCTCTTCTATCTGCAGTCTACTCTCTTCTATCTGCAATCGACTCTCTTCTATCTGCAGTCTACTCTCTTCTATCTGCAGTCTACTCTCTTCTATCTGCAGTCTACTCTCCGCTCAAATATCCCAGTCTACTGCTTAGTATAGCATTGTGTTGTAACATGTGCTAAAGCTAGCCAAAGTGCAGTCAGTCTGTTGCTATGCCAACCGCAGGACTCAGCTGCGCCCAGCCAGTTTATTTTGCATATTCTTATAGCTATCTAATACTCGAGCCGCTCGTGGGTTCTCACTAGACTTACTCATTCTGTGTCATCTCTCTTGGCCACTCAAGGCGGACAGCTGTTCGTTGCCTGCACACCCCTGACTGTGCCTCACTCCAATCTCTCATTCCCTCTCTAGTTGGTTAGTCCTTCTTTGACCCTCAGACATGGAATCAGCGGTGCAGCAGCCAAAATTAGCATTCGCTCATGGCGCCAGGTGCCCTGAGGGCCACTCCAAGATGTGCTATTGTCGAATGATAAAAAAAAACTTTACCTTTGAGGCTTTCATGTAGTGAGCAACTGGCGTTTTTGAGGCTCTGCATGCTTCTGATCCTTATTAAACTTTACCTAGTCTTCTTGCCTACCGCTACCTTCTCTCTCTACTCACCTTCTCTCCCTACTCACCCTTCTCTCCCTTCTCACCATTTCTCCATTCTCTCCCTTCTCACCCGTCTCTCCCTTCTCTTTTCTCACCCTACTCACACTTCTCTTCCTTCTCTCCCTACTCACCCTTCTCTCCCTTCTCTCCATTCTCTCCCTTCTCTCCTTCTCTCCTTACCCACCCTTCTCTCTCTTCTCTCCCTTCTCTCCCTTCTGTCTTTTCTCTCTCTTCTCTCCCTTCTCTCCCTACTCTCCCGTCTCTCACTTCTCTCCCTTCTCTCCCTTCTCTCCCTTCGCTCCCTTCTCCCCCTTCTCTCCCTTCTCTCCCTTCTCTCCCTTCTCTCCCTTCTCTCCCTTCTCTCTTTTCTGTCCCTACTCACATTCTCTCCCATCTCTCCCTACTCACCCGTCTCTCACTTCTCTCCCTTCTCTCCCTTCTCTCCCTTCTCACTCGTCTCTCTCTTCTATACCTTCTCTCCCTTCTCTCCCTTCTCTCCCTTCTCCCCCTTCTCTCCCTTCTCTCCCTTCTCTCCCTTCTCTCTTTTCTGTCCCTACTCACATTCTCTCCCATCTCTCCCTACTCACCCTTCTCTCCCTTCTCTCCCTACTCTCCCTTCTCTCCCTACTCTCCCTTCTCTCTTTTCTGTCCCTACTCACATTCTCTCCCATCTCTCCCTACTCACCCTAATCTCCCTTCTCACCCTTCTGAACCTTCTCTGCGGTCTAAATGTATCCTGTCCGTCTTTTCAACTACTCTAAAAAAGATTTGTACGCGCTTGAAACGCTTAGAGTTTCTATCACACAATCACACCTCTTTGCTTAAGATAAGAACAGTTTAACTAAGAGCCAGACTAGAGGGATGTGCTAAAGATAAAATTACGAAAAAACGAATAGATAAAAATAATTACTGTCAGTTGCTTCTACTCTGCGAAAAAAAAGCCTGCATTTAGGGTCACAAGCTGTTAGTAAAGTACATTTACTTTTGGCTGGTTGCCAAGTTAATCACCCACACAAAATATAACTACTTCCTCAGCCTAAACTGCTGATAAGTGGAACTGAACTCACACAATTGTGGGGATATTTTGGGACCAAGCTGTCATAGTCATTAATTAAATGCCCTGTAGGGAAAACATAAATATTTGATATTTGCGAGGTCAAACATTCCTAACTTCGGCTATTGGGATCTGGGTGTGGGAATCCGGCTATTGGGATCTGGGTGTGGGAATCCGGCTATTGGGATCTGGGTGTGGGAATCCGGCTATTGGGATCTGGGTGTGGGAATCCGGCTATTGGGATCTGGGTGTGGGTGTGGGAATCCGGCTATTGGGATCTGGGTGTGGGTGTGGGAATTTGGCTATTGGGATCTGGGTGTGGGAATCCGGCTATTGAGATTTGGGTGTGGGAATTCGGCTATTGGGATCTGGGTGTGGGTGTGGGAATTCGGCTATTGGGATCTGGGTGTGGGTGTGGGTGTGGGAATCCGGCTATTGGGATCTGGGTGTGGGAATCCGGCTATTGGGATCTGGGTGTGGGAATCCGGCTATCGGGATCTGGGTGTGGGAATCCGGCTATTGAGATTTGGGTGTGGGAATTCGGCTATTGGGATCTGGGTGTGGGAATTCGGCTATTGGGATCTGGGTGTGGGTGTGGGAATCCGGCTATTGGGATCTGGGTGTGGGAATTCGGCTATTGGGATCTGGGTGTGGGTGTGGGAATCCGGCTATTGGGATCTGGGTGTGGGAATTCGGCTATTGAGATTTGGGTGTGGGAATTCGGCTATTGGGATCTGGGTGTGGGAATTCGGCTATTGGGATCTGGGTGTGGGTGTGGGAATCCGGCTATTGGGATCTGGGTGTGGGAATTCGGCTATTGGGATCTGGGTGTGGGTGTGGGAATCCGGCTATTGGGATCTGGGTGTGGGAATTCGGCTATTGAGATTTGGGTGTGGGAATTCGGCTATTGGGATCTGGGTATGGGAATCCGGCTATTGGGATCTGGGTATGGGAATTCGGCTATTGGGATCTGGGTGTGGGTGTGGGAATCCGACTATTGGGATCTGGGTGTGGGAATTCGGCTATTGAGATTTGGGTGTGGGTGTGGGAATCCGGCTATTGGGATCTGGGTGTGGGAATTCGGCTATTGGGGTCTGGGTGTGGGAATTCGGCTATTGGGATCTGGGTGTGGGTGTGGGAATCCGGCTATTGGGATCTGGGTGTGGGAATCCGGCTATCGGGATCTGGGTGTGGGAATCCGGCTATTGAGATCTGGGTGTGGGAATCCGGCTATTGGGATCTGGGTGTGGGAATCCGGCTATTGGGATCTGGGTGTGGGAATTCGGCTATTGGGATCTGGGTGTGGGTGTGGGAATCCGGCTATTGGGATCTGGGTGTGGGAATCCAGCTATCGGGATCTGGGTGTGGGAATCCGGCTATTGAGATCTGGGTGTGGGAATCCGGCTATTGAGATCTGGGTGTGGGAATCCGGCTATTGGGATCTGGGTGTGGGTGTGGGAATCCGGCTATTGAGATCTGGGTGTGGGAATTCGGCTATTGGGATCTGGGTGTGGGTGTGGGAATTCGGCTATTGGGATCTGGGTGTGGGAATCCGGCTATTGAGATTTGGGTGTGGGAATTCGGCTATTGGGATCTGGGTGTGGGAATTCGGCTATTGGGATCTGGGTGTGGGTGTGGGAATCCGGCTATTGGGATCTGGGTGTGGGAATTCGGCTATTGGGATCTGGGTGTGGGTGTGGGAATCCGGCTATTGGGATCTGGGTGTGGGAATTCGGCTATTGGGATCTGGGTGTGGGTGTGGGAATCCGGCTATTGGGATCTGGGTGTGGGAATTCGGCTATTGGGATCTGGGTGTGGGTGTGGGAATCCGGCTATTGGGATCTGGGTGTGGGAATTCGGCTATTGAGATTTGGGTGTGGGAATTCGGCTATTGGGATCTGGGTGTGGGAATTCGGCTATTGGGATCTGGGTGTGGGAATTCGGCTATTGGGATCTGGGTGTGGGTGTGGGAATCCGGCTATTGGGATCTGGGTGTGGGAATTCGGCTATTGGGATCTGGGTGTGGGTGTGGGAATCCGGCTATTGGGATTTGGGTGTGGGAATCCGGCTATTGGGATCTGGGTGTGGGAATTCGGCTATTGAGATTTGGGTGTGGGAATTCGGCTATTGGGATCTGGGTGTGGGAATTCGGCTATTGAGATTTGGGTGTGGGAATTCGGCTATTGGGATCTGGGTGTGGGAATTCGGCTATTGAGATTTGGGTGTGGGAATTCGGCTATTGGGATCTGGGTGTGGGAATTCGGCTATTGGGATCTGGGTGTGGGAATTCGGCTATTGGGATCTGGGTGTGGGAATTCGGCTATTGGGATCTGGGTGTGGGAATTCGGCTATTGGGATGAGAAGAGTCAGTCTCGTGTTATTTCACGCACACAGCGAACATTTTTAGAAGTTTGAGTAGACTAGGCATTTGAGTAGCTGCTCCATGCAAAGCTTTGGTGGGTTAGATGCTTATATATTTGTATAAAAATTGAAGGCGTAAAACTACTGACAGACAAATCATAATCACAGGTTGCTTAACTCCCCTCTCAGGGGAGATTGGGTGAGAAAAATTAGAAAGAGATGGAGAAAAAAGGTGAGAGAGATGGGGAAGAAAGGTGAAAGACGTGGGGAAGAAAGATGAGAGAGATGGGGAAGAAAGGTGAGAGACGTGGGGAAGAAAGATGAGAGAGATGGGGAAGAAAGGTGACAGAGATGGGGAAGAAATGTGAGAGATGGGGCAGAAAGGTGAAAGACGTGGGGAAGAAAGGTGAAAGACGTGGGGAAGAAAGATGAGAGACGTGGGGAAGAAAGATAAGAGACGTGGGGAAGAAAGGTGAGAGAGATGGGGAAGAAAGGTGAGAGAGATGGGGAAGAAAGGTGAGAGAGATGGGGAAGAAAGGTGAAAGAGATGGGGAAGAAAGGTGAGAGAGATGGGGAAGAAAGGTGAGAGAGATGGGGAAGAAAGGTGAGAGAGATGGGGAAGAAAGGTGAGAGAGATGGGGAAGAAAGGTGAAAGACGTGGGGAAGAAAGGTGAAAGACGTGGGGAAGAAAGGTGAGAGAGATGGGGAAGAAAGGTGAGAGAGATGGGGAAGAAAGGTGAGAGAGATGGGGAAGAAAGGTGAGAGAGATGGGGAAGAAAGGTGAGAGAGATGGGGAAGAAAGGTGAGAGAGATGGGGAAGAAATGTGAGAGATGGGGCAGAAAGGTGAAAGACGTGGGGAAGAAAGGTGAAAGACGTGGGGAAGAAAGATGAGAGACGTGGGGAAGAAAGATGAGAGACGTGGGGAAGAAAGATGAGAGAGATGGGGAAGAAAGGTGAGAGAGATGGGGAAGAAAGGTGAGAGAGATGGGGAAGAAAGGTGAAAGAGATGGGGAAGAAAGGTGAGAGAGATGGGGAAGAAAGGTGAGAGAGATGGGGAAGAAAGGTGAGAGAGATGGGGAAGAAATGTGAGAGATGGGGCAGAAAGGTGAAAGACGTGGGGAAGAAAGGTGAAAGACGTGGGGAAGAAAGATGAGAGACGTGGGGAAGAAAGATGAGAGACGTGGGGAAGAAAGATGAGAGAGATGGGGAAGAAAGGTGAGAGAGATGGGGAAGAAAGGTGAGAGAGATGGGGAAGAAAGGTGAAAGAGATGGGGAAGAAAGGTGAGAGAGATGGGGAAGAAAGGTGAGAGAGATGGGGAAGAAAGGTGAGAGAGATGGGGAAGAAAGGTGAGAGAGATGGGGAAGAAAGGTGAGAGAGATGGGGAAGAAAGGTGAGAGAGATGGGGAAGAAAGGTGAGAGAGATGGGGAAGAAAGGTGAAAGACGTGGGGAAGAAATGTGAGAGAGATGGGGAAGAAAGGTGAGAGAGATGGGGAAGAAAGGTGAGAGAGATGGGGAAGAAAGGTGAGAGAGATGGGGAAGAAAGGTGAAAGACGTGGGGAAGAAATGTGAGAGAGATGGGGAAGAAAGGTGAGAGAGATGGGGAAGAAAGGTGAAAGACGTGGGGAAGAAATGTGAGAGAGATGGGGAAGAAAGGTGAGAGAGATGGGGAAGAAAGGTGAGAGAGATGGGGAAGAAAGGTGAGAGAGATGGGGAGGAAATATCTGAGAGATGGGGAGGAAAGAGGACAGAGATTTCAAATAAAGGTGAGAGAGATTGATAAGAAATATAAGCTATTTTAGCGATATTTTTCCAGGAAAATAAATATTTAAAAAATGCTTTCTACAAAACAGAAGTGGTGAGACGAGGCAAGGTTAGGTGGTCTCGTGTTTGGAGTAGGATTTTCCAAACAACAACTTTTTAGAAATTCAAACGGAAGTTATAAATTAGGTTTCCATTTAACAACAACAACTATAGCAAGATCGCTTGCTTATATATACCAGTTGAATAAACAAAATTGTTCTATTAGTTGAAACCATAAATTATTTTTAAATAGGTCGAATAATCCCACTCATTTCAAGTCCCAGCACGACTCGAGATAAGCCAAAATGGGGCACTTGGGGACAGGGAGTGAGTGTGCCTCTTGCTAGGGCACGGGGGAAGGTCAACTGAGCAGATCACGCCAGGCTACTCAAACCAGTGCTCACTTTCCAAGCCGCGTCGCTGACCCAAAAAAGTTCATCTGTCTAGCTTAATCCCTTCCCCAGCCTGTGCTTAATCCTCAGACTCGTCAGCTCTCACCTCGCAGCAAGCAAAGACTAGCGTGACAGCCCTCCTGACAAGCTAGCGATTGAAGGTCGTCTGGTATTTCTGCAACCAATTTTGTGCCGATTTGAAGGATCATTTGATCGGTTGATACCGCCAAGAAGACTAGCTAGCCCGGAAAAGATAGATAAAATTATATTTTAATATTTTCGGCTATTGGGATCTGGGTGCGGGAATTCGGCTATTGGGATCTGGGTGTGGGAATTCGGCTATTGGGATCTGGGTGTGGGAATTCGGCTATTGGGATCTGGGTGCGGGAATTCGGCTATTGGGATCTGGGTGTGGGAATTCAGCTATTGGGATCTGGGTGTGGGAATTCGGCTATTGGGATCTGGGTGTGGGAATTCGGCTATTGGGATCTGGGTGTGGGAATTCGGCTATTGGGATCTGGGTGTGGGAATTCGGCTATTGGGATCTGGGTGTGGGAATTCGGCTATTGGGATCGGGGTGTGGGAATTCGGCTATTGTGATCTGGGTGCGGGAATTCGGCTATTGTGATCTGGGTGCGGGAATTCGGCTATTGGGATCTGGGTGTGGGAATTCGACTATTGGGATCTGGGTGCGGGAATTCGGCTATTGGGATCTGGGTGTTTGAATTCGGCTATTAGGATCTGGGTGTGGGAATTCGGCTATTGGGATCTGGGTGTGGGAATTCGGCTATTGGGATCTGGGTGTGGGAATTCGGCTATTGGGATCTGGGTGTGGGAATTCGGCTATTGGGATCTGGGTGTGGGAATTCGGCTATTGGGATCTGGGTGTGGGAATTCGGCTATTGGGATCTGGGTGTGGGAATTCGGCTATTGGGATCTGGGTGTGGGAATTCGGCTATTGGGATCTGGGTATGGGAATTCGGCTATTGGGATCTGGGTGTGGGAATTCGGCTATTGGGATCTGGGTGTGGGAATTCGGCTATTGGGATCTGGGTGTGGGAATTCGGCTATTGGGATCTGGGTGTGGGAATTCGCTATTGAGATTTGGGTATGGGAATCCGGCTATTGGGATCTGGGTGTGCGAATTCGGCTATTGGGATCTGGGTGTGGGAAGTGGGATGTTCACGAAAACTGCTTCGGGGAGAATTAAGGCTTGGTGAGTTTTTCGTGCAAAATAACATGTCACGTCAAAGGCGGAAAACCTCGTGATTTATCCTGTCTTACAATGGCTCAATCAATTGGCCTTCTATCGCTTACCTGTGAGGTACTTTATAATTGCGCAAATATTTTATTTTAAATTAATCACCCTACAGATAAGATTAAGGACATATTAAACTGCAAAAGCGCACTTGAGAACGATGACGAGCTGTTTTTGGGCGAACAAATTAAAGATGATTAATTATTAACGCACACTTTGAAACAAATACAACCACTTAGGTGGAAAGATACAATTAAGGAAGAACATTTAAACAAAAAATCCAGCAAGACAGGCTAATATCGATTTGTTAAAGTTACGCATTTTAAACTCGATGATTAGTAAAATTAAAAGCAAAGAATAAGGATTTGACAACCTCTGCTTTCACTCGCTGTATTTTTTGGACAGAATGAGGACAGAGCCAACGTACTTGGAACTTGGAAAACGACAATTTGAATGATATTTACAGTCGGTACACTCACCTGCTATGCAGTTATTTTCAAAATAGAACATACACAAATTTTATTGAATAGACAAGGGCAAGAATTGTTTGGGTAAGAGGTAATTAGGAGATTGTTACATATTCTGCTTTGAAAGAAACAATTATAACGATTAATGGCACGCAGTTATTAATACATCTCGAGGCACGACATGTAGTAAAACCTAAGCTATAAGACAGGTTTGCAGGTAATGCATGGCAATACACGCAGATATATTAAAGCGGCATGTTTTTATCGAATATCTAAAATTCTCGCCAGAAAAAATGCACTGACCATCTCCTAATACAAGAAATTCAACACTAAACTCCAATTACAAGCGATATATTGCTTTTAATTCAGAATTGAGACAGGTAGCTAGAGTTCTGGAAAATAAAGTTAATTGGAATAATTTTAGTAAATAGCAAGTAGCCAAACATATTCGGATTCATCTCGTAGTAAAATAAAATAAAAATAAACTAAAACTGACTGTAATATTGAGGCATAACAATTAATCTTCTGGTTACCATGGAAACCCGCCTGAAAGAGCTAGTGCAGTGCAATTTAAACTGGCGCCAAAACTAACCAAAATTTTTATATGTCCGAAGTACGAACTTTTACGTAAGTTTTGGCGCCAATTTGAATTCTAAAACAGGACAATAAAAAAGAGCAAATCTTGGCTGACAGAAAATCAGCAATATCCGCCGTAGCCAGAGTCCTTGCACACGTGGCTGCAGGGACGATAATCTGAGAACGACGACGCGGCCGAAGCTATTCTGGACGACGAGTAAACCGACTCCAGCTCCTCCAGGGAGGCGCACGACGAAGGCGGCGGCGGAGGCGGCATGTTTGACTGCTGCTGCTGCTGGGTGGACAGCTTTGTCGTCCCAGGCATGGAGTTGGGCTCAATAGTTTCCTCGGCAACAAGCCAGGGATGAAGCAGCATCTGCTCCAGGCTGGGTCTCTTGGCCGGGTCACACTGCAAGCAGGCGGAGATGAGGTCGCGGCATTCGCTGCTAATCTTGCGCTTGAACACGGGCGTGCAGTCGCAGATCTGGTCGTCGCGTTCAAACGGTATGTCGCCGCAGACCATGTCAAACAGTAGGATTCCAATTGACCACACCTCGGCCTGTTTGCCATTGTAGCGGTGCGACCTGATCCATTCTGGCGGGCTGTACACCCGGGTGCCATTGAAGTCAGTGTAGTCGGCCTCTCTAAGCAGGGCTCCGGAGCCGAAGTCGATTAGGCGTAGAGAGCCGTCTGTCAGGTCGATCAGCAGGTTCTCGTCTTTCACGTCGCGGTGCAGCACGCCGGCGTGATGGCAGTCAACCAGGGTGTGCAGCAGCTGACGGAGCAGACGCTTAGCCTCGGACTCGTCCAGGTAGCGCTTGTTAGAGATGTAGTCGAACAGGTCCTTGCAGCGGCGGAGTCTGTGCATTACAACCAGCCACTCGTGCTCGCCCTCAAAGTATTCGACTGGTTGAACAATGCCAGAGACGTTGCGGCACTTGTGCAGCAGCATGATTTCGACTGGGACTTGTTTCTCGCAGGGCAGTTTATGCCAGGTCATCTTGCTCTTCTCCATGACCTTAACTACAAATTCGGCGCCGTCGCAACGTCTGGTGGCATTGTAGACTCGGCCGAAGCCGCCGCGACCGATCTCGGTGCCAACCATGTAGCAGCGGCGGAAGTCCTCCAGACGATGCCACTCCAAGGAATCTGCTGCCGAATCTGTGGGCAGCGCTGTTGGCGAATGGTCCACCTCTTGTTCCACTTGCTCTTGCCGCTTCGGTACTTCAACTGTCAAAGTATGGGATTGAGCAAGGATGGGAGATATGTTTTCAGGCAGGCTTGCTTCAAAAGATAAAATTGAGCGTGATTTAACTTACATGAGATAGGCGCAGAGTCCTCGTCATCGGCAAACATGTTGGCCAAAGCGCTTTGCATTAGCATTACTTTCCAATTGTTCATTGCTGCTTTTAAATTAAAAAGTAAAAAGCTGAATTTATTTCAATAAAAACTGGGACACTGCTCCTTATCTGTCTAAAACAAAAGACTTGGCTTTACACGCTCAAGTTGGACGGCGTGAGAGGCGGTGGACACGAGCCAGAAGAAAGCTTTTTAAGTTTCGTTTCGAGAGACAAGGCTTAGGGCTTCTGCCTTGCGCTTTAATAGAACGAGTGGCTTTCCCGATACCCGACCACCCCTTTTCTCTAGCCCAGTTTTCATGCGTCAAACGTTATTCTTGCACTCAAAGCAAAACTTTTTAATGACATATTTTTAATTTAAAAAACTGTTGTCTAAAACAATTTAAGTTTTTTGGAAACAGTTTTTATGTAAAAATTCAAAGCTATTTGGTTAGTATATATTAAACTTAAACTAATATGTGATTGGGATCTACTTCGCTTATTTCTTTTTCCAAGCGCAGACCCCCGTGTGAAGGGAATCAAATCTAAAAATAGAACGCTGCGAACGACCTTCGCCAATAAGAAGAAATTCGGGGCTTGGATTTCCCAGCACGCGCTGGGTTGATGACTACGCCCAAAAACCAGTATAGCACTTTCGGAATCCTGCCCCACGTCTGCAAATGCCTCCACCTCCCTAAGTTGTTTACCTTTTCGGACGTGAGGGAAATCAAGTCATTTTTGTGCGCGACACCACACCCACACAATATAGATTTTTAACCAAATAGCTTAAAAACAACAACGATTCAAGAAGTGCAGCCGCACTCTAACTCCGATCATTCATTGCAGTCAGACGATTTTAGTTCTGGCCCTCGGCCAACAAAACCGTGTGGACGGCCTTAAACCCTTTTCAGGTTGGGGTCCGGGGGTGGGCTTGGGTGGGTGTGGAATTAAAGGACTGGGGAGTGGCCCAAATCCGAATCGATTTTTTCCTCAGTAAGCCTTTTTCTAATCTTGAAAAGTTTAAGCCGCGCCCGCGGGTTAACTTGGCACTACCCCCACACGAGACAGATAAGCCGCGATCACGCCACTGCCGATTTCGTATTGGCTACGCAACACAGAGACAGACGGACTTATAAATTTATTTTTTAATTATCCCTTTACTGCCTTGGCTATGCCCTGTTTTTCACTTCGTTTTTATTCCAATAAAATTTCGATTTAAATATTTCTAGCTAAAATTAACTGAACTATAAAAGTACACGCTTTATAGTTTTCAAAGTTTACCATCGCAGTTCAATTTAAAGTAAAAGTTTCAGCTGTCTTCTTCTGGACTTGTTCTACATGTAGTTTTAATCTTAAAAGCTACGTCAAAACTACGTTGCCAGACTTCAAACAAGCTAATCAGCGATAAATGCAGACATAGTGCAAAAAACTAATTGGGCAGAGTCCAACGGACTTTAATGCTCTTTTTAACAAAAAAAGTCTAGTTTTTCGAATGAAAGTTGAGAGACTTTATAAATACTTTAAAAGTTCGGTCTTAAATTTTCCAAATCAAAATTATCATTTAGAAGCAGCGTGACTGCATGCACTGTTTATTTATTTCATTGTCCAGTGGCTTCACTTGCCTGTAGGTCATTGTATTGCGTGTGCTTCTAGCGAGTGATAACACCGTCAGCTATGTACAGAGCAGCAAACCTGGGCAGTGCACAGTCACAAGCTAGAAGCGTGCTTCTAATTTACCTTCTTTCCGCCTGGGTAGCTAGGCGGGCCAATTCGCATTTTGGCTCTCAAACTCGTCTAATAGTGAAATTCTAATAGGCTAGGATTAGGGATGCCAACCGGTTTTAAAACCGGTTTAAAAAAACCGGTTTTTAGCAGGAAAACCGGTTCTAAAAAAACCGGTTTTTTTGTCCGGTTTTTTGACGGTTTTTAATGGGTTTTTTATTTTAATTATGTCTCACAGAGTCACAATTTTTGCACTTTGGAGAAAAAATAACTGGCAACAAAAGTCCTCAACTGCAACTGCAAGTATGCTCAACTCTGGAGAGTCGCATTGGCCGTGAACTGGAGTTCCTTCGCATTGCGCATCAGCGGGGAACACTGCTGACACAGCTTTTTGATAAGCTTCTACTAATTCCGCCAACAAGTGTTGAAGCCGAGCGGTCATTTTCTGCTAGTGGCCTTTTTCTATCAAAGGTCAGGTCCCGCGATTGTCAGACAGGACACTGTCCCGGCTGATTATGCTTCATCACTATTTTTGAAGTGATTTTTCTGAATTTAGTAAAGAGTAAAGACTATATTTATGCAGTGTTGGGCATTGTTAGATTTTTTTAACTTCGTTAAGTTAATAAGCGTTAACAAAAAACTTTAACTTTAACTTCAACTTTAGTTAACTTTAAAAAAAATAAATTTAACTTCGTTAATAAAAGTTAAAAGTTAAATTTACTCAAATTTTGTCCTGAATATATTAAGCTGCACCATAGTACCCGTATTTTCCATTTGCCCTTTCATACTGGTTCTGATTCCTGAATTGGAATAACTCTGCTTCTGGAACTTATCGTGAACTTTCTCGTGAAAAGGCTCATAGTCATTGATAGTTATTAACGCTTATTAACTTTTTAACGGACCATTATTTAGACCGAATTAGAATTCGCTAATTCTGTTGCGCCCAAATTTTGGCAGCCATTTTTGTACAATTTTATTTGTCATTAATAAATAAGTGAAATCGAAGTTTATTTTCTGTTAAAATTAGTAATATCTATGTGTATCTATCTATCTTCTATGCGTATTTAGTGCTTTTTTAAAAACTTGGCACACAAACCGGTTTTTAAAAACCGGTTTTCTTATAAAAGGCGGTTTTCAAACCGGTTAACCGGTTTTCAAAAAGGGCCGGTTTTTGGCATCTCTAGCTAGGATAGTCAAAGAACTCAAGCCGAGTAGAGGGTGAAGGTCGAACACAGGTGAGGGTGCGCCTGGAGCTCTTGCTTTTGCGGCATTTCGTGTCCCTTGGCTTCTAATTCTCTCGGGCAGCAATCCCTCCTCCACTTTTTTTCGAAAGGCAGCAATTACAGTAATTAAGCGTAAATGATAGCTTCTGGTACCCGTTGCGTGTGATGTCCCAGGTCATATTACTAGCTTTCGGTATCCCAAACGCCCACGTAATTCAAGATCTCTGCTTTGAGGGTTTCCTTCCTCATTCCCACGCATTCTGTTCCTGATCACAGGTCTCATTATCTCAGAGATCGGTTTTAATTAAAATGTATGGCCAATCCCTAGTTCTTACTCGATCTCGCGCGCGTTGCTCATGGCAACTAAATTAAATTAAAACATTGCCTTTTTCTGCCGCAATTCCTCCTGGGAAATCCTTCTCCGATTCCACACGTCATGCAAGGCCAAGTATTAGCATTCTGATTGGCTGTGAAAATTATCCCTTCTCGGAAAACTATTTTATTTCGGGAGACTGCACAATTAAATTGATCAATAATTATCGATTTTCGACTTTACTGCTCAACAATGATACTCACGATGATAAACTGATACTTAAGCCACTAAAATGAGACAATCTGAAGTAAAAACACTACCCTCGACCTTCCAGCGATAGCCAGGGTCACTGTGCGCGAGTGTCTCCATGACCGACCTTAGCTTAACACCCCACCATGCATTTGTTGCATAATGATTTCCAAAACACGGCCCGACATTGTATGTACCGCGATGCTGTTCCAATTGGAATCTTCCGGGTTTTTTTAAGTGACCGAGTGCAAGTCATAACCTGTCCTATTGACTGCAGGTGAAGGGAACCGCCTGTTTTCAGTTTGTTCTGGTTTACCTGGTGACAGACAGAGATGTGACCCTTGGAATTGCAAATTAATCTGGTTGACTTGTTCGCCGTTCTGGCTTTATAAACTTAGGCATTTTTAGTGCCAGAATTCGTATTAGAACCTTGCTATGAACCCGCGAGACACTGCAGCTTAAAATGGCCTCTATGCAATGCGCACAGCCTATCCTCAGTTATAAAGTTTGCCTCGCACTTGGCTGCTTGACCTCGAATTCAATTTTAGGTATACGCATTGAAGCGTTCACTACTACTAATATAGTTGAAGTATAGTAGTATGTATCATTTTTAGTATTTTTCTGGATTTTAACTACTCCAGCACAGTCTAATTAGTAGTAAAATCCAAAGCAAAACATGCGAATTTTTCTATGAAGTCCACGCGAAGCTACTTTTCTACGACTATAAGCTAGTTTTATTCACTTAAGATAACAGACAATGCAACAGACAGGTTGCTTTTGGAAGCTCAGATAACGCATGCCGGGGCACGTTTTTTAAACAGGTACTTTTTTATTGCTGATTATAAGTCTCTCTCGTTTGAGCATTGCTCAGAAGAATGCTTTAAAAACATTACTGTACGGTATTCCATTTCGGTTGACATATGCTGACATGCTGACATACTTAAAAGCAACTCTCACTGCAACTCTCACTGCAACTCTCTCACTGCAACTCTCACTGCAACTCTCACTGCAACTCTCACTGCAACTCTCACTGCAACTCTCACTGCAACTCTCACTGCAACTCTCACTGCAACTCTCACTGCAACTCTCACTGCAACTCTCACTGCAACTCTCTCACTGCAACTCTCACTGCAACTCTCTCACTGCAACTCTCACTGCAACTCTCTCACTGCAACTCTCTCACTGCAACTCTTTCACTGCAACTCTCTCACACTGCAACTCTCTCACTGCAACTCTCACTGCAACTCTCACTGCAACTCTCACTGCAACTCTCACTGCAACTCTCTCACTGCAACTCTCACTGCAACTCGCTCACTGCAACTCTCACTGCAACTCTCACTGCAACTCTCACTGCAACTCTCTCACTGCAACTCTCACTGCAACTCTCACTGCAACTCTCTCACTGCAACTCTCACTGCAACTGTCACTGCAACTCTCACTGCAACTCTCACTGCAACTCTCACTGCAACTCTCTCACTGCAACTCTCTCACTGCAACTCTCACTGCAACTCTCACTGCAACTCTCACTGCAACTCTCTCACTGCAACTCTCTCACTGCCACTCTCACTGCAACTCTCACTGCAACTCTCACTGCAACTCTTACTGCAACTCTCACTGCAACTCTCACTGCAGCTCTCTCACTGCAACTCTCTCACTGCAACTCTCACTGCAACTCTCACTGCAGCTCTCTCACTGCAACTCTCTCACTGCAACTCTCACTGCAACTCTCACTGCAACTCTCTCACTGCAACTCTCTCACTGTATCTAATCTCTCTCACTGCAACTCTCACTGCAACTCTCTCACTGCAACTTCACTGCAACTCTCTCACTGCAACTCTCTCACTGCAGCTCTCACTGCAACTCTCTCACTGCAACTCTCACTGCAACTCTCACTGCAACTCTCACTGCAACTCTCACTGCAACTCTCTCACTGCAACTCTCTCACTGCAACTCTCACTGCAACTCTCACTGCAACTCTCACTGCAACTCTCACTGCAACTCTCACTGCAACTCTCTCACTGCAACTCTCTCACTGCAACTCTCTCACTGCAACTCTCTCACTGCAACTCTCACTGCAACTCTCTCACTGCAACTTCACTGCAACTCTCTCACTGCAACTCTCTCACTGCAGCTCTCACTGCAACTCTCTCACTGCAACTCTCACTGCAACTCTCACTGCAACTCTCACTGCAACTCTCACTGCAACTCTCTCACTGCAACTCTCTCACTGCAACTCTCTTAAGTAGCCACAGGTGAGGCAATTTAGGTAATTGTCAAATTAGGCTTGAAGGCAAACAGGAAACTCGCATAATACTTAAATTAGCATAATTAATGCGCTCAGCACAGCACCTCTCTCGGTATTATACAAGCTTCAGGCATGGCTTGCTGACTCAACCGCTAAAACCGCCCGTTCGGAGCCATTTCGCGCACTCGGCTTATTGAACGAATAGGGAAATAAATTCTCAGCTTATTCTGCCAGTGGTTCTGCCTTTGGTGTGCGGTATACAAAACATGAGAGAGAGGGAGAGAGAGGGTGAGTTTCAGAGCCCTCACTGACCAATTCCAGCCACTCGCGTTCTGTGAATATTCTTTCTACAGTTTCTAGCGCCAGGCCTGACAAGAAAAAGTAAAACCTATAGGGCATATAATGTGATTTTAGAAAGAAATAGAAACAAACAAATCGAGATTCCATCATGCCTGATGAGCGTACAATAGTTGTCAGCATGCAGCAAGACGTAGTTTACACTGAGTTGGACAGTGTGATTCAGGAGATTCTGTACACCGAGCGCTCCTATGTGGCAGATCTTACCAGTCTCGTCATGGTGAGTCAGTCCTCGTATTACTTGTCGTTTATTGGGAGACAAGTGTGTCCGATCTATTAAAGAGTCTAATCTCAGTGTCTAATCCCAGTGTCTAATCTCAGTGTCCAATCTCAGTGTCCAATCTCAGTGTCTAATCTCAGTGTCTAATCTCTGTGTCTAATCTCAGTGTCTTATCTCAGTGTCTAATCTCAGTGTCTAATCTCAGTGTCCAATCTCAGTGTCCAATCTCAGTGTCCAATCTCAGTGTCTAATCTCAGTGTCCAATCTCAGTGTCCAATCTCAGTGTCTAATCTCAGTGTCTAATCTCTGTGTCTAATCTCAGTGTCTAATCTCAGTGTCTTATCTTAGTGTCTAATCTCAGTGTCCAATCTCAGTGTCTAATCTCAGTGTCTTATCTCAGTATCTAATCTCAGTGCCCAATCTCAGTGTCCAATCTCAGTGTCCAATCTCAGTGTCTAATCTTGAGCAGAGTCCAATCTCGGTGTCTAATCTTAGTATCCAATCTCAGAGTGTCCAATCTCAGAGTCCAATCTCAGTGTCCAATCTCAGTGTCCAATCTCAGTGTCCAATCTCAGTGTCCAATCTCAGTGTCCAATCTCAGTGTCCAATCTCAGTGTCCAATCTCAGTGTCTAATCTCAGTGTCTAATCTCAGTGTCTAATCTCAGAGTCCAATCTCAGTGTCCAATCTCAGTGTCCAATCTCAGAGTCCAATCTCAGTGTCCAATCTCAGTGTCCAATCTCAGTGTCCAATCTCAGTGTCCAATCTCAGTGTCCAATCTCAGTGTCCAATCTCAGTGTCCAATCTCAGTGTCCAATCTCAGTGTCCAATCTCAGTGTCCAATCTCAGTGTCTAATCTCAGTGTCTAATCTCAGTATCTAATATCAGTGTCCAATCTCAGTGTCCAATCTCAGTGTCCAATCTCAGTATCCAATCTCAGTATCCAATCTCAGTGTCCAATCTCAGTGTCCAATCTCAGTGTCCAATCTCAGAGTCCAATCTCAGTGTCCAATCTCAGTGTCCAATCTCAGAGTCCAATCTCAGTGTCCAATCTCAGTGTCCAATCTCAGCGTCTAATCTTAAACAGAGTCCAATCTCGGTGTCTAATTTTGAGCAGAGTCCAATCTCGTTGTCTAATCTTAGTATCCAATCTCAGAGTGTCCAATCTCAGAATCCAATCTCAGAGTGTCCAATCTCAGAGTCCAATCTCATAGTGTCTCGTCCTGATTGCCAGGCGGATCTCGGTGACGACTGTCCGCTGCGGTTTCCACTTCTGCGGCTTCAGCGGTTGCACATGAAGCTGTTGGCATCGCTGGAGGCGGCCAACGGATCCTTGGGTGCGCTCTGCCAGGCCTTTCTCGACTGCGACTTCCGCGTCTACGCCGAGTACTGCGCCAGTTTTCCTGGGTGAGTTTAGCCGACTTGATTTTTTTAAATTTCTAATGGCTCCTAAATATTCTTCAGTCTGTTGCTATTTTAGCTACTGTTCATCATCCTAGTTAGTAGTATAAGGAAGACAGATTTCAATTGCGCACGCCAAATGTCCTGACCATTCCAGCGCCCTTGAATGGCTGCGTCAAGTCAGAGCTGCCACTGCCTCACCAAGGCTGCATAGAAATCTGCACCAGCATCAGCACATGCCACAGCAACATCAGCAGCAGCAGCAGGCCCTGGTGATGCTGCACCTGCGTCTGCCGCTCGAGGCTCATCTCCTTCAGCCAGTTCAGCGCATCGCTCGCTATCCGCTGCTTCTCAGACGCCTGACCGCTGCAGCCGACGGGGACGAAGCTCGACCCTCCGCAGCCCGAGCCGCCGCCCGAATGGCCGAAGCAGCCGCCGAGACAGACGAACGCCAGCGAAGGCAACAGCAGGCCGAGCGATTGCTGCGCGCGGCCGCAGCGTCGTCTTCAACCTCCGAGGCGCCGACGTTCACGCCTGGTGGTTTGCGAACGACACCAGCTTCGGTCCGGTGGCCAGGCCCGCTGCTTCTGGAAGCCAGCTTTCGAATCCTGGGACACCGAAATCCTCGAAGAGTCCTCTTGTTTGGCCGGGCCGTCCTGCTGACAAAATGTCGCAATGGGAATTCAGCAGCATCCGCGGGCGCAGACGGGGAACTGTCCCTGCGGGCCGTGTTCTGGTGCGACCGTTTGGCACTCATCGACTCGATGCCACGCGAGCCGCTGGCCTTTCGCCTGCTGGCACTGGATAAGCCCCCGGCTGAGGCAGCTTCGGCAACATTTCGCGCCGAATCGCTCAGTCAGAAGCGGCTCTGGTGCGGCGAACTGCGGCGCATCATTCTGGAGGCAATTAGCGGCGTCGGCGGCAGCGGCGGCGGCGGTGGTGGAGGCGGTGTTGGAGGCGTTTGTGGAGGCGCATTTGAACCTATCAGTGAATCTTCTATGGACTTAGCTTCTAGACGGCGTAACTTGTCGTTGCCTCGCCGAAGTCGATCTGACGCAGGAAATCATCGAGGCAGACGTCCCGGACGGCCATTCGAGCCCTGTCTAGCGGCGTACGCCCAGCAGCTTCGAGTTCAGGAAGTCATCACGGAGGACGACGTTCAGCCTCTGCTCACAGCTCTCTGGGGCCTCGACGCCAGCATTGGAAGCAGCGGAGCTGGCGGCGGTGGCAGTTTTAAGAGGCGAGACTCCCTGATAGCCGCTTCCAACTTGGTCGGTTCATTGCTTCGCCGGCGCGGCAGTGGATGTTCGCTGACATCGTCGCCCCGACTGCTTCGGCGGCGAGCAACTGAGAGGGTAGAAAAGTCAGAGAAGGCCTCTTTAAAAACCCCACCGGCTGCGGCTTCTTTGACAGAGGATCAAGTTGAAGAGGCATCGGAGCCCGTCAAATTGCGAGGGTCTCGACGGTCATTGCAGCAGCAACATCAGCAACCACCTCCGCCAATACTTCCAGAGGGTCTGGCCAGCCTGATAGAGTCCCTACCCTTTGCTGACGCCGACGAGCGAGCCCGGCTGTCCATGGCGGCGGCTGCGGTGGCAGCAGCGGCAGTCGCCGACGATAAAGAGTGGCGCAACACGAAGGACTGGTCAGCTGAAAATGTTTTCTGGAAGAGGGCATTGCTTGACTCGGCACAGACTGGCGGAGTAGCGGGAGAGAGTCTCCCGGTTGCTAGGCAACCAAAGTCAATGCAGACTCATTTGTGATGCGGTGGCATGTATAGCTCGTATTTCAGGCACCTTTGGAGTACAAGTTTATTTAATTAATTGTAAATCTGGCTTGAATGATTATTTTATACAAATAATTATTTCTTAACTATTTACGCAACCGAACGAAGCAGTTTTTGTTAGAAGTTCGAAAAGGCTTGAAAAACTTGACCAGAGCAAAGTGATTAAATTTTATTGATTCCAATGTGATTAAATCTCCAAATGACTTGTCAATTTTGTAAGCTTTTTTGCCCATCATAATATGTTTTTTGAGACACGGTGCTATTACAGTCAATTAGCAAATCGTGTGATTATTGTTAGTATCACACCTCCCATTGTTCAACACCTCCTTTATCTCACACAAAGCCATTGATATCTTATCTCCATTGAATGCTATCTCCGGGATACTGATTGCATCATTTTATTACCTTGATATTTCATTCTTTGCCCTAGATATCTCACACGTTCATGTTGATATCTCATGCTACGAGCGCATTCTCTTGATATCCTATATCCAACTATAATGCTGACAATGCAGAAAGCTTCGCAACAGACAAAATATTATAATTATACACAGAATTAATTATCAAACTGTTAAAACTATCGCTTACTACATTTAGAATACTGCTTAGATCACAAAGATTAGAAAGTTAATGCACGAAGCCGATTGAAGAGTTCATTAGCGTTAGAACTTAACGTCGGAGGAGTTCTTGGGCAAACTTAAGTTTTGTCGCGATGGCGCGGCCTCTGAAGCTTTGTGCTGCTGCTGCTGTTGCTGCTGCTGCTGCTGCTGCTGCTGCCGCTGCTGCTGCTGCTGCCGCTCATGCTGCTGTTGCTGCTGCTGCTCATGCTGCTGCTGCCGCTGCTGCTGCTGCTGCCGCTCATGCTGCTGCTGCCGCTCATGCTGCTGCTGCTGCTCATGCTGCTGCTGCTGCTGCTGCTGGTTAAGATCCTGTCTGAGCTGAAGCAAACCAACAGCAAGTTGCTGCAATCGACGAGTAAGTAGGCAGTTCTGCTCGCTCAAATGTAGCTGCAAAACAATAGGAAGGCTTTACAGTCCATGGACTGGGGGCCGCCATAAATAAATAATAATTAATATGTACGCGCAATGGCAGGTCATTTGGTGACACTAGACCCGCAGCCAGTGAGGAGGCAAATCTGCCCATTTCGCTGACTCCTGAGAACACGCTCACACAGGTGTGTACATCTGCCCTGACTTTCTCATCGTCAGGCAGTGTACACTCTCACTGTGCCTTGGAGGTCGGCCCTCAATGGCGTAAATTGTAGTACAAATGAATGTGGCCTCGCCTTGGCCACCTTTCCCACTGCGGGGGGCCGCTACACCCAGTCAAATTTCTGCCCAAGCTGATGTTAGCTTACCATATCGGCTTGAAGTTCGCCCATTCTATCTAGCTTGTGATCAGCCTCCTTAACCTGATGCTGCTGCTGCTGCTTAGCGCTGGCGGTGTGTCGCCGTCTGCGCTTTTGCAGCTGTTTGTCCAAGTTCACAACTAGTTGTCCCCATTCAAGCACGTCAGCGGAAGTTGATGATTGAGTTTGGCCAGGCTGAGTCGGCGCCATGCTCTGACGATTGTGCCTGACGGAGGACATGGCCTGTGTAATAGACACTTCTAATTGCACTGCTGCAGATAAAACAGAAATGAACAATTCATACAAAACATCTACGGTTTGAAGGCAGAGAAATTTTGTCACTCCAGTATTTAATGACTAAAATGGAGTGTGTTGTCCTACAGATAAGTATGCATTTGGACAGGAATAAAAGAAAGAGAATGAAAAATGAACAGCTGGGCACACTCTACCGTCTCCAGTACGCAACAGAACAGAGGCAGCAGAGAGGAGGTGGGGGAGCTAAACTCAAGAAAACAGAAAAGAAGAGCACCTGTATGTACAGGTGCGAGAGTTTGTGATTGCGTGCATTGATAATTAGCAAGACTATGCGTGGACTAATATGAAAATTATGAAACTATGGACTATGGAAAGACAGGTGAGAGAGATTAGGCAATACAGCTACGGTCGTGTCGTATTGACTGTATTCGTAATCTAACTGGTTACTCTATTTTTTTTCCGAAATTGGCATCGACACCTCTGCTCAATCCTTGATAAGACGGGAAATAAAATGGTTACAAGAACACTGTCAGTATAGACTGCCAATTAATCACTGTCATTGACATATTTTGCCAGTCAATCCATCAGAGTCATCATTTACTGCCTATCATCACTGTAAAAATCATTAAAAAGCAATAATCGTGGCTAATATAATGGGTGTCAAACACTTTGTACGCGACCAAGTTTCAGTTATTGTATTTGACACACAGTGGGGACGTTTAACAGGTGAACAAATAACAAACGGTACATAAACAGCTTAAAGTGTGGTGATACACGTGTCAGATTGGCTAGAGTTATTTCATTCAGTGGGTTGAATGCTGCTTAATCTTGATTGGCTAGAGTTATTTCATTCAGTGGGTTGAATGCTGCTTAATCTTGATTGGCTAGAGTTATTTCATTCAGTGGGTTGAATGCTGCTTAATCTTGATTGGCTAGAGTTATTTTATTCAGTGGGTTGAATGAAACCCACTTGGGTTGCTAAATAGTCTTCATGAGTAGCCCCAGAAACCTGGTGCTGATTAGAAGGCCAATCAGGGAAGCAGCGACAACTTTGCCAGCCATGGTTCTAGTTACCCGGCTACCAGTCATGCAGTGAAAGAAGAAGATCCAGATAAACAGAGCGTGCTGAATGAGCGATCCAGTTTCCTTGGTCATGTAGATGGCAAGCAAAGGAGTAGTGAGCTCGCTAAATGTTATCATCATAGACTTACTGACGGGCTCGTAAATGTACCTGGCTGTGAGCAGGTCTGCGCGCCGTTGCGATTGAAATTGTAAGCCAGTCATATTGCCGTACAACTGAAAAGTCTGCGTACTCAACATTGTCTCCATTATGTTCATTCGCAGATCCATAGTTTTAAAGGTGAGCATTTCAGCCAGCATCAAGCTGCTCAAGTCCAACGAGGCCTTTGAGTCGGATAGCAAGAACAGAAATGGCTTCAGAAAGATAGCAAGCAAATGCCGCACAGACGCGTTGTTGTAGACGAGGCTCGAGATATAGCTAATAATGGTGTCCAAAGTTAGGCACAAAATGATAGCGCTTAGCTTAGCAATCAGCATCACCTTGCTGACTAGGGTGGCGAGGCGAAGGCCGGCAAAGGCGCCTGAGTACATCCGTTTGAGCAGGGAACCGGTACTCTTGCCTTTGGATTGGGTTGGTTGGTTGGTTGGTTGGTTGGTTGGTTGGTTGGTTGGTTGGTTGGTTGGTTGGTTGGTTGGTTGGTTGGTTGGTTGGTTGGTTGGTTGGTTGGTTGGTTGGTTGGTTGGTTGGTTGGTTGGTTGGTTGGTTGGTTGGTTGGTTGGTTGGTTGGTTGGTTGGTTGGTTGGTTGGTTGGTTGGTTGGTTGGTTGGTTGGTTGGTTGGTTGGTTGGTTGGTTGGTTGGTTGGTTGGTTGGTTGGTTGGTTGGTTGGTTGGTTGGTTGGTTGGTTGGTTGGTTGGTTGGTTGGTTGGTTGGTTGGTTGGTTGGTTGGTTGGTTGGTTGGTTGGTTGGTTGGTTGGTTGGTTGGTTGGTTGGTTGGTTGGTTGGTTGGTTGGTTGGTTGGTTGGTTGGTTGGTTGGTTGGTTGGTTGGTTGGTTGGTTGGTTGGTTGGTTGGTTGGTTGGTTGGTTGGTTGGTTGGTTGGTTGGTTGGTTGGTTGGTTGGTTGGTTGGTTGGTTGGTTGGTTGGTTGGTTGGTTGGTTGGTTGGTTGGTTGGTTGGTTGGTTGGTTGGTTGGTTGGTTGGTTGGTTGGTTGGTTGGTTGGTTGGTTGGTTGGTTGGTTGGTTGGTTGGTTGGTTGGTTGGTTGGTTGGTTGGTTGGTTGGTTGGTTGGTTGGTTGGTTGGTTGGTTGGTTGGTTGGTTGGTTGGTTGGTTGGTTGGTTGGTTGGTTGGTTGGTTGGTTGGTTGGTTGGTTGGTTGGTTGGTTGGTTGGTTGGTTGGTTGGTTGGTTGGTTGGTTGGTTGGTTGGTTGGTTGGTTGGTTGGTTGGTTGGTTGGTTGGTTGGTTGGTTGGTTGGTTGGTTGGTTGGTTGGTTGGTTGGTTGGTTGGTTGGTTGGTTGGTTGGTTGGTTGGTTGGTTGGTTGGTTGGTTGGTTGGTTGGTTGGTTGGTTGGTTGGTTGGTTGGTTGGTTGGTTGGTTGGTTGGTTGGTTGGTTGGTTGGTTGGTTGGTTGGTTGGTTGGTTGGTTGGTTGGTTGGTTGGTTGGTTGGTTGGTTGGTTGGTTGGTTGGTTGGTTGGTTGGTTGGTTGGTTGGTTGGTTGGTTGGTTGGTTGGTTGGTTGGTTGGTTGGTTGGTTGGTTGGTTGGTTGGTTGGTTGGTTGGTTGGTTGGTTGGTTGGTTGGTTGGTTGGTTGGTTGGTTGGTTGGTTGGTTGGTTGGTTGGTTGGTTGGTTGGTTGGTTGGTTGGTTGGTTGGTTGGTTGGTTGGTTGGTTGGTTGGTTGGTTGGTTGGTTGGTTCAACTTCTCACCTGGATTCTGAAACCCGGCGCTGCCCACAAAATTTTTGGCACGCATCGGGAACAGCACCTTGCAGATGGGCACGGAGCTGAATATGCACAGCTGCCGCAGTGCAACGGCCTGCATCAGGAAGGTCTCGCGATTCGTGCCAAAATAGATAAATCTCCGATCTGTCGAAGCCGGTACGCTGTTAAAAAGGACGGTGAAAACGAAGACGGCCTCCGACTCGGACAGACACCTAAGGTATGGAAACAGCAGCAGCAACACGCAGGGCATGGAGAAGAACTGGGCGGCCAACAGTGCCAAAGCTTCAACGCCTGTCAGGCCAATAAAATTGGCGCCAAACACGTGGAACAGGCGCACCAACGAGGCTACAAAGTTGGACTCGTGCATGGCACCGATGCACACTCCGTCTATTAATATGGTGATGGTTAAGGACATGAAGTCCGGCCCGCAGCCCATGTTGCCGGACTGGGACCAGCCCATCCGGTCCAGGTCCAATCGGGGCACATAGTCCATGGCGTCGCGAAGCAGCAGCAGGCTGGGCGGGATGCCTTCGAATTTCTGAGCCAAGCTCTGCACTTTGAAGAACACCAGCAGCACCAGGTAGTAGAGTAGGCAGCTAGCTCTGCGCGACGGATCATTTAGGTGATCGAGTGTCAGTTGATCGAGAGTCTGGGGATCACTGGTCAGGGAATCACTGGTCAGGGGATCACTAGTCAGGGGATCACTAGTCAGGGGATCACTGGTCAGGGGATCACTAGTCAGGGGATCACGGGTCAGGGGATCAAACTCACGAAACGCTGCCCCACTGCACAGCCAGAATGTCAGTCGAAAACAGGCAGACAAGCAGTACCAGCAGCATCAATGAAAAGATGCAGAACATGAAGTCCAACTGCAGGTCCTTATGCTCCAGTAGCACGAAGCAGTGATGCGTGAGCAAGCCGAGGGTCAGTAGAGCGATGATCAGCTTCTTTGTCCGCATGGCAGCCATAGACCACTTGGCGCTGATGAAGTAGGTCATCTTCTTCGGCAGCAGGTTGCGGCTGATGCTGTCTACTGCGAACGGCTGCGACAGACCGGTGAAGTAAAAGTACGAGTATATGCACTTTTATTTTAGATTTTTACGGCTGATAAAGACATAAATGCTATTAGGCAATAAAGGTCACTGCTAGTGGCGAATCCAGGTCAGTGCTAGGGGAGAATCCAGGTCAGTGCTAGATGGGGAATCCAGGTCAGTAATAGATGGGGAATCCAGGTCAGTGCAAGATGGGGAATCCAGGTCAGTGCTAGATGGGGAATCCAGGTCAGTAATAGATGGGGAATCCAGGTCAGTGACAGGGGAATCCAGGTCAGTGAGAGGGGAATCCAGGTCATTGAGAGGGGAATCCAGGTCAGTGAGAGGCGAATCCAGGTCAGTGAGAGGCGAATCCAGGTCAGTGAGAGGGGAATCCAGGTCAGTGCATTGGGCAATCACTCAAGAGAGTCCATCAGCCCCACCTGCATCCTGGTCCGCCACAGGACTGTGTCGAACTCGGCTTCGCTGAGCGCCCTGGCCACCGAGAATTGCCTAGCGAATGCGTTAGCCAGACTAGCAAACGAGAGGATCAGGATGCCGAGGCACAGACCGATTTTGAATGTCACGGCAGTCAGGCCAATCAGAGCCGCCCAGTGTGAGCTAATGTCTTTCAGCTGCATGGGACAGAACAGGTACGAGTACATAAGACCCAAGATGGTCACGGCGCTGCACAGAGGACGCAGCCGAAGAAACCAAACCAGCAGCAGCCGGCTGAACTGGATCGCCAAGTTCGTGAGTTGATGGAGGCCTCTGAAGATGCTAAACAGAGGTCGAACTTCCTGACCTCCGGCCTTGTCAGCTGCTGCAGACGAATGGTCAGCGCGAATGATGCTGCCCCAGTTTTCGTAGAGAATCTCGCTGATCTCCCCGGAGTCCGACAGGTCGTCGTCATTGGAATCTTCCTTTTGAAACTGATCATCTTCGTCAGAGCTGCTCAAGATGTCCGATTCGGATTCCCAGTTGTGCTGGGGTCGCATTGTGCTTAATTGCTGTCAGTTAGCCGGCAAGTTTTAATCGTGAAAAATTCGGATATTTTAGCAACGCTGGTATGCTCATGAAGCCAACAAATTACCAACCTCCGAGAACACCCTACTTTGAACCATAGACAAACGTTCTAAATCAATACAAACA
The DNA here is from genome assembly GCA_950097015.1 of Macrostomum hystrix. NCBI lineage: Eukaryota > Metazoa > Platyhelminthes > Macrostomidae > Macrostomum > Macrostomum hystrix. The sequence continues at coordinate 5,759,341 of CATNEN010000011.1, forward strand.
GCCTCAGTTTTACCAGTCAATTCGTGAAACTGTGCAGCTTAACAAAGCAACAAGTATTTTTAGTTTTAGTTTTAGCTTACATTTCCATTGTTCGTTTTTCTTTACGAATCCCGACTCCATTGGAACAATATGTGCCCATTTAGTTAGACACTTAACCCTGCATTGCTTCAGTTCACCCAGCTGTTAAATGGGTACCAGCATCAGCTGGGGTAATTCAGGGTGGGTGTGGCGTCCCCCAGTCCATGGACTGAACAGCCGTACGCAGCCTTCAGATGCGCCGCACAATAGCTGCGACTGTGCTGTCGGCTGCACATCTGGCCCAATTGGGGCAGGTGTAATAAATTATTATGTTTATTAATATTACGGAACAGATAAGAGTGTAACATAAGGGGGTCGGTGGCAGAGCGGTTATCGCGTTTGCCTCTCCTTAAGTTCAATTCCACGGCAAGGCCACATTCATTTGCGCAGCAGCCGCGGAGAGAAGGCTTGGGGGGCTTGTCGTGCAATTTACGCCGTTGAGGGCCAACTTCCAAGGCACAGTGAAATGTACACTGCCTGACGATGAGAAAGTCGGGGCAGATGTACACACCTGTGTGAGCGTGTGCCTGCGTACAGTATCTGTGTGCCTGTGTGCTCAGGAGTCAGCGAAATGGGCAGAATTGCCTCCTCGCTGGCTGCGGGTCCAGTGTCATCAAATGATGTGCCATTGCCCGCAGCCCTCCTGCAATTATTATTATTATTATGAGTGTAACAGCAATTGAAGTAAAAATAGATTTGTTAATAACTAATTGTTCCGGAATCGCATTAAAGATAATATATTTCAAATCTGACAAACATCGTTGAAAGTATTGAATTAAACAAATAATAACAAAGAGTCATTGTGAAAACATTTCATACGCAATATTCATATGCGTTGGGAATAATTATTAAAAATCATTCTCCCAATTCTATCACACACTGTTCAAAGTGTTTTTTAAAATCAAAATACAGTGCATTTTAAGGTTAAGACACATTAAATAAAATTTCCCATTAGATAATAGTACAAATTCCTGCTTCGCGCCTCTACGTCTATGGTAATGTCTGACTTCCATTCGAAAGTCTCAAACATTATCGAACTCCCAAAGTACTTTTAAAAAAATGGTACTTAGGAGTTAGAAGTGAACGACTGCAGAATCATGTACAATTTCAGTGGATAAAATCAGGCAGGGAAAATTAGGCTAACAAAAGAAATAAGATTTGCAGGCTTCATTGATTTCAATTCGATAGCTAAGAGTTGACCAGTGATGTGCTCATAGTTGCGTTAACATAGCTGCCTCCGGCCTCGTCGGGGTACAACATGCCCGATGAGATTCGCCGACGATTGCGAACCACCGTGGTGGTGGTAGCGATGCCGTCCGCGATGCCTCCAATGCCCTGAACTGTGGTCTCTGCTGTGGAGAAGCGTTTGGCATTTAATTGCGAGAGAAGCTAATTATCGTCCACGAGTTTTATGTTATTTCAGGAATCTAAAGATTATCTACTAATCTAAGTGGGTTTGTACCCTGGTGTTTAGAGCGTCGGACTCGGTACTTGATGGTCGTGTGTTCGATTCCTGACTCCGTTGGAAGAACTTGGGTCTAATAAGTTTGCCTCTCGCACCAAGGTCCCTGAGCTCGATTCCGCGGCGAGGCCACATTCATTTGGGGCGCAGACGCGGAGAGAAGGCTCAGGCTAGGGGGTTGTCGTGCCATAGAGGGCCAACCTCCAAGGCACAGTGAGAGTGTACACTGCCTGACGATGAGAAAGTCAGGGCAGATGTACACACCTGTGTCGCAAAAGCCCACAGCCCTCTTGCAAATATAAAATTAATATTTTTATGACTGGTCATTGGACCTAAATTCCATGGGAAAATCCGACCAGATTATCTACGAGAATTTTTAGTATTATTTTGTACTGGCTATTGTACATGAAAATCGTTAAACAAGCCCTGACATACAAACCTAATAAATCAGCAACTTGACTCATACCGCAATTATTTAAATAACTTTCTGCATAATAAACTTTTGATTTCTTGTCTGCTCAATCTATTTTGAATTGAATAACTACCGACAGTTCGAGTTGGCTAAACCTTTCGCATCTTATATGGCTTAAAAAATTAAAGGCACCAGCTTACCGTTGTTTGGATCTGCCAAACTTTGAAAGTCCTCAGGATAAGCCGGCTCACCGTGCTTCATAAAGTCAACACCTGCAAATTTTTTGTTTAATTGAAATAAAAAATACATAATTTTATGTGTTCAAAGATAAAAAAGTAATATTAATCACGTCTTTTTACGGATTCACGGTTTTTTTTGGATTCACGGGTTTTTATGGATTCACGGGTTTTTATGGATTCACAAGTCTTTATGGATTCACGGGTTTTTATGGATTCACAGTTTCTTATGTATTACCAGGTTTTTATGGATTCACGGGTTTTTATGGATTCACAGTTTCTTATGGATTCACGGGTTTTTATGGATTCACTGGTTTTTATGGATTCACAAGTTTTTATGAATTCCCAGGTTTCTTATGGATTCACGGGTTTTTATGGATTCACAAGTTTTTATGAATTCCCAGGTTTTTTTATGGATTCACGGGTTTTTATGGATTCACGGGTTTTTATGGATTCACGGGTTTTTATGAATTCACAGGTTTTTTATGGACTATTCACATATTTTCAGACCGGTTCGCTTTCATATTTCAAATCAGGTTTTTAAACGGTTCCCATTTTCGTCGACTTTCCTCCCAGGTGCAGCTAATCAGGATTCACTGATTCACCTCTGATTTCAAACTCCTCGGAGGCCCTGAGCAGTTTCATCCAGCGGAGAGCTCCGAACACAACAGCAGCCAGACCGCCTGACCACAGCGTGATGGTCGCCAAACCCAGCGCCTGTACGGCCAGGTCCAAGCCGCTCTGCTGGTCCCATTTCAGCAGGATGCCGCGGTCGCGATGAAAGAAGGCCACAGCGATCACCCCGACGCAGCCGCCGCCGTAGTGGACGGACACCGAGCTGGCCGGGTCGTCCACTCGGAGGCGGAGCACCAGTCTGGACAGCAGGGTGTAAGCCACCGCGCCTAATACCCCGATGGCGCATGCGCCCCAGGGGTAGACAACATTGCAGCCGGAGCAGATGGCTACTGTGCCTGCCAGGGAGCCGTTGATGGTTTCTAGGATCGACCTGGGCGGCGGGTTGTGAGCTAGTGACAGTTTTCGTGGGGAATTGTCTTGAAGGATTTTCGGTGATGATCCTCAAGGTAGCCCATTGTACGAGCCGTAATTAAGCGGATTATGATTGAGTATAAATGGAGTATGCCGCAGTCATCTAGGGATTATCATCCAGGGATTATCATCCAGGGATTATCATCAAGGGATAATCATTGAAGGATTATCATGTACGAATTATCATCTAGGGATTATCATCGAGGGATAATCATCGAGGGATTATCATGTACGTATTATCATGTACGGCTTATCATTGTGGGATTATCATTAAGGGATTATCATCGAAGGTACAAAAAAGCGTGTCATAAGCGTATGAGATTCTTCCAATGAAGGTTTATCGGTGACAGATTATTGTCTAGGGATAATCGTCAAGGGATTCGCGTTAGGAGGCTTTCATCGAGAGAATATCGACATAAAGGGGATTATTTTCGTTATCGCTGGCTATCATTGTCGAGGGATTAATATCGCCGTCAGGGTACAATAGTCGTGTAGGGATCTTCAATAGATTAGGAATAACAATATGATGTAAATTAGTTTTCAGGAACCTATCAGAAATACTCAAATTAAAGGAATCAGCATTACCCCCTCTGATTCTCACTGACGTTCTAAAACAGTTTGTATGCAACTTACCAGTAAGGACTGCTCAACCGGCTGATGATGAGGCCGGTCGCACCTCCGCAGCAGCAGGCCAAGATAGTGTTCACCATCACTATGGCAACGGCCAGGCCGTCGCCAGGATTTGTGATGCTTATTTGACTGCCGCCGTTGAATGCCAAGAAGGTGAAGTAGAGAATGAAAGCGCCCAGAGCAACGTGGGGCACGGAGTGGCCCGGCATCGGCTGCGGCCGACCGGTGTCCGGGTGGAATCTGTGCAGCCGCGGACCGAGCAGAGCCGCGCCAACCAGCGAGGCGATGCCACCGGTGGCGTGGACAACTCCGCTGCCGGCGAAGTCCTGAGATTTTGATTCGGGATGTTTCGAGACGTGTTCTAGGGTGTTCAAGGGCGTTCTATCACGTGTTCTACGTTTTCTAGGTGTTCTAGGGTGTTCTAGAGTATTCTAAAGTGTTCTATGGTGTTATAGGGTGTTCTTATGTGTTCTAATGTGTTCTAGGGTGTTCTATGATGCACTATGGTGCTCCATAGCGTGTTCTATGTGTTCCATGCTATTTTCTGAGGTGTTCTACCAGTCCTAATTCTGACAAATTGACTGACTTAAATTGTCTATAAACATTTTTAATAGTTTGATTACTAAATTATAACAAATGTCGCACGTGAAATCCTGACTTGAGAGTCCCGTTCTGGGCACTGATTCCCTCAGCTAGCCAGCCGTCCGGACTCCACACCCAGTGCGTGATGATGGGGTACACGATGCCTGCAAATGACGCGGAGGGTGGGTGGGTGAGTTTTAGGGTATACGATGCCTGCAAATGACACGGAGGGTGGGTGGGTGAGTTTTAGGGTACACGATGCCGTGCGTGGCGCGGAGGGTGGGGTTGGATGAGTTTTAGGGTATACGACGCCTGCAAAATGTTGCGGAGGGTGGGGTGGGTGAGTTTTAGGGTACACGATGCCTGTGCGTGGCGCGGAGGGTGGGATTGGATGAGTTTTAGGGTACACGATGCCTGTGCGTGGCGCGGAGGGTGGGGTTGGATGAGTTTTAGGGTACACTGCCTGCAAAATGATGCGGATGGTGGGGTTGGGCGAGTTTTAGGGTACACTGCCTGCAAAATGATGCGGATGGTGGGGTTGGGCGAGTTTTAGGGTACACGATGCCTGTGCGTGGCGCGGAGGGTGGGGTTGGATGAGTTTTAGGGTACACGATGCCTGCAAAATGTTGCGGAGGGTGGGGTGGGTGAGTTTTAAGACAATAATAGAGTCTTATCACGTGACCGCTTGTTAGATTTTCATTTTAATATTTTTCTTTTTTTTAAGAGAAAGTGTGAAGTGCGAAACATCACTTCTCGCTTCGGCAAACATATGAAACCTTTTTGTCAAGGTTGCAGGTTCCATTGGCTTCCGTGATTTGATTTTTTAGCAAAGAAACAGGAAATATACTCAGCAACATAAAAAACCGCCACCCCTAGAGCGAGGGGAACGGTTGATCTCAACTCCACTGCCGCAAATTACGTAATGTGCACCTGACTGCAAGGAGAGCTACCGTGGGAGAGTGGGGGTGGGTAAAGGGTTATGGCGAAGTTCAAAATGGATGATTTAGCACACTCAGTCAAAATGCAGCTAACGAGTAACCAGTATTACTCGTTATCTCCAAAATGGTCCGCCACATGACCGATGGTGAACGATGGCGAGCCATAGGCATGCTTGAGGCCGGAATGTCCATCCGAGCAGCAGCCCGTCAGTTCGGCAGATCACGCTCGACGATTCGCAGCCTTCTGCAGAAGTCCAGAGACACTGGCAGTGTCGCGCACGCAAGTCGTGGAGTCCAGCGCCGTCATCTGCGCAGCACAGCAAGGGCTGATCGGCGACTGCTGCGAATTGTGAGGGGAAACCCCACCTTACCTGCCACATTGCTTCGACTCATCTGGGGTGAAAGAAGCAGGCGCGGGAACATCTTGAGTGCCCAAACAATTCGACGGAGAATTTGGGCGGCTGGGCTGCGCTGCCGGAAGATGCGCAAGCGACCCCGACTGACGCCTGCTCACAGCGCCACACGAGAGCTGTGGGCGATGCAGCGAGTTCACTGGAGGCAGCAGCAAAGGCGACGCGTCGTTCTCACTGATGAGAGCCGCTTCCGCCTCTTTCAGGCAGACGGTCGCGTTCGTGTTTGGCGAGAGCCGCGGCAGGAAATGCTCAACTGCAACAGCACGTTCAAGCCACCGACGGACAGTCAGCCTCGGCGCATGTTTGGGCGGGGATCACGTTGAACGCCAAGACGGAGCTTGTCTTTCTGGTCTCAAATGTAACGGCAGACGTCTACGCTAATTTACTGCAAATGCATCTTCTGCCTTTTGTCAATGCTGAATTTGGCGGGGTTCAGAACTGCATTCTCCAGGACGACAACGCTCCGCCGCACCGAGCTGCCGATGTGGCTCAGCTGAAGGAGTAACTGAACTTGCGAACTCTGCGGTGGCCATCGCGATCACCTGACATGAATCCCATTGAGCATGTTTGGGATTTCATGAAACGCACCATCCAGCGTCAAATGCCCCCTGCCCCAGAATCTTGCGGAGCTACGCCAGGCGATGACCAATGCATGGCAGCAGCTACCTCAGAGTTTCTTGCGGCACCTAATTTTGGGCTACTGTCAGGTAGTTTGATTCTCTTTCGTTTCTCTGGTTACGGAGTCGGGGTGGGTGAGCAGAGTGCATTGCGTCATTCGCGGTTTTTCACCTCTCTCCCAGGTGCACATTGCGTCATTTGTGGTAGTGAGTTGAGATGAATCGTTTTCCTCACTCTAGGGTGGCGGTTTTTAATGTTGCTGAGTGTATATCAGAAATTTACTTTCTAAATTATTTGCAATTATTAGACTCTATAATATAGTATTAGTGGTTGTAGCCTAGCAGTTTGTGCGTCGGACTAATAACTTGATGGTCGGCGGTTCGATTCCCGACTCAACTGAAACGATTTTTGTCCTTTAGCAAGACATTGCCTCAGTTGCTTCAGTTCGCACAGCTGGTAAATGAGTAACTGCTGGGATAATTGAGGGTGGGTGTAGTGGCCCCCCCAGTCCATGGACTGAACAACCGTACGCAGCCTTCAGATGCGCCGGTCAATAGCTGCGGCTGTGCTGTCGGCTGCACATCTGGCCCAATTGGGGCAGGTGTAATAAATTATTAGAAAAAATTAAATAAAACTGTTCATTGGTCGAATACTAGAAAAATAACAGCATTTATCTTCAATGAAAAGTCCAAATATCCACTCACACACAGAGAGAAGAGAGAAATTAGAGAACAAACGCTATAGCCCTGCATGCCCTTGCCAAGCAGTGAACACTAGCTCCAGCCACAGACTGGTTTCCACCAGTTCTCTAACAAGCCCCACCCCCACCCCTGTGCGCATCGCCCCTTGCATTGTTAGTTCTGCTAGAGTACGCGATGCAGAGGGACGCAAGTGCATGCAGTAGTTTGGCTTGGCTTAGTTTAATATGACTGAATTCTGTTCAAAAATAGCATGACACGGCCATCGTGCACACTGAACAGAACTTACAGAAGATTTTTATAATGTATTTCTACAATCTTCTTCATCTGCTGGTGCACTTATAGCTAGAATAAGTTTAATATTTAGTTTTGTAAGGCCATTTTAAGGTTAAGAAAACAGGTGCACTCCATGACGCTTAGTGACGCTGCTGTGACGTTATTTTCCATAATTGGCTATTCGCTAATTCGCATGATTTGAAGTTTGAATTTTTGAAATGACACCGTGTTCGAAAATATATTGTTTACCGTTTAATCTACTGCTTTGTCTAGTTTATTACCGCAAAATCACTAATGATATTGGTTTTCAACTTCTATTTCAAACTAAGTAACTTCAATTTCGTCCGTGAGACCGGCCTGTTTGAAATTAGCAGTTGAAAAAACCAATAATTGCAGGAGGGCTGCGGACAATGACACAACGACTTTGGTGACACTAGACCCGCAGCCAGCGAGGAGGCAATTCTGCCTATTCCTCTGACTCCTGAGCACACACGCACACAGATACTGTACGCTGGTACACGCTCGCACAGGTGTGTACATCTGCCCTGACTTTCTCATCGTCAGTCAGTATACACTCTCACTGTGCCTTGGAGGTTGGCCCTCAAGGGCGTGAATTGCACGACAAGCCCCCAAGCCTTCTCTCCGTCGCTGCGCCCCAAATAAATGTGGTCTCGCCGCGGAATCGACATCTTGACCTTGGCGCGAGAGGCAAACGCGTTAACCATTCTGACACTAACCCCTTGTTTACTGCTTAAGCCTGCTGTAAAATAATACAATATATGGTGACATTGTTGTCGAGCGACGTCATGTCAATCTAGGTCAGGAATTCGAATATTTTGTTTTGCTGGTCTTGATTTTATTTTTTTAATTTTCGAAAGAAAATTATTTGAGCAGCAGCTCGGCGCACCTGTAATGATGACCGAGTAGATCAGGTAGGCCACGAAGTTGCACCGTTCGGCCAGCGCACCAGACACTATAGTGGCAGCGCTAGCCGCGAATGTGTATTCAAAGAACCACTGCGCCAGCTTGCCGTCGGGCATGTCGATGAGGAACCAGTTGGCGGTGCCGCAGAACCGGTTCGCCGGCTCTCCGTAGGCCAGTGCCCAGCCGACCGCATAGTAGGCGATGCCACCGAGGAATGCGTCTAGCACATTCTTGATTAGAATATTGCTGACGCCTTTCGACCTGACCGAGCCGGCTTCCAGGAAGGCAAAGCCGGCCTGCATGAAGTACACGAGCAGGCCCATCGAGCTCAGAAAGAAGACGTCAAGGGACTCGTTGGTGTCCCGCACCGATTGGGCCAGTGTGATGAGCGCCTGGCTGACGTTCAGGCTGTCGGCTCTGGCATTGGCGATGTCGTTCAACGATGACATTTTCACGTGCCTGTGCCGAAAGCATGGGTTGGGTGGAGCAAAGTGGAGGATTCTGATTGGCTGGCGAAAGCTTTAGAAAATAAAAGGAGTGAGGCGGCTACTCGACTAGCCAATCATGTCACTTTTTGGATGATGGAGTGGGGTTGGTGCCATTTGGAAAAACATCGAGCATGATCATTTGATGAACAGGCACATCATAAGCTACGTCGAGATGCACATTTTTCCCATTCGACTGACGTAAATGGCGTAAATTGTATGACAAGCCACAAGCATTCTCTCCTGAATAAATGTGGCCTCGCCGCGGAATCGAGCTCAGGGACCTTGGTGCTCGTGGCCGCTGTTATTTAAAAAACATTTAAAAATGGTATGATACTTTAGAATACAGAATTACCTTATGTCAATTTATTATTAGACACCAAAACGCGAATTAAACTGTAGCTGATCGACGGCGCACAAGTGTTGAACTTTTTAGAGGCCAACACTATAACAGGCTGCTCAGGTTACTGTATTCGTATTGGTAACAACTTCTGCGAGAGCATTAAAATTGGCCACTTCTAGAAAGCGAAAGTAGCCGTGCAATCTCAGGAAAGTTTCTCGGGTCCCGCAGCTTGTCCCGCGCACCTTTATCTAATCTAAACTTACGGTATTTTTCTTTTTATTAGAAGAGCGAGCCTAATTTAATTTAAGCATAAGAACGTACACCGTGTACGCAGGGAAAGAACACACCCACATTTCATTGCGACCAGTTCTCATTGGCCAGGCTAGGGGTGAGTGAAATGGCTTCAAAATTGTACTCAAGGCCGAATCGGTAGAGAAGGACTTGCTCGGCTAGATTCGGACTTAATGGTGAATTACGTCGAAACGAAAATTATATAGATTTCCTTGAGTATCAGCTCAATCTGACGCATTAAAGTGTACATACTCCTATAAATGAAACTAAAGATTGCCTTTCCTACTCTCTCCCTTCCTTCCCTACTCTCTCTCCTTTCCTTCCCTACTCTCTCTCCTTTCCTTCACAACTCTCTCTCCTTTCATTCCCTACTCTCTCCTTTCCTTCCCAACTCTCTCTCCTTTCCTTCCCTACTCTCTCCTTTCCTTCCCAACTCTCTCTCCTTTCATTCCCTACTCTCTCCCTTCCTTCCCAACTCTCTCTCCTTTCCTTCCCTACTCTCTCTCCTTTCCTTCCCTACTCTCTCTCCTTTCCTCCCAACTCTCTCTCCTTTCCTCCCAACTCTCTCTCCTTTCCTTCCCTACTCTCTCTCCTTTCCTTCCCTACTCTCTCTCCTTTCATTCCCTACTCTCTCTCCTTTCCTTCACAACTCTCTCTCCTTTCCTTCCCTACTCTCTCTCCTTTCCTTCACAACTCTCTCTCCTTTCCTTCCCTACTCTCTCTCCTTTCCTTCACAACTCTCTCTCCTTTCCTTCACAACTCTCTCTCCTTTCCTTCCCAACTCTCTCTCCTTTCCTTCCCTACTCTCTCTCCTTTCCTTCCCTACTCTCTCTCCTTTCCTTCCCTACTCTCTCTCCTTTCCTTCACAACTCTCTCTCCTTTCCTTCACAACTCTCTCTCCTTTCCTTCACAACTCTCTCTCCTTTCCTTTCCTACTCTCTCCCTTCCTGCCACACTCTCTCTCCTTTCCTTCCCTACTCTCTCCCTTCCTTCCCTACTCTCTCTCCTTTCCTTCCCTACTCTCTCCCTTCCTTACCAACTCTCTCTCCTTTCCTTCCCTACTCTCTCCTTTCCTTCCCAACTCTCTCTCCTTTCCTTCCCTACTCTCTCCCTTCCTTCCCAACTCTCTCTCCTTTCATTCCCTACTCTCTCCCTTCCTTCCCAACTCTCTCTCCTTTCCTTCCCTACTCTCTCTCCTTTCCTCCCAACTCTCTCTCCTTTCCTTCCCTACTCTCTCTCCTTTCATTCCCTACTCTCTCTCCTTTCCTTCACAACTCTCTCTCCTTTCCTTCCCTACTCTCTCCCTTCCTTCCCAACTCTCTCTCCTTTCCTTCCCTACTCTCTCTCCCTTCCTTCCCAACTCTCTCTCCTTTCCTTCCCTACTCTCTCTCCCTTCCTTCCCAACTCTCTCTCCTTTCCTTCACAACTCTCTCTCCTTTCCTTCACAACTCTCTCTCCTTTCCTTCACAACTCTCTCTCCTTTCCTTCACAACTCTCTCTCCTTTCCTTTCCTACTCTCTCCCTTCCTTCCCAACTCTCTCTCCTTTCCTTCCCTACTCTCTCCCTTCCTTCCCAACTCTCTCTCCTTTCCTTCCCTACTCTCTCCCTTCCTTCCCAACTCTCTCTCCTTTCCTTCCCAACTCTCTCTCCTTTCCTTCCCTACTCTCTCCCTTCCTTCCCAACTCTCTCTCCTTTCCTTCCCTACTCTCTCCCTTCCTTCCCAACTCTCTCTCCTTTCCTTCCCAACTCTCTCTCCTTTCCTTCCCTACTCTCTCCCTTCCTTCCCAACTCTCTCTCCTTTCCTTCACAACTCTCTCTCTCCTTTCCTTCACAACTCTCTCTCCTTTCCTTCACAACTCTCTCTCCTTTCCTTCCCAACTCTCTCTCCTTTCCTTTCCTACTCTCTTCCTTCCTTCCCAACTCTCTCTCCTTTCCTTCCCTACTCTCTCCCTTCCTTCCCAACTCTCTCTCCTTTCCTTCCCTACTCTCTCCCTTCCTTCCCAACTCTCTCTCCTTTCCTTCCCAACTCTCTCTCCTTTCCTTCCCTACTCTCTCCCTTCCTTCCCTACTCTCTCTCCTTTCCTTCCCTACTCTCTCCCTTCCTTCCCAACTCTCTCTCCTTTCCTTCCCAACTCTCTCTCCTTTCCTTCCCTACTCTCTCCCTTCCTTCCCAACTCTCTCTCCTTTCCTTCCCTACTCTCTCCCTTCCTTCCCAACTCTCTCTCCTTTCCTTCCCTACTCTCTCTCCTTTCATTCCCAACCCTCTCCCATCCTTTCCAACTCTCTCTCCTTTCCTTCCCTACTCTCTCTCCTTTCCTTCCCTACTCTCTCCCTTCATCCCCTACTCTCTCCTTTCATACGCAACTCTCTCTCTCAATTCCTTGTGAATTGGCACGCAGCTCCTCAGCGACCTCCTCTTTCAGCTTGAGGGCATCCGCCATATCAACACTCAGTTGTTTCAAGCACAGTTAGCGCAACCTTCGGATGCAAAACTCAATAGCAGCAGTGAAGACTAGGGCTACATGAACTGAGGATGCATTTAAAAATCAACAAATGAAATATATTTCCGGACAAATCAGTTTCACATAGTCAGCGGTCGAATTCAAATAAAAAGGCTGGGTTTATAGAAAACAATTCTGGGAAAGCGAACAATATCGAAATCTTTCAGAATGCAGTCAGGAAGCTCCGGCTGTCACAGGGGGCCAAAAGTGTTGCATCATCGCTCAGCATTCAGCACCACCAGCCTCTTCATGCTATAATCAGCCACCACCAGCTGCTCGCGAGGTCCTCCCGTCACCACAGCCAGACCCCAAGGATAGCAGAGCTTGTCGAAACTGCAGCCGCTCTCGCCCGGCACCCCGTGAGTCATCAGCAACGACCCATCGTCTGCAGCCACCGCTCGAACTGTGTGGCCCCAGTGCTCAATCACGAGCAGGCGGCCTCTCCTGTCCAAGGCCACACTGATTGGAACATCAAAATGCTGGAGGCCAGAGCGCTCAGTCGGGTGGGAGGCGACCACCTGCTGGGTGTCAATGCGCACTCTGTGCACCTGATTGTGCTTCCAGTCTGTCACCAGAATCCAGTTGTCGTGGATCACCAGGTTGTGTAGTCGAGCGTCAGGAAGCTCAGACAGCGTGATGACCTTCTCCGTCTCGCCAGTCACTTTGCTGAATGCGACAATTTTGTTGCCACCAGACACAAACACGGAGGCTGCGTTGCCGCCGATTCCACTGATGTCACCGAAGCTCTCGATTTGTGTCTTGATTCGACGCACCGTTCGACCGCTCAGGTCCGTCACTGTCACTGCGTCCCCTTGAGCAATGAACAGCAGCTGACGGCCGCAGTGAAGACCCCTGATGTCTTTTTTCCAGTCGATGTCGCAGTGGCACCGCAGCTTCTTCGAGCCGTCCACAGACAGCACCTGAAGGTGGTCTTTGCCATCGAATGATGCCAAGATGCAGGGCTGAGGCAGAGCCTCACCGCCGTCACTCGCTGACTCGGCGGTCACCACACGGCCTGAACGGTCACCAACGAATCCGCTGGTGTCGCTGCACACCGCCAGCCATTCAACAAAGCCATCCAGCTTCACCTCGTGACTGAACACGATCGGATCGAATGCAGAGTCGCCCACAGCAGCGTCAATTGCAGGCACTTTTGCGATGACCGCGGCATTTTCAACGCTGCCAGAGATGCAGACACAAGTCAACGCTCTGCCGAACTGCTCCGACACCTGCCCCAGTCGCTCCAGCTGCTGCTCCGCTCCAAAGCTCTCCTCCAGCGACTTCTGCAGCCGGTCATTGTCCGCCTTCAAGTCATCGAGCGACAGCTTGGCCTCGTCTACCTCGTCTGCAGCCCCCGCCATCGCCGAATATATTTCGTGAAATCTTATACTGTCGAGGTTCAGCTCGTACAAACGCGCTGTCTCAATCCGAGCTGTCATCGGGCCTGTCAGTCGATCTTCACTCGACTCCAGGTATTTCCGCATTATCTCAAACAGCTGCTTCGCCCGTCGCAGCTGCTCCTCCATCTCGTGAATCCAATCTCCTCCACCGCCTTTTGCACTGCCACCTGCAGCTTCGGCTTGTGGGTACGCACATATCTCCTCAGCGACCTCCTTCAGCTCGACGGCGGCCTTTCGAGTCCTTTCGAGTTCTACTTTAGTAGAAATCTCACATGAGTCTCCACGCTGCATTTTGGAATTGACCTGTCATGAAAGTGGAGAGGAGATCGTATGTTTTCTGAGCAGTCTTTTTTAAGTTTGCCTGGGTATGATTTTTGCACTTTAGTCGCTGTGTGCAATTTGATGAATTTACCTCGTGAAGAATGCAGATGAAGTCTTCCAAATCTGCAAGACTTCATCACGAAAAGAACACAAGATAGCCTTTACCTACCTCTGGCATCTTTGGAGCAGAAAATTAGTTAATAGTGATGACCAGGCTCCTGGAATATAAGGGTGTGTCCACATTTTTATAACTATGCAAGCCGTTGCAGAACAATAGCTAATGTACGAGTACATAAATAATACCCTCTTGTACAAATGTACAGTTGCACAGACGAGCATAGTTCGCACTCATTAGGAATTAAGATCATAACTAAATTTGTACCTGACGCCTTGGCTTTAGAATGATAAAGAAGGAACATTCAGCTTCAAGGATATTTCAGTTAAAAGTAAATTTAAATCTCAAGAAGACAGCTTACAATAAACTAATATAAAATTAAAATCCGTGGTTTTATTTTGTTTATTCAAATTAGTCATTAAAATACAATAATGACGTTATTACCAAAAAGTTTATTTTCAGCTATGACTGGAGCGTTAGAAATATCAGGAAACTTAGTTAAAAATCTTTTGAAACCAGCTGATTGGGTTACCTGTTAGAATAAGTTAGGCGAATAGTCTAGGCTTCAACCTGTTAGACAGTTCTTTAACCTGTTAGACAGTACTTCAACCTGTTAGACTGGAGATTCACCTGTCAGACTGGAGATTCACCTGTTAGACTGGAGATTCACCTGTTAGACTGAAGATTCATCTGTCAGACTGGAGATTCACCTGTTAGACTGAAGATTCACCTGTCAGACCGGAGATTCACCTGTCAGACTGGAGATTCACCTGTCAGACTGGAGATTCACCTGTTAGACTGGAGATTCACCTGTCAGACTGGAGATTCACCTGTTAGACTGGAGATTCACCTGTTAGACTGGAGGTTCACCTGTTAGACTGGAGATTCACCTGTTAGACTGGAGGTTCACCTGTCAGACTGGAGATTCACCTGTTAGACTGAAGATTCACCTGTCAGACTGGAGGTTCACCTGTCAGACTGGAGATTCACCTGTCAGACTGAAGATTCACCTGTCAGACTGGAGATTCACATGCCAGACTGGAGATTAACCTGTTAGACTGGGGATCCACGGCAGGTATTAGACGTTGGTCAATTAAGGTCACATATTAGACTATTTTTCTCGAAAATCTTCACGTTTCTCCTCAAAAGAACATTGTGAACTTTTGATTGCAAAAATCATTTTAATTAAAGTGATTTGACATATCGTGTACAGTTATCATGTATCGTACACATAACTGGTTCTCGTGAATTATATTTTAAGACAATTTTTTATCCAAATAAAGTTGTTTGTCAATACAAATGTTTAAAATGCTAAAAAAGCTTTGATAAATTAACTACTCGTAAAAATGATCAACTATGGAATGAAATATGCTCAATCAAGGTCATGCGTCAGGCTGGTCAATCATGGGTCAGGCTGGTCAATCATGGGTCAGGCTGGTCATTCGTGTGTTAGGCTGGTCAGTCATGGGTCAGGCTTGTCAATCGTGATTCAGGCTTGTCAATCGTGATTCAGGCTTGTCAATCGTGATTCAGGCTGGTCAATCGTGATTCAGGCTTGTCAATCGTGATTCAGGCTTGTCAATCGTGATTCAGGCTTGTCAATCGTGATTCAGGCTTGTCAATCGTGATTCAGGCTGGTCATTCGTGGGTCAGGCTGGTCAATCATGGGTCAGGCTGGTCAGTCATGGGTCAGGCTGGTCAATCATGGGTCAGGCTGGTCAGTCATGGGTCAGGCTGGTCAATCATGGGTCAGGCTGGTCAGTCATGGGTCAGGCTGGTCAATCATGGGTCAGGCTGGTCAATCATGGGTCAGGCTGGTTAATCATGGGTCAGGCTGGTCAGTCATGGGTCAGGCAGGTCAGTCATGGGTCAGGCTGGTCAATCATGGGTCAGGCTGGTCAATCATGGGTCAGGCTGGTTAATCATAGGTCAGGCTGGTCAGTCATGGGTCAGGCTAGTCAATCATGGGTCAGGCTGGTCAATCATGGGTCAGGCTGGTCAATCATGGGTCAGGCTGGTCAATCATGGGTCAGGCTGGTCAATCATGGGTCAGGCTGGTCAGTCATGGGTCAGGCTGGTCAATCATGGGTCAGACTGGTCAGTCATGGGTCAGGCTGGTCAATCATGGGTCAGGCTGATTAATCATGGGTCAGGCTGGTCAATCATGGGTCAGGCTGGTCAATCATGGGTCAGGCTGGTCAGTCATGGGTCAGGCTGGTCAATCATGGGTCAGGCTGATTAATCATGGGTCAGGCTGGTCAATCATGGGTCAGACTGGTCAGTCATGGGTCAGGCAGGTCAGTCATGGGTCAGGCTGGTCAATCATGGGTCAGGCTGGTTAATCATGGGTCAGGCTGGTCAATCATGGGTCAGGCAGGTCAGTCATGGGTCAGGTAAAACAGCATTAAAGTAATTATTTAAGTACTGAAAACAAGAAAGTAATTCTAACAAAATCAATTAATAAGCGTTCGCTCAAAAAGACAAATAGAATTTGAAACTGCGAGTATTAATGCTGCATTATTCAAATCTGGACTTATTTAATATAAGATAAGATATTCACCACTGAATCTGTGTAGTAAATGTTAAAAAATGTAATCCCACTCTATAAAAATATCATTTAAAAATGCTCACAGCACTTAATACATTTAACTCGAAAACATGTCTATTTTTTAATTTCATTTAGTACAAAACATGTGTCATGAAAAAAATTCATTTAAAAAATGTCACTCCATTAAAATATTTCCATTGACTGTCTCAGAGCAGTCTGATCAGAGCAATCTCCTGTCGGGTGAAGGTCCTGATTGGTGGGCCGTAGTACATGGCTCCTGAGGTGACGTAGACCTGGTACGGACCAAGCCTGTAGTAGCCATAGTTGAAGGGGAACACAACGCCGGCCAACAGGGTCAGAGGAAAGAATTGTCCGGCGTGGGTGTGGCCGCAAAGCACCAGGTCGACATTCGCGCCAGTCGAGATGGCGTCCTTAGCAACGCTTGGCTGATGGGCTAGCAGCACAACGGCATCGGTTGATTGACAACCGCTCAGTGCAGCAGACAGATTGTAGTGCAGGTGGGCGGAGCCTGTTGCTACGTCAGCGAACTGGTCGTTAACCCCGGCGAAGCAGATGGAACCGGCGATGCGTCTGTGCAGCGAGTGTGGGGAAAGGCAGCTGCGATTGTTCTGTTACCTGCCTCATATCAGCCTCATCAGCGCACAGCAGCCTCATCAGCTCACATCAGCCTCATCAGCTCACATCAGCCTCATCAGCTCACATCAGCCTCATCAGCTCACATCAGCCTCATCAGCTCACATCAGCCTCATCAGCTCACATCAGCCTCATCAGCTCACATCAGCCTCATCAGCTCACATCAGCCTCATCAGCTCACATCAGCCTCATCAGCTCACCCACCTGGCCTGGTTACCAAGCGGTTGGAAGCCCGCAGCCCTCACAGCACGGATCCATGCATCAGGTTTCATAGTCAGGTATTCGTGATTTCCAGTCACATAGAACTTGGCCAGCTTGGCGCGGACATTGCTCAACGGCTCGACAGCAGTCAGGAATCCGCTGCCGGGAGTGTCGGCCAAGTCGCCAACTAGGGCCACCACATCCGGCTGCAGCCTGTTCAACTGGGCAGTCAGGGCGGCCACATCGGCAGCTCCCACAGTCGGGCCAATGTGCAAATCTGACACCAACGCCACCTGCAGGCCAGATAAGGACTTTGGCAGTCGACTTAGTTGAATATCTAGACGACGGACGCTGATGTCGCCGATGCCAGATACAGCAGAGCTTTTTACATTGAGCAGACCCACTGTTGTCATGCCAACCGTCAGAGCTAGGGGCAGGGCAGTGCGCAGGAATCCTCTGCCTAGGAAGGCGCAGTCGAATTTCATGGAATGATGAAGGCTGCTGAGGCATCGATAGCCCAGAGATATACCGTGGCACAGCAGGCAGTAGAATGCGAACTGTAGGCTGATGCCTCCGCACAGGTAGAACAATAGGATTAGCGAGTTCACCTGGACAATGCGGGTTAGAGAGCTTTGAGAACAGTGTGATGGGATGTGCTCAACTGTTGAGAACAGTTTGATGGGATGTGCTCAACTATTGAGAACAGTTTGATGGGATGTGCTCAACTGTTGAGAAAAGTTTGATGGGGTGCGCTCAACTGTTGAGAACAGTTTGATGGGATGTGCTCAACTGTTGAGAACAGTTTATTGGCATGTGCTCAACTGTTGAGAACCGTTTATTGGGATGTGCTCAACTGTTGAGAACAGTTTGATGGGATGTGCTCAACTGTTGAGAACAGTTTGATGGGATGTGCTCAACTATTGAGAACAGTTTGATGGGATGTGCTCAACTGTTGAGAACAGTTTGCTGGGATGTGCTCAACTGTTGAGAACAGTTTGATGGGATGTGCTCAACTGTTGAGAACAGAGTGCTTATTTTGAAAGCAATTAACTGGAGTTGCAAATTCAAGTTAATGAGGAAACCGCGCCAGCAACCCACCTGTCCGCCATCTGCCAGAAGCAGGCCGCACGGCA
This sequence comes from Macrostomum hystrix, assembly GCA_950097015.1. Classification (NCBI taxonomy): domain Eukaryota; kingdom Metazoa; phylum Platyhelminthes; family Macrostomidae; genus Macrostomum; species Macrostomum hystrix. The sequence goes on from CATNEN010000011.1 coordinate 5,777,647, forward strand.
GAGCCAGCAGAGTGCCAGCATAAACTGGCGTCATCACTATCCGGACCGCTCGCTCCCATCGATTCCGACCCGGATGCGAAAAGCGATAGAGCAGCCAAATGCCAAGCAGCTCGATGAGCTCTGACACCAGCAGGACATTGGCCCTAGCTGACAGGGCTCGCCAAGGATACCGAGCTCCGAATGCCAGCCAAGCGGCCAGATTGTAGCCAGCTAGCAAGCCGGCCACAACGACCGAGTAGCGGACAATCGAGCCGGTTGGGGCACGGGCTGCGATGATCAAAGCACCGGCGACAATGGCCGCTTTCATGCCGCGGAATGCTGGAGCAAGAGAACTCTGGCAGGTGTACTTTAAAGCCATTTAGTTAAAGTTATCTAATAAAACTACTTTGTAGCTTTGTGTGTACTTTTAAAGTACTCGAGCACTTTTTGGGATTTTACCAAACCTGAGTTTAACAGGTTTAATTGTCTTTCACAAAATTGTGGTAAGCCTACATTAAGTACAGTGTACACTGAAGTATTTGAGTACAGTAGATATTGAGTAAAGCATTCATAGACTCTATTTAAAAGTAATTAAATAGAGAAATGCTATTCATTTCATTAAGGTTAGGAAACGAAAAAAATGCTCAAAAAGTCGATAGGCTTAACCGTTTATTCAACTTGGTATTTAGTTCTATTGGCCAATTTAGAATCAGAGATAACAACTACACGGCATTGCAGTTACTGCATGGATACATTTAAGCTATGCATAAAACAGTGAAAGACTAAGAGTTAGAGGTCCTGTTGAATTTAGCGATTTAGGCCCGGCACTAAGCAATGGTCTCCACCTTTTCAGTCCTGGGACCACCGTCGCTTTCCAACTGTTTGTCTGCCAAGCCCCATACAGACATGCCGCTGTCGGCGCAACGCTGCTGCAACGATGCTAGCAGCTCCTTGTCGAATCGGGCCGCCTCCGCCGCTGTGAGCTGCTGACGCCAGCCGCCAACGCGACCGCCACGATAAAATCCCATTTTGGGATCATGGGCGCCATAGCTGCGATACCATGAATAGCTGGTTGTTGGCCGACGGCGCATGCGGTGGAAGTCGCAGAAGCTCACAATCTGGGGTGGGAGGCCAGACGATGTCTTGTTAGATTTCATAGGCCGGTCGAGTTTTCAGCGCAACAGTGTTCTCACCTGTTCTACCAGCTGATCACTACAGCCAATATATATTGACAGGCAGTGTTCTCACCTGTTCTACCAGCTGATCACTACAGCCAATATATATTGACAGACAGTGTTCTCACCTGTTCTACCAGCTGATCACTACAGCCAATATATATTGACAGGCAGTGTTCTCACCTGTTCTACCAGCTGATCACTACAGCCAATATATATTGACAGGCAGTGTTCTCACCTGTTCTACCAGCTGATCACTACAGCCAATATATATTGACAGACAGTGTTCTCACCTGTTCTACCAGCTGATCACTACAGCCAATATATATTGACAGACAGTGTTCTCACCTGTTCTACCAGCTGATCACTACAGCCAATATATATTGACAGACAGTGTTCTCACCTGTTCTACCAGCTGATCACTACAGCCAATATATATTGACAGACAATGTTCTCACCTGTTCTACCAGCTGATCACTACAGCCAATATATATTGACAGACAATGTTCTCACCTGTTCTACCAGCTGATCACTACAGCCAATATATATTGACAGACAATGTTCTCACCTGTTCTACCAGCTGATCACTACAGCCAATATATATTGACAGACAATGTTCTCACCTGTTCTACCAGCTGATCACTACAGCCAATATATATTGACAGACAGTGTTCTCACCTGTTCTACCAGCTGATCACTACAGCCAATATATATTGTCTGACAGTGTTCTCACCTGTTCTACCAGCTGATCACTACAGCCAATATATATTGCCTGACAGTGTTCTCACCTGTTCTACCAGCTGATCACTACAGCCAATATATATTGACAGACAGTGTTCTCACCTGTTCTACCAGCTGATCACTACAGCCAATATATATTGACAGACAGTGTTCTCACCTGTTCTACCAGCTGATCACTACAGCCAATATATATTGACAGACAATGTTCTCACCTGTTCTACCAGCTGATCACTACAGCCAATATATATTGACAGACAATGTTCTCACCTGTTCTACCAGCTGATCACTACAGCCAATATATATTGACAGACAATGTTCTCACCTGTTCTACCAGCTGATCACTACAGCCAATATATATTGACAGACAGTGTTCTCACCTGTTCTACCAGCTGATCACTACAGCCAATATATATTGACAGACAATGTTCTCACCTGTTCTACCAGCTGATCACTACAGCCAATATATATTGACAGACAATGTTCTCACCTGTTCTACCAGCTGATCATTCGGCTCGCCCAGACCTAGAAACTGAGCAATCCTTCGTACACAATGCCCAGTGTCCGCTTGCAACTGTTCGTATGTGATAAACAGCACCTGTTTGGGTCTCTCAATGCTGTAGAACCAATATGGCATCACGTGATCAGGCCAGGGACCGTAAGGCAGCGGCCTGCTAGAGCAGTCAACAAATCTATCAGCGAAATCCCTCAGATCACCGGTGTAGCCAACCAGAGGCCGAAGCATGCGGAGAAAGTAATAATAGGAGACTGCGGTGTCCTTGGGACAGCGGGCCAGATAGATCACCTGAGTGGAGAAACAGAGCATTTTGTTCATTTCATTGTGCATGAGACGACAGCGAGCAGATTTTATCGCTTCGATTTTCTGTCACTTTTCTTTTCCTGGTCAAGGAAAATTTAAGATTTCCTTAGGAACATTGCACTCCATTTACATATTAATTGCGTCAAAAGTGTGTTCGCGTTCCAGTCGTTCGTGAACCTGACTGACCTTGGTCTCTGCTTGTGTCTCCTTATCTCCGGCTGTGACGGCCCTCGGCAGCAGGCCCCAGGGCAGGTGAGACTTGATGAATCTCCGAGTAGTTGGCACAGACCAGCGCTCAATAGCCGCTAGTCCCGGGTAGGGATATTCCAAATATGGAAATCGATCCTCGATGCTGACAGTTGCCGCAGTTTTCCAGTCAAAGTCTGTAGCCAGCATGAATACAAGCTCCTGCAGCCAGGTGGTTCCGGCCTTTGGAAATGAGACAACAAAAATATCACCCGGCCGCACTGGCATAGAAGCCACATTGTCTAGAGCTCGATAAACATCAGTTGGCAACCAACAGAAACTGTCAAGCCCACTTTGGCTGCCATTGTTCACCTCAGCTCGGACAAACTGCACCGACTCGAACTGACTATCCCGAACTAGCTTGGATCGCCAACGCTGTCTGGCTTGCAAGCAAACCCAACCAATGGCACCTGAAGCCACAGTGGCGCAGAAAGCTACTAATGCTACTGCTCGAGTACTTGAACTGTAGCCACTGCTGTTGTTGTTATTGTTCTTGTTAGGGCCACAACTGCTAAGACGACTGAGGCATCGGCTGATGGTAAACCAATATTTTTGGTGATGAGCCTGAAGATTAAACACCAAGGAACTGGCAAAGAAGTAGGTTTGGCCTAACTGGGATATAAAGCGATTCTACTTGCTTATAACAAAAAACTGCATAAAAGAAGTAAAAATGAAGTATAGATGCAAACAGAGAATAGAAGAGACTGAACATGTGCTTGACCAATAGTCACATGTAAGCCGGCATCTGGGTTTTAGCCAGCTATTTGGTGCTTCAGGTTGAAATCTGGAGTGCCAAATCAAAACTCAAGGAGCAAGCTAGCCTGGTTGGCACCCATCAACATTTTTAATGCATGCTAAATTCTTACACTCTACATCTTAAACTCATTTTAATCCTTCAATTTTACTTCTTTTAAATTTCTATTTTTTAATAGAACATTTTGAGAAAAAAACTATGAATTCTTAGAAACTTTCAAAATTTTTGTTTTTTAGTTTTCTTTAATATATTCTGGGATCTATAAATGTTTTTGTCATTCTGATAGTTGATAACTCTATTGACTTCATTTTCATCCAAAATGTATAATTAAAAGTTTTATCATCCATTAAAAATCATCTTTAGGTGCCAAATGAAATTTTGGTGAACCATAGGCCCTAGCACTTATTTAGCTCAAAAACACAGGCCAGCCTTAATAATACCTCCATAGAGCTTTCTAGACTTATGGACATATGGCACAGCTACTTAGAAATAGCTATAATAGGAAGAATAAGAATTAAGGAGTTAAAATATACTTTGTTTGCTATATATAGGCCTATATAAATAAGAGTTCATTAATAAGACCCTTTGTAAGCCTATGAAAAACTTTGAGAGTATATGACTATCAAGGTTGGAATGTATTGGCCATCAATGAGATTTTAAAGAAAATCATATAGTAAGAATGAAAAAAAAATTTGCTACCACAAGGCATAAATTGATATTTTTATGCTAGCCACACAGTATTATTGTTATCAAAATAGTAATACAATTATAGGCTAGCCCATAGAATAGTTTTTTAATAAATTTTCTGCTTAAATTAGATTCTTAGAGTCCTTGGCATTAGACCATATTTTTTAGTATAAAATAGATTATTTTAGGGGCACATTTGGGCAGGCCATGTCCATAAGCCATAAGGGACTCACAGGCAAAGTGGCCAGCCATAATAATTGATTTATTGCTTATCCTATGATTTAAATTTTTGGTAAAAGCAAAAACATTAAGCCTTGTATCAAAATTAAATTCCATGGTACACTTTTGTGACCTTTTGTCTCCCACCTCAGAATGTACTCCTCATGTGCCAACTTTCCCAGAAGATAGCTTTGGAAACTTTCTATTATGATGACTGTCTGATATTGTGTTTTATGTAATATTATTTTTCAAGAGCTTTGACCTGTTCTATTGCTATAGGTCGAATATACTTGCTTTTGTTGAATAGGCCCTAGGTTAAAATTTGGGGTCAAAATAATGTAAGGCAGAAAACTAGGAAATTACAAATAGGTAATATATGGTAGTTAGAACTATTTCGGAATAAACAGGCAAACTTAAATATTATATTTTAAAGAAATTATATTAAATAATAAAAGTGATTAACATTGTGATGTAAAAAACATGAAAAGTTCATGCTAGTGCATTTTCCGTGAAAAGAAGCCTTTTTAATGTATTTTCTAAGAAACGAAGTGTCGCGTCCTTCTTCTAGTAGTCCTTGAGTCGTAAACGCACCTCAAATTGTAAAAAGAAAGTGCATATGCAGGAATTCCATAAGAAACAAGCACCGTCTTTGACCATTATTTTAGTTCATTTCGCATCAAACATAATCTGCAGCGTGTCAGAAAACGTTGCCTTCATGCTGAAAGTCAGCGCATCATTTTTGCGATTCACGCCCATTTCACGGCAACAGAATAGGTGCCAACGAATCCGATAGTTGAGGACTGGTCCGGAAGCGTTGAGTTTGAGTTGATTTGAGTTTTAACTATGTCGATGCTTTCTTTCTCTTGCTCCTGATCTGTTTTAGAATCCAGTGCAGTACTCGTACATTGTCAATTTTCGACTCAGCCGAATCTTGCAGAGCCGCACCAAGTCTCAGTTTTGCCGCTGTCGCCCTGACCAGAAGAAACAGGCGGCCGCGTAGGATGTGCAAATTTCAACACCCAGACTCCAGCAGGCACACGCAGTCGGTAAGCAGCTCGCGATCGTTTGCCTCGGACTTTTTCACCTGCTGCTGGTCAATGGTGAAACTGTTTATTTTGACGTCTGCCATCGAGGCCTGACTGCTCGATGGTGTTCGCGGTGGAGCTGTTGGCGCTGCTACTGCGGTCTTATTTTCAGAGACAAAATAAATCAACTCTGTCAATTAGGGATCTGTCTGTCAATTAGGGATCTGTCTGTCAATTAGGGATCTGTCTGTCAATTAGGGATCTGTCTGTCAATTAGGGATCTGTCTGTCAATTAGGGATCTGTCTGTCAATTAGGGATATGTCTGTCAATTAGGGATATGTCTGTCAATTAGGGATCTGTCTGTCAATTTGGGATCTGTCTGTCAATTAGGGATCTGTCTGTCAATTAGGGATCTGTCTGTCAATTTGGGATCTGTCTGTCAATTAGGGATATGTCTGTCAATTAGGGATCTGTCTGTCAATTAGGGATATGTCTGTCAATTAGGGATCTGTCTGTCAATTAGGGATCTGTCTGTCAATTAGGGATATGTCTGTCAATTAGGGATATGTCTGTCAATTAGGGATATGTCTGTCAATTAGGGATCTGTCTGTCAATTTGGGATCTGTCTGTCAATTAGGGATCTGTCTGTCAATTAGGGATCTGTCTGTCAATTAGGGATCTGTCTGCCAATTTGGGATCTGTCTGTCAATTAGGGATCTGTCTGTCAATTAGGGATCTGTCTGCCAATTTGGGATCTGTCTGTCAATTAGGGATCTGTCTGTCAATTAGGGATCTGTCTGTCAATTAGGGATCTGTCTGTCAATTAGGGATCTGTCTGTCAATTAGGGATCTATTTGCATGTCATGCAGTCTGTCTAAGCTTTCAACAGAAATAAAACAGGCGTGAAAGAATTCTAATAATTGTCACACAAGTAGATACTGAATGATTTCAGCCACATTCGCTGATGACAGATCTTCCAGGCACAAAAATTGTAAATCTCGATTCAATTAATTTGAAAATTCGCAAAGAGCACTTAATATAAAAAATTGTAGTTTAAAAAAAAGAAACTCTAGAATTGTTTTTTTTACTAGGAAGACGTCAAAAATAATTTTTTTGAAAAGTAGTATTTTTTAAAACAATTAAAAGCCAGTTTTAAAAAATAAATCGAATGTTCAGTTGTCAAAACAGATATTAAAAAGTTAGCACATGCGATAAAAAGTAAAAAAATTCATTTTACTAAAAAAAACTGTTTTGTCAATTAAACAGAGAAGCAGTTTCTCACGAAAACGTCTTTTTGGTTATTAAAATGCGCTTTACCCTACTCGTGTCGGTGAAATCAGTAGCATGGTTAGTGTCAGTATTAACTGTTTAACACTGTTTCTTAGTATACGTGATTAAAAGGAAAAAGATTCGATAAATCGATAAAATAATCTGGGTGTGTTAATGATTGGTTAGAAGTCGACTTAACAATATAAATATACTTTCATTAACATACTGCAAAACAAGATTAGCGCACAATTCAAATATTGGCCTAATTTGTTGCAATTTGAAGAAAAATAGACAAATATTCTTTTGACTGCCCGATAAAAACTGCGATGCTTTCTTGAGTCGTTTAAAACACAATTTTTAATACTAAAACCCTTCCGTAACACCTCAAACCCTTCTGTAACAACTCAAAACTCTTCTGTAACAACTCAAAACCCTGCTGTAACAACTCAAACCCCTGCTGTAACAACTCAAAACCCTTCTGTAACAACTCAAACCCCTGCCGTAACAGCTCAAAACCCTTCTGTAACACCTCAAACCCCTTCTGTAACAACTCAAACCCCTTCTGTAACACCTCAAACCCCTTCTGTAACACCTCAAACCCCTTCTGTAACAACTCAAAACCCTTCTGTAACACCTCAAACCCCTTCTGTAACAACTCAGAACCTTCTGTAACAACTCAGAACCTTCTGTAACACCTCAAACCCCTTCTGTAACAACTCAAACCCCTGCTGTAACAACTCAAAACCCTTCTGTAACAACTCAAAACCTGTATGTAACAACTCAGAACCTTCTGTAACAACTCAAACCCTGCTGTAACAACTCAAACCCCTTCTGTAACAACTCAAACCCCTGCTGTAACAACTCAAAACCTGTATGTAACAGCTCAAAACCCTTCTGTAACAACTCAAAACCATTATGCAACACCTCAAATGCTTTAAAAACGACCTTAGACGCGGCGCCTGGTTTCTATCGGGCTAAGTCAGAGGGCAGAATCGATCTGGCCAAGCAGGAAGTTCAAATCCCAGCTAGTAACACCGCTCTTGGCAACCACCTGGCGCGCCTCGTTGACAATGCCAGCAAGACGGACGCCGCCTTCGTTGTCGTCATCGAGTAGAAGGGCGTCATTCAGCCGTTTGGACAATCCAGCCAGCTCCGGGTGCAGGACCTCCTGGGCGGCCGAGGCCAATCGCTGGCTTCTGAACGCGGACTTGGTCTCTTCCGCCGTCAGCCAACGAGCACGCCGAGGCTTCACCGGAGGCAGCCGATCGCTGCCGATGGTCGAGGAGCCCAGCAGTCTCAGGCTGGCTTCAGTGACCACCGCTCTTCCACCCTTGCTTCGGTCGCGAATTCTGAGAAGCCAACGACCTGCCGGGTTCTCGTCCCAGCTCAGCAGGGATAAAAAGGTCTGAGAAATGGCGGGCGGCGATAAATGAAATTGCATTCAGCTCTGCATTAACTGGAGGGACGCCACACCCACCCTCAGTCACCCCAGCTGATGCTGGCACCCATTTAACAGCTGGGTGAACAGAAACAATGCAGAGTTAAGTGTCTGGCTCAACGAAACAAACTGTTCGATCAGGGTCGGAAATCGAACTTCCGACCTTTAAGTCAAAAGAAAGACGCCTTTTTTAAACAGATTTGGAATTTAACTTTTGACGTAGTTGAAATTTTCCTTCGCAAAAAACTTGGGAGTTACCCCGGGAGACTTACGGATATTTCCGCAACTAACTTTGGAATCCCCTTACAGAATTAGGATTTTTACTAAAGGCAATTGGGATTTCCCTTACTAAACTCGAGATTTCTCTAAAGATTTTGGATTTACTTCAGTAGACTAAGGATTTCTTTAAGCAGAATTGCGATTAAATTTAATAGACTTGGGATTTCCCCGAATAAACTTGGGTTTCGTTTAAAAGAGTTATGATTTCCCTCATTTGAGTAGGGATTTGGGATTTCCCAAACTAGACTATGGATTTCCCAAACTAGACTTGGGGTTTCCCAAACTAGACTTGGGGTTCCCAAACTAGACTTGGGATTTACCTAAACAGCTATGGGATTTTCCTGCATAAACTTGGGTTTCCTTTAAAAGAGTTATGATTTCCCTCAATAAACTTGGGATTTCCCAAACTAGAATTGGGATTTCCCTGAACAGGATTTCCTCCATAAACTTGGGAATTCCCCGAATAAATTTGGGTTTCGTTTAAAAGAGTTATGATTTCCCTCAATAAACATGGGATTTCTCAAACTAGACTTGGGATTATCCTAAATAGATTTTGGATTTCCGTAAAAAGAATTGGAATTTCCCAAAATAGAATTAGGATTTCCCTAAATAGACTTGGGATTACCAAGACTACCCAAATCTGCACAGTCACCTGTTTCTGAATGCCCACTCGGTGGTCCTTATCCCTCGGCCTAGGTCCTAGTAGCCGCGCCTTGGTTCCAGACGGGGACTCGAGCCAGATCTCCACTCCGCCCCGCTGGGCCATGCCGCGCATGGACAGGGTGACCAATGCGTGCTCCAGGCGAGCCAGGGTGCCGTTGCAGCCCCGACTGTCGAATGGCAGCGTCAGAGGCCGTCCGCGGGGGACCCGGCTGAAAACGGAATGGGCAACGCGAATTAGGAAGAAATTCTGAGATCCCATTCTAAAATTCCCAGATCCCATTCTAAAATTCCCAGATCCCATTCTAAAATTTCCAGATCCCATTCTAAATTCCAAGATCCCATTCTAAAATTCCCAGATCCCATTCTAAAATTCCCAGATCCCATTCTAAAATTCCCAGATCCCATTCTAAAATTCCCAGATCCCATTCTAAAATTCCCGGATCCCATTCTAAAATTCCTAGATCCCATTCTAAAATTCCTACATCCCATTCTAAAATTCCCAGATCCCATTCTAAAATTCCCGGATCCCATTCTAAAATTCCTAGATCCCATTCTAAAATTCCTACATCCCATTCTAAAATTCCCGGATCCCATTCTAAAATTCCCAGATCCCATTCTAAAATTCCCAGATCCCATTCTAAAATTCCCAGATCCCATTCCAAAATCCAAGATCCCATTCTAAAATTCCCAGATCCCATTCTAAAATTCCTAGATCCCATTATAAAATTCCTAGATCCCATTCTAAAATTCCTGGATCCCATTCTAAAATTCCTAGATCCCATTCTAAAATTCCTAGATCCCATTCTAAAATTCCTACATCCCATTCTAAAATTCCGATCCCATTCTAAAATTCCCAGATCCCATTCTAAAATTCCGATCCCATTCTAAAATTCCGATCCCATTCTAAAATTCCGATCCCATTCTAAAATTCCGATCCCATTCTAAATTCCTAGATCCCATTCTAAAATTCCTAGATCCCATTCTAAAATTCCTAGATCCCATTGTAAAATTCCCAGATCCCATTCTAAAATTCCTAGATCCCATTCTAAAATTCCCAGATCCCATTCTAAAATTCCTAGATCCCATTCTAAAATTCCCAGATCCCATTCTAAAATTCCCAGATCCCATTCTAAAATTCCTAGATCCCATTCTAAAATTCCCAGATCCCATTCTAAAATTCCCAGATCCCATTCTAAAATTCCCAGATCCCATTCTAAAATTCCTACATCCCATTCTAAAATTCCCGGATCCCATTCTAAAATTCCCAGATCCCATTCTAAAATTCCCAGATCCCATTCTAAAATTCCCAGATCCCATTCCAAAATCCAAGATCCCATTCTAAAATTCCCAGATCCCATTCTAAAATTCCCAGATCCCATTCTAAAATTCCCAGATCCCATTCTAAAATTCCTAGATCCCATTCTAAAATTCCTACATCCCATTCTAAAATTCCGATCCCATTCTAAAATTCCCAGATCCCATTCTAAATTTCCGATCCCATTCTAAAATTCCGATCCCATTCTAAAATTCCGATCCCATTCTAAAATTCCGATCCCATTCTAAATTCCTAGATCCCATTCTAAAATTCCTAGATCCCATTCTAAAATTCCTAGATCCCATTCTAAAATTCCTAGATCCCATTCTAAAATTCCTAGATCCCATTCTAAAATTCCTAGATCCCATTCTAAAATTCCGATCCCATTGTAAAATTCCCAGATCCCATTCTAAAATTCCTAGATCCCATTCTAAAATTCCCAGATCCCATTCTAAAATTCCTAGATCCCATTCTAAAATTCCCAGATCCCATTCTAAAATTCCTAGATCCCATTCTTAAATTCCCAGATCCCATTCTAAAATTCCCAGATCCCATTCTAAAATTCCCGGATCCCATTCTAAAATTCCTAGATCCCATTCTAAAATTCCTACATCCCATTCTAAAATTCCCGGATCCCATTCTAAAATTCCCAGATCCCATTCTAAAATTCCCAGATCCCATTCTAAAATTCCCAGATCCCATTCCAAAATCCAAGATCCCATTCTAAAATTCCCAGATCCCATTCTAAAATTCCTAGATCCCATTATAAAATTCCTAGATCCCATTCTAAAATTCCTGGATCCCATTCTAAAATTCCTAGATCCCATTCTAAAATTCCTAGATCCCATTCTAAAATTCCTACATCCCATTCTAAAATTCCGATCCCATTCTAAAATTCCCAGATCCCATTCTAAAATTCCGATCCCATTCTAAAATTCCGATCCCATTCTAAAATTCCGATCCCATTCTAAAATTCCGATCCCATTCTAAATTCCTAGATCCCATTCTAAAATTCCTAGATCCCATTCTAAAATTCCTAGATCCCATTGTAAAATTCCCAGATCCCATTCTAAAATTCCTAGATCCCATTCTAAAATTCCCAGATCCCATTCTAAAATTCCTAGATCCCATTCTAAAATTCCCAGATCCCATTCTAAAATTCCCAGATCCCATTCTAAAATTCCTAGATCCCATTCTAAAATTCCCAGATCCCATTCTAAAATTCCCAGATCCCATTCTAAAATTCCCAGATCCCATTCTAAAATTCCTACATCCCATTCTAAAATTCCCGGATCCCATTCTAAAATTCCCAGATCCCATTCTAAAATTCCCAGATCCCATTCTAAAATTCCCAGATCCCATTCCAAAATCCAAGATCCCATTCTAAAATTCCCAGATCCCATTCTAAAATTCCCAGATCCCATTCTAAAATTCCCAGATCCCATTCTAAAATTCCTAGATCCCATTCTAAAATTCCTACATCCCATTCTAAAATTCCGATCCCATTCTAAAATTCCCAGATCCCATTCTAAAATTCCGATCCCATTCTAAAATTCCGATCCCATTCTAAAATTCCGATCCCATTCTAAAATTCCGATCCCATTCTAAATTCCTAGATCCCATTCTAAAATTCCTAGATCCCATTCTAAAATTCCTAGATCCCATTCTAAAATTCCTAGATCCCATTCTAAAATTCCTAGATCCCATTCTAAAATTCCTAGATCCCATTCTAAAATTCCGATCCCATTGTAAAATTCCCAGATCCCATTCTAAAATTCCTAGATCCCATTCTAAAATTCCCAGATCCCATTCTAAAATTCCTAGATCCCATTCTAAAATTCCCAGATCCCATTCTAAAATTCCTAGATCCCATTCTTAAATTCCCAGATCCCATTCTAAAATTCCCAGATCCCATTCTCAAATTCCCAGATCCCATTCTAAAATTCCTAGATCCCATTCTAAAATTCCTACATCCCATTCTAAAATTCCCGGATCCCATTCTAAAATTCCCAGATCCCATTCTAAAATTCCCAGATCCCATTCTAAAATTCCCAGATCCCATTCTAAAATTCCCAGATCCCATTCTAAAATTCCCAGATCCCATTCTAAAATTCCCAGATCCCATTCTAAAATTCCTAGATCCCATTCTAAAATTCCTTGATCCCCCATTCGAAGAATGAAAAATCCCATTCCAAGAATCACAGATCCCATTTTAAAAATTCGGCTCACAATTTCCCCTTGAAAGGCTTGGCGTCGCGGCAGTCCACCTGAGCTGGCACACCTGGCCAGGTCTGAGCGTTGAACACCAGCCTGGCGCAGTCGAGCAGCCCAAATCCGGCGTGATGCGACACGTGATGACCGGCGCCGTTCACCTGCCAGGCCCGAATTCCTGAACTGCCAGCCGAGCTTGGCAGCCGGGCGCTCCTAGCCAGCAGGTGTTGAATGTCGCGCCAATTCAAACTGGGATTAGCCTGCAGGGCCAGGGCGATGCAGGCCGACACCAGCGGGGTGGCCGCGCTTGTGCCGGACATTGCGTTGAAGCAGCCGCCGTTAACCGAGGTTGTGGTGACCAGGGGATCCGGCAGATGCGATTTCTTAGAATGCTTCCCGCCAACCGGGGCGGCCACATGAATAGCCGAGCAGCTCTCGCCGTACAGCGGAGTTCGGCCGTAGATGTTCAGGGCACCGACAGCGATGGTGAAGGGACTGTTGACAAAGCCGTCCGCGCCGCAGTTGTCTCCGTGCTGACCGCCTGGGCGTTGCGGATGGTACAAAGAGCGGAGTAGAACAAAGAGCGGATTTGTTAAAAATGGGGGGCGGAACAGAGAGTGGAATATTTGAAACAGGGGGGGCGGAACAAACAGAGGATTTGTTGAAACATGGGGTGAAACAGAGAGCGGGTTTATTCAAACAGGGGCGGAACAGAGAGCGGGTTTATTCAAACAGGGAGCGGAACAGAGAGCGGGTTTATTCAAACAGGGGCGGAACAGAGAGCGGATTTGTAGAAACAGGGGGGGCGGAACAGAGAGCGGATTTGTTGAAACAGGGGCGGAACAGAGAGCGGATTTGTTGAAACAGGGGCGGAACAGAGAGCGGTTTTGTTGAAACAGGGGGGCGGAACAGAGAGCGGATTTGTTGAAACAGGGGCGGAAGAGAGAGCGGATTTTTTTAAACAGGGGGCGGAACAGAGAGCGGATTTTTTTAAACAGGGGGCGGAACAGAGAGCGGATTTGTTGAAACAGGGGGCGGTACAGAGAGCGGGTTTGTTGAAACGGGGGGGCGGAACAGAGAGCGGATTTGTTGAAACAGGGGCGGAACAGAAAGCGGATTTGTTGAAACAGGGGCGAAACAGAGAGCGGATTTGTTGAAACAGGGGGGCGGAACAGAGAGCGGATTTGTTGAAACAGGGGTGGAACAGAAAGCGGATTTGTTGAAACAGGGGGCGGAACAGAGAGCGGATTTGTTGAAACAGGGGGGCGGAACAGAGAGCGGTTTTGTTGAAACGGGGGGCGGAACAGAGAGCGGATTTGTTGAAACAGGGGGGCGGAACAGAGAGCGGATTTGTTGAAACAGGGGCGGAACAGAAAGCGGATTTGTTGAAACAGGGGGCGGAACAGAGAGCGGATTTGTTGAAACAGGGGGGCGGAACAGAGAGCGGTTTTGTTGAAACGGGGTGCGGAACAGAGAGCGGATTTGTTGAAACAGGGGCGGAACAGAGAGCGGATTTGTTGAAACAGGGGCGGAACAGAAAGCGGATTTGTTGAAACAGGGGGCGGAACAGAGAGCGGATTTACCGTTTCCGCTAGCCATGACAAATAGGCTGCCCTTGCCGCCGCGGCCTCGTTTCACGCCCAGTTCCAGCGCCTTGGAGGTGTAGAACTTGGGCATATCCATCTTCCAGCCATTGTCCTTGGGACCCCAGCTGCAGGAGTAGATGCTGATGTACTGATTATTGTGCAGCACAGCGTAGGCCTCAAGGAGGTCTGTCACAACGCCGTCTAAGATGCGAATTCCGCCCAAGCTGGCGTTGAAGGCTACGCCGATGCCGCAGAAGCTGTTGTTAGCAGCGGCGCCGACTTCGCCAGCGCAGGCGGTGCCGTGTCTGCAAGGACACAACAGAACAGTCACTGTAAGTCACAGGCCCACTGTCTGCGTGGATACAGCAGAACAGTCACTGTAAGTCACAGGCCCACTGTCTGCGTGGATACAACAGAACAGTCACTGTACGTCACAGGCCCACTGTCTGCGTGGATACAGCAGAACAGTCACTGTAAGTCACAGGCCCACATTATAATTTGCTCTCAATCTCCTAAAATATTCAACCAATAGCCAGGAAAATCAGTGAGCACTGGCTAATATCTCCTGCTTTATCTGATGAGGCAACTTCCAGAATCACAAAACAGCGGCATCGTCGAGATATTCAACGATTCTCGTCGGGCTGTACGGTAGCAAGGTCCCTGAGCTCGCGGCGAGGCCACATTCATTTGGGGCGCAGTCGCGGATAGAAGGCTTGGGGGCTTGTCGTGCAATTCACGCCCTTGAGGGCCAACCTCCAAGGTACAGTGAGAGTGTACACTGCCTGACAATGAGAAAGTCAGGACAGATGTACACACCTGTGTGAGCGAATGCCTGCGTACAGTATCCGTGTGCGCGTGTGCTCAGGAGTCAGCGGAATGGGCGGAATTGGCTGCCTTTCCGGCTGGACTTTTAAGATCCTGACAGTCACCGCCGATGCTCCAGATGGTGATGAAGGGGACACTGGTGACTGGGATGCTGAGAACAAAGGTCCCTTTAACAGATGGACCCAGATTATTGAACCAATACGGATTCGCCATAGAGATATACGCAGAGCAATTTTAGTTATCCTTGCCACCAGGATCTTCTACGAATCTGTAAGAATCGCTGAATATCTCGACGATGCTCACTCGGACGGCTTTGAAAGCCAGTTCATCGCAAAGGGCGGAAACTTTTGAAAAATCCAGGATTCCTCGATAATATGCATCCCCCACATCTAGGCGCACACTATTACATTTCGAATAGAATACAAATAATAAGGCTATCAACAGAGAGTGCTATTTCTCATTGTTGCCAAGCCAGGGCCACGTGAGGCTTCAATTAGCGTGCGGAGCATTGCAGAGTGAAGAATGCTAAATCTTGTCAGAGAGTAAATAAGCCTAGAATTGTTTGCTATGCTGCATTTCCGCTCTTAGAGGCAGCGACACAGCCATTCTGGCAATCTGCAACAACTAGTAAATAGCCTGCCTCGACACTAAACGCTCTTAAAAGAGAGTTTGGCTAAAATAGAGAATAAGTATTCAATTAAACACAGATGGCTTGGTCATAGGGTTTGTGAAAATGCTTGGTAATGACAATGAAACTACAGTTGAAGAGATACGAACAGATGCGCTGATTAAACAGTACAGAAATAGCTGAAACTGTACAGAATAGGAATGTACAGAGCAGTACAGAAAAGACAGTACAGACAGTACAGTAAAGAACAGACAGTACACAGCAATACAGTACAGAACATACAGTAAACTGACAGTATAAAACAAAACTCACGGAAAAGAACAGACAGTACAGAACAGAGCAGACAGTACAGTAAAGAACAGACAGTACACTACAGTACAGTACAGAACAGACAGTACACTACAGTACAGTACAGAACAGACAGTACACTACAGTACAGTACAGAACAGACAGTACACTACAGTACAGTACAGAACAGACAGTACACTACAGTACAGTACAGAACAGACAGTACACTACAGTACAGTACAGAACAGACAGTACACTACAGTACAGTACAGAACAGACAGTACACTACAGTACAGTACAGAACAGACAGTACACTACAGTACAGTACAGAACAGACAGTACACTACAGTACAGTACAGAACAGACAGTACACTACAGTACAGTACAGAAGAGACAGTACAGAATGGACAGTACAGTACAGACATTACAGAAGAGACAGTACAGTACAGACAGTACAGTACAGACAGTACAGAATGGACAGTACAGTACAGACATTACAGTACAGACAGTACAGTACAGACAGTACAGTACAGACAGTACAGAACAAATAGTACAGTACATGAGGTCGCACTCACAACTGCTGCATCCCGAGTCTGCCAGGTCTGATGGGCACGCCGTCCTTGCTGGTGAGGTTGTTGAGGTCGGCGGAAGCCAGGGGATCGTAGCGGTGCAGGTCGGGATTTTTGGGATCTAGTCCGTCGTCAACAACGGTGACAACAACGCCGGTGCCTATGAAGCCCTTGTTCCAGGCTGGCAGCAGGTTCAGGTCCAGGCCGGGGTTGATACCTTTCAGCTGACCCACATTGTGCTGGAGAAGGAAATCATTTATGGGACTTAAGGGGTCACAAACATTAGAAACTATTCGGTTACTGACCCCACTACCTACTAGAGATGGGGGCGAGTGGCAGAGCGGTTAACGCGTTTAACTCTCGCACCAAGGTTCCGGAGCTCGATTCCGCGGCGAGGACACATTTGTTTGGGGCGCAGCCGCGGAGAGAAGGCTTGGGGGCTTGTCGTGCAATCTACGCCCTTGAGAGCCAACCTCCAAGGCACATTGAAAGTGTACACTGCCTGACGATGAGAAAGTCAGGGCAGATGTACACACCTGCGTGCGTGTATGCCGAAGAGTCAGCGGAATGGGGAGAATTGCCACCTGTCTGGCTGCGGGTCTAGTGTCACTAAATGATGTGCCATTGCACACAACCCTCATGCAATTGTCATTAGTATTATTCAGTGCTTACCAAATACCACTGCAGATTAAAGTGTGGATCATTGAAGATGAGCTTCAATCTCCGATGCATAATGGCCTTCTTGTATGTCTCAGCGTCCTTCGAATTCAAATAATTAGGTTGGGTACAAAGCAGTTGAGACAAGTTAAGAAATCAAGGTAAAATAGACGAACTGTTAAACTCACCTCCAGTTCCTCTTGCCTCTTGTCCATGTCATCATCATTTTCATTTTCATCGCCGTCATCTTCACCGTCTGTCGTCGGATTGTTGGCATTGTCGAAATACTTCTTCTCGATTTCTTCCGCAACTTGGTGCACCGCGCGAAGTACACGCGGGTGAGCGGTCAGGGCTAACCTCAGAGCAGCACCGTCAGCAGCGCATTCGTCATTGGAATGGTGTGATTTGCATGAGTTGCGGTGTTGCAAGTGAAACACGTTGCCAAGCTGATCGGCCTGCGTTTCGGTGGATTTTTCAGAATTTAGTTAGCCGCAGTTAACAGTGGGAGAGGACTGTGAGAAGGGACGCAACTGGAGTTGAGGCAGTCCTAAAGGGGTGTAGCTTATGGTCCTGAAGGGGTGTAGCTAAATGGTCCTGAAGGAGTGTAGCTAATGGTCCTGAATGAGTGTAGCTAATGGTCCTGAAGGAGTGTAGCTAATGGTCCTGAAGGAGTGTTGCTAATGGTCCTGAAGGAGTGTAGCTAATGGTCCTGAAGGGGTGTAGCTAATGGTCCTGAAGGAGTGTAGCTAATGGTTCTGAAGGAGTGTTGCTAATGGTCTTGAAGGAGTGTAGCTAATGGTCCTGAAGGGGTGTAGCTAATGGTCTTGAAGGAGTGTAGCTAATGGTCCTGAAGGAGTGTAGCTAATGGTCCTGAAGGAGTGTAGCTAATGGTCCTGAAGGAGTGTAGCTAATGGTCCTGAAGGAGTGTAGCTAATGGTGTTGAAGGAGTGTAGCTAATGGTCCTGAAGGAGTGTAGCTAATGGTCCTGAAGGAGTGTAGCTAATGGTCCTGAAGGAGTGTAGCTAATGGTCTTGAAGGAGTGTAGCTATTGGTCCTGAAAGGGTTTAACTAATGGTCCTGAAGGAGTGTAGCTAATGGTCCTGAAGGAGTGTTGCTAATGGTCCTGAAGGAGTGTAGCTAATGGTCCCGAAGGAGTGTAGCTAATGGTCCTGAAGGAGTGTAGCTAATGGTCCTGAAGGAGTGTTGCTAATGGTCCTGAAGGAGTGTAGCTAATGGTCCTGAAGGAGTGTTGCTAATGGTCCTGAAGGAGTGTAGCTAATGGTCCCGAAGGAGTGTAGCTAATGGTCCTGAAGGAGTGTAGCTAATGGTCCTGAAGGAGTGTTGCTAATGGTCCTGAAGGAGTGTAGCTAATGGTCCTGAAGGGGTGTAGCTAATGGTCCTGAAGGGGTGTAGCTAATGGTCCTGAAGGAGTGTTGCTAATGGTCCTGAAGGAGTGTAGCTAATGGTCCTGAAGGAGTGTAGCTAATGTTCCTGAAGGGGTGTAACTTATGCTTATGGTCCTGAAGGGGCGTAGCTAATGGTCCTGAAGGAATAGGTTTAAAGTAAGTGATTCTCCGAAGTCTCACGTGATGGAGCAGATCAAAGCCATGCTTCTCGGCGATCTGCTTTGCTAGGGTGATGTCACTGTTGTGTACCAGTTCCAGAGCAAAATGATCAGTGAGTTGTTCCTGACAGTTTGTCACAAATGCTGTGTAAACTAAAAGAGCAGCCAGAAGCCATCGTTGGCCTCTGCTACTATTTTTTATGATCATGGAGTCTGGTTTAAAACTGTTGCCTGATTTTAGGTCTGAAAAAATAAATGTCAAAAGAACAATTATTATACTTAATTTTTATTGTGCCTATTTTATACTATGAAAGGTTGTATAAAAAGTACAAAACATGCTGTATCCCTGTATTAGG
Source organism: Macrostomum hystrix (assembly GCA_950097015.1). Taxonomy (NCBI): domain Eukaryota; kingdom Metazoa; phylum Platyhelminthes; family Macrostomidae; genus Macrostomum; species Macrostomum hystrix. The sequence continues at coordinate 5,796,939 of CATNEN010000011.1, forward strand.
TAGGCTGAGTAAAACATATAATTTAATTGACACATTTAATTTGGTAGCTAGAAATTATTTAATCAGTAGCTAAATTAAGCATACAGATTAAAAGATGCTACTAATTAAATTTGAAGTTCAGAATGAATGTATAAAGATAGCCAAAAAATGTACAATTTTATGAAAGGATTTACAAAAATGAATTAATTAAATAGAAGAGTAAGAACAATAATAGTCATAACCATCGTTTCTAGTAGAAATACTAAATAGACTAAAGGTAGAGATCTTTGGCATAGTCCATCGCACTATTACTGCGGCTCTGTGCTATCAGAAATACTAATTTATAGATTTATAAATTTTCCGCGACTATAGCTTGAAAGTGTAATACAACGCAAAACGATAATATCTGCTTATGCTAAAAATATCGCTTTCTACGTTATACCTCATTACTTTTATATTTATTACAGTAAAATAACAAGTACAAATAGACGCCCTTTATGTGATTTTGATTTACTTTATCTAAACCGAAAGTTAAAATGACGGGTTAACTTACAACTTACAAACCAGCAACAAGGACAACTGAATTAGTAGTATATATAACGTAACTTCAGTTGTCCTTGCCAGCATAATTTCTGTGAGATAATAAAGAGAATGCCTATCCATACAGATTCTTATTCAATATAAACTTACAATCATTGACCCATTTAGGAACCATCAGATTTAGGCCGTTTTCTGGAACAATTTTTTTCCTAAAATGTTAACCTTCATATAATTTTCTATTTTAGACCCATATTTTATTACCAAAGCATTGTCTCAACAACATAATATTCAGTCATGGGGATTAAAGTCTAGAGTTAAGATAGTAATTTCAGATAGTATTCGAATATAATACTTTCAGTTTTGATTGCTGAACGAAAAAACTGTGCCGTGAGTAATGCAATTATAGGCTCTAGGGCAGGGCAAATGTAGAGAAAAGAAAAATATGAATATTAAATTTCGAAATAAAAGCATTACAGAAATCGACTAAGCTGTTAATGAGAAAACTAACTTCTGCAAAAGATTATTCGTATATACGCCTTCTATCTTGAAAACTCTGTTGACTAAATTTGTTTAAAAAAAATTATTTCTGTAGTTGTGCATTTTTTAAATACTTAAATTCTTGATATGATTTAAATGTTGACATTTAAATTGTCGAGTTGGTTAACTTTTGGGCCTTTCCAGTTACAAAAGCACAAAACTTAAAGTCACGGGCACCAATTTTAGAAATAAAATAGACCAATTAATTCAAGCACCACCCAAAAATGTAATGGCAGTGCTTTCAAGTTATAAACGATCGATCCAGTGCACAGGTATAAGAGGTAGTAGTTAATCTGCTCATTGAAACATATTCAAGCAGAAAACCGGGTACTTCCAATTATGGTTATTTCGAATAGAACAAACTGCAATAGTGTGTTCCATCAGAGAGACAACTATGCCTATAGTCATACATGCATATATATGGTTTAGCAATTTGTACAAATGTATATAAAGATGTTGGAGGCCCTCAAAAGTGAAAGTTGAACTCCAATTTGACAGTGCACTTCCCGTTCCACTCAGCCAAGGCAAATAAACCTGCATGTAAATTACGTGTGTTGTAGCAAGCTCACCTGCTGCACACCAACTAACTGCTCACGAGTGCATCAAGACTCATCAGGTGCATTTGGCGTTTAAGCACTTTTTACAAAAAACGGCATAATGTATATTTATTTCTAAATTACATCAGTTTATGGGTGTAAAGGGCAATGTGCAATGTGTATACAACGAAAGCGAGTGGTAGCAGATGCAATGAAAGAGGGAGCCAGAGAGACTCGTTAAAATCTACCATGCTCTTCTCTCACTCTACTCTCTCCTTCTCCCTCTCTAATTAATTAATAATAATTGATTACACCTGCCCCAATTGGGTCAGATGTGCAGACGACAGCACAGCCGCAGCTAATGCGCGGCGCATCTGAAGGCTGCGTACAGCTGTTCAGTCCATGGACTGGGGGGACGCCACACCCACCTTCAATTATCCCAGCTGATGCTGGTACCCATTTAACAGCTGGGTGAACTGAAGCAATGCAGAGTTAAGTGTCTTGCTAAAGGACACAAATTGTTCCAGTGGGGTCGGGAATCGAACCCCTGACCTTCAAGTCATGAGTCCGATGCCCTAACCACTAGGCTACAACCTCTTTCCTCTCTACTGGAACATTCTCAACCTCTTTTCTCCCGCTCTCTCTCTCCCTCTCTCCCTTTCTCTCTCCTTCTCCCTCTCTACTCTCTCCTTCTCTCGCCTTCTCTCTCCTTCCATCTCTACTCTCTCCTTCTCTCTCCTTCTCCCTCTCTACTCTCGTCTGGAGTTGCCTTGGTTCGAATCCTGATTTCAATTTTTTCGATACATATCGGAATCGATTCCAACATTAGATTTTTTAATTTCAATGGGCAGTGTCCTCTCTCCTCTCTCTCGCTCTCTCTCTCCCTCTCTCCCTTTCTCTCTCCTTCTCCCTCTCTACTCTCTCCTTCTCTCCCCTTCTCTCTCCTTCGCCCTCTCTACTCTCTCCTTCTCTCTCCTTCTCTCTCCTTCTCCCTCTCTACTCTCTCCTTCTCTCCCCTTCTCTCTCCTTCGCCCTCTCTACTCTCTCCTTCTCTCTCCTTCTCTCTCCTTCTCCCTCTCTACTCTCTACTTCTCTCCCCTTCTCTCTCCTTCTCTCCCCTTCTCTCTCCTTCTTCCTCTCTACTCTCTCCTTCTCTCTCCTTCTCCCTCTCTACTCTCTCCTTCTCCCACTCTAATCTCTCCTTCTCTCTCTACTCTCCCCTTCTCCCTCTCTACTCTCTCCTTCTCTCACTCTACTCTCTCTCTTTCTCTCTACTCTCTCCTTCTCCCACTCTACTCTCTCCTTCTCTCACTCTTCTCTCTCCTTCTCTTACTCTCCTCTCCATCTCTCACTCTACTCTCTCCTTCTCTCACCCTACTTTACCCTTTTCTTACCTTCTCACTCCTTTCCTTCTTGACTTGTCGCAGTTATTCTTATACGACATAAATACACTAGAATGATTCTACGGAAACAGCAAACGAAACGCATAAACACATTCGAATTTCTATGGAAGTTAAGGATATCATTTGTTATAAACATTTCTAAGAAGACTTTCTTAGAGACCTTCTAAATTTTATGCAAATTAAAAATTAAAAGTTCCTTATCGTTACTTTTGTACACATAACTATGACAAAAAAAGTCACAGACAAGTTATTATAGAATATATTTTCTTTTATAGTTCAGCGCAATACGAAAACAATGACTATGCAAACAAAGAAGATGAGAATAAACTGAATTGTAGAATGAGCATTTCTAATTTTTTGTTTATTCAAAAGGAGAAGCACACACGAGCGAATAATTGTGCAGCCAAGTAAATCAGAGAGTTGCGAACTCTCAATGCCTTAGTTCGTGCATCATAGCGGACTACTGTCTCTGACTGAGCCTCCGTGATGATAGTAGGTGCTTTTTCCTGGAAACAGGACGCCACCAGCTCCGCCGCTGCCGCCGCCGCCGGCGCCACTTTGAAGAACTCGACAGAATTCCTTGAATGACACGCTGCCATTGCCGTTGGCATCCGCTTCGGACATCACCACGTCCACATCATCGTCGGTGGCGTCTTCTTCTAGAAGCTCCAGGGTGGCCTGGATCTCCTGCCGATTCAATGCCCCGTCGCCATCCTTATCGAACAGGTCGAACGCTGCCCGAAGCTCAAGCAGCTCCTCGGTGTTGAGGGCACCATCTTCGCTGGCGTGACAGCACAGACGATGCCTGCGTCCTTCTAGCTGCTGCTGCTGCTGCTGCTGCTGCTGCTGCTGTGCTGAGGCCTGTTTACTCTGCAGGTTGGCTGCCAAAGACGATCCGCTGACAAGGAGACAACGCGAGCTGTTCATCAAACTGGTGAATTCGAGCAGGGTCAGGGCGCCCTTGCTGTCCGTGTCCCACCGGCCAAGCAGTGTCTGAAAACAAAAAGCGAGCGATCGATTAAAATATATTTATTCAATTAGACCACTAGCTGACCGTTTCTGCAGAATTTGCTTCTGTGTCTAACACATGCTAGCATCTGTATCTAACACATGTTAGCATCTGTGTCTAACACATGTTAGCATCTGTGTCTAACACATGCTAGCTTCTGTATCTAACACATGCTAGCTTCTGTATCTAACACATGTTAGCATCTGTGTCTAACACATGTTAGCTTCTGTGTCTAACACATGCTAGCTTCTGTATCTAACACATGTTAGCATCTGTGTCTAACACATGTTAGCATCTGTGTCTAACACATGCTAGCTTCTGTATCTAACACATGCTAGCTTCTGTATCTAACACATGTTAGCATCTGTGTCTAACACATGTTAGCTTCTGTGTCTAACACATGCTAGCTTCTGTATCTAACACATGTTAGCATCTGTGTCTAACACATGTTAGCATCTGTGTCTAACACATGTTAGCATCTGTGTCTAACACATGTTAGCATCTGTGTCTAACACATGTTAGCATCTGTGTCTAACACATTTTAGCATCTGTGTCTAACACATTTTAGCATCTGTGTCTAACACATGCTAGCATCTGTGTCTAACACATTTTAGCATCTGTGTCTAACACATGCTAGCAACTGTGTCTAACACATTTTAGCATCTGTGTCTAACACATGTTAGCATTTGTATCTAACACATTTTAGCATCTTTATCTAACACATTTTAGCATCTGTATCTAACACATGTTAGCATTTGTATCTAACACATTTTAGCATCTTTATCTAACACATTTTAGCATCTTTATCTAGCACATGTTAGCTTCTGTGTCTAACACATGCTAGCATCTGTGTCTAACACATGTTAGCGTCTGTGTCTAACACATGTTAGCATCTGTGTCTAACACATGTTAGCATATGTGTCTAACACATGTTAGCATATGTGTCTAACACATGCTAGCATCTGTGTCTAACACATGCTAGCATCTGTGTCTAACACATGCTAGCTTCTGTGTCTAACACATGCTAGCTTCTGTGTCTAACACATGCTAGCTTCTGTGTCTAACACATGTTAGCATCTGTATCTAACACATGCTAGCATCTGTGTCTAACACATGCTAGCATCTGTATCTAACGCATGCTAGCATCTGTAATCTGTATCTAACACATGTTAGCTCCTGTGTCTAACACATGCTAGCATCTGTGTCTAACACATGCTAGCATCTGTGTCTAACACATGCTAGCATCTGTATCTAACACATGCTAGCATCTGTGTCTAACACATGCTAGCATCTGTGTCTAACACATGCTAGCATCTGTGTCTAACACATTTTAGCTTCCGTTTCTAACAAATTTTAGATGTCTAGAAAAGAATTTTGAAAAAAATTGTATTTGTTTTTTTAAGGCAATAAAGTTTTCCTCGAATAAAATGTAACGAAAAATGTTTTGACATCGGTTAAATTAGTTTCAGGTTAATTAGATCTTTGTTTTTTTGCATTTAACAGTGTTTAAAAGTTTCCGTATAAAAGAAATTTCTGTTATGCAGCCAAGGTAATGCATCACTGTCGCTAAATTTAGAATGCAGATTGCAAACAAGTAGAATTTGACAAGCCAAGCATTTCTATTATTCTTATGTCTGTCTGTCTTTCTGCAGATTCGTACTCAGGCGTATGGGAATTTCACTGACCATTGTCGATCCATTGTTTATGACAGTCTCTTGACTGCGTTCAGAATTTTTGTGAATACCTTTTTTGCACTACCAGTGTAAGTTCGTAGATTGAAATAATCAAGTTGTCAGTTATGTGAATCTGGTTGTCTGTTTTGTGAATCTAATTGTCTGTTTTGTGAATCTGGTTGTCTGTTTTGTGAATCTGGTTGTCTGTTTTGTGAATCTGGTTGTCTGTTTTGTGAATCTGGTTGTCTGTTTTGTGAATCTGGTTGTCTGTTTTGTGAATCTGGTTGTCTGTTTTGTGAATCTGGTTGTCTGTTTTGTGAATCTGGTTGTCTGTTTTGTGAATCCGGTTGTCTGTTATGTGAATCTGGTTGTCTGTTTTGTGAATCTAAGTGTCTTTTATTGTGAATCTGGTTGTCAGTTTTGTGAATCTGGTTGTCAGTTTTGTGAATCTGGTTGTCAGTTTTGTGAATCTGGTTGTCAGTTTTGTGAATCTGGTTGTCTGTTTTGTGAATCTGGTTGTCTGGTTTGTGAATCTAATGTCAGTTTTGTGAATCTGATGTCAGTTTTGTGAATCTGATGTCAGTTTTGTGAATCTAATGCGAGTTTTGTGAATCTACCCCAGCCGTCAGTCTCACCTGAACTTCGACCTCCTGAGTGGGCATCCCCAGTCTCTCCATCTCCAAGGCCAGCTCCTCGCCGCTGATGAAGCCGTCCTTGTCTTTGTCGAACAAGCTGAACGCCTCCTTCCATTTGCCAGCCCAGTCAGCCACATTCAGGCTGTGCGACCGACCCAGAAGCCTTCGCCCTGACCGACCAGCTGACTTGGCTGCCGCGGCTGTAGAATCGTCCCTGATTCGAATCGCCGCAGCGAATTGACGCAGCCTCACGCTGGCGAGCTTCGGGCTGACTAATGTGTCACTCGTTGCCATGGTAACCTAGTTTTATATGCGTATAGTAGTAAACTTCAATGTGAAAATTTGGGGTAATGTTAAGCGCGATATGAAATTCTTTGGCTCAGTAATAACCTTTCTTATAGTCTCATATACCCCTTAGGGTCAGGTATGGAAGGAATAAGAATTGAGGTGGCTGTCTTATGGCTTCAAGCGAAGCTAGAACAGGACTGGTTGTTTTAGCCAGTTGCTAGACCTCTGTCTTTATCTGTCTCTGTCTCTTACAGTTTAAAATTGTTCTTCAATTGTGGCCTAGTAACTTCGTTAGTGCGTATATATAGGGCAGCTAGCAGAAAGTCAATGTTAGACTGTATCAGCTTGCAAATGGACTGACACTGTATCACGACACCAATAGAAATTTTCTAAATTAAACAGGCCAAGAATGGCTGGCGTCCACATAGCTTGGCACGACAAATGACAAACACCTTAAGCACGCGGCATCCCAGACACCCAAGAAACTTTCTTCTGTGCCGTTACAGTGGCTAAAGCATTTTCATAGAGCTGATTAATATTATTGAGTGTGCTTTTAGTCCAGGCAAAGAACGTTATGAAAAAATGGTTTGCATATTTTGTTCACAGCACGAGGCGTTGCTTAATTAAACGCGCTGGTTTTTGCTGTTTACGGAAATATAAAGAATCGGCGGCAAGGCACGTGATTCTAGGAAAATACGAACGCTTTAAAAAATCCGTTACGCAAATGAAATATGTGGATTTCTTAAATTTAATTAAAAATGTAATTTATTTTGCTAGTAGAACATAGGCTTTCTGCTGCTCCGATAGTAAGCTACAAGTAAATATTTACTTCTAGTAGCATAAAGAGAATATCGAGAATAGTTTAAACCTCTTAAGACACGGGAGAGATTAGACACGGGAGAGATTAGACACGGGAGAAATTAGACACGGGAGAGATTAGACACGAGAGAGATGAAACAGGACACTGTAGATGTCAGAAGGGGCAACGGGCCGGATTTGGGAGCTTCGAGGGCCGCATCTGGCCCGCGGGCCGGAGTTTGCCGACCCCTGGTTTAAACACTCCGACAAGCACAAATTCTATTTAATAATTCAAGTTTCTAAAGATATTTTTTGTTTTATAAAAAAGCTCCAACATTAAATCTTAAAGAGCAAGAATTTCATTTCACCCCGTGAATGTACATCACCAACAAGTTCTCTCTTCGCTCTAACCCCTCGTGAATGTACGAGTACATCACCAACAAGTTCTCCCTTCGCTCTAACCCCTCGTGAATGTACATCACCAACAAGTTCTCTCTTCGCTTTAACAGTCTACTAACCCCTCGTGAATGTACATCAACAACAAGTTCTCTCTTCGCTCTAACCCCTCGTGAATGTACATCACCAACAAGTTCTCTCTTCGCTCTAACCCCTCGTGAATGTACATCACCAACAAGTTCTCTCTTCGCTCTAACCCCTCGTGAATGTACATCACCAACAAGTTCTCTCTTCGCTCTAACAGTCTACTAACCCCTCGTGAATGTACATCAACAACAGCGAAGCTCAGCCCTAGAGAATCATGAAAAACATATCATCAAAGTTGCATCATACTTGCAGTTTTTCCGCGCGCTTAGATTAACAAAATAGCTGCATGGCAACTGCTGTTGCTACGTAATTAGTGGTAACTATAGGATGGCCAAACATCCACAAATACGGGAGTACCCAGCTGGTAACGAATGAGGGCAACAAAAAGTGTGCCATGTCCATCTTGAATCAGCCATGAATTTCTTTTTATTTGCAGATATCTTTGTTTAACACAGGGATATACTTCAGCAGTCGATTGTGATCAGAATCGTGCTGTTACCGAAGGGTCGTGCCATCAACAATATAGTCCAGAAGCGCAGAAAAAAACTATGCTCTTCGACTGAATTCTATTATTTTTTTCTGTTCCTTCTTCTTCTGCGGAAATATGGCCCTAACAACTAACTGCCCATTTCCCACCCCAAGCGAGCGCGGAAGAAAGGACAAAAGTACAAACTGACGGATACTCAGCCTTAGAAAGTACGGAGCAGAAGTTTAACGGGAAGTGCAAGTCTTTAAACAATTCAATTAATCTGCAAAATGTTCCCATCGCCAATTGCAAAAACACTTTCTAAAATAGGAGTGGTGCTCGCGATGTGACAGAGGTGCGCCACGATAGCTCCAGTTGCTACGCTTGCCTACAAACGTTACGCCCACAAAACTGCGTTTCATAAAGTTCGCAGTGAATCAGCTGACAAACTGGCACTGATTTTCTCTCTCTCTGATACTCTGTCACTCCCACTGTCTACCCTGTCACTCCCACTGTCTACCCTGTCACTCCCACTGTCTACCCTGTCACTCCCACTGTCTACCCTGTCACTCCCACTGTCTACTCTGTCACTCCCACTGTGTACCCTGTCACTCCCACTGTCTACCCTGTCACTCCCACTGTCTACCCTGTCACTCCCACTGTCTACCCTGTCACCCCCACTGTCTACCCTGTCACTCCCACTGTCTACCCTGTCACTCCCACTGTCTACTCTGTCACTCTCACTGTCTACCCTGTCACTCCCACTGTCTACCCTGTCACTCCCACTGTCTAATATGTCACTCCCACTGTCTACTCTGTCACTCCCACTGTCTGTCACTCCCACTGTCTGTCACTCCCACTGTCTGTCACTCCCACTGTCTGTCACTCCCACTGTCTGTCACTCCCACTGTCTAATATGTCACTCCCACTGTCTAATATGTCACTCCCACTGTCTATACTGTCACTCTCACAGTCTTATCTGTCACTCCCACTGTCTCATCTTTAACGAATCCCAGTTTGAGTAGCCAATCGATTTCGAAGAGTTCATTAAAAAGCCGATCTCAAATGTCAGGTAGCAGAATCTGTGGCAGAAATACTGCAATCCGATTGGCTGAGCGAATCTAGGTAAAATCACAGGCTTCACTCAACAGGCGAATCTGATTGAAAATTTCTAACTCACAAATTCTAAAAGACAGCAACAGCAGCAGCAGCAACAGCAGCAGCATTCAGCGCCACCGCTGCTAGAGAGAACTATGCCAACTTCAAAGGTTGGTTCCCTGGAGACTCTAGTGCCGGAGCAGCAGCCGGGCGATGACGAGGAGGGCCAGCTGCTGCCGGGCTTCCCCGCTGAGCCGCAGCTCATCACCCCGGACGATGTGGAAGGCTATGAGAAGATCGGACTGCCCGGAGGTAGCAATTCATGATGACTACCTGTTAGACATGGAAAATGCCTGTTAGACATGGAGAACACCTGTTAGGCACGGAGAACACGTGTTAGACATGGAAAATACCTGTTAGACATGGAAAATACCTGTTAGACATGGAAAATACCTGTTAGACACGGAGAACAACTGTTAGACATGAAGAACACCTGTTAGACACGGAGAACACCTGTTAGACATGGAAAATACCTGTTAGACATGAAGAATACCTGTTAGATATGGAGAATACCTGTTAGACACGGAGAACACCTGTTAGACATGGAAAATACCTGTTAGACATGAAGAATACCTGTTAGATATGGAGAATACCTGTTAGATATGGAAAATACCTATTAGATATGGAGAATACCTGTTAGATATGGAGAATACCTGTTAGATATGGAGAATGCCTGTTAGATATGGAGAATACCTGTTAGACATGGATAATACCTGTTAGATATGGAGAACACCTGTTAGACACGGAGAATACCTGTTAGGCACGGATAATACCTGTTAGTTACTGATAATACCTGTTAGTTACTGATAATACCTGTTAGTTACTGATAATACCTGTTAGTTACTGATAATACCTGTTAGGCATGGAACCTACCTAGTAAAGATGTGATAAGCGACTGAGCGTAACTGTGAAATTTGGTTCCAAGCTGCTTGAAACCTGTTAGACATTAAACTGTTGAAAACGGATATTAACTTTTTTTAAAAGAAGTGTACTCTTCCTTTTCCGGCAGAGCTGGCCTATCAACCGGCCCCTAAACCTGAGGGCTACACGTTTGATCCCGACGCAGGCATCAAAACCTTCGAACAGTGAGTGATGCCAGGGAGGCTGCTGCGTTGGAACAGAAGTTAAAGGAAATGGTAGTGGGTTAGAATTTAGAGAGGGGTAGAAACTAGAGAGATAGAAAAGAGAGAGTGGTAGAAACTAGAGGGGGTAGAAACTAGAGGGGGGTAGAAACTAGAGAGGGGTAGAAACTAGAGGGGGTAGAAACTAGAGGGGGGTAGAAACTAGAGGGGGGTAGAAACTAGTGAGGGGTTGAAAACAGTGTGAGAGGTAGAAACTAGAGAGGGGTAGAAACTAGAGAGGGGTAGAAACTAGTGAGGGGTATAAACTAGAGAGGGGTAGAAACTAGAGGGGTAGAATTTAGAGAGGGATGGAAACTAGAGAAGTAGAAACTAGTGAGGGGTAGAAACTAGTGTGAGAGGTAGAAACTAGAGAAGTAGAAACTAGAGAGGGGTAGAAACTAGTGTGAGAGGTAGAAACTAGAGTGGGGTAGAAACTAGAGAGGGGTAGAAACTAGAGTGGGGTAGAAACTAGAGTGGGGTAGAAACTAGAGAGTAGTAGAAAACATAGGGGTAGAAAACAGAGAGGGAGAAAATGAGTCAGGGATCTAGACCATGAGAGTGCAGAAAATACTATTACTCTATTCCCCCCTAAATCGCAAACATCGCTGTGCCGCCTTTCATCTCATCGGCTGCTGTTGATGAAGCAGAGATGTCGGCAATGCTTTGCAATCATGTCGCGGCTGTTCCGGGTTGCTTGAAAACTTTTTTTAATGTTGGACGCCCGCAGTTATTGTTGTCATGGCGACCGGTGGGGAAAGAAGAAAAACACAATCAAAAATGAGAGAGGTAAAGTGTAGAATGAGGAAAAACTTGAGAACCCTGGTAAATCAAAGACACAGACAATGCAGCTTGCATTGAATGAACCTGACTAGGGCCTTCCATATGACTGTTGCTGAGCTTTTTCTGAGCTCAAATTCTCACAATGGAAATTGGACACTTTTTACTCGCGCTGGCGTCGGGGTTAGATAGCCAGCTCAGTTGGACTGGAATATGACTCTAGTGGGACACTGAAACTGACAGGCTATTGGCTGAGACTGAGTGAGATACCGATGCTGAGGGAGAGAGTGGAGAGAGGGGAGAGAGGGGAGAGAGGGGAGAGAGGGAGAGAGTGGAGAGAGGGGAGAGAGGGGAGAGAGGGAGAGAGTTGAGAGAGGCGAGAGAGGGGAGAGAGGGAGAGAGGGGAGACAGGGGAGAGAGGGGAGAGAGGGGAGAGAGGGGAGAGAGGGGAGAGAGGGAGAGAGGGAGAGAGGGGAGAGAGGGGAGAGAGGAGAGAGAGGGAGAGAGTGGAGAGAGGCGAGAGAGGGGAGAGAGGGAGAGAGTGGAGAGAGGCGAGAGAGGGGAGAGAGGGGAGAGAGGCGAGAGAGGGGAGAGAGGGGAGAGAGGGAGAGAGTGGAGAGAGGGGAGAGAGGGGAGAGAGGGAGAGAGTGGAGAGAGGGGAGAGAGGGGAGAGAGAGGGAGAGAGGGGAGAGAGGGGAGAGAGGGGAGAGAGGGGAGAGAGGGAGAGAGTGGAGAGAGGCGAGAGAGGGGAGAGAGGGAGAGAGTGGAGAGAGGCGAGAGAGGGGAGAGAGGGAGAGAGGGGAGAGAGGGAGAGAGTGGAGAGAGGCGAGAGAGGGGAGAGAGGGAGAGAGGGGAGAGAGGGGAGAGAGGGGAGAGAGGGGAGAGAGGGGAGAGAGGGAGAGAGTGGAGAGAGGCGAGAGAGGGGAGAGAGGGGAGAGAGGCGAGAGAGGGGAGAGAGGGGAGAGAGGGAGAGAGTGGAGAGAGGCGAGAGAGGGGAGAGAGGGAGAGAGGGGAGACAGGGGAGAGAGGGAGAGAGGGAGAGAGGGGAGAGAGGGGAGAGAGGAGAGAGAGGGAGAGAGTGGAGAGAGGCGAGAGAGGGGAGAGAGGGAGAGAGTGGAGAGAGGCGAGAGAGGGGAGAGAGGGAGAGAGGGGAGACAGGGGAGAGAGGGGAGAGAGGGGAGAGAGGGGAGAGAGGGGAGAGAGGGAGAGAGGGAGAGAGTGGAGAGAGGGGAGAGAGGGGAGAGAGGGAGAGAGTGGAGAGAGGGGAGAGAGGGGAGAGAGGGGAGAGAGGGGAGAGAGGGGAGAGAGGGGAGAGAGGGGAGAGAGGGAGAGAGTGGAGAGAGGCGAGAGAGGGGAGAGAGGGGAGAGAGGCGAGAGAGGGGAGAGAGGGGAGAGAGGGAGAGAGTGGAGAGAGGCGAGAGAGGGGAGAGAGGGAGAGAGGGGAGACAGGGGAGAGAGGGGAGAGAGGGGAGAGAGGGGAGAGAGGGGAGAGAGGGAGAGAGGGAGAGAGGGGAGAGAGGGGAGAGAGGAGAGAGAGGGAGAGAGTGGAGAGAGGCGAGAGAGGGGAGAGAGGGAGAGAGTGGAGAGAGGCGAGAGAGGGGAGAGAGGGAGAGAGGGGAGACAGGGGAGAGAGGGGAGAGAGGGGAGAGAGGGGAGAGAGGGGAGAGAGGGAGAGAGGGAGAGAGGGGAGAGAGGGGAGAGAGGAGAGAGAGGGAGAGAGTGGAGAGAGGCGAGAGAGGGGAGAGAGGGAGAGAGTGGAGAGAGGCGAGAGAGGGGAGAGAGGGGAGAGAGGCGAGAGAGGGGAGAGAGGGGAGAGAGGGAGAGAGTGGAGAGAGGGGAGAGAGGGGAGAGAGGGAGAGAGTGGAGAGAGGGGAGAGAGGGGAGAGAGAGGGAGAGAGGGGAGAGAGGGGAGAGAGGGGAGAGAGGGAGAGAGGGAGAGAGGGAGAGAGTGGAGAGAGGCGAGAGAGGGGAGAGAGGGAGAGAGTGGAGAGAGGCGAGAGAGGGGAGAGAGGGAGAGAGGGGAGAGAGGGAGAGAGTGGAGAGAGGCGAGAGAGGGGAGAGAGGGAGAGAGGGGAGAGAGGGGAGAGAGGGGAGAGAGGGGAGAGAGGGAGAGAGTGGAGAGAGGCGAGAGAGGGGAGAGAGGGAGAGAGTGGAGAGAGGCGAGAGAGGGGAGAGAGGGGAGAGAGGCGAGAGAGGGGAGAGAGGGGAGAGAGGGAGAGAGTGGAGAGAGGCAAGAGAGGGGAGAGAGGGAGAGAGGGGAGAGAGGGGAGAGAGGGGAGAGAGGGGAGAGAGGGAGAGAGTGGAGAGAGGCGAGAGAGGGGAGAGAGGGAGAGAGTGGAGAGAGGCGAGAGAGGGGAGAGAGGGGAGAGAGGGGAGAGAGGGGAGAGAGGGGAGAGAGGGAGAGAGTGGAGAGAGGGGAGAGAGGGGAGAGAGGGAGAGAGGGAGAGAGGGGAAAGAGGGGAGAGAGGGAGAGAGGGGAGAGAGGGAGAGAGGGGAGAGAGGGAGAGAGGGGAGAGAGGGGAGAGAGGGGAGAGAGGGAGAGAGTGGAGAGAGGGGAGAGAGGGGAGAGAGGGAGAGAGTGGAGAGAGGGGAGAGAGGGAGAGAGGGGAGAGAGGGAGAGAGTGGAGAGAGGCAAGAGAGGGGAGAGAGGGAGAGAGGGGAGAGAGGGGAGAGAGGGGAGAGAGGGGAGAGAGGGAGAGAGTGGAGAGAGGCGAGAGAGGGGAGAGAGGGAGAGAGTGGAGAGAGGCGAGAGAGGGGAGAGAGGGGAGAGAGGGAGAGAGTGGAGAGAGGCGAGAGAGGGGAGAGAGGGGAGAGAGGCGAGAGAGGGGAGAGAGGGGAGAGAGGGAGAGAGGGGAGAGAGGGGAGAGAGGGGAGAGAGGGGAGAGAGGGAGAGAGGGAGAGAGGGGAAAGAGGGGAGAGAGGGAGAGAGGGGAGAGAGGGAGAGAGGGGAGAGAGGGAGAGAGGGGAGAGAGGGGAGAGAGGCGAGAGAGAGACGGAGAGAGTGGAGAAGAGGGGATAGAGGGAAAGAGTTGAAGAGAGATGGAGAGACAGTGAGAGAGTGGAGACAGAGGGAGAGAGTGGAGACAGGGAGAGACGGAGAGAGAGGGAAAGAGGGGGAGAGGTGGAGAGGAGAGAGGGGAGAGTGCGAGAGAAGGTAGATAGAGATAGATAGAGTGGGAGATAAGAGATAAAATGGAGAGGGTGAGATGAATTTGGGAGGAAATGAATGATAAGAAGAAAATGAATTACTTATGTAGAGGTAGAAAACAAAAGGAAGCCGAGTGTCGCAAAGTGGTCCGAGTGAAAATGTTGAAGTCGCAGGCCAACTCAAAATAGTATGCTCTGAGTTGCTGTAGGCACTGTGTTAAACAAATCTTATTCGGTGAGTATTTTATAGTTAAACGGTCTACCAACAATCATGCCGCCGTGTTTTTTGAGTTTTAATTGGAAAATCCGCCCCGGTGCAGAGTAAGTTGTGAGGAGAATCTTCAATCCCACCGGATTGTAACTCAAACAAAACGGCTCCGCACGAAATGGAGTTTTTTTCTTGAGTTTTACTTGAACTTCTGGTCGGGTGCTCACTCCAAATCTCAGTCACTCCAAATGTCAGTCACTCCAAATGTCAGTCACTCCAAATCTCAGTCACTCAAAATCTCAGTCACTCCAAATCTCAGTCACTCCAAATCTCAGTCACTCCAAATCTCAGTCACTCCAAATCTCAGTCACTCCAAATGTCAGTCACTCCAAATCTCATTCACTCCAAATCTCAGTCACTCCAAATCTCAGTCACTCCAAATCTCAGTCACTCCAAATGTCAGTCACTCCAAATCTCATTCACTCCAAATCTCAGTCACTCCAAATCTCAGTCACTCCAAATCTCAGTCACTCCAAATCTCAGTCACTCCAAATCTCAGTCACTCCAAATCTCAGTCACTCCAAATGTCAGTCACTCCAAATCTCATTCACTCCAAATCTCAGTCACTCCAAATCTCAGTCACTCCAAATCTCAGTCACTCCAAATCTCAGTCACTCCAAATCTCAGTCACTCCAAATCTCAGTCACTCCAAATGTCAATCACTCCAAATCTCAGTCACTCCAAATCTCAGTCACTCCAAATGTCAGTCACTCAAAATCTCAGTCACTCCAAATGTCAGTCACTCCAAATCTCAGTCACTCCAAATCTCAGTCACTCCAAATCTCAGTCACTCCAAATCTCAGTCACTCCAAATCTCAGTCACTCCAAATCTCAGTCACTCCAAATCTCAGTCACTCCAAATCTCAGTCACTCAAAATCTTCAACTAGAGCTTCAAATATCGAACATAGGATTTACCTGTGGACGTGCCATATTTTAATAAGAAATCCAAATCCATTCATTTCAGGCTGCCGAAAGTGACTGAAGAAATCCTTCGCAACATTCTCCTGCAGTACGCCTCTGAGCAGTGCTGCCACGGCAGGCAGTTTATCAGGGAGATGCCAATCACCAAAATTGAGACCACTCTGGCTTGGCATGTGAGCGGATAGGCTCGGATAGTATTGTACTGCTGGGATCTGGAAGAGATGGGATCTGGTAGAGATGGGATCTGGTAGAGATGGGATCTGGTAGAGATGGGATCTGGTAGAGATGGGATCTGGTAGAGATGGGATCTGGTAGAGATGGGATCTGGTAGAGATGGGATCTGGTAGAGATGGGATCTGGTAGAGATGGGATCTGGTAGAGATGGGATCTGGTAGAGATGGGATCTGGTAGAGACGGGATCTGCCTATATGATGCAATCGGAATTCCTTGTCATCATCCAGTACGGCCTGGAGACCTACATGGAAGCGCGCTACACTTGCTGGACCTTCGAGCCCTACGTCGATCAAGAAGTTGACGGCCGGGAGAACGGCCGGCCACCAGGGCCCTGGGAGATGGCGCTGACGCCAAGCAGGCCATTCGAAGACGAAGACAAGGAGACCTCAGTGCCGCACACGTGCAGGCTGAAGCCCTGCCACCACTGCGATCAGGCCGGCTCTCTCACCTGCCAGAGGTGCAAGGGACGACGCTACCTGAGGTGCGGGGACTGCGCCGGGCAGGGCAAACGGATGGTGGTGCAGGGCGCCGTCTCCAGGCGGGTGGCCTGCGGCTCCTGCGACGGACAGGGCAAGAAGAAGTGAGTTCGCGGAGTCTGGGATCTGGGATTCGGGAGTTTTTTATTTGAGGAAGATGGGATTTCAGTGAGATGGGATTTTAAAGAGATGAGATTTTTGGAAGATAGGATTTACAGATTTTTTGTATTTTGAAGATCAGACTTGAGAATACGAGATTTTTACGGTGATAAGAGTTGGAGTAGATAGGATTTTTAGAGATTAGATTTGATCTGACGGGGATAGATGGGGAGAAAGGAAGTTCTCGAGATGGGATGAATTTCAAGAGGTATAGATTTAGAAAATCCAGATTAAGCATCTATAAAATGACATCGAACTCAACTCAACAATGTCCCTACGCTGCAGATGTCCAAACTGCCGGGGCAACGGTGAGATTGAGTGCCCGACATGCCGGGGCAGGCAGCGGCTGCTGTTCTACGTCAAACTGAAGTGCGAGTGGCGACGGAGGGACGCCGACTTCATCGAGGAGAAAACAGACCTGCCGGACGAGCTGGTGCGGGACGTGTCTGGGAAGCTGATTTTTCTGGAGGAGGCCGAGACTGTGAGTAGGGGATCAGACTGGGTGAGACGGACAGATGCAAACACGGTATAGACAGGCACAGATACGGTACAGACACGGCTCAGACACGTACACTGAGGCGGCAACAGAAGATACAGACAATGATACAGACAGACGATACGATCACGAATAGTGTAAATATTTGCAGCAGGGAAGTGAGCACATGACACATCATTTGGTGACAGCATAGACCTGTCAGGACTCCTGCAGCAGAGCACACGAACACGATACGCACACGAAGAACAGAATTACATGCAGATTCTATTAACAGATTTTAAACAACCGCGCAATGCGATCCGCCGCCCCAAATTTAGCAGGTCTGTCCGATTCAGAATTTTCCATACGCCACTGTGAACGAAGCGTCCGCCAAGCTTCTGCAGGAGCACGACAAGAACTACAAAGGACAGCGAATTAGCAAGCAGAGGCATTGGCTTCGCGGAGTGCCAGTCACCGAGTGCCACTATCTGCACAGCGGTCGGCAAGGCGTGTTCTTTGTTTACGGCTTTGAAAACAAGCCGTTTATTGAGAACTTTCCTAGAAATGCCTGCTGCGGTTCGTGCGAAATTTTGTGACGCGAAAATGAAAACAAGAATGAAAAACGTTCTTTACGTTTCGATTTTCAGTTTAGACGTTTCTGCTAAAACAAAATTTAAGTTTTGGAAAGCGCTATAGCGCTGAAGTTGTTGATTAAATCTCGAGTATACTACTGCTGTTATTACAAATGTACTTTACATAAATTTTGCACATTTTTCTCCCAGACTGTTCATTTTATAAGTATAGACAGCCGCTAATTTCAGAGATAAACAATTCTAACAAACCTACCCACGGAAAGTTTTAATACTTGTACTTTTATTATTATAACTAATAAATAATGTCTTATAGTATCCCTTAATATGGTATAAATTAAAACTAAACAAATACAATTTAAAAAACATGTAAAAGCCTGTCTTACCACACAAAATGTAAATCATTCTTTTTTGCTTTTTATATTTTTACGGTGTCGCGCAAACTTAATATAGTAGACAAAATACGAGTTGTTTGAGTTGTGTTAAGGAATGAATAAATTAAGCAAATTAATAAAGTTAATTTGTTTTGTTTAAATGAGTGTAACATAAATCCTTCATTTTTACCAATTTCTCAAGCAGTGCTTAATAGTTCCTTAAATTTATATCACACGCATAGCATGAAATAAATAACTTCTATTTATAGCTTTACTTCGGTTTTTAAAACACAGAAAATATCAATAAACAAAGGAGATCTTTAACATAATGTAAAAAGAAAAGTTTTACCTAGAAACCACAGAATTAGCGGTTTAAATAATGGAAGCGGATTTCAGAAAACCGAATACGAAAATAGAAATCTTGGAAGACAGGTCACTTCTGTTCCTCGACAAAAAAGCTTATTAAAATAACTGACATTCAGAAAAATATTCAACCATAAAAATCTGCAAATTGTTACTTTGTCATGAAAGTAGTATAAAATGAAATTTGTACATATTTCATTCGAAGTCAACAAAAAAAGATAGAAAATGGGTATAAAAATGAACGGTCGCAGAATGTGTTGTAAAAATATGAATTCCATTCCTAAAAAACTATTTATATTAATTAGAAATCAAACACCAAGAGAAGGAATGTATAAAAAGTCATAAATTCATTGAATGAACTTGCTCAATTTGCATTCTTAAGATTTTAATTATACGGTGTTTCTAAATTTTGCCTGGTCTAAAAATAGCTGTGGGACTTCACTAGCTTAAAAATCTAAAAATAAACTTAGGTAATCAGAAGTCTAAAAATTGCTGGAGAATCCCCGACTAAACTCTAGATCTGTGTTGAAAATTCTAAAATGTTTTTTTGGAATTCTAAGATATTCCAGATTCTTACACTTTGAATAATTGTTGCGTAACAGAATTGATTAATCATTAGAATGCAAAATTCTAGTGAAATGAGCCTAGAAATACAATAATGTTTTTAAAGAAATTTACATCACAATGAAACTGGACTTAATTTATATCAAGCTGTTTAAAATAATAATAAGAAAAAGACTAAAAAATAGCCATGATTTTGGATTCCCTAGAACTATAAATAGAAAGAGAAATCCTCAATGCTATAAATAGAAGTTACATTTTTTAATTCATTGACCGCCCAGTAAGCGGGTCAGATGTAGAGCAGGTCATTGGTGGAGAAGATCTGCACGAACAGTTTGGCAGCCAGTCTGACTCGTTCAGTTTTGCTGGGTTTCAGAGGCGAACCGGCGCCTGAAATCTGCCGGTGGCCGTACAGCTGCAGCTCTTGAACCTCGTCGCCGCCTTTAAACCATTCGTCCTGATCGATTTGGCCGTGAGCCAGGAAGGCGTCAACCAGAGCGCGCTCGGATCGAATTTCGAAGGCGATCACTCGCTGATCAGGCCGGCGATAAAATATCAGTGCCTCGTTCCATTCCGGATCGCCGGTGTTTGGTAGGGCGCGAGTTCGAGCCCTGGCGCCGCCGCCGTCGCAGGCAACCTGGCAGTAGGGATTCGCGCCAAAAACTGGGCGGGGCAGGCCGCGCGCGCTTAGGACCAGCACCCGGGTGCCGACCTCCGGGTAGGCGGAGAATGCGAAACACAGAGAGGCCGGCGGTTGGTCAGCAACCAGCTCACTGCCAATGTTGACAGGGTGGGGCAGAGTGTGTGATGGCAGGGTAGAGGTAGCGATGGCAGGGTAGAGGTAGCGATGGCAGGGTAGAGGTAGCGATGGCAGGGTAGAGGTAGCGATGGCAGGGTAGAGGTAGCGATGGCAGGGTAGAGGTAGCGATGGCAGGGTAGGGCAGAGTGTGTGATGGCAGGGTAGAGGTAGCGATGGCAGGGTAGAGGTAGCGATGGCAGGGTAGGGCAGAGTGTGTGATGGCAGGGTAGAGGTAGTGATGGCAGGGCAGAGTGTGTGATGTTAGGGTAGAGGTAGAGATGGCAGGGTAGAGGTAGCGATGGCAGGGTAGAGTGTGTGATGGCAGGGTAGAGTGTATGATACTTGCATGATACTGGCAGGGTAGATAGGGCAGAGTGTGCACTGAGAGATTAGATAGGGTAGAGTGTGCAATGACAGAGTAGATTGGGTAGATTGGGAGCTGGCAGGCACTAACCGGGCATTGCAGGAGGCTCCCCTTGAGTAGATTCTGAGCACAAAGAAGCCCTCCTGGCTGGCAATCTCAGTGCAGGGCAGCAGTATGTAGCGGCCAGGGGGCAGTCGCAGGCCAAAGGTGATCCGCTGCACCACGGAGCAGGCCGTGTGCTGCAGAACCTGGCAGAACTCGAGTCGGTGAGCTCGGTACTCTCGATTGGACTCAACCTTGAGCAGCAGTAGGCCGATTGACAGCAGGTCGTGGGGCGTCGATTCGTAACGCTGGCTCAGGCTGATGTCGAACTCCAGCTCCTGCCCAGCGACCTCCAGCATGTACTGCGGGATTCGGAGGTTCTATGCAAATTGCACTACTTGCAGTAGGCTAATTGGAGTAGTAGTAAAAATGAAGAGCTGACGGAAACAGATGACGGAAATTGGGACAACAAAAGCAAGAGGCAGATTTTATATTTTTAGGTAAATTCAGAGACGAATGGGTAATGGATGGATTGAGGCAAAAGAGATGAAGGGAGAGGATCTAATAATAGTAGTAATAATTGCAGCAGGGCTGCGGGCAATGGCACATCACTTGGTGACACCAGACCCGCAGCCAGCGAGGAGGCAATTCTGTCCACTTCGCTGACTCCTGAGCACGCACTCACACAGGTGTGTACATCTGCGCTGACTTTCTCATCGGCAATCACTGTACACCCTCACAGTGCCTTGGAGGTTGGCCCTCAAAGGCGTAAATTGCATGACAAGCCCCCAACCCTTCCGCGGCTGCGCCCCAAACGAATGTGGCCTCGCGGCGGAATCGAGCTCGGGACCTTGGCGCGAGAGGAAAAGGCGTTTGACCGCTCTGCCACTCAACCCACCAAGGGAGAGGGTAAGAGGCGAAGGGAGAGAGCAGAAGATAAAGGCAGGGAGGAGACTGGGCCAGACCTGAGGGTTGGTGAGGGGCCGGCCGCCCTTCTCCAGACATCCGCCAGACAGCCACTCTGTCCAGGCCCCGCGGAACACAGCCTCATGCCAGGTGTGCCGCATGGACAGCATGGACAGGTTGTGCACCCGGCAGACAATGAGCTCGGAGAAATTCTCGCACAGATCAGCCAGAGACATCCAGGAGTCCGATTCGTCGTCGTAGTTCAGGCCGTAGCGATCCAAGTCTGCATCTGACAGGTTGGCCAACTCGGCTGAGCCTTCGCTCCAGGGACCGCGCCAGGCGCCGCGTCGCTGCCCGTTCGGGTTGCGAATCCGGACCAAGCGAAGCTTACGTCGCGGGTCGCCGCGCTGCTGGGCCATCTGGACCAGGTCATGGAAGCGCAGGGCGTCAACGGCGACGCAGCGGACGGCGGTGACAAGATAGGCGTGGCAGGGGATCAGGCCGCGGCTAGTCTCCGAGTGGGGATCGGCAGATCTCATCGGCTGGGAATTAATAGAAATTTTTTTGTTTGTGCTCACGGCAAGAGAAATTGAATGGCATGCAAGCGACAAAAAAGTCTTGAAAAAAACTGAAATGGAAAACTTAAACAAGAAAACTCGCACACACACATTAAAATGGAACACACCTGCACTTTCTCTTTCTAAAGCAGTTTTTTCATCCAAACATATCTATTGCCACTCTTTCCACTTCTAATAATCTTTCAAAATTTTTATATTTTTTACACATTTCCTCATTTCTTCTCCCTCCCTGTTTCATACCTAATAATAATAATAATAATAATAATAATAATAATAATAATAAGTGCCACATCATTTGGTGACACTAGACCCGAAGCCAGCGAGGAGGCAGTTCTGCCCATTTCGCTAAATCCTAAGCACACACCCACACAGGTGTGTACATCTGCCCTGACTCTCTCATCGGCAGTCACTGTACACTCTCACTGTGCCTTGGAGGTTGGCCCCTTAAGGGCGAAAACTGCACGCGGCTCTCCGCGGCTGCGCCCCAAATAAATGTGGCCTCCCCTCAGAGTCGAGCTCAGGACCTTGGTGCGATAGGCAAACGCGCTATACCGCTCTGCCACCCACCCCACCCAGTTTCTCCTTTTTAACAATTTTCTCCACTTGTTCACTTACCTCCTTTCCTACTATAATTATCCCACATTCCTCGATCTGTATCGCATATTCCTCTCACTCAACCGAAACGCCGATTGAGTGTGCTCAAACTATGCCAACCAACCCAGAATCAAAGCCAGAGCTAATCCAACAGACCAGACAAAACTGGAATTTACACATAGAATTAGGCAGATCAATAAAACTGCTCAAATAGTCTGCTCAGTCAGGTCAAAACACTTGCCGTCCTAGCAACAAGACCTGACTGCTGCTACCGCTGACAATGTACTTTTCAGTCTCTAACTGCCTTCCGGTCGCACTGACACTGTGCACTGATTTATTTTTAGCACAAAAATCACGCCACTGCAGTTCAACTATTTGTATTGACATTTTGATGAAACAGAATACAACTTAAACCAATGAAAACTATCGTAAGAAAAAGAACAAGAATTAAAATTAAAAAAAAGCACAATTTCCTTACCAAGTTTTAGTTGATTCTAAAAGGTTATAAGCAGTTTCACGTCAAAAATAAGTACGGTCGCAGTAATTCACTTCTTTTAAACTAATTTAAATTATTGAAACTTTTAACTCCAGATACAAAATCCCTTATAAAATATAATTAATAATCTCGATTTTCAATACCAGATCCTATAAAACTGATCCTTAAATACGATCATGGATCAAAGCTACGATTCAGGATCCTTAATCCCGATGACAGTTAAAATCAAAATCAAAGTCTCTTTGATTTTCCATCTCAGATCCCAAGTCGCCCAGATTCAAGAAATCCCAAAACTCCGAAAATATCCCAAAACGTCAAAAAATCCCGAAACTCCGAAAATTTCCCAAAACTCCGAAAAAATCCCAAAACTCTGAAAATAGCCTATCCCAAAAAATTCCCTAGACTCCAAAACATCCCCATGCTCACACTATCGGGCAGGGCGGGCGTCACTTTGAGCAGCAGCAGCGACCTCTGCTCGAGTTCCGCTTGAAGGCGTTCAAACACCAGCAGTTGAGTCTTCTCAAGGGCGGCAGCTGTGCCGCTGGCGTTGGCCACAACATCCGGCGAAGGGGTCAGGGCCACAGAATGACACAGACCGCCAGTGGCACACTCAAGGCCCTGCTCAAGGGTCATGGACTCCAAACTCTTATAAGATCCGTGAAGCTTGGCCATGGCTTTCTCGAGCAGAGGAGCGAAGAACTCGCCGGAGTCTGGCGAATGAGCGAATGGCATCGACTGGCCGGAGGTCGACCGGGGCAGCCGGTCATCGATGACAATTCGATGCGGTTCGTCGTTAAAGTGCAAGCGAAAGTGGAAGGCGCCGGTGTAGCGCACCGGGTCAAGCAGCTCCTGTTCCTGGGAACGCAGATCCGGCATAGCCTGAAATTGTTTTATGGTTTGGTAAATAGTCTCGTAGCCTAGTAGGGGTTGTAGGCTTGAAGGGGTTGTAGGCTTGTAGGGGTTGTAGCCCAGTAGGGGTTGTAGGCTTGTAGGGGTTGTAGGCTTGTAGGGGTTGTAGGCTTGTAGGGGTTGTAGGCTTGTAGGGGTTGTAGGCTTGTAGGGGTTGTAGGCTTGTAGGGGTTGTAGGCTTGTAGGGGTTGTAGGCTTGTAGGGGTTGTAGGCTTGTAGGGGTTGTAGGCTTGTAGGGGTTGTAGGCTTGTAGGGGTTGTAGGCTTGTAGGGGTTGTAGGCTTGTAGGGGTTGTAGGCTTGTAGGGGTTGTAGCCCAGTAGGGGTTGTAGCCCAGTAGGGGTTGTAGCCCAGTAGGGGTTGTAGCCCAGTAGGGGTTGTAGCCCAGTAGGGGGGGGTTGTAGCCCAGTAGGGGTTGTAGCCCAGTAGGGGTTGTAGCCCAGTAGGGGTTGTAGCCCAGTAGGGGTTGTAGCCCAGTAGGGGTTGTAGCCCAGTAGGGGTTGTAGCCCAGTAGGGGTTGTAGCCCAGTAGGGGTTGTAGCCCAGTAGGGGTTGTAGCCCAGTAGGGGTTGTAGCCCAGTAGGGGTTGTAGCCCAGTAGGGGTTGTAGCCCAGTAGGGGTTGTAGCCCAGTAGGGGTTGTAGCCCAGTAGGGGTTGTAGCCCAGTAGGGGTTGTAGCCCAGTAGGGGTTGTAGCCCAGTAGGGGTTGTAGCCCAGTAGGGGTTGTAGCCCAGTAGGGGTTGTAGCCCAGTAGGGGTTGTAGCCCAGTAGGGGTTGTAGCCCAGTAGGGGTTGTAGCCCAGTAGGGGTTGTAGCCCAGTAGGGGTTGTAGCCCAGTAGGGGTTGTAGCCCAGTAGGGGTTGTAGCCCAGTAGGGGTTGTAGCCCAGTAGGGGTTGTAGCCCAGTAGGGGTTATATTATTCACTATTATATTATTATCATTATCACCTTCTCGGCATACTCGGGCCAGACCAGCAGGGCGGCAGCCACGGCTGGCACCCAGCAGGCGCCAAGAGGTCCGTGCAAAATTTCGCGTGACCTTTTCTCTTTGATGAGAATACAGGCCGAGTCTGAGATTGTCTGCGGAGTGATTGGAAATTTAGAGTTGAATGATAATGACCAGGATTTTTTTCGAAGGTAATGGTTATATTTACTCCTGTTGTCATGTAGACAAAATTGAGGTAAGTAAAGATACGAGTTAATAAAGGGACATTACCTTTATTTTATCCCATCGAATTGAGTCATCGGGGACATCAACAGAAAACAGTGACTGAGTACTAGCAGGAAATTTGGCATCATCAAAGACTGTGCCAGAATTTCTGCACTGTTTGCGGATATTATCAAAGTGCTGATTTTGGAAGTCAATGGGTGACTCTAGGAACTTAAGAAAGGCTGTCATTTTGGATTGAAACTGCAAATGAGAAAGTGTTGGATGAAAAATGGATTAATGATAAATCCTGATTAATGGTTAAAGTCTTATGATTAATAACTTTATAGCCCAAACATTTTTACGCTTTTTAAATGAGCATGAAACCGTCTATGATGGCATAAATGAAAATGGATGAAAGGGATATAGTAGTATTGTTTTTTTAGAATTAGGTCATTGAAAAAAATTTAAGAACCTTGATAAATACATTTACACCATTAAGCAAGACTTTAATTTTACTTTACTACTTGAATACAATATAATTAGCTATCAATCATATTTTGCATAAAACGTTTCTAAGTTGCAAAAAAACAATATTTGCAAAAATGTAATTAGCACAGAAAGTCTAAGATAACTATAATGTTATTGGAGTTTTAGATTATCCTTAAAAATTCTTTAAAAATATACTAACTCACTAGCACTACTATTGCGAAGTTAAATATCATGTTTGATACATGACCTCAACTACTTACATCACACATTAAAAAGCAAAAAGCGACAATAAAATGTATGTAGACAAACGAAGCTTTATTAGAATACAAATAACACCAATTGCAGCTTTTTGTGTTCGTTGCATAAATGATAGAGATACGTGAGTTAGCTACAAAACACTTAACCAAATCCAAATGTGATATTTATTACGTCAGTTTTAGTTATAAATTTTACTCAACGAACAAAAATAATAATATAATAAGTGATTTATAGGTTCATTCAACTTCTAGGAATAAATGCATTTTAAATTTATGGGAGAAACGGAAAACAAGGGATTCCGTGCGAAATTCTGTATACTCGTAAATTACGTTTAACAACTCAAATATTTTCAACCCCCGAAAATTACTAATGCACAAATGATTTTGAAGTGCATATTCAATATCTACCATATGTCTGGTACAGATTTTCACATAATAAGTTTCACAGATTTCGAACTAGACGGCCTGATCAAAGATGAGCACAAGCAGATGTGTAATTTTTTTCACAGAAAAGTGAAAGAACACACGCGTTTTTATTGCACCCTGAGGAAAGTTCATCATGAAAGTTTTATTAAACAGAAACTATTTAAAGCCAGGAACTATGTGACAAACTTTACTACTCCTATTGTTAGAGGCTCTATATTTTCTCAATATTAGAGTTTCTTAGGGTTTATATAATTTCTATACATTTCATATTCAACTCATATTTTTATAAAATATTTCATTTCTACTAAAAGCTATGCCCAGTAGCTTCGTAAAGCCATCATGCAGTCAATGCAACAATTTCGATACTACTGCAATCGACACACTACTTTTATAAGTGTCTCCATTATGCTTTTCGCGCCCAGCTTTTTGTACAACGATATTCAATATCACGATTCTGTGGTACATAAAAAACACATATATACTTCAATTTATGCACTTCCCTTACTTTACATAAGTGTGTGCTGCATTTTTATACTGCGGCCGCAATTAAAAGCTGTCTCCGTCAGATATATTTTTCGGGCTGAGCTCCGGCGTCCGGGTTGGCGTGTACTGCAGCGATCCTAACTCCATCCAAATCCCTTTCCTGATCAGCTTGCTATGATTCATTATAACCGTTGTAACCATTATAACCGCTATAAATGTATATCTCCGCGAGTGATATCACATTGAATTCGCTTCCCCCAAGCTTACTCGGCTGAGCTCGATATTCATTTTTTCTAGGGTCGAGTTGATCCAAATTTATAAATATCTGGCATATGTCTGCTGCGGTCAAGGACTGCTCAATTAACATATATATAAAATTATTAAGTTGTCCTTGGCTGCTGCATGCATAGTGGTGCCCTCTTGCAAATAATATTACTTATGAATGGCTTGTTGACTGTTGTGAAAGTTCTCAAATGCCTGCATGCTCTGTATCGATCGCACAGTACGCGTTAATGAATCCATCGACATGCACATTGAAGCCATCGGGATCAGGACGGTCAAGAGTGAAGGCTATTTTTATTCTAAAAAGTCTGCACAAACACATAGTTTAGATGATATTAGAATTAAAGGAACTTTAAGCTCCGAGGCCATTTGATCGTCTTGCTGCGTTCTGAAATTTAGCCTGGAGAAGTGTTATAATTAGTTAATGCGGCCAAATTGCAGCAGAGATACAGTGCACAGGAGGCAACAGCTTTAGCGATGCTAAAATCGAACTCGTGATGTTGATCGTGATCTATACACAGCACGTACTGATCGTTCATAACCATAAATAATATTCATACTGTATATATTAGCGCCTCGCGCTCGTATTGCAGCTGCATCTACTATAAAGCTATCTAAGTTTCTTTCTTAGAATGTCCATTGCTTCCCTGCCTCCCTATCCTGCCCTGCCCAGCAAAAAAATTTGCATATTTCGCTTCGCTTGCTACATTTTACCGAGGTCCATCTTATGATACGACGCTACGCTCCATAGTTACGCATGTACTGCATGAACATAAAATTTACAGTTCTGTTAAATCATTGATCCAGAATCCAGTTAAGCCTACTTTGATTTTAACATTGACTCCGAATTTCTGCAACGACTTGACTTGAATAACCAAACTACTGCAAGCCTACGCGCTTAATTACTTATCACTACTATAAATACGATTATTATGATAACTGATTCGCGTCGACTTACGGTTATTGTTGACAATAAGAATAATGAATTCGCAATGAGACAGCCAGGTTTATCGTGCCACAAAATCATGCCATGCCAATGGTTTACTCCCAATTCGCCGAATCCCGATTCGCCGAAATTCCCGATTCGCCGATTCCTGATTCGCCGAATTCCCTCTTTGCCGAAAAAATTGCTAAGAACATTTTTTGCTGAGCTACCGTACCTCATTACACTTTTACTTTCGGCTCTACAAGGATGTCCAGCAAGTTTTGCTTTTCCGAAGTACGTGTGATGTTCTTTGCTCACTCAGTCTACGTTCCAGAAAGTTAATAAAGTTTAGAAGCAAATTTAGAATTTAATGAATGAAGAAACTGCATTTCATTTAAGTTCGTTTTTTAATTAATTTCAATACAATAGAAATAGAGTTCCAATATTTGACCAACACTCAAAGAGGGCAATGGTTATGTCGTTTAATTTTAATTTATGATAAAGTAAGATGTATAGCGAATCAGGATTCGAGTCAGGAATTTCGGCAAATCGGGAATTCGGCGAAGCGGGAATTTCGGCGAATCGGGAATCGGCGAATCGGGAGTAAACCCATGCCAATGCCATCGTTAGGGATGCCAACCGGTTTTAAAACCGGTTTAAAAAAACCGGTTTTTAGCAGGAAAACCGGTTCTAAAAAAACCGGTTTTTTTGTCCGGTTTTTTGACGGTTTTTAATGGGTTTTTTATTTTAATTATGTCTCACAGAGTCACAATTTTTGCACTTTGGAGAAAAAATAACTGGCAACAAAAGTCCTCAACTGCAACTGCAAGTATGCTCAACTCTGGAGAGTCGCATTGGCCGTGAACTGGAGTTCCTTCGCATTGCGCATCAGCGGGGAACACTGCTGACACAGCTTTTTGATAAGCTTCTACTAATTCCGCCAACAAGTGTTGAAGCCGAGCGGTCATTTTCTGCTAGTGGCCTTTTTCTATCAAAGGTCAGGTCCCGCGGTTGTCAGACAGGACACTGTCCCGGCTGATTATGCTTCATCACTATTTTTGAAGTGATTTTTCTGAATTTAGTAAAGAGTAAAGACTATATTTATGCAGTGTTGGGCATTGTTAGATTTTTTTAACTTCGTTAAGTTAATAAGCGTTAACAAAAAACTTTAACTTTAACTTCAACTTTAGTTAACTTTAAAAAAAATAAATTTAACTTCGTTAATAAAAGTTAAAAGTTAAATTTACTCAAATTTTGTCCTGAATATATTAAGCTGCACCATAGTACCCGTATTTTCCATTTGCCCTTTCATACTGGTTCTGATTCCTGAATTGGAATAACTCTGCTTCTGGAACTTATCGTGAACTTTCTCGTGAAAAGGCTCATAGTCATTGATAGTTATTAACGCTTATTAACTTTTTAACGGACCATTATTTAGACCGAATTAGAATTCGCTAATTCTGTTGCGCCCAAATTTTGGCAGCCATTTTTGTACAATTTTATTTGTCATTAATAAATAAGTGAAATCGAAGTTTATTTTCTGTTAAAATTAGTAATATCTATGTGTATCTATCTATCTTCTATGCGTATTTAGTGCTTTTTTAAAAACTTGGCACACAAACCGGTTTTTAAAAACCGGTTTTCTTATAAAAGGCGGTTTTCAAACCGGTTAACCGGTTTTCAAAAAGGGCCGGTTTTTGGCATCTCTAGCCATCGTGCCTTGCCATAGCCCATGTCCCATGATGAGCTTTAAATTTTCTGGTTTACCTACCGATTCCAAACCATCCATCTTTGTCATTTAGTCATTATCTTAATAATACTTGTAATTGTAAGTTGTTACTTCAACTCAGCTTGCGCTTGCGAGAACTTGCGGTTGCGACTGCGAGTTGCCGTCACTCCCGACATAACAATCGCAAGTACAAATTAATTCGCTGTTAGTGTCGCTGCCTGTGTGTACTCTTAGTTTACTTTATCTAATAAAATGGCGGTGACGGAGCCTAACAAACAATTCAGAACAGTCTTCAAACATTTCAAACGTCTGTTCAAATCGGACAGACAGCCACATAAGATTCAAACACTGATCACACACACCAGGGCCACACGGCACAATCATACATGGAAATCGAACAGACAGCCAGACTATGCTTGATTCTTTACCCCCAATTTTCATTTTGGTAAGGAAAGAAAGGATGCGAAATGGAAAAGGCTTTGAAAGGGTTAGGGGGCTGTTGTACGAAGTGATGGCTTCTCGTGCCGTCTAAGGGGAGAGAGGCCTTCGTTTTGGGCTAAGGATTTTCTTCTCTAGCCCCCAAGCCAGCACACGAAAAGCCCAAAAACCGATACGCGGCCAATGATTCAGACTAATGGGGAGGGGGCCCGGGACGGAGGAGGAGGGGTTGGTGTAAATGTACATGTGATGTGTGCGAGCGAGTTCTGCGCATCAGTCCGGCTGCCCCTCTCACCCTCTGCCACCCACCAAATCCCTCTCTTTACCAGTCTGAAAACTTCGACTATATTAATGCTGGCGCCTCCAGCCTTACACTCCGAACGACGCGGCCCTTCCTTTCCTTCCCTCCCTCCTTCCTTTCCGCCGGCGCTCGCTGTATCTTCCCCCGTTCGGTTCCAAAAACACGCTTCTGTTCTGTCTTGACGTTAAGTTCGTTGGACTTAGACCCAAACCAACAACAACCAGCTTTTGAAAGTTGAATCAAACTTTCTTTTCGACGAAGCTGATTCAACTTTTAAGCGGCTGTCGACTGAGTCTGAACCAAAGCGAAAGGAGCCCCCTGATTCTGTATTTGCCTTTTTACTTAGCAATTTGTCTACACGAGACCATACTTCTTTGCATACACATGCTGCATTCTCGGATTGGTGTCTTTGGCGGCGTTTGCTCGCCTCGCATCATAGATGAACCGAGTTGCCATGGAATGTAAAGAAGTATGTTCTTCGAAGACATTAATCGACTGTTAACTCTGGTAGCTAGAGTAGAGCATACTACATATTATGGTTGTTCTATGTCGCGTTTATTTATTAAAGGACGCAAAGTACTGTATTCAATATTCAATAATCAAGTTTCAATGTTGTTTTTCATTATCAAATATACAAGTTACTGAATATTGGATTCCTATACATTTAACTACAAGTTTATTGAGGTGCTTAATATTGGATAATGCGACAATGAGACTACACCTAACTAACTAAAGGGAGCCTTACTTGTGCCCCGGACTCCAAATCGATAAATAATCAGTATCCCATCAACTCGCTCCCTACTTATTTCCCTTAACTAAAAAGCGAGCGAGTTGCGGTCTAGTCTGCAAGTTCAACTCCTATCATTTACTAAGAATCCTGTATTTCCATATGATGACTGATATCTAGAAGTGTAGGTAGGCCTGGGTAGGATATGACTGACACAGATTGTACAGTCATTAGGCTCTGAACTGCTCCTTTTAGAAACAACAAAGAAAAAATTGCGGTTGCACAAAATCTTTCCAGCAATTTAGGTGTAATTAACTACAAGTAAACCAAATGCAAGTGTATAAGGAGCCACATTCACGTAATGAATGGCGGGGTGTAATCAATGAACCTTGTAGGACAGGTATCGGTAAACTAGCAATCCTTGCTCATCATTCTCCCGCCTCATCTCTCTCTTGTGTCCTGTCTAATATACGACAGACTAAGTCTGTACCGTCCTCTCTCTCGCCTCTCATCTCTCCCCAGTCACATCTCTATTCTGTCTCATGTCTCCCATATCTCATCTCTCCCTTGTCTAATCTCTCCACTGTCTCATCTCTCCCCTGTCTCATCTCTCCCCTGTCTCATCTCTCCCCTGTCTCATCTCTCCCTTGTCTCATCTCTCCCTTGTCTCATCTCTCCCCTGTCTCATCTCCCCCCTGTCTCATCTCTCTCCTGTCTCATTTCTTTAAATGAAGTTACTTTAAAATTGACAGTTTCCTTAGATAAAGAATGGCAAACCAGTTGCAAGAACCAGGTTAAGAAAATAGATATCCTGTTCCCAAGTATGCTGAAACTGATCAATACCAGGTTTAAAAAACACAGAAACAATAATGTGAGAAGCCTCATGGGTGCTTTCAGTGAGAAAGCGAAGAATGACAAAACAACACCAGGCTAACCTTCAGGTGAGCATGAGGGATGAGAAGTGGATTTTACCCTATAATACTGTACGCCTTTTATCAGTCACTCCCCGACACCAGTGTTTCTTATCTCTCTCAGTAGTGTGTATTGTCTGTCAGTTGCCCGGTCACTCCCCAGTGTGTAATGTCTGTCAGTTGCCCAGTCACTCCCCAGTGTGTAAACCATCTTGATAACTAGGCACTGAATATACAAGGCACTGAAATTTAGTAAAATTCTGACAGCAAAGTCAGTAATCAAAATCCACCATGTACTACCTTCAGTGGTAATTTGCTCATTTTACAGTCAGCAAGTGTCACGCAATAAAATACAAGATAACTTATACAAGATGCCGTCAAACAGTCAATAAACTCTGTCTTGCACAAAAGACACTGTTTAAGAGCTAAGACGATTTCAAACAGATAAGATACAGTTTAACTATATTATCCTACCTCTCTTTCATTCTCCTACCCTCTCCTTCATTCTCCTACCCTCTCCTTCATTCTCCTACCCTCTGCTTCATTCTCCTACCCTCTCCTTCATTCTCCTACCCTCTGCTTCATTCTCCTACCCTCTCCTTCATTCTCCTACCCTCTCCTTCATTCTCCTACCCTCTCCTTCATTCTCCTACCCTCTCCTTCATTCCCCTACCCTCTCCTTCATTCTCCTACCCTCTCCTTCATACTCCTACCCTCTCCTTCATTCTCCTACCCTCTCCTTCATTCTCCTACCCTCTCCTTCATTCTCATACCCTCTCCTTCATTCTCCTACCCTCTCCTTCATACTCCTACCCTCTCCTTCATTCTCCTACCCTCTGCTTCATTCTCCTACCCTCTGCTTCATTTTCCTACCCTCTCCTTCATTCCCCTACCCTCTCCTTCATACTCCTACCCTCTCCTTCATTCTCCTACCCTCTCCTTCATTCTCCTACCCTCTCCTTCATTCCCCTACCCTCTCCTTCATTCTCCTACCCTCTCCTTCATACTCCTACCCTCTCCTTCATTCTCCTACCCTCTCCTTCATTCTCCTACCCTCTCCTTCATTCTCATACCCTCTCCTTCATTCTCCTACCCTCTCCTTCATTCTCCTACCCTCTCCTTCATTCTCCTACCCTCTCCTTCATTCTCCTACCCTCTGCTTCATTCTCCTACCCTCTCCTTCATTCTCCTACCCTCTCCTTCATTCTCCTACCCTCTCCTTCATTCTCCTACCCTCTCCTTCATTCCCCTACCCTCTCCTTCATTCTCCTACCCTCTCCTTCATTCTCCTACCCTCTCCTTCATTCTCCTACCCTCTCCTTCATTCTCCTACCCTCTCCTTCATTCTCCTACCCTCTCCTTCATTCTCCTACCCTCTCCTTCATTCCCCTACCCTCTCCTTCATTCTCCTACCCTCTCCTTCATACTCCTACCCTCTCCTTCATTCTCCTACCCTCTCCTTCATTCTACTACCCTCTCCTTCATTCTCATACCCTCTCCTTCATTCTCCTACCCTCTCCTTCATTCTCCTACCTCTCCTTCATTCTCCTACCCTCTCCTTCATTCCCCTAGCCTCTCCTTCATTCTCCTACCCTCTCCTTCATACTCCTACCCTCTCCTTCATTCTCCTACCCTCTCCTTCATTCTCCTACCCTCTCCTTCATTCTCCTACCCTCTCCTTCATTCTCCTACCCTCTCCTTCATTCTCCTACCCTCTCCTTCATACTCCTACCCTCTCCTTCATTCTCCTACCCTCTGCTTCATTCTCCTACCCTCTGCTTCATTTTCCTACCCTCTCCTTCATTCCCCTACCCTCTCCTTCATACTCCTACCCTCTCCTTCATTCTTCTACTCTCTCCTTCATTCTCCTACCCTCTCCTTTATTCCCCTACCCTCTCCTTCATTCTCTTACCCTCTCCTTCATTCTCCTACCCCCTCCGTCATACTCCTACCCTCTCCTTCATACTCCTGACCCCTCCTTCATTCTCCTAACCCCTCCTTCATTCTCCTACCTTCTTCTTCATTCTCCTACCCGCTCCTTCATTCTCCTACCCCCTACTTCATTCTCCTACCCTCTCCTTCATTCCCCTACCCTCTCCTTCATTCCCCTACCCTCTCCTTCATTCTCTTACCCTCTCCTTCATTCTCCTACCCCCTCCGTCATACTCCTACCCTCTCCTTCATACTCCTGACCCCTCCTTCATTCTCCTAACCCCTCCTTCATTCTCCTACCTTCTTCTTCATTCTCCTACCCGCTCCTTCATTCCCCTACCCTCTCCTTCATTCTCCTACCCTCTCCTTCATTCCCCTACCCTCTCCTTCATTCTCCTACCCTCTCCTTCATTCCCCTACCCTCTCCTTCATTCTCCTACCCTCTCCTTCATACTCCTACCCTCTCCTTCATTCTCCTACCCTCTCCTTCATTCTCCTACCCTCTCCTTCTTTCCCCTACCCTCTCCTTCATTCTCCTACCCTCTCCTTCATACTCCTACCCTCTCCTTCATTCTCCTACCCTCTCCTTCATTCTCCTACCCTCTCCTTCATTCCCCTACCCTCTCCATCATTCTCTTACCCTCTCCTTCATTCTCCTACCCCCTCCGTCATACTCCTACCCTCTCCTTCATACTCCTAACCCCTCCTTCATTCTCCTAACCCCTCCTTCATTCTCCTACCTTCTTCTTCATTCTCCTACCCTCTCCTTCATTCTCCTACCCTCTCCTTCATTCTCCTACCCTCTCCTTCATACTCCTACCCTCTCCTTCATTCTCCTACCCTCTCCTTCATTCTCCTACCCTCTCCTTCATTCCCCTACCCTCTCCTTCATTCTCTTACCCTCTCCTTCATTCTCCTACCCCCTCCGTCATACTCCTACCCTCTCCTTCATACTCCTAACCCCTCCTTCATTCTCCTACCTTCTTCTTCATTCTCCTACCCGCTCCTTCATTCTCCTACCCACTACTTCATTCTCCTACCCTCTCCTTCATTCTCCTACCCTCTCCTTCATTCCCCTACCCCCTCCGTCATACTCCTACCCTCTCCTTCATACTCCTAACCGCTCCTTCATTCTCCTACCTTCTTCATCATTCTCCTACCCGCTCCTTCATTCTCCTACCCCCTCCGTCATACTCCTACCCTCTCCTTCATACTCCTAACCCCTCCTTCATTCTCCTAACCCCTCCTTCATTCTCCTACCTTCTTCTTCATTCTCCTACCCTCTCCTTCATTCTCCTACCCTCTCCTTCATACTCCTACCCTCTCCTTCATTCTCCTACCCTCTCCTTCATTCTCCTACCTTCTTCTTCATTCTCCTACCCTCTCCTTCATTCTCCTACCCTCTCCTTCATACTCCTACCCTCTCCTTCATTCTCCTACCCTCTCCTTCATACTCCTACCCTCTCCTTCATTCTCCTACCCTCTCCTTCATTCTCCTACCCTCTGCTTCATTCTCCTACCCTCTCCTTCATTCTCCTACCCTCTCCTTCATTCTCCTACCCTCTGCTTCATTCTCCTACCCTCTCCTTCATTCTCCTACCCTCTGCTTCATTTTCCTACCCTCTGCTTCATTCTCCTACCCTCTGCTTCATTCTCCTACCCTCTCCTTCATTCTCCTACCCTCTGCTTCATTCTCCTACCCTTTCCTTTATTCTCCTACCCTCTCCTTCATTCTCCTACCCTCTCCTTCATTCTCCTACCCATTCATTCTCCTACCCTCTGCTTCATTCTCCTACCCCTTCATTCTCCTACCCCTTTATTCTCCTAACCCTTCATTCTCCTACCCTCTCCTTCATACTCCTACCCTCTCCTTCATTCTCCTACCCTCTCCTTCATTCCCCTACCCTCTCCTTCATTCCCCTACCCTCTCCTTCATTCTCTTACCCTCTCCTTCATTCTCCTACGCTCTCCTTCATTCTCCCACCCACTCCTTCATTCTCCTACCCCTTCATTCTCCCACCCTCTCCTTCATTCTCCTACCCCTTCATTCTCCCACCCTCTCCTTCATTCTCCTACCCTCTACTTCCTTCACCTACCCTCTCCTTCATTCTCCTAGCCCTTCATTCTCCTACCCTTCATTCTCCTACCCTCTCCTTCATTCTCCTACCCCTTCATTCTCCTACCCCTTCATTCTCCTACCCTCTACTTCCTTCACCTACCCTCTCCTTCATTCTCCTACCCCTTCATTCTCCTACCCTTCATTCTCCTACCCTCTACTTCCTTCACCAACCCTCTCCTTCATTCTCCAACCCCTTCATTCTCCTACCCCTTCATTTCCTACCCTCTGCTTCATTCTCCTACCCTCTGCTTCATTCTCCTACCATCTGCTTCATTCTCCTACCCTCTCCTTCATTCTCCTACCCTCTCCTTCATTCTCCTACCTCCTTCATTCTCCTACCCCTTCATTCTCCTGCCCTCTCCCTCATTCTCCTACCCCTTCACTCTCCCAACCTCTCCTTCATTCTCCTACCCCTTCATTCTCCTACCCCTTCATTCTCCTACTCTCTCCTTCATTCTCCTACCCTCTCCCTCATTCTCCTACCCTCTCCTTCATTCTCCTACCCTCTCCTTCATTCTCCTACCCTCTGCTTCATTCCCCTACCCTCTGCTTCATTCTCCTACCCTCTGCTTCATTCTCCTACCCTCTCCTTCATTCTCCTACCCTCTGCTTCATTTTCCTACCCTCTGCTTCATTCTCCTACCCTCTGCTTCATTCTCCTACCCTCTGCTTCATTCTCCTACCCTCTCCTTCATTCTCCTACCCTCTCCTTCATTCTCCTACCTCCTTCATTCTCCTATCCCTTCATTCTCCTACTCTCTCCTTCATTCTCCTATCCCTTCATTCTCCTGCCTTCTCCCTCATTCTCCTACCCCTTCACTCTCCCAACCTCTCCTTCATTCTCCTACCCCTTCATTCTCCTACTCTCTCCTTCATTCTCCTACCCTCTCCCTCATTCTCCTACTCTCTCCTTCATTCTCCTACCCTCTCCTTCATTCTCCTACCCTCTGCTTCATTCCCCTACCCTCTGCTTCATTCTCCTACCCTCTGCTTCATTCTCCTACCCTCTCCTTCATTCTCCTACCCTCTGCTTCATTTTCCTACCCTCTGCTTCATTCTCCTACCCTCTGCTTCATTCTCCTACCCTCTCCTTCATTCTCCTACCCTCTGCTTCATTCTCCTACCCTCTCCTTTATTCTCCTACCCTCTCCTTCATTCTCCTACCCTCTCCTTCATTCTCCTACCCATTCATTCTCCTACCCTCTGCTTCATTCTCCTACCCCTTCATTCTCCTACCCCTTTATTCTCCTAACCCTTCATTCTCCTACCCTCTCCTTCATTCTCCTACCCCTTCATTCTCCTACCCTCTCCTTCATTCTCCTAACCCTTCATTCTCCTACCCTCTCCTTCATTCTCCTACCCCTTCATTCTCCTACCCTCTCCTTCATTCTCCTACCCTCTGCTTCATTCTCCTGCCTTTTCTCCAAGCTCTTACTAGAATAGTACAAATTATTGTCAAACAAGGATGGCCTCAAACAAAGCAAATAAAATTTTGCAAGAAGTTCAGACCAAACATGACTAGGCAAGTTTTCGCTTTGGCATCAGCTGCAGAATTGAAAGATGCGTACAAGTATAGCAGCGCCTAGAATAGCTAGAATTCTATATAAGGCATCAAATAATTTCAAGATTCGTGTCTGCAAGTAAACAAATTCAGCAAGTTCAGTTTCCAAGTGGCTATGAAATCGCTTGACAATCTGAATTGAACGGAAGTCTATGTGCCGATATAATATACTATTTTGTGTCCATTGGCATGCACACGCATTTAAATGCATGATGTTTACATTTAACTTGTAAAATTCAATTTCAGAAATGGCAATGAAGAGTTTAGCAGTGTAAACTTTCCTATTATAGAAAATTTCTGCTTGAAGATTATATATGATAAATTCGCTATAAGCTGATAAAATCCTGCCAAGCAGAGTCGACACCGCACAGGAAGTAGCGAATTTCAGCTATAGCTTTCATACTGCTGGGCCTGCTAGGCTGGCTGTGCTAGGCGGTGGACAATCCTTCTTTGACGACAAGATGCTGCAGATTAATGAGTATGATGCGCACTAGAGTCACGAACAGCACAGCACAGTTACTGCTGGACTGCATCAAACTGTACATAGCTTTGTGCTGAGATTAGTCTAGATATAGGATAAATCTTTCCTATCCTCTCCTTCTCTCTCCTATCCTCTCCTTCTCTCTCCTATCCTCTCCTTCTCTCTCTTATCCTCTCTCTCTCTCCTATCCTCTCCTTCTCTCTCTTATCCTCTCCTTCTCTCTCCTATCCTCTCCTTCTCTCTCCTATCCTCTCCTTCTCTCTCCTATCCTCTCCTTCTCTCTCCTATCCTCTCCTTCTCTCTCCTATCCTCTCCTTCTCTCTCCTATCCTCTCCTTCTCTCTCCTATCCTCTCCTTCTCTCTCCTATCCTCTCCTTCTCTCTCCTATCCTCTCCTTCTCTCTCCTATCCTCTCCTTCTCTCTCTTATCCTCTCCTTCTCTCTCCTATCCTCTCCTTCTCTCTCTTATCCTCTCCTTCTCTCTCCTATCCTCTCCTTCTCTCTCCTATCCTCTCCTTCTCTCTCCTATCCTCTCCTTCTCTCTCCTATCCTCTCCTTCTCTCTCCTATCCTCTCCTTCTCTCTCCTATCCTCTCCTTCTTTCTCTTATCCTCTCCTTCTCTCTCCTATCCTCTCCTTCTCTCTCTTATCCTCTCCTTCTCTCTCTTATCCTCTCCTTCTCTCTCCTATCCTCTCCTTCTCTCTCTTATCCTCTCCTTCTCTCTCTTATCCTCTCCTTCTCTCTCTTACTCTCCTTCACTCTCTCCTATCTTCTTCTTTTTCTCTCTCATAATCTTTCCTTCTCTCTTATCCTGTCTTATCCTCTACTTTACTCTCTTATCCCTTTCCTTTTCTATCTTTCCTATCCTCTACTTTCAACCCTTCCCTACTCTCTCTGATTGTATATTTTATAATATCATTCTCTCTCTCTCCTACTCCGAATACTCAGAGTATTCGAATATTCTAGCATGAACCCGTAGACGATCCCAAAACCCATAAACTGTACCTGAACCCATGGATAACACACCTGAAACTATTTACTACTCGCGTGAAGACCATAGACTACACCGAAGCCCATAGACTACACCGAAGCCCATAGACTGCACGGAAGCCCATAGACTACACCGAAGCCCATAGACTACACCGAAGCCCATAGACTACACCGAAGCCCATAGACTGCACGGAAGCCCATAGACTACACCGAAGCCCATAGACTACACCAGAATCCACAGACTAAAGTAGAAAGTTCAGGACCCATAGACTACACCAGTATAAAAAAAATTAAACATCTAACAGAGTTCAAAATGACTCAAATCTTCAAAGATTTACTGTACTAAAAATTTAGTTTTTAATAATTAATAGGGAATTTAAATAATAGTTTTTAAGGATGGACTAAAGAATTTAGTAAACGGAAAATTCAATCTAATCAGTCTAGTTTAAACTAGTGATCGCGTCACGGTGCTGTGCTGTAGCTCCTTGATCACGCAGTGACAATGCAGTTTACAGCGCTAAACGAGGTCCAATAGAAACAGGAGCGGATGAGGTGGGTGGCTGGCCAGACCTAGCTTTAAATGCGCCAGCAATTGTTGCAGACCGCTTCAACGAGAGTTACTGGGCATGGCTTCGCCTCCGCAGCCTCGGTGCCTTGACTATAAGCCTGCCATTTGGTAAGTTTAAGTTATGGTTGACTGAATCGGCCGGCACAACACTGATAACAATCCCACACTGCAAAGCTGGTTTGAGGCTGTCCAAAACAGATCGAATATAGTGCCAATTGATTTCTGTTTCGATTGCTAATCTGCAGAAATGGCTGTTTAAGAAACTGCCTTTCATTTTTGGTCCCCTTAAACCAGTTGCGCTGTACGGATCGCACAGCTCCTACTCGGACTTAAACCGTTTAATAAGTTAACATTTATTTCACCACAAAAAATAAACCGACTGCAACATTTTTTATTGCAATTTGATACCGTCTTTCCTGTCTTTCATTTTACAAGTATAACAGTATCACGCTAGTAACTGAACAAACAGCGAACCTGAACCCATAGACTACACACCTGAACCCATAGACTACACACCTGAACCCATAGACTACACACCTGAACCCATAGGCTAACCAACTGAACCCATAGACTACACACCTGAACCCATAGACTACACACCTGAACCCATAGACTACACACCTGAACCCATAGACTACACAACACACCTGAACCCATAGACTACATACCTGAACCCATAGACTACACACCTGAACCCATAGACTAACTAACTGAACCCATAGACTACACACCTGAACCCATAGACTAACTGAACCCATAGACTACACACCTGAACCCATAGACTACACACCTGAACCCATAGACTAACTGAACCCATAGACTACACACCTGAACCCATAGACTACACACCTGAACCCATAGACTACACACCTGAACCCATAGACTACACACCTGAACCCATAGACTAACTGAACCCATAGACTACACACCTGAACCCATAGACTAACTGAACCCATAGACTACACACCTGAACCCATAGACTAACTGAACCCACAGACTACACACCTGAACCCATAGACTACACACCTGAACCCATAGACTACACACCTGAACCCATAGACTACACACCTGAACCCATAGACTACGAGTACTAGCCAAAACACCATGGGCTACATTCCTTAAGCTGAGAAACCAGCATGATGCGAACCGTCGATCTCAAACGTGACAGACGACAATGATGCAATGAAGCAAACGAAAATGAATGAAGTGTAATACAATATATTTTATTAAAACTAGCTTTTTCTTGTGAGCAATGGGGTTGGTACAAATAAAAAATGTGCATTTTCGTATTTATTTTTGTAATGTCCAAATCTGCCAAATGTAATCACGTAAAGAATAAATTATACTGAATATAATTACAGCGAAATAGAAAATAAATAAATTTAGTTTATAAGTAGCTACACGCGCAATGGTTTTTTGACGGGACTAAACGTATAAAACTTATTGATCTAATCATGGGTCCACACAGGACAGACTTTCAGAGGACTGTGCTTTCCTTTCAACCTCTTCAGCTTCACATAGATATAAAAAAGCAAATATACAAGCAAGTTTACTATAAGAAAATGGCAAAATTAGAAAATAGAAAACAAACACTTAACTGACTATTGCCAGTAGCTATGTATGAACGATAACGAGATGAATTCGCGTCTACTACTGATGTAGTCCTCTAATGTGGCATTATACTGATTTAAATGTACTCGTTATTAGGCGGTATACATGATACGCTACTAACAATAGTATAATGCATACAAAATAAAAGGCCTATTTAATTTCTGTATCATTGGGGCACGTCAGTAATTGAGAAGTAAGAAAAAAACTTGCCATATATTGAGGCTTAAGTACAAACGTTCAACTATTAGACTCAATAATATGATAAGAATATAGTCAGAGTTCAACCAATCGTTGAGGTGTGGGTCTGGGCTGGGGTGAATCTACATCTGCCGGGGGTTGAGGTGTGGGTCTGGGCTGGGAGTGAATGTACAACTGCCGGGGGTTGAGGTGTGGGTCTGAGCTGGGAGTAAATGTACAACTGCCGGGGGTTGAGGTGTGGGTCTGGGCTGGGAGTGAATGTACATCTGCCGGGGGTTGAGGTGTGGGTTTGGGCTGGGGTGAATGTACATCTGCCGGGGGTTGAGGTGTGAGTCTGGGCTGGGAGTGAATGTACATCTGCCGGGGGTTGAGATGTGGGTCTGGGCTGGGGGTGAATGTACATCTGCCGGGGTTGAGGTGTGGGTCTGGGCTGGGATTGAATGTACATCTGCCGGGGTTGAGGTGTGGGTCTGAGCTGGGAGTAAATGTACAACTGCCGGGGGTTGAGGTGTGGGTCTGAGCTGGGAGTAAATGTACAACTGCCGGGGGTTGAGGTGTGGGTCTGAGCTGGGAGTAAATGTACAATTGCCGGGGGTTGAGGTGTGGGTCTGGGCTGGGAGTAAATGTACAACTGCCGGGGGTTGAGGTGTGGGTCTGGGCTGGGAGTGAATGTACATCTGTTAGGGGTTGCTGGCATACCTGTTAGGGTCATTAGCATTAGCACTTCACAATTGATATAACTGATTGTTAATATTGTCGGAATTTAAGGCGAAAAATATGGCATAAGTAAGACAACTGCACAAGAACGAAAAAATGCATGAACTCATAAAGGTTAACATTAAGTTTAACCCGTCAGCGAATCACTGTAGCGTTGCAGCAAATGTTACTATTTACTAATTACAGCAGTACAGATGTGACTCAAACTACAACTAACTCAGAAGCAAATAATTCAGCAGGCTGTAAAAATAAAATAACAGTAGTTAGATGGACAGGCTAAAGACATGCACAAAATATGCTAACAAGATCAACATCTTCTTAGCAGTCGGCAGATCATTGGAAACTGGCAAAATTTGAAGTTAATTTAAATAGTTAAGCCAGGGTAGACAAATACTAAAAATAGAGCAGACACGAATAATTTGATTAATGCTTTATAGGGTTTAAAACAGAGAAAGAAAAGTTCAAATTGGTTAAAAAGCAGATTGGAATATCTTTCTGGTCAGATTTTTCCCCGCAAATTAGCGCAGAAAATTGAAGCTAAAAACGAAGGAAAATAGTGCCAGTATGCGCCTTTGACACTGCGATTAACCATGTCCAACTGAAAAACTAGAGAGAGGACTGACAAGTCAGAGACAGGACTGACAAGACAGAGAGAGGACTGACAAGTCAGAGAGAGGACTGACAAGTCAGAGAGAGGACTGACAAGTCAGAGAGAGGACTGACAAGTCAGAGAGAGGACTGACAAGTCAGAGAGAGGACTGACGAGTCAGAGAGAGGACTGACAAGTCAGAGAGAGGACTGACGAGTCAGAGAGAGGACTGACAAGTCAGAGAGAGGACTGACGAGTCAGAGAGAGGACTGACGAGTCAGAGAGAGGACTGACAAGTCGGAGAGAGGACTGACAAGTCAGAGAGAGGACTGACAAGTCGGAGACAGGACTGACAAGTCGGAGAGAGGACTGACAAGTCAGAGAGAGGACTGACAAGACAGAGAGAGGACTGACAAGTCGGAGAGAGGACTGACAAGACAGAGAGAGGACTGACAAGTCAGAGAGAGGACTGACAAGTCAGAGAGAGGACTGACAAGTCAGAGAGAGGACTGACAAGTCAGAGAGAGGACTGACAAGTCAGAGAGAGGACTGACAAGACAGAGAGAGGACTGACAAGACAGAGAGAGGACTGACAAGACAGAGAGAGGACTGACAAGACAGAGAGAAGACTGACAAGACAGAGACAGGACTGACAAGACAGAGACAGGACTGACAAGGCATAGGGACAGAAAACATGTCAAAGACAACTCTCAACAGAACATCCGTTGGTGACAGCTCTAAAGAAACGCATATAAAAACAATCCAGTTATTAATTTAGAAAGTAACGCACTAAGCTAAGCAATGAACTGCTGATATATGATGATTATATGATGATTAATAATACTACGAAAGGCACCGCTCATTTTTGCGCATTTTTGGACGAAACAAAGACAGGGTTTTAAGAAACAAGAACAAATTATCGCTTAGAACCTTTGGGAGCTAAAAAACATAATTTATAATCTTAGTAAAATTGCACTGAAAGTTTTTTGTTTGATAATTGTACTCTCCGTATTATGTCATTCAACTCATCGAGGATTTAGAATGAAGTTTTTATTAAACAAAAGTCAAAGGCTATAACGTTACAGAGCAAAAGAATAAAGGCGTTATTTAAAAGAAGCAAAGTATTTTAGTAGATTAATGGGAGAGCAGAGCAAAAAAAACACGGAAAGACACGGCGGACAAACAAACAGGCGGGTTCTAGCGCACAGCTGCATCAGCTGGCTGCCTTATAGAGCAGACGTTTTGGCGCCTTGGAGTCTGACTGCAGGGCCATGAGCAGGTCGCGCAGTCCAATCCTGGTGAGCTTCGGCCGCTTCGCTGTCAGCCCGCTGCCAACACCGCCGACTCCACCAGATCCGCCGATGCCACCGGCTGAGCCGCCGCTGACAGAGCCGGAGCCGCCAGCGCCGAAGAAGGGGCGCTTCCGACTGCTGCCGAAGATGGCCAGAGCGGCAGTCTCGTTGGCCTTGTCCTGCTTATCCTGCTCGTATTCGGCCTCTTGCAGCTCCTTGGCCTTCTGCTTCAGCTTCTGCTGCTCCGGATCGTCCAGTTTGGCGCGCGATTTCGCCGCCCGTAGGAGCCGCTCTCGCTCCTCTTCGTCTTTGCGCTGCTTCTCCTGGGCGTCCAGGCCGGCGAGGAACTTCAGGCGCCTGGACGGGTCGTCGGTGCGGGCAAGGTAAGGGCAGGCGGCTGCCAGCGGCTCGGCCCGGTGCTCGGCAGCTGCCGCGGCGCGTTCAAGAATGCCCGTTAGGCGACGCTCGACAGCGGCGGAAACGAAGGCAACGGCGCTGTCTGAGAGGTCAACGAGACCGGCAGTTCGCGCGATGTTCAGCAGTCGTCGACGAAGGGAGCCAGAGCCGAACAGCACGCCTTGCTCCGGGCACTGACGAACTGCTGACGTCACTGCTGAAGACACGGAGGCAACTGCTGATGCAGGGACGGAAGCGGCTGACGCAGCCAGGGACGATGAGGCTGATGACGCTGTGTCCTTCTCGGAACGAATATTGACACCGCCCAAAGCTTTGACGTCATTAAAATCGTCTTCGCGTTGCAGCGATGCCTGCCCCGACGCAGGCGCAGATGTTGGCGTTGCTGACGCAATCGTTGTTGGCGCTGAAGAATTCGCCGAAACAATGGTTGTTGCCGAGACAGCCGGGGAGGTAATAACAGAAGGCGGTAGGAGAGTGCGGACCATGGGTAATGCGGTAGGCTGCTTCTGGATCTGCACCGGAGCTGGCTGAGT
Organism: Macrostomum hystrix; assembly: GCA_950097015.1. NCBI lineage: Eukaryota > Metazoa > Platyhelminthes > Macrostomidae > Macrostomum > Macrostomum hystrix. The sequence goes on from CATNEN010000011.1 coordinate 5,841,778, forward strand.
CAGCTGGGCTGGCCTGTGGACAGCTAAAGTTGGCTGCTGCTGCTGAACAGAGTCAATTCTGACCAGCCCTTGGCGATAGGCCCGCCTATAATTAGGCAGATGATTGTTTAAGAAGCCTAGCAACTGCTCCGAGTTAGTGCTGGATCCTAGCGCCTCTTTCAGCTGGTCAACAAACTCTGGCACAGGTAGTCGCTCTTCCACAACGTCTCGAATCAACTGGGACACCCGCTGTGGCCTGCTTTCATCCTCGCAGTTCTCTCTTGATAGGCGCTGGAGTACGTTTAGAAAATTCGAACACTTGGCTATGCTCTCATTGCTACCCAAATTGACGTTGGAAGCAACTGGGATGCCGGTACTGGCTACACCGCTGACAGTAACGTGAGACACAGGAGGCCTTTGCTGAATAGGCTGCTGCGGCTGGTGGATGGGTCCAGCCGGCCTAGCAATGATCTGCGGCCCCGCGTTGCCGTGTACAAATACATACTGCGGCATGCCCGGATGCCTGAGCATAATATTTGGCCCAACTGTGAATTGCTGGCCTCCAGCCATGCGAATCACTGAGCCGCCGCTGGCCGCCGCAGCTGAGCCATCCGCCGGCCTGACTGGCTGCGGCGGCAGCTGCGGCGCCATTTGGACTAATCTGAGCTGGGCTCCGTTTGGCGCTTGAAAAGCCCGACTGTCGCCCATTTGCTGCTGCTGCTGGGTTGCTCTTGGCTGTCTGTTGCCAAGTACTTAATTGATTGTTGCTGTTTTGTTGAAACATATGAGACAGTATGTTTGTAATTTATGGTTTTTATGATAGATACCAAATTCACTTGACTAATCTAAAAATTGACATTAAAAAATTGAAAAAATAACTACACTACTACAAGTAATATGCATACTAATTGATGTCTATTCGGTTCAAGCTCAGAGTTATCATGGAAATATATCACAACTTCAGGTTTTCAATATAAAAATCCAAATGCATGTAAATAAGTGATATCTCAAGTCTCAACTGATGACTGAATGACAGATATAGTTGAAATATGACAATAAAAAAGTAAAACTTTTGAAACAATTAATTCATATATTTAAATATAAACAGCAGTATTACACATACATATTCGATGTGTAATTTTATGGTAAATGGCTTTTTAACCAATACATTGTCATAAACCAATAGTGCCATGGGTTTGCTTCCAAGCAGTGGAAGGGCTACTCAAAGGGCATTTAGATAGTGATTCTATAATAAGCTATTGTACACATGCTTAAATGTTTAATTCCATAGAATAAATTTATCATCATGTGATTGAAATAATTTGCAAAAAGTCCTTTAAGCAAAACTAGAAATGATACAGGGCATGGGACACAATTATAATCAATATTTAGGTGGTGTTTTAAGATTTTGGGATTGACAATTGAAATTTGTAGACCAAGTCTAAAATAAAGATTTAATTAAGCTTACACACAATGTCTACAACCACAAATATCAGAATTTGGATTAAAAATTTGGCTCCAACCCCATGTATTATATTATCGTGATCCTAAACAACTAGTTATTTTCAAATCAGAATACAAGATCTAGAAATATACAACCTGTTTTAAGATCACAGACAGTTAGTTAGGCCTATTTGATATATAGCCAAAGGACCTGTTTAATTTTTAATGCATACTTATTATCTTGTGCAATCTACTTTGTGCAACAACTTGTAGATGCTAACTACTTTGCATTTTTGGTCTGATGACTAGAACAAAGTTAACAAGAAAGTTGATTTTAAGTAACCAAATTGCTTTAATTACTCCTCATAGTAGGTGGTAGGCCTAATATAATGCCTGATCCAATCCACCAATGAATCAAAACATTTTTGGTTCATAACATACCATAGGAACTTCTAATGGTGAACTTTTTAAAAGTGCAATGCATGGCCCTGAATTGACACTTCCATGTGTCAATATAAATTATGCAGTTTTTGTATGAAAATTATATACTAGCCTAAGGATTAACGAACAAAATATGGATATCTCAATGTGCCAACTAAATTCCTGATTGGTTAGATGTATTTTTTCTTACATTCTATGTGTACTTATCATACATGCACAACCTCCCAAATCTTAGCCAGCCAGGCAACTTAGTTTTTGCTCTATTTACGACTTAGTTTGCTCTCATTTGCAACTTAGTTTGTTTCATTGCTCTATTTACGACTTAGTTTGCTCTCTTTTTCTCTCCCCTTTTTCCTTTTCTTCACACCTTCCTTTTTTGTCCCTTGGTCCCCCCTTTGATTTTTTTGCACTTGGTCAATTGGTTTTTGCGACTTACATTGCTTGGCCCTCGTTTCACCTGGCCGGTTCGGCCGGGTGTTGCGCATGTATGGTACTTATGTACATAAATAATGTATATATTTAAACCATACTATATATAGCAATGCAAATTTTAAGTACTTAAAAGATATAGACCAAATGTAGTTTTCATAGCAAATATATATTAATATTTACTACTTTGATTGCTATAACCAGGCCAGACGAAGTTTAAAAAAAAATATTTTTAGGTTGAATTGGACACTCAAATAGCTATGTTGAGATATACCTAAGCTTAGAAGTGAGATATACATAGCTATCCAATGCTTTATAGCTAGATTGGCCACTACTATATTTTTGTTTAACATATAGGAAATGACCTGGCCAACCCAGTAGACTCAAATTGGCTGGGGCAATTGAGGACCAAGTAAAGTAAGTCAACTGAAAATCAACTGAAAAAAGGCAAAAAATTAAAGGGGGACAAAGGGACAAAGAGGGGAAAGAAGAAAGCACAGAGAAAAGAAAAAAAACAGAGAGAATTGGAAGAGAATTGAGAAGAAAGAAGGAAACTAAGACATGTGAAATTTTGAATAAAGAAATGTATTTGAAGTTGTAAAAAGCAAAGAAATAAACGAAGTTGCAGATGAGCGACAACTAAGTTGTAGTTGAGGAGAGAAGGCAAAATAAAGTGGCAGATGAGGATGTTAAGGGAAAACTAAGTCATAGATAAGGGAAAACAAAAGTGGCAGATGTAAGAATTGTCTGTAGTCCTTCAAGGAGGGCAAACTAACTACAATATTTATTTCATCTTTCCAAAATGGTTTGTTTGATGCCAATTGATGGGTTTATTGACAACAAAAATTTTACTAAATTTCTTTGCTCTAACTCACATATCCCTGTCTTCAGTTTTTCTTTTCTTCTTCTCTCTTTACTTTTTCTTTCTCTTCTACTCTCTGCTATTTTTCTCTCTTCCCCCCTATGATTTTTCTCTGCTTCTCTCTTGAGAAAAAAACAAAGTTTTAGTTAAGGGAAAAAAAGCTTGCAAATTAGAGAAAGCAAAGTTGATAAGACAGATCTATTTATAAGTCATGAATTAGAATTAAAAAATGAGCCAAAAAGTTTGTTAACTTCCCAAAAAAGCAAACTGTTCTTTATTCTCTTTAGCAGACTTTGCTTGAAGGTATTAATTTTAACAAACAAAGGAATAATTTTTTTCATATGCATTGATTTCATATTATTGTTTAATCAGATCTCACATCAATGTAGTCTATAGCTTTGACATACATATAACATAGCAGTCATACTATTGTAATAATCTGATTGCACTTTTCCTAAACCTCAAAGTGTGGCTTTGTGATAATTGTGCAGCATAAAGACCCTTGCATTTTTACAAGATGAAATCTTCCATAGTCTGATGATGAATCTGTTTCTGATTGGAAACAGTTAAAATTGCTAATAAACTAGTAACTAGTGGACTAAGTCATAATTTAGATTTGCAGCAGTGATTTTTTTTTGTTTCACATTTCTGTTTTCTATAGAAAACCCCATCACAAAGTAGGCCTATTCACAAATTTGCATTAGCAATTAAAAGTGTATTTAAGCCTATCAAAATAATATGCTTCCACAATCCATGTCACATTTATAGGTTCAAAACAAAGTTGTACAGCTGGCTGAGATGCAACCTGGCGGAGGTTGCATATGCATGTTTTGGTTAATTAATATTTTTTATTAAAACACAAATTTACAAGTTATCTATTATATGTGACTTATTACCTTATGTTAAACTGCATGTTTATTTAGATTCTAAATTTGGGCATTGGTGTATATTTGTTTAAATAGCCAAATCAGAGTTTAGTTGGCAGTTTCAAATTCAGTCACATTTCAAGGCAGTTTAATGCACGATCAGACTGGTGACAAGTCAAAATGGCTGGAATCAACAACGCCATCGGTCTACTAGCCAAAGAACTTTGAAACAGATTGGAATTAGGACCACTAAGACATGTAAAAATACAGAAATTCACACCCAGCCAAGACATAAGGATCTGGCTGACAGCTTTCGACCAAAGGTGTGACACGGAAGGAATCGATGAGGACCACCGAAAGCAAGAGTTACTGGTCAATCTAGACCTATCAACTGCTTTTGCCGCCGTCCAAAGACTGAACCTACCGGAAGAACTCACTTATGACGAGTTTAAGGAAAGTTTAATTGAGAGATTTGGAAGACTGGGTAACTCCAGCGAATTCAGGGAAGAGTTCAGAGGTCGGATGCAAGGTCGTAATGAACCTACCGACGCATTTGCAGACATCCTGATTGAACTTGCAACCCGAGCCTTTCCGAACATCAATGGTGAACAGAGAGAAGAGGAGGTAGTGGAGCAACTTATCAAGGGAGTCAGAATTCCAGCGGACACCCGTGAAAAGCTGATATTTGCCCAGCCCGCCAACCTCCAGGAAGCTCGTCGTATGCTGCGCAGGATCGAAGCAGCCTGGCATATGTCTCACAAATCAAGCGGTGTCTGAGCTGTTAAGAGTGAGGAGGATCGCCAGCTTGATAAATTTGATCTCATCATGAGAGAACAACAAATCGAGATTGAGAGACAAAAGCAGGTTATTCAAGAGCTGAAACAGCGGATTGAAGAACAACAACAGTCACAGCCACAACCGCTGATAAGCCAGCAATTTCAGCCCAGATATCCTGGAAACTCACAGTACCGACCCATGCAGGGACCGCATAACTATGCCAACAGCAGGGGCAGAGGTGGTGGTCAGCCTGGGCCAATGAGAGCTGGACATCAGTACAGTGTGAGTCGTCCACCCCAGTCCCACCGGAACCCGGCCTCGGGAAACTGAGTGCCAAGGTGCGGATGAGGCCACGCCCCTCCAGTCAAGTCCCAGCAAACGTTCAGGCCTCCCAGTTTCGAATTCCGTCCCAGTACAAGTTTTGCTATCCTCGCAAAACGGTACCTGTCTGGAAGGCATGTAAAAACAATGCGATCACACATCATGTGATTCCAACATCACCAAATGCGTTTGCGTTACTAGCACCCAATGCGTCAGCACCCAATGTGTCAGCACCCAATGCGGCAGCACCCAATGTGTCAGCACCCAATGCGTCAGTACCCAATGTGTCAGCACCCAATGCGTCAGCACCCAATGCATTAGCACCCAATGCGTCAGCACCCAATGCGTCAGTACCCAATGCATCAGCACCCAATGCGTCAGCACCCAATGCGTCAGCACCCAATGCGTCAGCATCCATTTCCTCAGCTCCCAATGCATGTGATTTTTCCAAAATTGAGAGAAAATCCTGCAAAGCAAAAATGGCGATAAAGAAATTTGCCCCCACAGCCAAAGTGGAGCTGACCAAGCTGAATGGCTATGAAGCAGTTATCACTGGAAGTGTCAAGAACCAGTCCGTAGACTTCCTACTAGACACTGGAGCTAGGAACAACTTCCTTAGCAAATCGACATGGTCAAAAATTTTCAAACCAGACCAAGTTCAAGAGACCAACAAGAGAGTATCCACATTTGATGGTACTCAGGTACAACTAGAAGGAGAAGTAACAGCTAAAATGAGATGTGGCGACATCGAGTTGGAAGTGGAATTCTTGCTTTGTCAGCATGACTGTGACGACATTTTGGGAATGGAGTTCTTTCTTAGTCACTGTGAAAGCATCCACCTTGCTAAGGGCATGTTGGTACTGAAGAGAGGTACCTGTGTTCCTATGAAGTATACTCGCCTGCCAGTTCGAGTTTGCCGGGTATATACCCAAGAGAGAGTTGTAATTCTGGCTAATAGTGCACTCAGAATTCCAGTGAAACTCGCCAGAAACAGTGAAGCCAACTATGGCACTCCTATGACCATCGAGACTATTGGAGATGGAGTGAGAACTAAAGAAGTAACTCTGGAAATGGCACCGACTCTGGTCACGATGCAAGAAGGAGTTGGAATCATTGAGATCGTGAATCAACATGCAGTCGATGTCACCCTGTCGAAGTCAGCACTAGTAGGATTGGCGAAACCCATGAAAGTGCAAGAACTTACCTATTGGCAGCAGTCCATAGAGGCAGAAAGTCGACCTACCGGACGTGTGAATCAGACTCTGACAACAGAGGACGAGTGGATCAACGAAATAAACATTGGCCCTGAATTGGATGAAGAACAGCGGAAAGCTGTGATTGAATTAATAAAAGAACACAGAGAAGCATTTTCACAGGATGACTTGGACAAACCTTGGGTTTGACTAATCTTGTTACCCATGAGATTTTACTTAATGATAAGACGCCAGTAAGAATCCCAACTCGTCGGATTCCTCCCCATCTGCAAAAGCAAGTAGACGCGCAATTAGACGACATGTTAGCAAAAAACTTAATTAGGCCGTGTTATTCACCATATTCAACACCTTTAGTGATTGTACCAAAGAAGGATGGGACAATTAGAATCGTGAGTGACTTCCGAGTGCTCAATTCTCGAGTCAACTACGTGCCATATCCGTTGCCAAACATTCAGGAAACATTCTCACATCTAACAGGCAGTGAGTATTTCAGCAGCCTGGATCTAAACTCAGGATATTGGCAGGTGCCAATCAAAGAAGAACATAAGCACATGACAGCATTTTCAATGCTAAACAGAGGACAATTTGAGTACGAAGTAATGGCGCAAGGACTATCGAATGCCCCAGGGACATTTCAAAGGCTAATGAATTTAGTACTGTTAGGAATTCAACACAAGTTCGCCATGTCTTATGAAGAACAGTTTGAAGAACACCTAGAACATCTGAAAGAAGTATTCAAAAGATTAATTACAGCAGGATTGAAACTGAGGGCAAAGAAGTGCAACTTATTTCACCATGAGTTAAAGTACTTAGGGCACGTCATCGGAAGAAATGGCCTTCGTACTGATGAGGCCAAGATAGAAGCAATTAGAACATGGCCGAAGCCCAAAGATGTGAAAGAACTGCGTAGCTTTCTTGGTCTATGCAACTACTATTGCCGCTTTGTAAAGAATTACGCTGAAGCAGCTCATCCACTTTTCCAGCTGACCCGGAAGGGTGTCCAGCAGTTCCAGTCTAAATGGAATGAAGTGCATGACCGAGCTTTTGAGTCTCTGAAACAACGAATGATGTCCACAGAAGTCCTAGCATACCCTGAATTTGTCGACTATGAAAAAGTAAGAATGGTCTTAGACACTGATGCCAGCGATGGACGCATTAGAGCCTGCCTTGGCCAAATCCAATCAGACGGCATAGAAAGACCAATTGCTTATTTCAGCCGTGCGATGAAAGAGTCAGAGAAACGTTACCCCATTACCCGGAAAGAACTGTTAGCCCTTGTCGATGCAATGAAGCACTTCAGGTTTTACCTGATTGGAAAACGATTTTTGGCCCGAACAGACCATAAAGCGATCCTTTGGCTATTGAAACAGACGGAAGCAACAGGGATTCTTGGTTGTTGGGTGGAGCGCCTAAGTGAATTCCAGTTCGATCTTGAACATAGAAGCGGCGCAAAGCACTCCAACGCGGACAGTCTGTCCAGAAGACCAGCTGAAACTGTGGAAGTAGGCCAAGAGGAGAATCAAGGAGAAACCCCAGCTACAACCCCACCGACAGTCGAGAAAGATAACCCGGCCCAAGCTGTCAAGAGTGAAAGTGTGGAACAGCCTAGCAAAGATGGAGAGACCCAGACTCCGCATCCCATTGCAAGGATCGAGTCAATTGTCTCCGGTAATGAAGGTGAAATGAGCAATCAGGAGGCCTCGAATGACTCATGTGTACTACAGCCGAGTCTGCCAAATGATCAATCAAATCATAAATCAGCCACACCTAACTCAGAGAATTTCAAATGTGAAGCCCTACTGACCAATTTTCTACCCATTCCCCTGAAGCGAGAACAGATTCTGGAAGCCCAAGGAGCTGACCCAGTAATCTCAAAGCTGATTGAGTGGAAGACTGAAGGTCTGACACACCTACCCATCACACGTAATGTGTCCCCCGAGTTAAAGAAAATGAGTAAGAAATTTGACGCCATGAAGATTGACCGCGACATATTGCTCATCGAAGAAGATGAAAAATGGAAAGTAGTGTTGCCATCATCACTGGACAAACAAGTACTAAGCGATCTACACAGCAGCCCCTTAGCTGGACATCTCGGAAGAGATAAGACAACCCAGAGAGTCCGTGAAAGATTCTGGAGACCAGGCTTGAGTACTGCTGTCGAAAAGTACATTGCTGAATGCATTCCGTGTCTGGAAAGCAAAACCAGCAATTACATCCAGGCACCGATTCAATCTTTTCCCATCAGCGAGCCCTTCTATCGCTGCCATGTAGACATTATCGGTCCTTTATCAAAAGAAAGTAAAAGAGGACATAAGTATGTACTGACTGTGGTAGACAGTACAACACGTTACCCCTTTGCTTTTCTGATCAGGAATCAGAAATCGGACACCGTAATCAAAATATTGCAAGAACGAATATTCTCCGAGTATGGCCAATGCCATTGGATACATACTGATAACGGAAAGACTTTTACCAGCAAACAATTCAAGGCATTCTGCAACCTTTACAACTTGAAACACACATGCACCACGCCGTATCATGCGCAGAGCAATGGTCTTGTAGAAAGGTTTAATAAGCAGATCAAGTCCATTATTACTTGTTTGATCAAGAAAGATCACAGTAACTGGGATTTGATGATTCCTGCCGCCCTAGTTGCTGTCTGCACTAGTGTCAACAAAACAACTGGTTTTACACCCCACTTCCTGTTGTTTGGCAGAGAAGCTGTAATGCCGTTAGACAGCCAAATCAAAGAAGCAGTCGAACATGCCGATTATCCATCGTACATCGCCAAACATGCTGAAAGGTTAGTCGAAGCTCAGGAGATTGTGAAAAGAAAACTAGAGGGAGTAGTCAGCAAAAGGCAGATAGCAGCAGAAATTAACAAACCACCGAAAGAAGTTCCCATCGGATGCCTAGTGTTAATTAATAACCCACAACTGAACATTGAAGAATCACACAAGTTTCATCGGAAGAAAAGATCCGCCTTTCGAGTGCTCAACAAGATTTCAGAGGTAGTTTTTTGAGTGCAGAAAGAAGAGAATGGAATTCGTAGTGGCAACGTAATGTTAGTCCACCGAGACAATTTAATGCCCATTCCTAATTCAACCACAGATGTAACAAATAAGGGAAGCCAGGAGGGCCCCTCAGCCAGCAAGAAAGGACAGAAAATTAAGGGAAGCCACCCCAGAGCACAGAAACAAATAATTTGCATTGAGTCGGAAGAGTCATCATCGGAGGATGAAATTAATTGGCATTGCGATATCCGCAGCAAAGCCACAGAAGAAATAAATGAAGAAACAGAGGAATCTGCGATTGAAGAAGAATCTGAAGAGACGGACAATGAAGAAGAGCTTATTAACGAAGAAGACATCGAAGTTGGAGCTGAAATAGAAGTAGGAGAAGAATTATCTAGTGAAATTGAGCCGGCAGTAATTGCAGAGGCTGAGTCAGACAATGCCGAGATTGAAAGAGAGGGCGGAATAATCGATAAGGAGCCAACACACACAGAACAAGAAAGAGAGGCTGCCCACCCCACTCAACGATATAATTTATGACAACAACCAAGGGGTACGGCACAGTGTGGTTGTCACCTAAAGAGGTTATTGTCCACTCTCACCTTCCTAGGGAGCATTAAAATCTAAGCCAAAGGAAAGATAGGGTCAGTGTACATGAGGGGGGAGAAAAGAGAAGGGGTTGGTGCGACCAATGGAAGGCCTGGAGGCTACGAAAGGAAGGAAACTATTATGTAACCCCCTCTTCAGAAGTCTATATAAACAGAGCCCCTGTGGCATAAAGAAGTCAATTGTTTTCTCGTATTGAGAATTCCTCAAGCTCCTCAATTCGTATTGAATTTTGAAGCGACCAGCAAATCACATCAATCTCGTACTGAGAATGATCAGGACCGTATCACAGGAGGACATCGCTCAGCAATTAATGTTAAGCGATAGCAAGAATGAGGAAACAGACCTCGTAGACTAATTGTTTCTAAGTGACAGTGACAATGTCGCCCAAGTGTGGGAACGAGAAGCAGAGAATGAAGCACCCATGAAACAGCCAACCCGGCCTAAGCCTGTAGGAGTTACAAAGAAGTTAATCAAGCAAAAGGGGCCGGAGGTGCGTACTGCGCCTACCGTGCCAACAGCTTTGGTAAAATCACAACCGCTACCCACGGTTCTTCAGGCAGTAAAGAGTTGGCCGATATGAAGATAAACGATCGCCACCGAAGCGAGAGGAGATTGCACAAGTAATCAATAAACTACAGCGCAATTTCTTGCCTGAACTTGCAGTGGCTGCATGGCGGCGAGCCACACAGTATGCTCTACATTCATTGGATTTAATCGTCAAGGGATTTGACGTATTAAAGATGCGCACCAAAGCAAGCTGGATCGGCCAAGAGGTCGGCTGGCCCTTCAAGGATCAACTTCCCGAAGAATTTGCGATGGACTAAAATTTTATGTAAATTGGACTTTCTTTTTAGTATGCCTATCCCCATGCCTATACCTATATCTCTGTCTATGTTTTATCTTTTATGCCTATGCCTATGTTTTATTCTTTGTGCTTATCCTATGTGCTTTTATTTTTGAGTGTTTGATTATTTTTTCACTTTTATTTAAAAATCATCTTAAGGGAAGCCAGTTGAGATAGATAGAATTTTATTAGTATTGTTTTAAACCTTTTTGATGTAAATAAATTTTGTTAACGAATTATATTACAAAATGTATTCTATTATTATACTAGGCGCTTTTATTTTTCATATGGTAAATAGTATTTTCCTTTAAAAAAAGAAATTAATTACAACAATTGTTTTATTTTTTCCCGCCACCTCAAATATTTCATATAAATAGGAGTGATTTTTATGTCCTCAAAATATACGCTCATCTTTGGCGATCAAACTAGAAAGCCATATTAACTAGTGCTCTCTAAAATTATATAACTTAGTGTTAATTATTTAAAGGTTCTAGAACTGTATTAGTTCTGGTAACGAGGAAGTATACGGTGATCATAGTGTTGAACTGTACTAGTTCTATACTATTATCTAGGGTATATCAACGTATTGTTGATCTAAAATAAAGACGTATTGTCTTTATTACTTAGGTTAAATCAACGTATTGTTGATCTAAATAAGACATATTGTCTTATTAGTTTGGATATATCAACGTATTGTTGATAAAATTAAGATGTATTGCCTTACTGTTTAGGGTGTATTATCCTGGACAGATAAATATAGTGAGATCATACATAGTGTACAGCCAGTAAGGTATAAATATACAATTCCCGACTGTATTAAGAAAGAATCCTCACTCCTGATCGTGACTACGGGGCAACTTCAATCCACCGCGTAAAGCCCCGGAAGACTGGAAATAGAGTTTTAGGGAGTGCCTTACCGCTCGGGCACATTTAGCTACCATAGTAACACGTCATTCATGTGATACTAGGCCTAATAGACAAATATTAGAAACTAGGATAAATAAAACCGCACGGCGAGAACGGCTTTTACATATTTCTTGAACAAATAGAAAAATCTAAGCTACAAGGCGTACCTAAAAGCTAGGTCTAGTCTAAGCTCAGATGGCGCAAAGATACGATTGTAACCATCCCTATGTGAATCAGCCGACAGTCTCATAGTTTAGAATTTAAACAGAATAATGAACTGAACAGATTTGGCATTGGCGATATACCACTTAAATTCCAATGGCTAGTTAGCGGGATTTATGACTATTTAGTAAGTTCACTAGTAAGTAAGAAGACTGCAGTCTTTTACGTGGGGGCGAACATAAAGGGATTTCTACTCACTGCTATATTCTTTCCTGCATTTAGATGCACAAAAATGCACAAACGGAATATGCACTTGTTTTAATAAAAGCTATTCAAAAATTTCGACGCAAGCACTTTCTGCAAGGAGGTCGTTTTATCAATAAAAAGAAAAATATTTTTCTCTGAATTGAACCTTTCCCTTTAGGCTCGAATTGAACAAATGTATTCGCGAAAACCAATGAAGGAACTATGGGTGAATAGAGACAGAAAGGTGGCATATGATATAAACAGCATAGTAAAGCATATTTCCGCTTAAATCGCAAGTCGACGGAAAAACGGCTCAAACAGAGGAACAAAATGCTCAATAAAAGAGTCAAAATCGTTTGGAAGCATTTAGAAGCTATATGGCTGCCTTGTGCCCCTAATCATACACACAACTGCAGTAAACTATGCCAATTTCAAGTTACACCACTACACTGCAATTGACGAAACAATGCAACAACTGGACTGCAATCAAGGCAACAATTCAACAAACAGAGTGCAATCAACGGAATGATTCAACCACTGAAGTACAATCAAAGCAATTTAATGCAAAAAATGTAATGCAAACGGAGCAGCAACATACTCGTATTAATTGCAATCTAAGCAAACGAACGCAACTGACATGTCAACAAGGGAACGTACGATATGAAATACAAACAAGCCAGCCATTTATTAAACTTGAATGAAATTCCAAATTACTGCATGCAACTGGAATACAATCAGCGAAATTTACACAATTAAAAAGCGATTCGATGACTTGAAAAGTGGAGGCTATGCTATATGCACAGCATATAAGCAGCAATTAAATGCAATTTAAATGCAAAATTAAATTGACTAGGCCTATTGAGGGCTGGCTAAGACATTTTTTTAATTAGATTAAAACTAATCTTACAATAGCACCATTATGTGCTAGAGCAAATTTATAAAGGAGAATAATGATTCATATGACTGGCCAAGTACATTAAAAGCAATTAAGTATAAATGCATAGAAAAGATAGGGAAAATATTACACAGCTTGAAGCAGACTTTTTGACCTGAATTTAAATATCTAAGATGTCATCACTTGCACAAAATTTGTGATGACTGTAACATAGTGTTAATTCAATAAAAAGGCATCCTACGTATTGAACATTATTAATAAGACTTTGTAAGAGAATATAAATGCACTTTTTGTGCATATGGCATATACTTTCGAATACTGCAAGATGTGAGTCAATAAAAGAGTATAATCGACATTATCAACACGACAATGAAGACCGACATTTAAATGCGCATCAATTACATTATCCATGCAAAAGTAAAAAAACCCAGACAAATCATAGGCCTGCGCGTGTGTGATGTGACAAGCGTCAAAACACGTCCTGAAAGGCGATAATGTTCAAATAAAAAGTTTCAACGACACAAAGACGTGCGCGCTAAAAGGAAATACAACATAAGGTGATTTCTACTGACTGCTACATTCCTTCCTGCATTTAGATGCACAAAAAATGCAGAAACTGAATATGCACTTGTTTTAATAAAAGCAATTCAAAAATCTCGACGCAAGCATTTTCTGCAAGGCGGTCGGTTTATCAATGAAGAAGCTTAAAAAGTTGCAATCATTTAGGATTTAATCATCAAAATGAAAACCGTTTGCCAAACGGCAAGCAACCAAAAAAAGTTTAACTACCACAGATACTGTTTATCATCAACGGAACTTGCAAAATCTTTCAATAGCAAATAACGGATGCTTCAAAAATGATAGTGTCCAAAATTTGTACCCCTTACCTTCATGTACTCAATAGGATCCAGACACGACACACGTTAACCAATCTAGCCGTGTGAGATGTCGTTGGAATGTAGACAACATTCCGCGTCGATTGAAGCCATCCGCGCTTAAAGCCATCAGGAATTCGCAGACTTATACACAAAAGTACACACAAATATGCACAATGTACACGCTGTGCATAATTACATTTTCAGGTACTAATCCTAACAGGTAATACGTGTATCGACGGCAGTATTTTTTCCATATACCCACATGGGATGTGCATCTTTAAATACCAAGCTCAATGAGTATTACGCCCTTTTCGCCTCCAGCCGTAGGTTTGAGCACAGCAAAGTCTGCACCGGTCCCGAACCCGACCTTTCACCAGTCTGGGTGGACTTTCTCAGCCCGGGTAGGGCCGAAAGGTGCGCGCAATATCTTGTTAGACGCAAAACAATATTTCCAGTAGATTGACGCATCATTCGACAAATTCGGAGCCGGATTTCGCGAAATGCGCGCGTCGAAAGGAGAAAAATACAAATTTTTCACGAAAGTGTATGTGCACTATTATGTACTTTTAATACACTTGCGATGTACTTTTATCAACGCCGACTCAGTATGTCATGTGCCCTAATGTTGTGCATACTACATCGCTTGCGGCTAAGCTGTCCGACTGTTTGTCTTCGAAAAAAAAATTTTTGACTCCACCAAGGTCGGCATGCATTTTCGAGAAAACGGCAAAAATGCACGTTTTGCACTGCATTTCCCAGTACTGCTTGATAACCGTGCATTGCATAGAGTCGCCTTGCAAAGCGTCGTGTAGCAGGCATCCGTGCCGAATTTTTGACACCACTTGCGCAGTGCAACTACCTGCCATTCAGCTGCAGTACCGTGCAGCACGCAAGTGTAAAATCTGGCTGCGCCATATTTTACACTTGCTTCATCAGATATCAGGCGCGCGGTACACTCGCAGTCCATTGAGTCACACCTCGCTGGAAAGAACTCACCGAGTAGAAAAAAAAGACACCACCCGCGTGACAATCGATTCAGCCCTTGGGGAGCTGCGCTGGAAAATGTAACCCAAAAAAGCAGTACCTAAAAGTATGTTTTTTGCACTTTTATCATACACTATGAGGAAATTGAAAAATCGCTTTCCTGCCTCGCCTGGGCCAGGCCTGCCCGCAACTTTTGTGTCTCAACTTTTCTCCGTGCCAGAAAAAATGTGCGCTGGAAATGAGTTTGCGTAAAATCGATTTCCAAAAAAATGGCAGTTTTACGTTGCCATGGCAACCCTCACGGGTTGCCATGGCAACCAACCGCCATAAATCGGATAACCCTATAAGTTACCTACCCAACGACACCACCCGCGAGGCAAACGGTTGAGGCAGTCTCAAATGGCGCCCAATATGCATTGAAAATGCGTGATTTTCGAGGTGTTTTCTATCTCACTACGTACGCTGGATCTTAGGTGGGGCTCACTCCGATTTCGCCCCTCGGCCTCTACCGAGGCCTCGGTGCTCGGCGCTTCGCGCCTCGCGGCTCAATACTACGTTCGCCCCCAACTAGTTAAATCGTGAAAATTGGAAGTTTAATTCCTGCCTTGCCAGCCTTGTATGTATGTCGCAGACTTTTGTAGAAATAAACTACTCATTAAAGAAAATTAATTTTTAAATGCTTATGTGCTAAGGCTATAACAAAGTTTATAGCCTTCATAGAATACTTAGATTTACGCTGCATAATAACTATTCTGTAAAAATTACGTTACAATTAAAAACAGTTTCTAGAATAAAAAACTAATGTGTTTCTTAACTTTATCTTTGAATTTCAATCTGATGTTCTAAATCAGTACTACAAGCTTCTGCGGCCCACAAGGCGTTACGAGCAAGATACTATAAACAAACTTTATTTGATAGTTATAGTACTAATGTTGTCTAGTTTTTAATGTAAAATCATGATAAAATTAGTGACCAAATGTCTTTATCTGTCTTCTAGATTCAGATGTTAAAAAAGGAAGGGCATTTACAAATTTAAAAAGAAAAAAATTTACAAATCTACAAATTTTTACTTCAAGCACCGAGCACGAAGCACATAAACAATAAAAATATAAGCCAATGGAAAAAAGAATAGTGAGACCACAAATAAATAGGCTCTATTGTTTGCTATATCTCGTCTAGGCTTATGGTCCTTTTCAAAGTAATAGGTTTTGCTTACTGGACTTTTAATGATAAGCTAGGCCCTATTAATAACTTATGTTGGCCTAATCATGATGTATGTATTGTATACCACTTTATCCATTAGTTTTTGCCACCATGATTGTATTTTTTCTCTGCTATTTTCAATATAATTTAGTTGTAAAAAATAAATATTATAAATTAAACTATGATTAATTTCCCTATTTTGAGCCTAGTAGGCCTATTATTCTTAAGTCTTAACTGTGTAATCCAAACTGTTACTTCTTATTTTTTTAAATGTCATAGTTTTTTCACACCATTTTATGTAACAACTTAGGCATAGGCCTAACACAATTATCCAACTACAAAAAGCAAGTTGTCAAAAGAGCTAGGCCTACTTATTTATCTAGTGATAATAATAATAACTATAGGAGGGCTACAAGCCAGTGGCACATCATTTAGTTACACTAGACCCTCAGCCAGCAAGGAGGCAATTCTGCCCATTTCACTGACTCCTGAGCACACACAAACAGATACTGTATGCAAGGTATATGCTCACATAGGTGTGTAGGTCCCAAGTCATTTTGGTGACAAGACATTTCGGTGACAGAATTGGTCAGTTCGGTGATAACTATTTTTGCACCTAAATATGCTGAGAAAACAACCGGTGTGTACATCTGCCCTGACTTTCTCATCATCAGGCAATGTACATTTATCTGTGCCTTGGAGGTTGGCCCTCAAGGGGCCAAGCCTTCTCTCTGCGGCTGCACCCCAAATAGTAGCCTTGCCTTGAAATCAAACTTATGGACTGTGGTACAAGAGGCAAACGTAATAACTACTCTGCCACTGACCCCCTTTTATCTAGTGATACATAGGCCAAACATCAAAATGGACACAAAAACTGAATAGTGTTAAATAAACAGAATTAGCTTGGATTTATTACATTTGGTTATCCTAATAGTGAGGTCTACCTATATTTTGCCTTTCCTTTTTGGGATACTTATAACTGTGATGTCCCACTTGAAAACCATATAAGAATTGATGCTGAAAATATAGTGATAAAAATAATATATATTGCATTTACAAAAAGGGCTATAATGAATATAAAGTTGTTTGAGATACTATTTCTGGCTATTATAGCTTAGGGGCCTAGATACTTAGTCTTTGATCCAGAGATAATTGCTATACTCCATGTCCTCTTTTCAATATACTTTGGAAGTGTTTTATTTATGCACTCGATGTACCATTAATTAAATGGTCTAGCATTCAGCTAAGCCAATAGAGGTCAAAGCAATAAATAATAACGTACTTACTTATGAAGTATCAATAGTAGAAAATTGTGAAGGTTTTAGCTAGTTTTGTAAATATCCACAATTACCTAAAATGTGGAAACATACTAAAAATCCTAATAGTATTCAGTAAAAGTTAGATATTAGGCCTAACAAATAATAGGCTGTGCCCATTATTTCTGCAATAGGTCTAGTTGGTTTTGTGCTAGAGAAATCAACAGTTTGCTTTATTGCTTAAAGCTCTTGTATTTTTAGATTTCTGTGCTGTAGCTATCAGTAATTATATCTTAAATATTAAGTTTATAAATGTGTCATTGGGCTTGTATAACTTTACTCATAACTAGCCCCTACTAGACTTAACAACTTATTGAAATGTAAATATAATTAAAATAATTATTGTATTATTATGTAAATTATCAAGGAATTGACAATTTTCTTATTTTGTTTATTTTGGAAGTTTGTCATTAAAATAAACTGATTCTTATTATTTTTTATTATTCCAGTTGTAGAGTGCTCATCTTTTAATTTATAATTGAATCTGAAAGAATTGGAAACCATCATACCAAAAGTAGTCAAAGTACTTAATATTTGAACTATGCAGCAGTGGAATAATAGCTTTCAAGCTGCCGGCTCTTGGTATCCACAACAGCAGATGCCACAGATGGTACCACAGATTATGCCCCAAATGGCCCAATATATGCCTCAGATGCCACAGCAAATGTCTCAGATGCCTCAACAAATGTCTCAGATGCCTCAACAAATGGCTCAGATGCCTCAACAAATGTCTCAGATGCCTCAACAAATGTCTCAGATGCAGCAGCTGATGTCTCAGATGCCACAACGTGTAGTGCAGCAGCAGCAGCATCAGGAGCAGCTAAGCAAGCAAACTGAACAAAATAAAACAAAGCAACCGCCGTCGCTAATGTCAACAATATTGCCCAGTTCAGTTGGCTCTAGTGTTGGAGGCTCCAGTGTTCTAGGCTTAGGCATGCCCACTGCTCCAGCTACTCAGCCAGCTATTGCAGCGGGTCTCTCAGCCCAGACGAGGTCTCCAATTGGTTTGGCTGGGGGTGGCGGCAGTCACCCGTTCGCCAGAGGTCGAGCATTCAATGCGGCTTCTAATTTGCCTCCCGCGGCGGCGGCGTCCTTGTCTGCTAGTGCGTCTTCGACTACTCCGCCATTGTCATCTCCTGTGGCATCCACGGATTTGCCAAATCAGTATAAGCAGCATCAGCAGAAGAGGAGCCTGTCCCCACCTATTGCAAAGCCTCACTCAGCTTCATCATCTTCTGGCATGCTTGATAATGCGTCCCCAACTAATTCTAGTCATCCGCGTGGCCTTCCACCGCCTTGCACAATGGTCCGGCTAGATACTACTCGTAAGGATTTCAACATCCTGCTGGATCAGAGCTCCGGAGGTGGCATCAGTTGTGCAACTCTGTCGCCAACCGCTTACGCCGAAGATCCATTAGACGAAATGGAATTCGGTTGCTATTATATCTGGGGCACCGTGCTAGGGAATCACGGCGTTACAGAAGGTCGCACCTACTATGAGGTGGCCTTCGCTGAGGCCATCAATTCCTCTCAGGCGCCGTTCACTTTTGCCTGCTTTCGCGCCGGCTGGACACTAGCGCCGCGCTTCTGCGATTGGCACCTACCTGGCGACAGGAAAAACACTTGGTGCTACTCTTCGTATGGCGCTTCATTTAACGAGGGTCAAATGTATTTAGACTACGGTATCGAATTGCATACGGGCGACAGTCTGTCTCTGCTCATTGATGTTAAATCGTTAGGCGACTGCAACGCCACCGCCGAGTTCAGCGTAGAGATTCGCTGTGAAGATGGCAGAAAATTTGTGGGGCCAAGTCAGCAGATTTTCTATCGCTGTCTGGCTAGCGACGGCAAATCTAGGCTGGCCTGGTTTCCCCACCTGGCTCTCATGAACTGCAGGCTAGACTGCAACTTCGGCGCTATGCCAGTGGCCTTGGACGAGAGGATGAACGCTGGAAGGCTTATTCTAGGAAAGATGCCAGCCAGGTATGGGCGAAATCTTGTCTGTGTGTTGGATTTTGGGAAAAAAATATTTACATATCGGCAGGATAATTTTTATATTCTGGTTTTTATTAGTGTAGAAAACTTTGATTCTGGGATATTATTAGTCTTCTCTAAGTATAATTCTAGATTTTCTATCTGATTTTTGATACATATCGGGTAGAATCAAGTAGATTTCCGTCAAAATGCTGAAGGGTAACTTCCTTTCTAATTGATAGTCTATGGCATAAAAGGTTGTTTGAGCTTCAGCTGCTTCGTCAAAGTCTAACAAAATTTTTATAGGGGTTAATTTTGTGTGAAAGCAATGCAAAAAAGGCAAAGTTCGATGATATTAGAACGAGAGTAAAGAATAGATCACAGATACTATAATAACTTATTATAGTATCTTATTAACTTATTTTAGTTATTATAGTATCTGTGGAATAAATTAGAGTTTAGAAGAGTTTAAAACGAGAAGTTAACAGTTAAAGTTATTTCAACTCAGTGTAATTAAGTTACTCAAAGCACCGTTATTGAGACGTGCATTTAGTTTTGATGAAAAATTCGAGTGGTTGCTAAGGCCTCCACCTTCAGTTTTTTATCCGGATGGATTGCTTTAGATGTCGTCAATCTACCCCTGATTTTGGTTTTTTCTATACATATCGGATAGACTTTGTTACACCAATCCATCATTAAACAGAGCTCTGCAGGCAAGTGAGTACGCCGATCCGGTCTCAAGCGCTCTGCCGCCCAAGCCTGAGCTGCATCTGACTGTCGGCCTGCCATCTAGCGGCAAGACCTACTACGCTCGCACCCTGCCTTATACTAGGCGAAGACTGCTAATTGGCATGGATCAGCTGGTTGAGATGACACTCATACCTGAGCGGGGCATCACTCGCAGCATGGGCCAAGATGTGCATACTAGAGACCGGGTCAACTACTTTCTGTACACCTACGGTTCCAGGATTATGTTTATGCAGGCGGACGAAGCGATCGCAATGGGGTGTGATGTGCTAATCGATCAGTGCAACGTGTCCATATTTACACGGGCAAAGCGGGCTAGGAAGTTTGTGGAATCCGGCTATTCGGTCACTCTGCATGTTGTTCATCCAACTCCGGCTATGATGGCCGAGTATAAATCTAAACTATTGGCCGAATTCGGACTGAGAGGCTCTGAGACAGCTAGGCTACAATTGCAGGCTAATTTCACTTTGCCTACTGAGCAGAGCGATCAGGTGCGTTTTTATGGCGCTTTTATGGTTTCCAATTTCAGGATGCCGAAATTGGCTATTTAAAAAAATTTGCACTCGTATAAGTAGGATTATTGTTTCTGAGTGATGTCTCTGTGTGAGGTATGGGATCAATGTGTGAGGTATGGGATCAATGTGTGAGGTATGGGATCAATGTGTGAGGTATGGGATCAATGTGTGAGGTATGGGATCAATGTGTGAGGTATGGGATCAATGTGTGAGGTATGGGATCAATGTGTGAGGTGTGGGATCAATGGGTGAGGTATGGGATCAATGTGTGAGGTATGGGATCAATGTGTGAGGTGTGGGATCAATGGGTGAGGTATGGGATCAATGTGTGAGGTATGGGATCAATGTGTGAGGTATGGGATCAATTAGTAAGGTATGGGTTTAATTTGTAAGGTATGTGATCAATGTATGAGGTATGCGATAAATATGTGAGATATGGGATCAATGAGGGAGGTATGGGGCCAATAAGTAAGGTATCACATTAATTTGTCAAGTGGGAATCGGAATGTGGCGATACGTAAAGTATGGGACCTATAGGTAAGGTTTGGGACCTGTGGGTGAAGTTTGTAATCCATGTAAGATGTTTGGGATTAGATTAGGTTTGGGATCTATAGATTAGGTTTGGGATCTATAGTTTAGTTTTGGGATCTATCGATTAGGTTTGGGATCTATCGATTAGGTTTGGGATCCAGATCTGGGATGAAATTCGCAGGTCTCTTTAGATTATATTTGGTCGCTGGCCTCTGGGTGACGGGAGATTTTCGCTAGCACTCACCATCTAGCTACACTCCGAACTGACCCACCCAGGGCGTGGACATTCAGTACGTTCGCAGCAGCCGCAGTCAGCTGAGCAACGCCATCAAGAAGCTCATCGCTGAAGCTCAGCAGGCTGGCTACGAGGAGCAGTCGCCAGATGAAATCGACGAATACTTTCTGGAGCACTGCAACAAGCTGGGCATTCCCATAGCCAATCCGTTTGTGCCCTCGCTGAGGCGGTTAGATAGCCACGCTGAGCAGTTGTTTAGCCGGCTGAATAGCGCCGCGAAGGCGCGACAGCAGCAACGGCAGGTGGGTTACAGTCCCGTGTGAAATTTCCAGCGCGTTTATCTGTAATGAAGCCTTAATGAAGTAATAAAGTCGTTTTCGCTGTATATTTTAGGAGGAGCAGCAGAAGATTCAAGAGAAACAGGAGCTTCAGCAAAAGCAGCAGCAGCAGCAGCAGCAGCCTGTAACATTAAACAGTGCGTCTGTACTAGACCGCATCAATTTCGATGCTTCCGTCTTGAAAAATGTCCTGCAGTCAGTGAGTGCCTCTAACAGCCAACGCGAATCCATGGTGCAGCAGCAGCAGCAGCAGCAGCAGCAAACGCAGCCGCTTCAAACGTCGGCCTCATCTGGCCTGTCCCGTTTCTTACTAAATGCAACAGCTCAGCAGCAGAAGCAGCAGCAGCAGCAGATTTTTCAGTCCCAAGTGGCCCCTGCTGCTGCTGCTGATGCTGCTGTACCAAGCTCTGTTCCTGTTTCTGCTCCTCCAGCGTCAAATGCAATCAGAGTAGAGGATTTGACAGACAATCTGCTAGATGTGCCGAATCGCCTGCAGCAGCAAAGGCAGCAGCTGCCTAGCGCCGCCTCCAGCCTATTCCCAGCCTACAGTTCAGCCTCGGCAAAAGACGCCACCGCGGCATCTCCAACCGCAATTGTTGAATGCTTTGTTGACATCTGCCGGCTGAGGGAGCCAGCTGAATTGTTGGCGCAGCTGCCAGCTAGCTTGAGGTTTGACTTGTTAACTACAGCTAGGAGGTTAGTTTCCATTGGCGATTGCGAGAGAGCCTCGCCTGCGTCTGGCAAGCCGCAGCACCAGCAGAGGTCTGCTCAGCCTTCAGCTGACCGCCCTGTCGGTGGCGGCGGTGGGAGCGCCTCCGGTTCGTCTAGCTTTAGTCTAGCCGCATTCACTCGCAATAGCCAGCAGCAGCAGCAACAGCAGCAGCAGCAGCAACAGCAGCAGCAGCAGCAACAGCAGCAGCAGCAGAAGCAACGAGAGACGTCCTCCATAGGCAGACGATCCTCTGGTACTTCGAAACGATCCAGGTCCAGGTCGCCAACTGGCAACGGTCAGCGAGTTCGCAGACAGCAGGATCGCTTCGATTCTAATAGTGGCGGTCATAGCCAGTATTCGCATAGGAAAATCTAGTAGTTTAATGATATGCCTCCGCATTGCTGTTTTGCATCTTGTGACTTTGTTTCGCTTATTTTTTGTTATTTCCTTTCACTAAACTAGCATTTTAGTTGAATCCTCAGGATGTGGTCGAAATTCTCCCAGATTCTAAAGATGGGGTCGACGTTCTCCCATATATTCATGATGGGGTCGAAATTCTCCCAGATCCTCAAGATGGGGTCGAAATTCTCACAGATCCTCATGATGGGGTCGAAATTCTCACAGATCCTCATGATAGGGGTCGAAATGCTTTAAGATCCTCCTACGCAAACTTACATATTTGTTGAAAATCGATGAAAATTGTTTATTGATGAAAATGTGTATATTGTATGAATCTGCAGCGATTCACATGAAGCACATTTCACATACAGTGAGTGAGATGTGCTTTTGCTCTGTTTTTTGACTTACTTTATTCATAATAATTTTTCCCTTTAGGATTCTGTAACTAATGCCATTCAAATAAAGTAAAAATTACTCTTATGAGGCTTTAGTTATTTAGCTGTGTTATAGCATTGCAAACAGTGTAGCAAATTTCATTCATTGTTTATTGTTTATTTGGTCATACATTTGCTGCACGTGACATTGCTTGTCTGTCTAATATTATTGCTTTGTTGCTCCTAAATAAATAGAAATTTAATTACTAAACTTCTTTATCCCCCTCTATACAAACGTTTTTTAATGTTCCTTATCAGTCTCTATCCAATCTGTTCCTTATCTTTCTGGAATCTATCCTTTCCTTATCATTCTCCACCAAAACATCATTTTTCGAAAAAATGTTTCTAAGCTCTTTTCCCCAAAATGGGAAATTTATGTTTTCTCTCTGATAAGTTTGTTAATCTGCATTTTCTTTAATTTCTTCCGGTCTGAAAATGTTAAAATGATAATTATCCTCTGTTGGGATCGTTTTTATGTCTAGTTTTTTCATAGCTTTCTCCTGCTAGTTGGTTGGCTTTGCTGTCCTAAAATTGGGTGTTTTTTGTTTTTCATTATCCATTGTGTTGCATTCGGTTCCCTCTCGCACTTATTTACTTAACCACCCGATGATAATTATGATGTAAAAACTTTTCTAATAAAATTACCTATTATAAGTTGGTCAACGAAAAACATTCAATGGCCCAATTCAATTGATTTTTTTTTCGTTCTAGTTTTTGTTTTTGTGGGGTCATTGGAATATGATCTAGTTATTACAAATAGATTATACAAGACTTACACTGGAGCTCTATTATAATTTAAGTATCCCATTTTGGCGACTCTGATCTGTTCGTTGAATATCCCATTTAGGGATTCTGATCTGTTAGTTAAAAATCCCGTTTAAAGATTATGATTTGTTACTTAAATATCCCATTTACGGATTCGAATCTGCTAGTAAATATCCCATTTAGGGATTCTGATCTGTTAGTTGAAAATCCCATTTAAGGATTCTGATCTGTTACTTAAATATCCCATTGGTATTCTGATCCAATTGTTAAATATCAAATTCAATTTGAGGATTTTTACCATTTTTTAAATGTGCTATTTGGATTTAGGGTCATTTTTCAGAGTTTCCTACAGTACCATGGATAATTGAGGTAAATTCAGTGTGCAATTATCCTACTTAGCAGGCTGCATCGTAAGTAGTATCCAACTGTTAGCCAGCCAGTTTCGCTTTTCGTTTTGAACCTTGCAGCAGTAGCTCGCACCGCGCTCGAGTCTTATCCCAAATGAGTGCGCCCGCACCAAACGACGCTGCGGCCGCTGCTGCCGAGCGTTTGGCTGCAGATTTCCTGGAATTAGTTAACAAAGAATTCGACAGCGAATCAGCCGATTCTTCTTTCGTCGCCGAGGCGTTGGCAGATCGCCTATTGGCTAGAATGCCTCGGAGCACCGACGCCGCTATTGCCATAGCAACAGCCGAAGCCGTTGCTAAATCGTTGCGTGCTACAATTCGCGCCTGGCTGTGCGATCACCTGCGCGCTCAGCTGCGGTCAAACCGCTGCATCGACCTCCGGCTCCAGCACCTCCGGGCCAGCTTGTCGGCCCTCGCAGTCCGGTTTGGCTTCAAATTCTCCGACAGAGATCTGAGACGAGCCCAATTAGCTGCCGAGTATCAGTGCGTTGCTCATCAACTAGGCGTGCCTGACAGCTCGGAGCTGACTGGCATCAGTAGCCTGGCCGACTACTTCCTGGCTGTTGGCAAGCGGGCGAAGCTAAAGCCCACTGTGAGACTGAAACGCTGCTCTGAGCTAGACGCATTGGCCCTGCAGGAGAAGTCTGAGCAGCAGCAGCAGCAGCAACAACAGGCGCCGAAGCAGAAGACCAAGCGGCGGACAGCTCAGACGAAGGCAACGCAATCTTCAAAGCGTCGTTATGCTTCAATTTCGTCTGGCAGCGAGTCGTGGACCGACTCTTTGAGCAGTCTGTCTTCTGACGATGATTCAAAAGCCAAAAAAGATCAGTCTGAGGCTAAGAAATCTCGTAAAGAGGCCAAATTAAAGACAGCGTTAAAGGTGGAAACGTCTGAGGCCGCCTCCGGTGAGAAACGACGCAAGCGCGTTGATTCCAGTCCAAATTCAACATCGATCGGCGGCAATAAAAAGCTGAAAAAGCTTAAAAACAATCTTGCTGAAGAGTCAGCGATAGCCGAGGCCGCTGAGGCGCCGCTAGCGACACCGGCTCCGCCGCAACGTGGGGAGGCAGCCAACTCCAGGCAGTCTTTGTTTAACTCCCTCCGTGAATCCACCGCCGACAACGGTGACAGCGGCAGCAGTCAGGCTGGTAGCTGCTCCAACGGTCCAACAGCGCCATCAAAACACAAGCGTCCAGTTGCTGAGCCCACCAAATCTGCCGCCCCTGCTGCTGCTGCGCAAAAGCAGCAGATAGAACAGACGACGGTCAAAAAGCTGCCAGCGGAACAAAGACCACCATCGCAGATTCAGAAGCCAACGGAGTCTAGTCGTTCTTCAGCGGAACTGCAGTCAAAAAAGTCATTGGATTCCGCCCGATCATCAGAACAAAGACCTGAGAAGCAGCAGCATCAGCGGCAAAATTCATCTGATTCTATCCGACCTTTGGAACAAAGACATGAGCAGCAACCACAGAAGTCCTCGAATTCCGCCCTATCTTCAGAACAAAAACCTCAAAAGCAGCAACAGCAGCAGGGGCAAAAGTCGTCGGAATCTGTTCGACCTTCGGAACGAAGACCTGAGCAGCAACAACAGAAGACGTCGGATTCCACCCTTTCTTCAGAACAAAGACCTCAAAAGCAGCTTCAGCAGCTGGGGCAAAAGTCGTCGGATTCTGTTCGACCTTCGGAACGAAGACCTGAGCAGCAACCGCAGAAGTCCGCGGATTCCGCCCGATCCTCAGAACAAAGAATTCAGAAGCAGCAGCCACCACTTTCACAAAAATTGGTAGATTCCGCGCGATCGTCAAAACAAAGACCCCAGCAGCAGCCTCAAAAACCTGTGGATTCCGTCCGCTCTTCGGAACAAAGACCAACACCACCCGAGCCGGATCGCTTATTAGAACAAAGACCTACCGTGCCAAAACCGCAGAATACGCCAACGGAAGCTGATCGGGTCTCTTTGGAACAAAGACCGACCCCAAGTTCCAGCCAGCAGCGCCAGCAGCCACCTGTTGACAAGCCTGCAATAGCGCCCACAGTTCGTCTGCTGTGCCTGGGCAATGATCCGTTTGTTACGGTGGACCCCGTGAGCTCTACCATCGCCTCTACCGGCTTCGGTGATCGCCTAAAAAATAGGATGTGGGGCTGCGCCTACGCTTCTCACGGTATCTCCGAGGGTAAGGCCTACTTTGAAGTGACCAGGTCGGCCACTGATCAGCCCGGTGTCCCTAGCAGCGGCGCCGATCGATCGCTATTTCGCGTCGGTTGGACTCTGGCGCCGAAGTCGTTCAGACAGTTTCTACCTGGCGGCGCCAAGTTCAGCTGGGCCTATTCCTCTGTTGGCTCCGTTCTAGTTGAAGGCGACAGTCAGCCAGCTCCAGACGGCGTGGGCGTCTGCGGACCCGGCGACTCGGTGAGGACCGCTTTAGGGTCCCTTCTTAATCCTTATTCAGGACCGCATCTTAATCCTTATTCAGGACCGCTTCTTAATCATTATTTATGGCCGCTTTTAATCCCTATTTAGGACTGCTTCCTTGTCCTTCGTGACCTTTTTTAATCCTACTTCATAACCTATTTCTAATCCTAATTCAAGACACACACGCACACAGGTGTGAACATGCGAGTACACCTGCCCTGACTTTCACGTCGTCAGGCAGTGTACACTCTCCCTGTACACTCATGTTGCCTGCCGTTTCCACAGGTGGCCGTCTCCCTTGAGATCAGCCGCATCGGGGTGGACTCAGCTCAGGCGCAGTTCTCTCTAGCTGTCATACCGCGCCATCTGGACCGTGGCGAGCGACGTTCGAGCCAGACATTCTCGGTTCGCTACAACCTAGACCCGGCTGTGGACTTGGAGAATGCCTGGTTTCCTCACATCGCCGTGCTCAACGCCAGGCTGGATATCAACCTCGGCCGAGTGTCGCCTCTGTCCATCCGGCAGCCCGGCTATCGCCTGCTGTCGCACCGTCCGCGCAGCGCTCTCTCTGAACTATCCGAAGCCGACTCGTCATTTGCCGCGACCAACCAGTCAGCCGAGCAGCCCGAAGTGATGTTCTGCGTCGGCCTGCCATTTGCAGGCAAAACTAAATTCGTTGAAACTTACAGAAAATCTATTGGCATCACCAGCTCAGTCTGTTTGAGCATTGACGCCTTGGGCGAGGCTCACCTGGCGCCTGAACTTGGCGACAGCATGGACAAACTCGAGACCCGACAGTGCATCGGGCGGCACCTGTTAGGCAACTGCTCCGAGTTGCTATTCGAGCTGGCAACCTACGCCATTAACCGCAAGCTCAATGTCATCATGGATATGTGCAATGCCTCGCCTATAACCAGGTAAGAGTGTCTCCACTCACCTCTCAGATGTCAGTTGAATCGCTTTCTCGATGGTTGCGGGTTGATGCATCAGTTCTCCACAAACACAATGTCATTTATTCCACTTGGCAAGATCCTACTTGTAATTTTGCAACTGAAATGCTTCCAGATCCTCATTTGGCACCTGACTTGCTCCCAGATCCTCATTTTGCAGCTGAAATGCTCCCAGATCCTCATTTGGCACCTGACTTGCTCCCAGATCCTCATTTTGCAGCTGACATGCTCCCAGATCATCATTTTGTAACTAACATGCTCCCAGATCCTTATTTTGCACCTGAAATTCTCCCAGATCCTCATATCGCAGCTAGCTGTTATACTCTGAAATCCGTCTTACTCTGAAACAATCGCGCAGGTGCCTGCGCCTGAATCTATTCAGGCCCGCTGGCTACTTGTCCAAGGCCATCATCTTCTGCCCGGGCCCGAAGACCGAGGCCGAACTGCGCCAGAAATCATTAGCCAGCCTGCGCCTAACCGAGCCGCCAACCGCTTATTATCAGCTGGCAGCTAACCTGGCTTATCCGCGCCTCCTGTCGCCGAAGATTGACAGCGACGCTTTCGATGAGGTGCGCTCCTATTGCGACATTCAGCAGCCAATGCTGGACGATCGGCAGGCTGCGGCTAATGCCGAGGCTTTGGAGCGCGGCTTCAGCTGTCAGACGGAGGATGAGATGGACGAAGTCATGCTGGAGGTGTGCCAGAAGTTCGGCTTGGATCATCTGGCCGAGTCTGCCGCTTCTCAGTCTGCTGAACCTGTCGATGGCGTTGGAATTGCGGAGGCGGAACAGCCGGTCATTCCGATCGCCTCGCCACGCCTCTTGCGGCCGAAGTCGCCAACCGTTTTGCAGCGAAACCCACATCTGGAACGGCCTCGGCCCAACTATGATCATCAAAGGGTCGAGCGGGAGCGCGACTCAATTCCTTACTCGCAGTCTCGATCAAGATCACGCTCTCGGGACATTGTTGGCGGTCATCATCGCGACGTTGTCAGAGGAACTTCTCGGGACATTGTCAGCGGTCATCCACGCGACGTTGTCAGGGGAACTTCTCGGGACATTGTCAGCGGTCATCCACGCGACGTTGTCAGGGGAACTTCTCGGGACATTGTCAGCGGTCATCCACGCGACGTTGTCAGAGGAACTTCTCGGGAAATTTTCAGCGGTTATCCACGCGACGTTGTCAGAGGAACTTCTCGGGACATTGTCAGCGGTCATCATCGCGACGTTGTCAGAGGAAGTTCTCGCGACGTTGTGGGCAGTCATCCACGCGACGTTGTCAGAGGAAGTTCTCGAGATATTGTCGGCGGTCATCCTCGCGACGTTGTCAGAGGAAGTTCTCGAGACGTTGTTGGCAGTCATCCTCGCGACATTGTCAGAGGAAGTTCTCGAGATGTTGTTGGCGGTCATCCTCGCGACATTGTCAGAGGAAGTTCTCGAGACGTTGTTGGCAGTCATCCTCGCGACGTTGTCAGAGGAAGTTCTCGAGAAATTGTCGGCAGTCATCCACACGACAGGGTTGGAAATTATCAGCGAGGCATAGACGCAGCTCATCCTCGAGACCTTGAAAGAGCTCATGCACGTGACCTGGAGACAGCATATCCACGCAGCTTGATCGGCAATCACTCACGCGACACGGAGAGAAGTTATCCACGCAATATAACAAGCGGGTATCCACAGTCAGCTCGTTCATCGTCTCATTTTATGTCTCGCGAGCCTCAACGACCGTTTGCAGATTTGTCAACGGACACTTATAAACAACATCATCGTCATCATCGTGATGTGAATAATTATGATGCCGAAGCAGATAGCCCTCTATTAGCCCAAGAGCCGTTTGATTGCCTAGACCAGCCAGCCAGCAGCTACAATCGGCGAAATAGCTTGCTGTTCGACCCAACGATCTCTGACAGCATCGGTGCCAGACAGAATCCGAATTATTTCCTAAACGATGACAGTGACACCCTCACTCGAATGCCGGCTGTGGCGCCCTACAGCCTCACGCGGACGTCCGCTGACTGTGTGGGCGTTGGTTCGAGGCCGCCAAATCAGGACAGGCTTCAGCTGTCTAGAGGACCCCAGCCGCTAACTCAACCTGTGGGCAATGCCATCGCTCCTGCGCATCGATCGTCCCTCTGGCAGGAGCTTCACCCGCCGCCTGTGGCTGGCTACGCTACACAGCAGCAGCAACAGCAGCAGCAGCCGAGGTCTTTGCTGGCCTCCCCGCATTCGCAGCAGCAGCACAAAAGTATAACCAGGGAGAACTTTTGAACACGTCTAAGGCGCCCAGTTACTGACTGAGTTGTTTTTTATTTTCTGCATAGATCTCAACTCAATCCCTAATGCACATGCAATCTGCCTGACTTTGCTGTTTATTTTGTCTCAACTTGTCCTTCCTTAGGAGGTCATTTTTCGTCAAATTTTGACTTTTAAATTGTGTTTGCACAATTCTTCCCAAGAATTCCTGATTGGCAATAGTAAATCACAGAATCAGTTAAACTTGCTGATTCTTAATGTAACTAAAGTACTGGCGCGATATGCATTTACTGCCAAATTACATAGCGTTGAAAATCATTAGCTAAACTTTAGCAGCAGTAGTCTGCTCATTTGCTTGTATTTAGTTTGTAATAAAGCTATTTTGAATTGTGTATTTTCATCTATTAGTTTAGCTTTAGTATATAAGCAATCACTTGTGCACCCGCTTGTCAATCACAGATTGGGCAACCTTTAACACTCAGATTGGAAAACTTCTTCAGACCGTCAGGTTTGGAGACTTCAGATCCTCAGGTTTGGAGACTTCAGATCCTCAGGTTTGGAGACTTCAGATCCTCAGGTTTGGAGACTTCAGATCCTCAGGTTTGGAGACTTCAGATCCTCAGGTTTGGAGACTTCAGATCCTCAGGTTTGGAGACTTCAAATCCTCAGGTTTGGAGACTTCAGATCCTCAGGTTTGGAGACTTTAGATGCTCAGGTTAGGATCATCAATCATCAACTAATTTTAAGTCTTAGTATTGTGTAAATCGGCCTGGGATTTACACTAAATCCCAGGGATTTACCTGTCCCACTAAACGTCTCACTTGTCTCGCATTTACGGTTTGAAAATAAAATTAAAATTAAAGTTTGACTCATTTTTGCCGATGCTTTTGCAGAGCCTGCTTTCAATTATAAAATTGACGGCTATCTGATTTTTCCCATGTTAGTGATTTTTTTAATCCATAACCATCATTAAGCAAACGATTCTTGGACCCTTATTTGTGACAGTGAACACTCCCAGATCCCCATTTTTGACAGTGAACACTCCCAGATCCCCATTTTTGACAGTGAACATTCCCAGATCCCCATTTTTGACAGTGAACACTCCCAGATCCCCATTTTCGACAGTGAATACTCCCAGATCCCCATTTTTGACAGTGAACATTCCCAGATCCCCATTTTTGACAGTGAACACTCCCAGATCCCCATTTTCGACAGTGAATACTCCCAGATCCCCATTATTGACAGTGAACACTCCCAGATCCTCATTTTCGACAGTGAACATTCCCAGATCCCCATTTTCGACAGTGAACACTCCTAGATCCCCATTTTTGACAGTGAACATTCCCAGATCCCCATTTTTGACCTCCAACCCTCCCAGATCCCCATTTTCGACAGTGAACACACCCAGATCCGCATTTTCGACAGTAAACACTCCCAGATCCCCATTTTTTACAGTATGCACTTCCAGATCCCCATTTTCGACAGTGAACACTCCCAGATCCCCATTTTCGACAGTGAATACTCCCAGATCCCCATTTTTGACAGTGAACATTCCCAGATCCCCATTTTTGACAGTGAACACTCCCAGATCCCCATTTTCGACAGTGAATACTCCCAGATCCCCATTATTGACAGTGAACACTCCCAGATCCTCATTTTCGACAGTGAACATTCCCAGATCCCCATTTTCGACAGTGAACACTCCTAGATCCCCATTTTTGACAGTGAACATTCCCAGATCCCCATTTTTGACCTCCAACCCTCCCAGATCCCCATTTTCGACAGTGAACACTCCCAGATCCGCATTTTCGACAGTAAACACTCCCAGATCCCCATTTTAATTACAGTAAGCACTTCCAGATCCCCATTTTTGACCTACAACCCTCCCAGATCTAATTTTTACCGTCATTCACTGTTTAGTTTATTAAATTTATCTGAATTACAAATAATTGCTTACCCAGGTTAATTTTAATAATCGTGTGCCGTGTTCGTAAATAATTATATTTTTGCAATCGGCATCTTGTCTGTATCTGGCCCATGAATTCAGTTTTGTCTGTTGATATCTAGCATATAAAAATACACGTACAAGATTATTCTTGTGTTACAAAAGCCGCAGCTTTATAAAGTTGTTGGCCTTAATTTTTGTGAAATTGTGAAATACATGTCTTGGTTTTGTTGTTCCTGTTTTTTATAGCTGTTTCTTTCGACATTTGTCCACTGACATTTTGTCCACCAGCATGTCACGTTAATCAAACCTGTTAGATATGTTATAAAAAACAAATGGTTTAACCAAAATGCGCTTTGATCAGAAAGGGACATATATGCTATTTCTCCATCCTCGCTCGTGCTACTTAAAGTAGCCAGGGCATTCTGTGCCAGTCTATTGAATAGAAAATCAGTCCAAATAGATGAGCAAATAATAGACTGTGTTGAAAATTGCGCGGGCTTTTGACACAAAAAATAAGAAAAGTATTGAATAATATTGGCAGTGAACTGTACCCCCAATTTAGCTAATTAGCGGCTTTGACAGTTTTGGTTAAAGATGAGTTTTATCTATAGCATTGTGGGATGCTTATTAATGCATATATACGAGTATGTACTTTTGCACGCGTCATTTTGGCTTGGTCATTCTTGAAATTAAATGTGCGTTGTAGGATTTGTAAAGCTCGAATTATGCTTGGAAATTTCTGAAGAAGATGATATAAAATGAAGCGAACCAACGACTAGACGGGATAATTGTTTTACATTTAAAAACCTCACTTTCATCGCACCCTACTGCTACTACAGTCGGATTATTAAGTAGTCTGTGACTGTGACGCGTATGTTCGTTCGGAGTGTCCTTGTCGATATATATAGTCTCTCTTGAAGTTCACGGTTCGTCGGTGAAAATCGGGGACTCGATTATTCTAGTCACTCAGGGTGGGATATTTATCCCGCTGGGCTGAGCGCCGGCCGGTTCGGCCCTCGCTGCGGTTGCTGCCGATGCGGTTGCGCACCAGCATGTAGGTTGGCAGCTGGATGGTGCGGGTCACTGGGTTCACTTCGAACACCGGCTCATTGGTCCAGATCTGCTGCTGGCGAATAATTTGACAACTCGGCAGTTAAAGCATTGTGCTTATTTAATTAAAGTAGCTTTAATGTAGGTTTATCTGTTCTTTCCAAGAAAACTCCGACCTAAAGGCCTAGATACAGCCCCATGAGCCCTAAATGCACTGACCTCTGACCCCTTTTCTATGTTTTATCTCTCACCTGTCTCATCTCTTCTATATCTCATCCCCTCCCTGTCCTAACTGTACTGTGTCTCATCCCCTCCCTGTCCTAACTGTACTGTGTCTCATCTCCTCCCTGTCCTAACTGTACTGTGTCTCATCTCTCCCGTCTCATCTATCCCCTGTCTCATCTCTCACCTGTCTCATCTCTCCCCTGTCTCATCTATCACCTGTCTCATCTCTCTCCTGTCTCATCTATCACCTGTCTCATCTATCACCTGTCTCATCTCTTTTATGTCTCATCTCTTTTATGTCTCATCTCTCCCCTGTCTCATCTCTCCCTGTCTCATCTCTCCCCTGTCTCATCTCTCCCCTGTCTCATCTCTCCCCTGTCTCATCTCTCCCCTGTCTCATCTCTCACCTGTCTCATCTCTCCCCTGTCTCATCTCTCTCCTGTCTCATCTATCACCTGTCTCATCTCTCCTGTCTCATCTCTTTTATGTCTCATCTCTTTTATGTCTCATCTCTCCCCTGTCTCATCTCTCCCCTGTCTCATCTCTCCCCTGTCTCATCTCTCCCTGTCTCATCTCTCCCCTGTCTCATCTCTCCCCTGTCTCATCTCTCCCCTGTCTCATCTCTCTCCTGTCTCATCTATCACCTGTCTCATCTCTCCTGTCTCATCTCTTTTATGTCTCATCTCTCCCCTGTCTCATCTCTCCCCTGTCTCATCTGTCGTCTCTCCCGTCTTATTTCCCCTGTGTCGAATCTTTCTGATTCTCTAATCTCTCCGCTTTCACAGTTTACTAAACGAAAGTTCGAAAGAAGTGTCAGTCTATCCGTTAGAGCTCACTACTGAGAGTTCTCAAAGCTTGCCATTGTAGAACAAACAGAACTGAAATCAAGTACAATAGCTTTTAGCTAATGAGAATAGTGACTTAAAATAGAGGATCTAATCATTTTGTGAGCACTCACATCCGAGCTCTCGGGTCTCCACTTGAGCACGGCTTCATCTTCGCTGAATCGCCGACAGCAGGACACAATGCAGCCGCCGGGTGCTCCCAGCCTGTTGGGGCGGCAGTGAGAGGTAGTGAGTGGAATTAGCATGCAATACTCGCTGTATCATCGGTTTGGCGAAGTTCGTCAAGCAGTGTACTCTCCCACTGTGCCTTGGGCGTTGATGGCACCATTCCTAGCAGTTCTAGCGGTCTCACCTGACAGGAATCAGGCACACAATGGGCGACTCGGCGACTTTGTTGCGCACAGTCAGCTCCAAGTCGCAATTGTAGACAGTCGACTCGGCAAAATCTGTGGATGCCGACAGGGTCGTCCTGTCGCCATCGTCCTCGTCGCCCTCGTCCGTGCCGTCGGATGGAATCTCCGGAGCTGCAGCCGCGGCGGTTGGCGTTGGCGGTGGAGTTCGTCCTTGCCGGGCATCGAAAACCTCGCTGCAGCTGTCACTGTCGTCCTCCTCGCTCTCGCCTTGGTCCAGCTCCTCGCCAGATAGCTCGCCATCAGATTTGCCAAAGTCCTTCACGTCGTAGACAATCAGATCGCCGGCGCCGGTGCCAATCCACAGCTGCTGTCGACCTCGATGCGGCCACTCAGCTCCGGTTGGCAGGAGTGACGTCACCCTGAAGGGACTGGCTGCCCCGCTGCTCCTGTCCGTGGCGTCGGCGTCCAGCTCGCTAAGCCGCTCAGCCGGCCGGCTCATTGTGCGAATGTCGAATCGAAGACGACAATTGGCACCGTCGCTGGACCAGAGCTCAACAACTGGCGAGCCGCGGACCGCCAACCACACGCCGGCGCGATTGTGCGCGGTCCTCAGGCAAAGCACCGCGTCGAACGGGTTCTCGGACACTCGGATTCGGCGCGCATTGTCCAGACTGTCCGAGCTGAGCAGCTGCACAAAGTTGCCGCAGGCCACCCAAAGCAGTCGCTGCCGATTCCGCCGAGTCTCTGCCAGGGCCAGCGCCGTGGCAGGACAGGCTCCGCCCAGGTTGATGACGAACACGGAGGAGGCTGGCTGCTCCCGGCCGATGTCTTCAAGTACAGCCAGGGAGCCGCTGGCCAACGCAGCGAACACCCGATGATTCCGAACTGTCGGGAACTTGGCGCCGTCGTCCTTGTTCACCGACGTCAGCTCCTCAGAGCAAATGTCCAAGACGGCGTCTGGCACGCGCATCTCCCAGAGTCGCTCGCTGGGATTGTCGAATAGCAGACTTTCTATTACGAACGAATTCGAATGATACCCCCTGCTTTAATCTCTGCCAACGTCGCTTTCTAACTTCGAATTTCTGACTGAGAGGTCAGGAGTTCGAATCTTGGTCCATAAGAAAACAATTTGTGTACTCAGGCAAGACACTTAATCTTCTTGCTACATGTAAATAGCACTCGATACTTTCAGCGGAGTCGCGAATCGAACCCCGGACCTTTAAGTCGGATGTCCTACGTCTTTACAACCTGTAGGTTTCAACCTCCTTCATGGACAGGGTTAGGGTTAGGGTTATGGTTAGGGTTAAGGGTTAGGGTTTGTGTTAGGGTTGATCATACATGACCAACCTTTAGGTCATGTTACGCAAGACTCACCCGCTGTCTGAGTCCACGGCCACAATGCACATGGCCAGTGTGCCCATTAGGATCACTCCGCAGCTGTCTAGTGAGCACATGCAGCTCACCGGACAGTCGATCTGACAGTTTCAGGAAAAATCATTTGTGAAAGCAAATCATAGCTAGCCAAATGAGGGTCAATGAAGTCGCTTAAATTTCTCACATCTCCGCCAAGGTTGAACATGAGATTGTCCTCGGTTTGAAGTCGACAGGCCCGACTCCTGGTGCTGTCACCGTAGCAGATCCAAACTGTGCCGCTGTGGCTGCTGCAGGCCGCACTAACCAGTGGCTGGTTGGGCGGATCTGCGGTGGAGTCATTCTCCTAGGGTGAGAGGGAGAGTCAGCGGTGAGAGGGAGAGTCAGCGGTGAGAGGGAGAGTCAGCGGTGAGAGGGAGAGTCAGCGGTGAGAGGGAGAGTCAGGGGTGAGAGGGAGAGTCAGCGGTGAGAGGGAGAGTCAGCGGTGAGAGGGAGAGTCAGGGGTGAGAGGGAGAGTCAGCGGTGAGAGGGAGAGTCAGCGGTGAGAGGGAGAGTCAGCGGTGAGAGGGAGAGTCAGCGGTGAGAGGGAGAGTCAGCGGTGAGAGGGAGAGTCAGCGGTGAGAGGGAGAGTCAGCGGTGAGAGGGAGAGTCAGCGGTGAGAGGGAGAGTCAGCGGTGAGAGGGAGAGTCAGCGGTGAGAGGGAGAGTCTGCGGTGAGAGGGAGAGTCAGCGGTGAGAGGGAGAGTCAGCGGTGAGAGGGAGAGTCACATGTGAGACGGGATGTAATGGGTAGGAAGAGCCATTAGCTAATTTTAGAGCCTTAAACCTGAATTAATAGTATTTACAGCTTAAAAAAGTTCTCAACTGCCTTCTCATTTGTCAAAAAGCCCTAAAAATAGCACTATCGGAGAATATTCTACTCGACACGTAACAACCGCTCGCTAAATTGTCACATGCCAATGAGCAAAGGCCGCTGAGCACTAGGGCACATGACTCTCTGGGCGTGTCCCGCTACAGCTTGCTTTTGCGGCAGCTGCAAATCAATATGCAGCGCAGTTTATAAGCTTTAGTTTAGCTGTGCGATGTGCAGGTAATGCCAAACAAGAGATCACAAGCTATGTTAAGTTGTTTCTCATCTTTCATACAAATACTTCTCTGTCCACTGCTGTGTTTTGGTCATCTTCAATCCTAGAAACTAGATATACTGTGTAGTTAAATCCCCCTCATATATTAACAGAGTACGAGCGTCTCACGGAAAACTCAAGGACGTAAATTATTACGTGTAAAATAACTTGTCTTGTAATATTTTGTATCTTGTATGTTTTTAATATCAGCCAATTAGACCCGCCTAAATCCTTCCCTACTCTCGACAGCATGTACATTGAATCAAGTGAATGTGCATAGCCCGCAAACCCCTCTTACCCTCCGTTTCAAGCGACACCCTCTCACCCCAGTCAGTGTACATTCAGTTCCACTAAACGCCGCGCCCCTCTCACCCCAGTCAGTGTACAATTAGTTAAACTAAATGCCGCGCCCCTCTCACCCCAGTCAGTGTACAATTAGTTCAACTAAATGCCGCGCCCCTCTCACCCCAATCAGTGTACAATTAGTTCAACTAAACGCCGCGTCCCTACACCCCAGTGAGTGTACATTCAATTCAACTAAACACCGTGCCCCTCTTCACCCCAGTCAGTGTACATTCAGTTTAGTTCCAGTAACCGCCACGCCCCTCTCACCCCATCCAAGCTCTGCTCGTCTTCGGCCTCCGCCTCCTCTTGAAAGGCCCTCCGCCTCAGCCTCTTGCGCCTCTCCTCCGCCTCTGACAGGGCCGCAGTGTACACGCTCCTACGCGCGTCCAGATCCCGCCGCGAAGCCACACCGGCGGTGACTTCGGACGAAAAGGCGGTTCGCGCCAGTCCGTCAACGTCAAACGCAAGTCGGGCAGCCGCTTTGAGATGGCGCCACAGTCCGATGGTGTCCGTCTGCTGCAACAGGGCCACTTCGACGGACTTCAGAATGGCCAGAGCGAACCAGAAGAGTACTTTTGGCCCTTCGAGCAGGAAACAGTCCCACAGTCGCAGCAGCGTCTCGAATGGTAATGCGTCAAAGTAGATGGCTAGAAACCAGTTCAATGTCACAGTGCCAATGTCAATGTCCAGGCTGATGAGATGGTTGTGCAACTGGGGCAGCTGATGCCGCAGAATGTCCTTCAGCACCAGCTGGTCGGCTTGTGCACCTATCAGGCTGCCAGTGAAGTACAGCGGATGGAAGTAGGCCTCGGTGACGGCAACCAGCAGCCAGAATGCGTCCTCCTTACTGAGGAACAGC
Organism: Macrostomum hystrix; assembly: GCA_950097015.1. Taxonomy (NCBI): domain Eukaryota; kingdom Metazoa; phylum Platyhelminthes; family Macrostomidae; genus Macrostomum; species Macrostomum hystrix. The sequence continues at coordinate 5,879,958 of CATNEN010000011.1, forward strand.
AGCCCCATGCCCGCTATGAAGTTCATGCCCTGGCAGTAGCCGATACCGGGGTTGTGCAGACAGAAGGCTTGCAGAATCTCCTGTAGCTTCTGGGTCTGCGGTTCGATATTTTCGGGTTTTGAGGTAAGGAAATCCTCAGTCATCCACCCCACGAGAAGGGAATCCCGGTCACCAACGCCAGAAGAAGGGAATCCCCAGTCACCCAACCCAGAAGAATGGAATCCCCAGTCACCCACCCCAGAAGAAGGGAATCCCAGACACTAACCCTAAAAATGGAATCCTCAGTCACTCACCCCTGAAAAGGGAATCCCCAGTCATCCAACCCTGAAAAAGGGAATCCCCAGTCACCCACCCCAGAAGAAGGTAATCTTCGGTCACCCACCCCAGAAGAATGAAATCCACGGTCACCCACCCCATAGAAGGGAATCCCCAGTCACCCACCCCAGAAGAAGTGAATCCCAGACACTAACCCTAAAAATGGAATCCTCAGTCACTCACCCCTGAAAAGGGAATCCCCAGTCATCCAACCCTGAAAAAGGGAATCCCCAGTCACCCACCCCAGAAGAAGGAAATCCACGGTCACCCACCCCAGAAGAAGGAAATCCACTGTCACCCACACCAGAAGAAGGATATCTACGGTCACCCACCCCAGACGAAGGAAATCTACGGTCACCCACCCCAGAAGAATGCAATCCCAGTCACCCACCCAGAAGAAAGGAATCCCCAGTCTCCCACCCCAGAAGAAGGAAATCCACAGTCACCCACCCATAGAAGAAGGGAATGCCCAGTCACTCACCCCCTCGCTATCCGGTGACTCGAAGCGCACATTGCCCGGCATTGTTCGCATCAGGTCGAGTGCGATCTGCTTGCGATGTCTTGCCACAATCTCGGACTCCGCTGCGCGTTGCACTAGGCTGCAGTAGTACTGCTGACCCCGCACAGATCTGGTCTCCTGCACCTGGGCGTGGATCAGCTCGCGCCACACAGCCGATCGGTACATCCGGGGAATGCCGCCCCGGACCAGGGCTTTTAGCTCCGTCTGATGTACGGTGAAGATTATTAGCATCAGTGGCATCAACAAGTGCTATGATGTTTACAATCGTAAACACATACTACTTACAGTAGTTCAGCTTCACCAAAACACTTAAGTACCATACGCAAAATACTCTCGACCTCATTTTATTAACGCATTAATTAAAAGTACAAGCCTAGTTTTATAGGAAGCTGTGGTCGCTAACGCATCATTTGACAATAGTCGGCCCACAGCCAGGGAGGCGGCGATTCTGCCAATTCAACTGAATACTAAGCACCCACACGGATACCGTACGCATGCACACACGCACACGTTTGTGTTCGTCTGTCCCCTGACTTTCTCAATGTCAATCAGTGTGCCCAAATAAATGTGGCCTCGCCCAGGATTCGAGCTCATGGACTTTGTTATTAGCATTGAAGGCGTTACCGTTTTAGTAAAAGCTCGACTCGACGCCATGAAAGCCTTCCAGCGTCGTTGGTGCTCGTCGAAGCGGTCTAGCACGGCGGCGTAGTGTTCGTGTAGCTGCCTGCTGATGTAGTGCAACTGCAGTGATTCGCTCTCCTGGTTGTGTCGGAAGCCGTAGCTGTCAACGTGACCGTCAGGAGCTGTTAAACTGCAAATAGTGCGGCATTGATTTGAACCTTAGCTAAGCTAAGCTAAGCTAAGCTTAGTATATCAGAGTACTACAGTCATACTCTGGGCACAATGGGCAAGCGCCCAATTACCTCTCGAAAGTCGGAAGCCTGGGGTTGGTTGTTCTGGCTTCGTCTAGCAGCTCTCTTAGCCGCTCCTTGTGCCTTCCGCCACCGAAGAGATTCAATTCGATGCCATCAGCCACATCTCCGGTTGGCACGGTGATGCAGGACTGCAGCAGGAACAGGTAGTCCCGCTTCCAGTTTTCTAGCTGCAGTTTCAGCTCGTTAAATAGCCTGATTCGTGCGATTAGAGATTTGCTTTATCTTTTATTTACACTTTCTTTTCTAAATTTCGTGTGTATCAAAGCGTCACAATGCGTCACTATGCATGTGTACATGGTCTATCTATACTCGTCAGGCAACGGAGCTTCCGCGCTGTCAGCAGGTCGTCTACCTCGGTGGTCTGGGACCAGACGTCCGCGAAGATCTGCGGCATCGCCTGGGCTGCCTTTCGTTCTGTGAGGGTGGTCCTGCAATCCGAGGCCCTACCTGATCGCCAGAGGGCAGCGCTGTTCCAGGCGGTGGTCGAGACCGTCCTGTTGTATAACGCCGAAACCTGGACGATGGCTGACTCGCTGAAACAGCAAGTAAACGCGGCGCAGGCCGGCCTGTTGCGCGCCGCCTTTAGGATCAGCAACGAGCGAGTCACTAACGCGGCACTCTATCGCCGCGCCGGCCTGACCCGTCCAAGTGAATTGCTTCGCCGTCGGCGACTCCAGCTGGCAGGCCACATCATCCGCGCCGAGTCCTACTGCCCATAACCGGTGCAGGAGGTGCTGTTCACGCTGCAGGCACCCTACCGTCGGTGCCGCCTTTGTTCGCGCCCAGTCTCTGAAGCGCGCCCTGTGACGCTGCCTTTTATTTTCATCCGGCCAGAGTACTTCGTTGTTGTTGTTGTTGTTGTTGTTGTTGTTGTTGTTGTTGTTGTTGTTGTTATACTCGTCAAATCATTGATTCTCTTCGAGATTTACCCATAGCTTCTAAATCAGGCCGCAATCGTTTACCCATATAATCTGAAAATATGCGAGCTTGTATGTATACTCTTGATATCCCTTTCTTACCTGTCCTGATTTCTGAACTTCTCCTGCTCCATGCGTCTGAGCTCGCTGATGCGTCTGACCTCCGTATTAACAAATCGATTATTGTTCTGCAGCACCCGGCACTGCTCCTCTAGATGTTTGAGATCGACCGATCGATCACTATCCCAGTCTAGCATGACTCTAAAAATAAATTTACATTTGAGCAGTGAAATTCGACTGTAAACAACTACTGTAGAAGCCAAAGCGGTCTTTAGAGTGTACTCACGATTCAGACTTCAATGATTTGGCCGCTCTGGATCGCATAACATTCGCCTTCGCTGCTCTGAAATCAAATAGTTTTAGGGATTATAATCGGCCTCAAATGAAAGAATCCCAATTCTTGAAGCTAAATTTAGCCTTGGCTGTTTAGCAACCTGGCTAGTCATGCATTTACGAGTAGCTAAGCATCATGCGAGCTGCCGTGTGTGCTGTGAGACTGTCATTCATAGATAGATAATAACACAGAATGATAGGACAAAGATTATACAGGAACAGATAAGGAACAAAGACTACATATATGCACTCCTATAGCTCGTTTACTTTGTTTTAAACGTGTTGACCGGATATCAATAGAAAAAAAATACTTTTTTCGTGACTAACGAGTATACTTTATTAAGTAAAAGTACATTTTACAACAATTCGCTTTATTGGTGCATCAGTACGTGAAAATAATTTGGCTGTGTAATCGCCTAGAAAAAGACACATCTTGGTACAAACAATTTAACGAAGGTTGTATTCGATTGTCATGCCTCCAAAATTACCCATTCTCTTGCTGAGCGCATTCCAACTGCTCAAATCTGGAGTTGTGACGGAGACGGACTTATCAAACGATTGTCTTTCAATTAGCTGTAGCCAAGCCAGGAATAGTTAAAAATTAACTCATCAGAAGTATAAAATGTATATTTTTTCTACTAGATAAATGATGTACATGGAACAAACCTGCTCAGCTTGAGGTCCAGCTCAGCGATCAGATTGTCACGCTTGCGCAGAACTTCTTTCAGCGCCGAGTTTTGCTTCTGCAATTCCTCCAGCTCTTGTCGATTGCTGATAGACAAATCGAGAAAGGGAGCAAGTTGACAGATCAGCTAAACACCACCCGCCACTTCATCTGTACAGTTCTTTCCACCAACCATTCCCAACCCACCCCAAACCCTCCATTTTCTACCCACCTCAAACCCTCTATTCGCCACCCACCTCACACTCTCCATTCCCCACCCACCTCACTCCGCTTTCACTTTCTTCCCATTCTGTGATTGGCCATGCCACTAATGCGATTAGCGTCCTCCCTGGACGTCACTATCCACCTGGACTCACCTGGCATCAATTTTTTTCACAGCCGCAGCAGCCGCAGCAGCTGAGGCGCCGCCTGAACTGCTCGCCTCTGAGGAGCGGCAGCTGCTTCCGGATCTCTCCCGGAGGTCCTGCGGGCTGTCCGCATTGAAGCTGACCTGCGGATGGCCGCCGGAGCCGTAGCGCCTCGGCTGCCGCAGCCTCCTACCGGGTGATTCCTCGGCCTGGTTGTCATGTTTGAAATCACCGCCCGCTGCCAGATCCGATCCCTGATCCGAGTGCTGCGGCGAGGCCTTGATGAGGCTCACTTCGAAGCTGTGCGAAATAGACAAGCCGAATCGGTTGCTCAGGGAATCGCTAAGCTTGCGGGATGCGTGGCCTAGGTAACCTGGAGACGATAATTGGATTAGGAAAAATTGCGAGATATTTCCATACCTTCCGAATCCTGTTTAGAATCAAACCAATATTTTCTCAAGAATCAGCTTAAGTATTTTGTGAAACTTCTCAGATCATTCCAAGAATCTTCCAAGAATCTTCCTGGAATCTTCCAAGAATCTTCCTGGAATCTTCGAAGAATCTTCCTGGAATCTTCCAAGAATCTTCCTGGAATCTTCGAAGAATCTTCCTGGAATCTTCCAAGAATCTTCCTGGAATCTTCCAGGAATCTTCCAAGAATCTTCATGAAACCTTCTCAGAATCTTCCTGGAATCTTCTCAGAATCTTCCTGGAATCTTCTCAGAATCTTCCTGGAATCTTCACAGAATCTTCTCAGAATGTTCACAGAATCTTGTCAGAATCTTCCTGGAATCTTCTTAAAATCTTCTCAGAATATTCACAGAGTCTTCCCAGAAACTTTTAAGAATCTTCCCAAAATCTTCTCAGAATCTTCCGAAAGCAAGAGTATTTTCGCTCTTTCAAATGTTGCCAAATTTCTCATCATATTTTTCATCAGCAGTCGATTTGACTAGTCTCTGCTCTCAGAATTGTCTAGTCTTGAGTTACTTTCAATGGCTTTACTAGCAGCATTACCATTTTATTCTTTACCGAAACAAATATTCCTAATGAAGCAAGTAGAAATAATTATTTTCCTGTCTGACTGAAAGTAAAGCAAGTCGAAAAAAGATCTATCAAGTCCTGCCTCTTCCTGGGGTGACAAAAAATCTGAAATCCTATAGAGCTTCAAGTTTAATCCCTTCGGCGGGGGTGGTAAGAAATGCTGATTATAAGAAATTCCTAAGAAACGCCCGACATGCACGTTCAAAACAGCTAACGAAGCTACACACACAGGGGACAGAAGCACTTCAGCTCACACAGTCGCAGAAGCAGTGTTTGAGCACGCATGACTGACTACAATGGTCCGACAGTAAAAATTCTCTTTGGCGTCGTATTAAAAAAACGAAGGCTCTTAAATCGCTGTGTCCTGTCTCTGATTGCTTGAGTGCAGACTCTGGACCTCAGAATTGCTACGGAGACAGTTTTAGTAGGCGAACATGCACATATTGACTTCCGCACACAATACCTGTCAGAGTGTACAGTCCAAGGTGAGGAATCAACTGGGCGCAGGTAGGATATGAATAGCACAATGAACGAGCTATACGGTTTGAAAGAATCAGGGTGTAGACGATAGACCCTATAGAGTGAGGGGACAGAGGACAGACCCTGAAGAATCAGGGGGTGGAGGACAGACCCTGAATAATGGGGGGTAGAGGACAGACCCTGACGAATCAGGGGGTAGAGGACATACTCTGAATAATCAGGGGGTAGAGGACAGGCCCTGAAGAATCAGGGGGTAGAGGACAGGCCCTGAAGAATCAGGGGGTAGAGGACAGGCCCTGACGAATCAGGGGGTAGAGGACATACCCTGAAGAATCAGGGGGTAGTGGACAGACCCTGAATAATGGGGGGTAGAGGACAGACCCTGACGAATCAGGGGGTAGAGGACAGGCCCTGAAGAATCAGGGGGTAGAGGACAGACCCTGACGAATCAGGGGGTAGAGGACATACTCTGAATAATGGGGGGTAGAGGACACACCCTAAAGAACAAGGGGATAGAAGACACACAGAAGTATCGCATGACAGAGAGTAGATTCACTCGGAGGATAAAATGCAAACCCAAAAATGTGAGGTAAATTAGTCCATTCTGAACCGTTAAACATCTGGCCCGCTATAATAAATAAAAAACTCACCATCGTCTTCTTCCTCAATGGCCGACCGGGTCATCAGGGCACTGGCGTCCAGTACACTGATACGAGAGGCTCGTCTGTCAGCACCATGGCTGCCACCTGCACCGTAGCGTCTGCTTCCATAGCCGAAGGACACGTCTGGTGCGGACTCACGCTGTATAAATAAAAAATTATGAAGAGATAGTATTAAGCCAACTATAGCCCAACGGGATTTTCGTTTCGAAAATCTTCGATCGTTTGCTTAGGTAAATTATTGACTATAAACTTATCGCTTCGCCTTCGTCAAACTTGGACACAACCACCCCGCATCGTTAACACAACTGTGACTAAATTCCGTTATCTAGTCAATGTGTAGACACACACCGGCTACTTCAAAGCCAGTCATGTTTTTTAGAATTCGATTTGTCCCACCCCACTCCTTCACACCCTACTCGTGTTTTTTAGTCTAAAATTTGGTCAGACAAACAAACCATCCCCACTCCTTTACACGCGACACTTGGACTTGAAATGTCTATCAGTTTGTCAAACGGTGGGGGTGTGACATTCTAATTCACATTCAAATTTACACGCGTTATCGATTCTGCAATTAGGCTATTTGGCCAGACTTAAAAACACCCATCCGATGTTAATAATGTTATCAGTTAATTTTAATTTTAACCCACCCCACTCCTTCACACTCCTCATGCTATCTGTCATACGATCAGTCTACCAAAAACACACCCACACTCCTTCACACCTCAGTCCTCATTCTATCTGTTAAACGATCAGTCCTCAAAAGCCACATCCAACCCACACCTTTACAAGCCACAATTTTTTTAACTGCGATAAAAACACCCACCCCACTCCCCTCTCACTCTTTTCTGAGCTTGCAGAGCCAGCTGTTTACTGCTGCCCACACCAGACGTGTCCGGCCGCATTTCCTTAGCAAAGAAGGCGTCCCTATTAGCCTGGAGAGCCAGCACCCAAATCATCATTGACTCGTGATTCTCCGCCTGCAGAACAAACTCTTTGCCCTCGGACCTGCATAAAAATGCATTTGTGGATTATAATTGCATGAGAAATGAGCATCCACTATTTTGGTGCGAACGTTGTTTCTTGATTTAGTTTAGTAAAATGTTGTCGATGCAAGATTAACTACCAGGTTATGTCAGGGTCAATGTGCAGCGTTGAGAATAATCATCAAATGGTTTATTTAAATATTTTTAAACCTAAATGTACTTTAAGTACTTTTACTTATCAAATTAAAAAGCAATTAAATTCAAACAAAAAATACTCTCATATGACACAATTTCACACCAGTAAAACTCACAGGATTCCAAAGCTGTTTGGCTCGTCCACGCGCAGCGTAATGGCGGCTCCTTTGATGTTGATGCAGCCCAGAGGCTGGGCATCGCGCTGCAGAGCTTCCTTCTGGTCCCTATAGAACTGCAGCCTGCAGCTAGACTCTTCGAATACGTAGTAGTGCGCCTTCTTTGACTTAAACCGGCTGAAGGCTGCGTGTTGTGGCGGTATGTGCTCACTGCAGCTGCATCGCCTGTTCTGGCTAGCTACAACCTGCTCAACTCAACTACCTACTGCCCTCTGCCCTCACCTGTCTAACCTACCCTCTCTACTCCATCCCAACTGCATGCCCTTCCCTCTCTCCCCTCCCCTCTCTACCATCCCCTCTCTAACCTCATCTCTCTACCATCCTTTCGCTACTATCCCATCTCCACCCTCCCTTCTCTACCATCCGCTCTCTACCCTCTCTCTGCCCTCACCTCTCTGCCCTCACCTCTCTGCCCTCACCTCTCTACACTCTCCCTTTAAATTCTTCCCTCGCTACCCTACCGTATCTATCCTTCTCCTTTCGCCTTCCCATCTTTGCCTCCACCCTTTCGTCACAATAAGCAGCTACAGACTGCTTCTAAACAATCTACCGCATCATGAAGTGCACAAAAGCAGTTAGAATTTCTTACCTCCAGTAGGTTTGCTGTACAACAAGCCAGACAAACTATGCCAAGGCCCCATGTCGATTTCGTCTGAGCTAATTAGCAGCTAGTTAGCCTACTTGAGTATTTCTCGATTCTTCTTCAGAGTAGCAAACAAAGCAGTTAGAAGTAAGCTTGACTATCATCAAGAAACGGAGTCAACACAATATAAACGCCGAACGGGGAGAGCTGCTGGTTGAGCAGAGGCTACAGCAAGGAATGAGAAAGGGAAAACGCTGTATTTAGACGGTTAGACAGGGATTTTTGGGGAGAACAACGTCTGGTTGGCTGCAGGGGTGAAGGGCGAGGGCGTCTGTGGCTTGTATGCATTGTAGGAGTAAAGCTATAGGACCAGCTGTACGCGTACCAAGGACGAGAATGAGAGAGAGAGAACAGCAATGAGAGCTGCCATGCTAAGGGGTGGCTTCAGGGTTGAATAGAAAAATTGGCACTGCGGCCGGGTTGTGGTGCGCACCGCATTGCTGAGTACTATCGTATTCTCATCGGCAGGTAAAATGAGGTAAGTTGTTAAATAGCATCTATACTCCGTCTCTAATTTGAGGCACTAGGATAAATTATTTTTATCAAATTTAAAATTAAAATGATTTGAAAAAGAAAAATACATTAACAAAAAATATTTTACTAAACAACCAAGTGGAAACTTAACTATGAGTAAAATGAGAATGAGAGGGTACAAAGGGTAGAGGGGAGAGAAAGGGTAGAAAGGGTAGATAAAAGTCACAATAGACATAGTACGAGCAGATCTTTAACGAACTGTTTAGGAATAAATGCAGAAACTGCTACTTAAAAGTGCAAAAGCAATGGAAAAGCAGCAAAAATGGCTATTCTATTTGCTTTTTAAGCGATGCGGGGCATATGAAAATGTATACAGTGCATATTGAATATTAAATAATTTTCTGTGTCAATATGTTATCCAAGGAAAAAATACCATCGTAAGTCCCAAAGGAGAATAATAAAGCGCCAATCGATATATTATAATTAGTTGACTCTGTCGAAACTTCCGTCTGTGTATTGATGAAATTGCACATAATCGCGGGCGAAAAGAGCTCCTTGTGCTTTAAAATTGCTATTTTTTTTATTATTATTAATATTATTTGATTATATTAAAATTTTATTTATTATTATTATTTTTATTTCTGCTATTGTTTTTTTAATATTGTTTTTGAAGTCTAGTACTTTAAGTACACGAGCACTCTAGTACTCCGGTGTTTGTGGTATTCTAAGGTTTCTGGGAAAGGGAAAGTACTTTCAGTACTCGATTACGAATTGTATTGTATCACGCTCTCCAATTATATTGTATTCCATCTCTTCTGTTCTGATTCTGGTATGATAGCAACGAATAAATTTCAAAGAAGCAGACGTTTGTACATGCACTTGAAAATTTAAGCAATTCCGTGCAATTCTTTTACCTGAGACAGATTTTACCACAGACAAATATGGATCTATCCAAAAAAATTGCCTTCTAAATTGAAGGCAAGGCGAATAAAATAAAGTTTATTAACTGATGAATTCAAGAAAGATCGGTTTAGCAAGCCGTCGTTAAATTGTAAACGGAAGCTGCTATACCACCATGAACTATAAGCTGGTGGTGCTATTGTGTCGGGCAGCAACGTGTCTCATCCTCATACTACTGGCCAATACTCCGCTCGGGATAATTTGCATGCCAGCGCATAGTGCTATGTACAGACGGAACCAACATTACTTCGGCAACGACTCGGTCCTCAATGCCACCGTTCTAAGAGGCCAGTCAAGACTTCTCTATACAAGTGGCGCTCCAGCCTTCAGCACCGAGAATCACATCCTGCCTCAGGTGGTCTTTGTTTTATATGCTGAGCACACTGACTGACAAGTTACAGTGCTGATGGCAAGTTTGCGTCCAATTTGAACCGGCAAAAAATCTTTCTTTTATTTCCACAAAAAGTAACACGCAACGAGTGAAAATCGCATTGGCTACTGCAACTTACCACGATATTTAATATGAAAATTTTCCTCAAAATAAAAAACCTAAACAACAAGCTCGAAGTACTACTTGTAGTTATGTCATATTCCTTATAAAATAAAACTACTTCTGGTTAAAAAAGTGAAAACGGAAAACATACTTTTTTATTATACTACTAATAGTATCGGTTTTAGTGCTTTTTATTTAGTTAACTCAAGTTAATCGAGTTATTTAGATGAGCAGTGAACCGTTGTCTGCAGCCACCGAGTTGTTAGAAAAAAAGGCCAAAATTCAATTAGAAAATCAAAATCAAATCAAAATCAAAATCAAAATGACTGTCATCAAAATGACAGCCATAAAAATCACTGACCCAATTTGACTACAAAAAACTGACTGTAAAAAGTTTGACTACCGAGAATAATTTTGATTTAAATAGTCATTCATCAAGCTTCTCAGTTAATTACCTGTCATCTGTACAATTCTCTCGTTTAACTTTTACTACTGAACATATTGTGGCAGTCAATTTTGGTAAACCCCTCAGTTGAAAACCCGGCAATTTCAAAGGCCACGGAGGGGGCACAGCTTGCTACCAGTGAGAGTCTTAATGAGAGAGAGTACATCTCCCTTTATGGTTCAGGAGGACATTCATTGGTCTCCTGGATGCAGGTGACCCAGTCATTAAGCTGCATGACGATTAATGACGGCGGTCGGCATCGGGAACGTCGGCGAGCTTTCCGTTCCCACGGAAACCCATGTAACTGGGAATCCCATGATAGTGTTTGCATCTGCCAAGAGGTTAAGTAACTGGACACAGTCGGAGACTATTCGCTCTGGCCAATACTCTATTTGCTTTTTAAGCGATGCGGGGCATATGCTTCTAAACCTTCTATGCTTCACCAGCGATGTTGCTGAATAATCTCGTTATTTTAAGTGCTGCAGAGGGCTTTGAGAGCAGCCTGACAGTCAGAATCGATAACTACTTCTCTGCCACTGAGTCTATTGACGCTGGAGAGTCTTCCAGAAGGTTGCGATCACTTGATTGCCTTCCATAAAGTCCGCCTTCAAGTCATCGAGCGACAACTCCATCGACATCGTCAGCTCGACCAGCTTCGACATGTCGCCTGCAGCCTCCGCCATCGCCGTCTCCTGCCTGTAGCTTCTCACATCGTCCATGTCCCGCTGCCACACACGCGCTGTTTCAATCCGAGCTGTCATCAGGCCTGTCAGTCGATCTTCACTCGAATCCAGGTATCTCCGCATTGTCTCAAACAGCTGCTTCGCCCGTCGCAGCTGCTCCTCCATCTCGTGAATCCAATCTCCTCCACCACCTGCTGCACTGCCACCTGCAGCTTCGACATGTAAGTAGCCACGCAGCACCTCATCGACCTTCTCTTTCAGCTTGATGGCATCCGCCACTTCAACACTCAGGTGTTCCGAGCACAGGTAGCGCCCGGAGAATGGACCCCGGCCGACTGCAGCTTCTTGGCAGACGACGCAGATTGGGATGGCTTCAGGAAGTCCTTCGGAACTCGAGCTGTCGCTGGAGTCTCCACGCTGCATTTCAGATTCAAGGTCTGGAAAGAGAGTCGGAAACAGGCCGTGTGAGTTGAAGACTGCTGCTGGAATCTACATCTGATCGGTATCTCAAAGATGGCTGCTCATGTTAAACGTCGGGATGCTCCAGACGGCGATGAAGGAGACCCCGGTGCCAGGGATGCTGAGAACAAAGGTCTCTACGACTGATGGACGATGGACGATGGTTCAGATTATTGAACCAATGCGAGCAATGGATTGGCCATAGAGGCTTATGCATAGCATTGTTGTTGTCCTTGTAGCATATAAGCTGCAGTTTAAGAATGATCGAAAAAAGCGAATAGTCATTGAAGAATGTTAATTTGAACACACACTCAAAAATGCTTTGTTACTGAAGCTAAAGTTATCGCAAATTATAATAAATCTAATGCATTACAAATGTAATACTCTATAATTTAACAATTTATTTTTTTATTACAAATGCTTTTTAGTTATAGTTAAGCACTGCATGCGTGCCAACAGGAAGTTGCTTGCTCGAACGTACTACAAGCTGCTTTGTACACCTGAACATTTTCAGATAACTGTCTGCCTAGATATTCACTGAAGGCTCTGATCTGCAAACAAATATTTTTATATTCTCAGAAAAATCTTCAAAGGAAACAAACCAATTTGTTAAAATTCTCGACAGAATGCTTAGGTTAGCCAATAGTTGACCAGTTAGTTTTCGTTCCAGAGATTAACCTTTGAAACCATTGAAGTGGCTCCACGTGGGCAGCTTCACCTGCCGTCCAGTTGAGCTGGTTATGGGCAAAGCCGTCATAGACGTAATGTCCAGCCCGGACAGCACCGAGGGTGTCAAGACGAGTTTGGCGCGTGGCCGAACTTCCGGCACAGCCGGGATCTCCTGTAGACTGGAAGTATGCGTTTGGTTGGGTCCTAAGTGCACGATCTAGACACAATGAGTTAACTCTGATCTATTCTAGAGGCCAAACTACCAGGATTACACAAGCTAGTTTGCGAGACACTCAAGCAGCAAGGTCATCAGGGTATAAATGCTCCTTTTCAACATAATAAAAATACAAAAAGCTTACCTTTTATTGACAATATAATTCAGTTGACAAGGCTGCGGCTGTGGCGTCTGCCGCTGCTGCTGCTGCTGCTGCTGCTGCTGCTGCTGTTGTTGTTGTTGTTGTTGTTGTTGTTGTTGTTGTTGCTGTTGTCGATGTTTCTTCTTCCGATGGAGCCTAGATTCCGTCGCACCCTGCTTCTGAGTAATCACCAATGCCGACTCCGATGGCCTGGCTTCCGCTGTGGAGGCAGTTAGAAATCCTTCTTCGCATGAGGAACGTTTCGGTAGCGCCAGACGCTCGTTGGATCCGCGTTGCTGAATTTCTTGTTCTTTGGACCTCCTATTGTTGCTGTCTGAGTTTTCCACAATGCGCGCCTCTAGAAGAGTCAGTCGAGCCTCAGCCTTCACCAGCTGAGCATCTACAGATGATTGGTGATGCTCAAGAGACTGCAGCTGCGAGATGAGCAGAATGAGCAGCCGGGTGAGATCGTTGGCAAGTCGAGCATCGGCGGATGGCGACTGATCACCTGCTGCGACTGTCGACGGTCGAGAATTTCCGTGCAGGCCTTGTGGTACCTGCGACGGTGTTGAAAGCGCAAAATTTGATGATTGCTGCTGTTGCTGTTGCTGTTGATGATGATGATAATGACGATTCTGCTGCTGCTGAGGATGATGATTCTGTTGCTGCTGCTGAGGATGATGACGATGCTGTTGTTGTTGTTGCTGCTGCTGCTGCTGCGGCTGGTACGAAAACCCACTAAGTAAAAAATAATATTAAAACTAATATTTGCAGAAGGGCTTTTGATGCATAACATCTAGCGACAGTGGACCCGCAGCCAGTAAGAAGGAAATTCAGCTCATTTCTGCTGACTCCTGAGTACATGCGCACACAGATACTGAACGCAGGCAAACACTTACACAGATGTGTACATCTGCCCTGACTTTCTCATCGTCAGCCAGTGTACACTCTCAGTGTACCTTGGAGGTTGGCTTTTCCAAGGGCGTAAATCGATGAAAAGTCCCCAAGCATTCTCTCCGCGGCTGCGCCCCAAAGATTGTGGCCTCGCTGCGGAATCGAGCTCAGGAACCTTGGTGCGAGAGGCAGACGCGTTAACCGCTCTGCCACTTGATCCGACTCACTGAGTTAACGCGCGTGAAAAATGTTTTTAAAGCCAATGATGGTGACTTAAATGGTCCTCTAAATTGCGGTTGTCTCAGTTGTCAAAGTTACTGCTAAGTTCTAAAATACAACCTCTTTCACCTGAAATACTTGTTGCACTGATGCCTTTGCTGCTGCTGCTAGTAGTATAAAAAAATATGAAACAAACGCGTTTTCCTTATGGAGAAATACATAGGTAGTACCGCATAGGAAATGCCTATACATTTAACTCAAAACGCACCAAAAAATTTCTAAGTCCTAACTCGCACGAGGAATTTTCTAAGTCAAAAATCTCTCTCTCTCTCTCTCTCTCTCTCTTCTCTATCTGTCCTTGGCATGTTGTTTAAAAAATTCCAAGTCCAACTAACTGCTCATTAAGTTTGCAGGTTAGAATTCAAAGGCGCAGCAACTTTCTGAAACGAGCATGTTGAATCAGTTTCATTGCAAGTTGCCACTGTCGAGAGTTAATGCACGTCGAATTATTGAGATTGTTACTCTAACTCGCCAAATCATTCAGTCACAAAATGTTGTTACTTTCTTATTCATCAGATTCAGCACGAAGCTTTTCATTCCTGCAGCAATTTGTCTTTAATTTCGCACATGCTAAAAATCACACATCTCTTCAAACGTGCCTACCATTTACCGATAGTATATATATATATTTCAAGGATTATAAGACAAACTACAACTTCAAGCTGGAATTAGCAAGGAATTGAATTGATATTGAATTGAATTGAATTGAATTGAAATGAATTCTGTCAACCTTCCTATCGTCGGGATAATGCGAAGCCAGCAATCTATAATTCATCAGACGGAGATGAATAATCGTAAATGGGTGCAACTCGTCAAGCTCTTAACTGAGCTAGAAAGCTTTATCGAGGAGAGCTGGCCCGAGGACACGATATCTGCAACAAGAAAGCGCGGCTACTGGCTGAAGTGCGTTATACGCAGTGCAGCTCGACAAGTCAGGACATGGGCCTCGACACGACTAACCTGGTGGCGTAGCCGACTAGAATTCCAAGTCGAAGCCTGGCAGAGTATCCAGTCACAGCTTAATTAATTAAGAAATGACAAAAATCAACATTTTTATAATTTTGCATTACCTCAATAACTGAATTTTATCAAAGTTTGTAAATATATTTATGCTTTACATCAATACAAAAAAAAAGATTTTCTTTCTGCTCAAAACATACTTGTTGTGTAATTCTAGCGTGGCTTGTCAATAAATTATTTAAAACTAAGCTTTGTGTTTGAGAAACCATTTTGCTAAATTATCTAAAATTATACCGAAACAACGCTCGTAATATCTTAACCTAGCTATGTATATCTAAAGCCAATCTGTTTACTATAAACGTACCGACTTAAAACTGAAATCGAAAAAACTCGTATAATTTAAAATTATGTTTTCGACTGGTATATCAAACATTTTATCGTCAACAACTATATGCGTAATCAGTATGCTTCAGTTCATTATAAAAATTAATTTAGTAAACTAAGATCTAAGTTCTCCCTCCCACACACCGTTCTCGCTAACTTAGTAAAATATCATGTTACTGAAAACCCACAAGCTTCTTTTAAGGCAGTACGTGTATTTAATTAACCCTTCAAAGTCAAGAAAATCTAGCTACAAAGATTTATACTATTCAAATTTTTCACTTGTGATGTTTACCGAATGATGAAATTCAATAATTAAAGCTCTATACCTATGCAATCAAATCTTATCATTGCTACGTGCCGTCAAAATTGCTTTCAACTGTTGACTCAAATTACATTTTAACCTATAGCAAATTAAATTAGTTTCCACATAAAAAGCTTCGTGCAGTTGCTATCAATAGATGAGCTTCAACAATTGACTATAATTTCCTTAATGACTTTGACTTGTAAACAAATTAGTTTAATTTCTATCATAAAGCATCGTGCAGTTACTATCAGCAGGTGATTCGTGTTCGATTCGCTTCTATAAATACAAGTTTCAAAATTTTGGTCTTTTCATAAGCTCCTCGGCTTTCTAATCACTACACCAGCTAGCAGCAAGAATGTCTTACTACGCAGCCGAATCACTGCTAAAGCCTAACATGAGACCTATCTTCCACATTGGCGAGATTGAGTCGACAGTCAACGGTTCGTGTCTGTTTCGATCGGTGGGTTGGAAGTCAGGTCCAGAGGCAAAGGGCTGGCACCCGATCATCTTCCAGTCCGCCGGTCCAGTTGAGCTACTTCGAGGCATCACCGAGCGAGCGGAATACGAGACAGCTAGCAAGTATGACTCACGCGATGTCATCGGCATAACGTTTAGAAAGGAGTGTTGTGATCAGGATTTAGTCGACTGCCTTCGGTGAGTATAATTATGTGTTTTACATTTCCTCATAAAGCTTGTATTTGTCAATAGTAACCTACCTCATAGTTCTTATAGCCAAATTATAGAGTCTAAGCAACAAAACTAAGACACGAAATTAAATTATGCATTTAATGGTTTATTATGCATCCACTCTGAATGGAACTAGAGTTTGTTCTCCCTACAACTAATATTTACCTTCAATTCAACCAGCATACAAGTGTACAGGTTATAATTTTGTAAATTGCTGCAGCTTTTTTATCTAGCGAATAATTTTTTCCTAAACTCAAGCAACGTCTAACTTGGATTTTAATCCTCTCTTTTTATCCAGAGTTATCGAAAGAGGTCTCGAAGCTAAACTGCGTGAAATTGGCGATGCACGAACGTTAGCGCGACTAACGAAGACATTGTCAGATGAAGAGGTGCTGAATAATAGGCAGCAGCAGTGGATCACAATCAAGGCAGCATACCCGTGCGCCACCTTCATGGTGAATGAAGCAAATCCTGACGGAGTCGAAGTTCCGCTGGCCGACTTCAAGGGTTTGAGCGGAAAATATCTAGTCTCGCTTCAAGGAGTGAGTCTTTTCTCTCCGAAAGGTAGCATCACGTGGAGGTTAACCTTGTGTGTGCGTTCGATAATTTTGATTAAGGAGACTCGTCCGACTCCCGATAACAGCATGTTGAGTATAGTGCATCAGCATATCAAGACTGCGATTGGTGAGCACAGAAGCTCTTCTTCATCCAGAGCCGCTTCACCAAACCCAGCCAACAAGCAGAAAGGCCACGTTCCCGCTCGAAGCCCATCACCAACCAAGAAGCCTGCTGCGAAGAAACGTTCCAAGCCGGTTACCAGCCCCGCAATCAAGACAAATAAGCGATCAAAGACGGCTACTGACAATAACGATTGGATTCAATCGCCACCAGCCAAGGCTTTGGTGAGTGCGCCGCAAGAAGGAAACCGAGTGGCGTCGAACTTAGACGATACAGACTCCGACTCTACTGATTCATTGTCTTCAGATGAGTAAATCATTATTGTGACTCTTTGCAGGATAACTTCATTATTTGTATTTTTTTTATTTTACCATCCATACGCTCGTATAGGTCTTAATTATTTCGCACGCCACTCGGTTATTCCAATTTTTTTATTAGCCGATAAAACTGAAAGCCCATTTTCACAAGTCCTTCCTTACTGTTTCCAGCGGCTTGTTCTCCTAATATTTAGCGCCAGTCTTCTAAATCCTAGGCAATGTGAGAATTTCGATTTGAAGCTAATCGAGTTAATTTTACAATCAAAAGGTTGTGCTTGCAAATTATTTCGAAACAGACCAACTATGCTAAAGACGTGCTTTTCCAATCTAACTGTTCAGTTTTATCCGAGTGGCAAAATTTCAATATTTGGTTGCTTGTCAAATTGGCAATTAATTTGTGCTTTACGCTTTATTAATGATAACCTTTACGCAATAGATTTCGACTCAATCAGACTTCAAACCAGTACCTATGTAGGTTTTATTGATGATTTTTATTGGCCAAATAACTGTTTTCAGCTGCTAAAATCAATGATCGGTCATCACTCAAACTATAAAATATCATACGATGTTGAAAACTTTCCTCAAGCAGTTTCAATTCGATCAATTTCTAATCCTAGGCTTTTTTGTAACATATTTTTTTCAAAAAAATTTGTCATTATGGGTGTACGAGGAGAAAAAGATTTGCAATTCGTGCTCAGTCTTCTTAAACACGCGCTGCAATCAATCTGTTAATCTGTTAATCAAATAAACCCTTTAAACCAACAATATTTCTTTCATTTAAAAACAAAGTATCTATTATCCTTCCTCTCGTTTTTTTTTTAAAAAACTTTTATACCTAGTTTGTAAAACAATTACACATTTCAATTTTTTTTTCTATTCACTCATTAACTATTAACCTACTCATTTAATTACAGCCATAATGATCAAATGCCTCGAGCAAGGTGCAATGTTTGCCAACGCGTTTTCAGCGGTCAGGCGGAACTGCATGCACACTCGCATGGCGAGTGCTTTGCGCCTGAAAACCTGCTCTCTGCACCCATTAACCGTCTGACTAACAATCCTCCCAATGATTGGTCTGTTGTGCTACGCGAATCAAGCCACAAGGGACGTGTCAACTTTGTCGAATTCAGACCACAGCAACAACAGCGACTACCTAGCGAACTGATTGCCAATCTTCGAGAACCGATATACAACCTCTTTGAAAAGATTGGTTCAGCCGGTCTAATGCTGCGAACCTGTGTCCATCTGAAAGTGAAGTTATCTCGTCCAAAGTCAGAAGATGGTGAGAGTATCGAAACAATTTCTGCCTACTTTAACACTAATATGGCAACAATAACATTTGACGAGACGACAATGGCAAATAGTGACTTGACTCTATCACCAGATGCATTCAATGACTGGTTTTCGCGCGTAATCTCCACTCTAGTAACAAAAATTGACAACTTCCAAACACGCGGTAGTAACTGGCAATTTGAGCACATTGAACAACTTGATCTAATGCTATGCATTTACCGCAAAACCAGAGCTCGATTAATCAATTCAACCGAGCTTGGAGGTGGCGGAGGAGCCGGCGGGGGGCCCGCCGCGAGGGCGGCGGGCGGGCGGGCGGGCGGGCGCGCGCGTGGCGACCCGTTCCGAACCGAACCGACCCGATCCGACCCGAAACGACAAGCCTTCAAGGTACCGATTTCTATTGGCCGAAAGACTGGTGCAGTCTTGTACTTGAAGCCGCACAGAGCTAATCAGTTGGATTGTTTTCGTTGGGCTATTATCGCGAGTGTGTTTCATCCTTACACAACGAACCCAAGTAAAAAGTCGAGCTATGCGCAGTGGCAGGGAGAGTTCAACTTTGGCCGATTCGCAAATGGACCAGCTAGGCATTCCAAATCATCGTATAGAAAGTTTTGCCGCAAGAATCCTAAGCTTAGTCTCCGTGTCTTTGTCTGGAATCATGAAGAAAAGACTAATACTCTCTTCTTTTCACATCGAAGCAACAGTGAAGGTGATAGGTATTTTGCCAATTGCTTGTTTGTACCGCGTTACGGACAATTTGCGTTGGGTCATTACATGCCAGTCAAGAATTTGAATCGTTTAATGAGTACACGCAGCAAACAACGGAGGTTTTGTCCCGACTGCCTAGTTTCTTTTCCATGCATCACTTCTTGGGATTATATTTTAAATGTGCATTCTTGTGTAAATAATAATAATGAAAAGTCCACTGCCATCGAAGAGTGGACTTCAGATGTTGTACCACAGATTCGCGAGACAAAGTATAAGCCAGTAGAAAGAATGCCACGAGAAGAGGATGCACACGTCAAATTCAAGAGTTTTGAAGCTCAGCTACCGTCACTGTATGTCATGTATGCTGATATGGAGTGTCTTTGCGCGCCGCCAGACAAGCATCAGGCGGGTAATGTGCTTGAGGTGCATGAACCGATTTGTTTAGCCTATCGACTAGTAACTTGTCCAGAACTGAAATTGACGCCTCGCCTAAAGGCAGCTGTTGGCATGAGCAGAGAGAAACCGTGTGAGGTGATTTACACACCGCCAAATGGTGAGAATTGTGTTAGACAATTTTTGCGGCGACTTGAAACGATTGCTAGCGAAATTTGTCTACATACACAAAGTGAATCCTACACTCCACTTTTGCGCAAGTATTTACATCTAAGCAAGTCCAAGGCAGAGATTGCAGCGTGTCAATTGTGCAAGAAATCATTTGAAGAGGATGAAAAGAAGGTACTTGATCATTGTCACTTGACAGGTCTTCCACGTGGCGTGCTGTGTGTCTCTTGCAACAGGAAGTTGACTCTTAGGCGCTATCGTCTCATTGTTTATTTTCATAACTTAGCCTCGTATGATGGCAAGTTTCTAGTGCGAGAAATTTATGAAGTTTTTTCTGGATCCAAGGTTCAACTTCATGTGCTACCGGAGAATCGCGAGCGATTCAAGACATTTTCACTTAAGTTTCGTGTAAAGGCAGCTGATCAGACTCACAAGTTTGAAATTTGCTTCAAAGACACGTTTGCCTACTTGTCAACAAGCTTGTCAACATTGGCAGATCGTCTTCTTCCAGAACAGCTGGTACACACACGAGAACTAATGAATGCATACCCGAGGTTGAAGTTTTCAACTCTTCGTCAAAAGGGTGTCTATCCCTATTCGTTTCTAGACTGTGAGGAAAAGCTGGATAGTGTGACAAGTCTTCCACCCAAGGCATGCTTTTTCAACAAGCTTACGATGTCAGATTGTTTAGATGTGGACTATGAGCGAGCTCATGCGGCATGGTTCGAGTTTGACTGCAAAAACCTTAGAGATTATACAACCGCCTATCTTCAACTTGATGTTTTGCTCTTGTGCGATGTCTTTGAAAACTTTCGTCAGACAGCACAGCGAGAGTATGGTCTTGATCCTAGTCACTTTTTGGGTGCTCCAATGTTTAGCTTGGTAGCATGTTTGCGACAGATTGATCGACCGATTCAATTATTTACCGATGCTAGCATGTATGCTGAAGTTGAGCATTCGATTCGAGGCGGTTTCAGCTTTGGAACACGACACATAACAACGGCAAACAATCCGTGTGTCGAAGAATGCAGAAGGATCTTAGATCAGACTGAAGCAGATTTTTCCAACATGCGACAGAATGCGCCTAGAGATACTTATTTGGCCTACTTGGATGCTAACTCATTGTATTCGAGCTGCATGATTCAACCGCTGCCAGTTGGTGACTTTGCTTGGTTGTCACGTAGCGACTTGTCAGCGATTCCGTTTGACAGTCCTTCGGCAGACTATTTTGAGAATCCGACTGTAAAGAGCCGATTATTGAACTGGTTGGTAAACTATTGCAAAGAGGACCAAGGAGCCATGCTTACAGTTGATTTGTATTATCCGCATTTTCTACATGACAGTACTGCTGATTTGCCCCTAGCCATTGCACACGAAATGATTGCCGAAGAGCGACTAACAGATCAGATGAAGGCAGACTGGTTTAGTCTTCAACGTGAACTTAATCCTGAGCGATATAAGAATGCAACATGCTATGAAGACGTAAAACCATTCAAGAGCCCTACGCGAAAGTTGATTGGATCAGTGCAGCACAAGTTGAAGTATGTTGTCCACCATCGAGCTCTTAGATTTTACCTAGAGTTAGGTATGCGCGTGACGCGTGTTCATCGTGTGATTCGCTTTACCGAGCTGGCCATTTTAAAAACCTACATTGAGCGCAATATTGATCAACGAAAAGCAGCTAAGACAGAGTTTGAGAGAGAGTTTTTCAAGCTGCTAAATAATGCTCTCTTTGGCAAGTTTCTGCAACGAGTTCGCGATCGTCTCATTTACAGAATGTGTTCACTTGCAGAACGGTTTGAGTGCTATATTGGAAGCGCCAACTTTCTGGATGCTATTGTTTATACAGAAAGCCTTGCTGGAGTCTCCCTTGCATCAAAGCGTGTAATGTTGGACAAGCCAATTATTATAGGAGCTGCAATTTTGGACATTGCAAAAACTCTAGTTTATGAGTTTTTTTACAACCATGTTCAATCGCATCGATCACTAGCCAGTGCGCGCGTTCTCGGCGGTGATACGGATAGTCTAATGTTAGCACTTGTAATGCGACGAAACAATGAGACACCGTACGAGACGCTGTTTAAAGACTTGGCTGAACAAGGTCTCTTGGATACTAGCAACTATCCACCATCGCATCCGTTATACTCTACAGTCAACAAGGGTAGACTGCTAGCCTGGAAGGATGAGTTCAAGGGACGTGTGCCTTTGGAGCTAGCTTTTCTTCGACCAAAGAACTATTCCTTCTTGGTTACTGGCGAGAGTATTACACAAATTTCGCGATGTAAGGGTGTCTGCAAAACTGTTGCTCAAAACATTCGCCACACAGATTATCTAAGAGTTCTACACAAGCGCCAAGTCATGTTTGCACGAATGCAAAGCATCAGATCCCGCAAACAACGCGTGTTTCTACTGCAGCAACGCAAATTGGCCTTGAGTTTTTTTGATACTAAGCGCGCGTGGATTAACGACTATAGTTCGCTGCCATTTGGTCATTGGCGTTTGTAATTATATTGATTGCTGTAATTACATCACCCAATGTTGACTTTCGCTTTAATCATATCAAATGATTTTTCCTTTTTGTGATTTGTATTTCATTCTTGTCAATATAGACATTGATCAAATTATGATTACATTTGAATGTTGTAATTATATTGGTGACATTATAAGTATTTATATAATCCAAGTTTGTGTATTTATCTTTAGTTAATTTTTGTAGTACTTAGCTTAGGTATATCACAATCACTAGCAAGTTTTTGGAGATAATAAATAGATTATAATCAGGATTTAGTTATACTACTTTGTAAAACGCTAACAACCATTTTCCCCTCAGCTCTAAAGTTCTGCAATGGCAACTGATAGCAACGTCCTGCGTGTGAGGCTTCTTCTGCCAACAGCTAATGTTCCAGTTCGCAAAACTGAAGGCTCAGTTGGCTATGATCTGACTGCTGCTGTCGAGGGAAGTGTTGGAGGCTACGATCGCCTAACGATTCGAACAGGCGTATCGATTCAAGTACCAAAGGACACCTACGGGAGAATCGCTACGCGCTCCAGCCTCAGCACAAGAGGCATCACTGTTGAAGGTGGTGTAGTTGATCCGGATTACACGGGCGAAATAATGGTTGTGTTGTACAATCACAGTCCAAATGACTTTAATTTTTACCCCGGACTGCGCATTGCTCAACTAATTTTAGAGAAAGCAAGCATTGTACCTGTTTTAGTTTTAGAGGATGAGTCAGTCTGTCACATGACTGAACCGTCACTCAAGCGCAAGTATGGTGGGTTTGGTAGCACTGACAACTTTTAGCGCTGCGAATAATGACACTAATCATATTTTTGTCTCCAATTATTATATTCTTGATGTTAATCTTGTTCTTTTTCTTGTTTTTGTTAATACACTATAAGCTAATTCGGAATTTGTTGGTAATTTAAAATCTCCAGAATGGCACGTAGTAAGAAAAGATCAGCTAAGAGTTTAAGAAAGTCATCATTTCAAATCAAGAGATCAAGTAACTCGATTAAGAAGCAGCGAGGTTTCGGCGTACTGAACTGGTTAATCAATCATTTGCCGTTTGAGGCACATTTACCTGGCGGATATCAGTTTTGCGGTCCAGGAACGAAGTTACAAGAGAGACTTACAAAGGGTCAACGAGGTAAAAATAGACTTGATAATCTGTGCATGCTTCACGACATAGCGTACGATCAACATTCTGACGTTCAAGAAAGATTAAAGGCTGACCAGGTGCTAGAATCAGGAGCACGTGAAATTGCTAACGATCCGTCCACAAGTTGGAGTGAGAAACTAGCTGCCAAACTTGTAACTAAAGTTATGCAGGTGAAGCAACGCTTTGGTGCTTAGAAATGGAAATTTTCAACATGCAGTTGGCTCACGATTCAACATTCATTATTGCGGGGCCGTCTAACTCTGGAAAAACTGAATGGACACTTAGATTGCTAAGTGAACGAGATAAGCTATTTGATAAGAAACCTCAGCGTCTTCTTTGGTGTCATGGTACAAACCTAACTTCCGACGATCAGCAACGAATAATCAAGTGTTGGAATAAATCTGGAGATGAACCTGTTCATTTCGTAAATGGATTTCCAGCTCAACTGGCTTCTCGGTTTAAGCCAAACGATCTAGTTGTCGTTGATGACCTGCAAAGTGAAGTGACGAAGTCTGCTGAGTTTACTAGCCTGTTTACAAAGCTTGCCCATCATACACCACTCACGTGTCTTTATATTTGTCAGAACCTCTTTAATCGATCAGATCCTGAGGCGCGTACGCGAAGTTTATCAGCTAGTTATATTTGCCTAACTCGTAGTGTTCGAGATCGTGCATCAGTTGAGCATCTAGCTCGGCAAATGTTTCCACGCAATAGTCGGTTTTTAGTAAATGTATATGAAGATGTAACAAATAATAAGCCATACTCCTATTTGTTCATCGATTTGCGTCAAAAAACGCCAGATTTTTTACGACTTCGCACAGGTATTTTTCCTGGTGATTGTCATATTGTATACATACGTTCTTCCGAAGCTGGTGTTTCAAACGCTATAAGCGATTTTTGATTTGTACGCTTGATTAATATTTTCGCGCATAAACTTATTTTTGAAAATGAGCTTCTACGTAACATTACCTTCGAACGATACTAGCTATTCAGATAATTCTCCGAATTATTTTCGAATAAGATTGGCTGAGCCACTCAACTTGTCAGCTGGTTTGTACGAAGTTGCTCTAGTAGAGTTACTCTGTCGTGGAGCAAATACAACACCGAATGCTCATCGAGAAAGACAATTTGAAGTTCCATACTATGTTAATGTTGAACCAATTTTTGCATCGTCTGTTCCTATTTGGAAACGTATTTGGGCTGAGGCTGATTTGGAAGCCTACGTTTCTTGGCGAGCTGCTGGATCAATAGAAAGGTTTTCATGGTTTCTGCGCAATGCTGGCGAAAAAGCGCTTGGAATTGAGCTACCCGCCGCATTTATGGATACCTATCAGTTCAACTCTTGGAAGATAATAACGACTCTAACGTCTGACCTTTCAACGGAGCCTACAAACGCAAGTTTTCAACCGGCAGATGGGAATTATAAAGATCTTATTAAGAATTCCGTAAAGTCTCTGGTAATTCCTTCGGATCAATTTTTTACATTCTATTTTATTCTTCTTCCTGGCCAGGCAATGCGACTCGTTTCAGACGATGTCGAACTGATAAGTACTAGTGATGATAATGCAATATTTCATATGCTCCGATATTGGCGAGCTAGACGATTGTGGTGTTTCAAAAAGACCTACTTGGATAGTAATTTGACTCGTCCAATTTCATCAAAAACAGTTTACATGTACTGCTATACCGATATAATCGAACATCAGGCTGTTGGAAGCACTGCAGTCCAATTGCTCCGTGTAGTGGAACTTCAGCAAAAGAAGGACGGCGAACTTACTCGCGAAAGCAGCACATTCCAAAAGTCATATTACCTAAAAACCAATCGTCAGCGAATAAGTGAGATTGGTATTCGCCTTTCGGATCAGCGTGGACAGGAATTCAATTTTCATTCGGAGGCGCATGTAGTTGTCGTGCTTCATTTTCGTCTGCGGTCTGATGGTATATAAGCAAATGTGAATTTCTAAAAGAAGCTCATTTCTTGCCATGACTACCATTACTGAAAACATAAAGCGAAGTGCTCAGTCGCTATCTCAGTGTGCATTTGTTTTACAAGCTGTAAGCCGTCTGAGAAATCCAAAACATCGAAAAAGCTTTTTGAAAACTCTAACAGAAGCAGAGATTCGCTGTCTAGTGGAGTTTCTGCTAAACATTGTCAACGGACGTGTTCAAGTGAGTTCCTGCAACAAGACCCGGCTTGAGAAACATAGCAAGTATATCAAAAAGCTATTAAAAAGAGAGACTCCACTTGGTGAGAAAAGAAGAATCCTTGTACAGCACGGTGGGTTTTTACCGTTCTTGGCTCCTATCATTGCCGCTCTACCTGCTATAGGCACAGCGTTAGGAATTACTTCTGGTGTTGTTGGAACTGCCGCCGGTGCAGCAAACTTAGTTAGAGCAATTCAGCGAAAAAACTAAACATGCAGTCTCGAAATGCGAATGAACTACAGCGAATGTTTCTGATTCCTGAAAGCATGTATCAATCAATGCAACAGAGACAGGACGAAATACTATCAAGCAGCTTAGTACGTAAAACAGATGCTCTGGAGACACCGCGAGATGTACTAGCAAAGAATATAGTTTCAATGCGAGAAGAAATTGATGCTCTAGATGATGTAATTGAAAAGCAGCCCTCCTCTACAGCTCAACTGAAAAGATCTGACTTGGAGAGTAAATTGTTAAAGTCACGTAGAGTCTACCACACTGGAGTGGAAAGACCAGCACCTGTTCGCGAAAGTTTTTCAAGTCAATTCGAAATGCAAGATCGAATGCAAATTCCTAAGGCTTTCCGCTCTCGGCTGGATAGACTCGCTAAAAATCTATTCTCAAACGATTCATCGTTGGAACCTCTACCCGAAGATTTTTCTGAAAATGAAATTCAAGATTTAATGGAATATATTGTTCGTGATAAACCGCTAAAGCGAAACGAAAAAGAACCTCCAATCGGTCTTCAACATTTCCTTGAATTTCTTCGGAAACGAGGCGTTACAGCTAGCCAAGTCGGTCGTCATGTGCGAAAGGAGTTTGAGACTGCCATTGCTGAGGAACCTGAGGTGAACCTCGAAGATTTAAGTCTGCTCGAAAATTATCAGAGAGATGTTTAGTATAAGCGTGCTTTTAATTATTGTATGGTATAATGCATTATTGACACTTGATAATTAATAAATTTGTAAGTCATGAGCTGTTCAAACCTAAGAGTTTTGTTGCAGAGTTTCTTTGATTATTTGCAGCTAGAAACTTGCTGTCCGCTCATATTTAACTCCTGCTTTGAAAGCGAGACAACCGACGGTGATTCAGTTATCGACGTAAGCTTCATTTGCTGCAATACAATCAATGCAAGGAATACGTAAAAGTATTGCTCAGTTTCTATCTGATTCTTTCTTCAACTTGGAAAATCCGACTTCGTTCTCAGGTAATAGATCTGAACTTGTTCGTGCTGTGCGCAAAGAATTTCCACAGATAAAATATGAAGACGCACGAAAGGAAGTACAAAGTTGGGTACGATCAACAAAAGAGCACCATTTATTTCAAAAGTTGCCTAAAAAATTTCTGACACCAAAAATTAGTGTACCACCCGTGGCACGATTCCAGTTTCAAATCGATTTAGCCGACCTGCCGCAGTATAAAACTGAAAATCGAGGTTATCGTTTCATACTAGTTCTAATTGACTGCTTCACGCGAAGCATTCGACTTAGGCCATTAAAGACAAAGAAACCTAGCGAAGTGAGTCGAGTGCTGCAAGATATTTTTCGAAGTGGTTTCAAACCAGTTTATTTACAAGGCGACGCAGGCATGGAGTTTCTTGGAAAATCAACGCGACAAATGCTAAAACAGGAGGGAGTGAGGTTTTTCGTTTCTCAAAGTTCCTACAAGGCTAGCCTGGCAGAAAGATTTATTCGATCTCTAAAAGAACGCCTGCAACGATACTTTCGAGCTAAGAATCTAGCACGTTGGTTTGACATATTGCCACAGTTGGAGAAAAATTTCAACGCAAGTCCACATCGAGCTTTAAGTGGAGAAACACCGAAACGAGTAGAGAATGATGAACATCTTCAAGGAATTCTATGGGACAAAATGTTTACACAAGTGCGCACTTCAAAACCAAAATTCAAAGTTGGTGATTGGGTGCGAATTCTCCGACGACGAGGAATTTTTGAAAAGGGTTACACAACAATTTGGAGCAATTCAAAGTTTCGTGTTCATCATGTTCACCTGTCTGACCCGCCAATGTATGAATTAGCTGATTCAGAAGATAATTTCGATTTGCTAGAAGGAAGATTCAACGAGGATGAACTTCTACTCGTGAATGAAGTGGATGAGGAACCTGTCGATATAGAAAAGGTTCTCGAAACAGATCGTTCGCAGAAGGGTAATCGTTTGTATTTAGTAAAGTGGAAAGACATGCCAATTTCACGGAGTCAGTGGCTGAGTGAAAAAGATCTCGATGCAAAGACTGCTAGACTGTTTGCTCGTGTGTATAAGTAAAGCTGAAAAACTGATATCGCTTAATAATAAGTCATGGATCCGATATTCGCCTTCTATTCCGGTCCAAATAATTCAATCGGTGGACGAGGAGCATCTGCAATCCCCGTCTACGAAGGATACGGATTCCTATCAAACTTGGCTGAAAGACTGCTATTTCCTGTAATACGTAATGCTAAAAAGGATCTTCTGGATCGCAGCCTAGATTATTTTAAAAGCGCTGCCAGCAAAATCGGTATGGGGCGCAAGCGGCACGCGAACTCAACTTCTGAAGAAGACATGTTTGACACGCCTACCTTAACCAACAAGCGACGAAAGAGAGCAGCTAGACCTATAAGCTTAAGACGTAAAGGAAAAAAACGAGGTGTAACAAGACGACGAGGAGGACGAAGTACCTACAGAGTCAAGAAACGAAGAGGAAAGCAAAACTCCGCTGCAAGCAAGAAGCTTTTTAGTTTATTCGGAAAATAACATGAATCAACTTCTCGGTCCCGACATTGCTGCATTGAAAAGCGAACTCTCTCTCTTTGACCAGACACCTGTTCAATTCAGTGTTTTAGAAAGTCGCTACACAGACATTCAACCACAACATGGGATAACAAAAGGTTCTCCAATCGAGTTTGAGATTGTACCGCCTGGAGATCTGTATTTAGATCTGCATGATACTGTGCTAACAGTTAGCTTCCGCGTCAGCGACGGAGAAGGTAACGCAATTGATGCTGCAAAAAACTATGTGTGTGTAAACAACTTAGCAATCGCAACATTGTTTGAAGATGTGCAATTTACTATTGGAGACACTGTTGTTGAAGGTGGAAGCTTCATGTATCCCTACAAGGCAATGCTTCTAACACTTCTTGAGTATGGACACACAGCACAGAAGTCAGGTCTGGTGCCTTGGGGTTTCTACAAAGATACTGCTGGTAAAATGAATTCAACAAACGATAACGAAGGACGAACGAAGAGGCGATCGTTGATTGCTGAAAATCGACATTGTACAGTGTCTGGTCCTCTATTTTTAGATCTTTTTCGTCAACCGCGATATCTACTTTCAAAGACACCAATGCGTATCAAATTAACACCAGCAAAAAGCAAATTTGTTTTGAGTGGTGCATCAATAGGAAGCGATGTGCAACTTAAAGATTATGAAATTAGGTTCTTGCGAGCAGAATTACGACTGCGACTTGTCCAACCATCACCTAGCGTTACTAGTGCTCATGCACATGGTCTGAAAAGCCACAATGCTCTATATCCCCACCGGAGTCTAAGCATGGGAACATTTACTATTCCTCGCGGATCATCCAGCCACACGCACGAGAATTTATTCCCAAGTGGAGTTCCACGGCTTTTATTATTAGCTTTTGTAAATAACCGAGCATTCAATGGAAGCATGGACACGAATCCATTCAACTTTGAGCATGCTAACGTTAACAGCATCGGTGTGTTTGTAAATGGAGAGTCAATGCCATGTCGACCGCTGCAAACCAACTTTGAAGGTGACTGTGTGACAGAGTATACTTTTCTTCTACAGCAACTGGGTCTTTATCTGCAAGGACGTGACATTGGTTTCACTATGGGTGAATATGCGAATGGATACTCTATTTTTGCCTTTAGTCTCGGTAGTGAACCAGGTATCGGACATGGTGTTCAACTGTATAAGGAAGGAAATGTGAAAATTGAGCTGCGATTCAGTTCTGCAACTAGCACTGTGTACAACGTCATATTTGGAGGAATTTTTGACAAGCAATTGCAACTAACTGAGCTTCGTGACGTTGTTCCTGGAACTGCATGGAAGTAATTGATTCTATTCTACAAAACGGTGTTACAGATCGATTTCTTCGGTCTATTGCTACAAAACTGTGCGCTTATTTTTCGCATGCTGTCTTCTTAGGAGTATTCCCCCAAGATTTTGTATTAAGTATTAAGCATCTTCCACTTAATGAAAAGGATTATTTTTTTATTGTAAACACAGACACTTCTAATCTACCTGGAAAACATTGGGTTTGTGTTTGGGTGCATGGAAATACGTCCTATGCAGGTCGACAGGGTAAAAGATATGGAGAATATTTCGATTCACTTGGACTCCATCCGATTGCATCTGTGGCACGTTGGTTAGGAATACAATGTGGTGGGGCAAGAAATTGGAGTTATACTCGCTTTGCTGTTCAAGACCCTCGAAGCGGTAGCTGTGGCTTTTGGGCTGTATTTTATGTCTTTTATAAATTGACTATTCGAAAAACTCTGCACGTCTTTCTAAAGAGTATTTCTAAGCGCAATGTCTCGCGAAGTGATTCTTTCCGAAAAGCCTATGTTAAACTGCGATCTTTTGTTTTACGAATTTTAATTCATTATCTGTGACTGTTGGTCATGTTAACGGTTTAAGTATACTGTAAGTGCATTAAGAGATGCATAAAATGGTGCGATGCTTCAAAGCAAGTCTTGAATTATTTTATGGCTAGTTGGTTCGACAATATTTTAGCATGTGTCATATGATACCGCGTGTGGAATTAAATAAAAATTTCTGTTTCAACAAAAAGCTTCGTACCGAATCTGATGAATAAGACAGAAACATTAATTTGTGATAGAATATTTTGTCAAGTTAGTGTGACAATGTCACTAAGTCTGTGTGCAGCAACTCTCGCTAGAGGTAGCTTTAAATAAAACTGATTCAACATATCAGATTCAACATATCAACATTTCAGATTGTTAGCGTGTCTCTGAATTCTTATCTGCACACTAAATGAGCAGTTAGCTTGGACTTGGAATTTTTTAACAACATGCCAAGGACAGAGATAGAGAGAGAGAGAAGAGAGAGAGATAGACTTTGACTTAGAAAAATTCCTCGTGCGAGTTAGGACTTAGAAAATTTTTGGTGCGTTTTGAGTTAAATGTATAGGCATTTCCTATGCGGTACTACCTATGTATTTCTCCATAAGGAAAACGCGTTTGTTTCATATTTTTTTATACTACTACTGCTGCTGCTGCCGCTTTTGATGTCCTTTCTGCCAGGTTATCGCATAGTTGTCGATTATTTCGCTGTCACTCATTAAGAAGTCTTCAGTGACACTGTCGTCAGTCTCGTCAATTTGAGTCTCCAGACACTGATGGGGCGAATTTCCCGCTGTGATATGCAACATTGAGCCACAGCAGCAGCATCCGCCAGAATTACTACTGCACCGTTTGCTCTTCGATACAGTTCTGACTGCTTCGATGGGATTTCGCTGCTTCCAGGACATGGGACGGACCCATTAATGCTTTGGCTCGAAACGCATGCAATAAAACAAGCGAGACAAGAACCTCAGATTGTTGCACCTTGTGCTTAACTCACTCTATGGCCCAATCTCCCACACGATCTGCAAGTTTAAAATAGAAAAATATAACTGCTAATTCAGGTAGGTCAGGTAGTAGATTTCTATCTACTTCTCTCTTTGACTGAGTTCTCTTATCTACTGCGCTTCCTAAAGTCTCTCTGACTGCTTCTTATATCTCTTGCTAGAACTAAGCACTTAAGTCTTTCTCCAATCTACTTCTCTGCATCACTCCAATCTACTTCCCCGCATCTGTCTAATCCACTTCTCTGCCTTCTTGTAATTTCTTCCCCCTTCTCTCCGTGCTTGTTTACGCTCGCGCACCCTCTTATTGTACTTTGTCCTCTCTCTGTCTGTTCAACTTAAATTAGCTAACCTTCACTTGTCTTTCCATTCCCTGGTCTCTGATTGGTTAGCTGCTCGTCTCTCTTTCCTCACCCCTCCTTTTCAGCTCTTACCCTCCGGCGCATCCTTACTTGTGTTTGTGTTCTGTCCCTCCTTATCTATTGGTTAATACTTGTATATTTCATGGACGGCTTCGGACAGACTACTTAATGCGAAGACTCAATTTAATTTAAGAAGTCACTACATGCCTCTCAAATCTACTTTTCTGTCTCTCTTCAATACTCTTATTTATATGCATGTTTCCTATATACTTTTCTGTCTCCAATCTACTTGTCTCTTCCCAATCCAATTCTCTGCCTCTCTTCTAACTAATTTTGCTTCTATCTACTTTATTTATAAGAATAATGAAGTGTCTCAATTACAAACCGAAAAAAGACAAAAAATCTATGAAACTGTGTAATTTTAGGAATTTTTTTAGATTGAAACTGACAAACGTACTTTTTGTTGGTTTTATTTATTTATTTGATCTATTCACTATCTTTTTAGCCAATTCAAACATGAAAGTCTTAATATGAAACCGAGGTTTAGAATTATACAGTAATGATTACTGCGCAACTGACAGTTTTAAAAAACACTATTTAAAGTGCAATTATTTTGCAAAGTCCCCCAGCCACTGAAATAAGCCTAGTCCGAACTTGGAGAACATTGTGACATAGCACAGTCTCTGCTCGCGAAAGTGCACAGTCAGGCAGCATAGGTGAGCCTGAAAACTGCACATTACAATACAGAAGCCCAATTGAATGTTGGACATGAAGTACAACAAAATGTAGCTATCCACGAAGCAGATGAAATCGAAGTTTCTGATTACAGTGTGGTGCTCTTGTGTGCCTGAAACGGCGAAGAAAAAAGACCATTATAAAATCGCATATTAAACGGTTCAAGATCTATAGTAAAATTCTAAACAAAAAAGACAAGTATGTTTCGAAATGACTGAAGTTGGTTCAATTGTCTAGCTTACAATAGGCTTGGCCGTGCAGTCACAGGGTGCTAGATTGTCAATAGCATATTTGCATCCGATGATTGGCCATTATACTAGTTACTGGTCTACTGTTTAAAGTATAAGTCAATAATCGCTTCAATTGCTATCTAGTTTACGATATAGTATAACGAATATAATGACAGGTATACGACAGGTGTCACTACACTGTCAGTTGTCCTCACCAGACTGACAGGTGTCATTACCAGACTGACAGATGTCATCACCAGACTGAAAATCATCACTAGACTGACAGGTGACGTCACCAGACTGACAATCATCACTAGACTGACAGATGTCATCACCAGACTGACAGGCGTCGTCACCAGACTGACAATCATCACTAGACTGACAGGTATCATCACCAGAATGACAATCATCACTAGACTGACAGGTGTCATCAACAGACTGACAATCATCACTAGACTGACAGGTGTCATCACCAGACTGACAATCATCACTAGACTGACAGGTGTCATCACCAGACTGACAATCATCACTAGACTGACAGGTGTCGTCACCAGACTGACAATCATCACTAGACTGACGGGTGCCATTACCAGACTGACAATCATCACTAGACTGACAGGTGTCGTCACCAGACTGACAATCATCACCAGACTGACAATCATCACTAGACTGACAGGTGTCGTCACCAGACTGACAATCATCACTTGACTGACAGGTGTCATTACCAGACTGACAGGTGTTCAGCGCCGCTGTATTCCAGAGAACTCACCGTTGAGCCCAAGCAGCGGCAGTGGCAAAGATCTGGTAGACAGCTCGGTGACCAGGGATGCGGCACAATGTGCGAATCCCAGCGGTGGCAGCAATACGGCTAAACAGGAGCAATTGGCCAATAGGCAGGCGTAGATGTAACCGCACGTGCTCCACATCCGGACGCCACGAATCAAAAAGCCGCAGACTATAAGACAGACGGCGCAGATCATATTGCACAGATGAATTATTGGCCTCAATTTGTCCCCATCCGGCTTAGTATTAATAATCATCTGCAGCACAGTGGTAAACAGGATGCTAATACCGAAGCTGAGTTGCAGAGCGCCGATCTTCTCCATCCAGGCGATGTTCTCGCGAATCACTAGCAGGTCGCTGCGCCACTGATTAGCTCGGCGATTGGGACTCATTGTTGAAGTTTGCTTCGCCTTGGCTAGCACGTTTGCTCGCTTTACTTAAATTTTTCTAGATTTTCCTCTAGGCTGATTGTTTAATATTGTTTAATATACATCAATATTGTTTAACGTCATATACTTGCCATAGACTAAGATTAAAAAACTTTTTTTAAGTTATTGTGCTAAGAACAACTTAGACGTAGACAACTTAGCTATAGACGTTTTTGCCTCGAGTGAATAAACTCAATTAAACCACTAAAAGGCTACTTTGCAGAAGTTTATATGTTCCGGGGATTGGTGCAAGTTTAACTAGCAAATAATTTTTGCCATAGACAACAATCAAACAGCAAACGTGGAAAAGTGCTGAACCTTTTTAACAAAGTGCATATAGCATGCACTTTCAGCAGACTTCGTCCATAGAACTATCTTCAATCTATACCAAAGATTATAAAAGGGTATTTATAATCTTTGATGTATACCTTTGATTGTTGATGGTCACATTTCAGTCTTTGAAGTTGAATCGACTGAGCTTGGGCCGTACGATAAACGACACTTCTTTTCGCTTCTTCTGAAACAAGAATCAAGTCACCAGCCCTTCAGACCGTAGAGATATTCAGCGCTAGTGTATATCATACACCCCTATACACGAATTAGCACTGTGCCTCAGTGCGGCCTTGCCAGGCCTTCAAAATTGATCAGCATGTCACCCAAGTGTGCCTGCAGCATCTCCGTCTTCGGTGGTCACCTAACTTTATCTAGACGGATTTGCTGGACCTTCAATGGCTACAACAGGTGGCACTAGGCCACTATGGACACCCTGACGCAAATTTATCCAATTTCACTGATCAATAAATATATAGTTGTCAACACTGAGTAATATTAAGCTTATATACTTTCTAAAAAAATCTTACATGTATAGCCAGACATCATCGGAAAGTACACATTTTTTGCCTAAAGTGTTATCACAAAAACTATTAAGCAATTGCCCTCCCCAAAGTCCAGTGCTATGGTGTCAAATTTCCTTGATCATTATAAAAATATTTGCTACAAAAATGGCTCTGTTTGTTGTGGAAAAGTGTGAGAAATTCGATGCGAAAATGGGAAAACTCTCGGACTAGCGACCCAAGAGGCTTCTTTAAGTGCCTGATGGACACTTCTGAGGCGCGATCCAACATTTTCTGAGTCTCAACAAATATTAATCTGCAGCCTTTCTATCTTGTTGAATGAGTGAACCTTTCAGAGTCATCAGGGTCCTGAAGGATCAGGGTCCTGAAGGATCAGGGTCCTGAAGGATCAGGGTCCTGAAGGATCAGGGTCCTGAAGGATCAGGGTCCTGAAGGATCAGGGTCCTGAAGGATCAGGGTCGTGAAGAAGAATCGATTCCTTTAGCAAAAATCTTATACTATTTTGCAAGAATCTGTCGCAGTTTAGCAAAAATCTAGTACAGTTTAGCAAGAATCTAATGCAGTTCAGCAAGAATCTAATGCAGTTAAGGAATAATGTAATGCAGTTTAGCAAGAATCTAATGCAGTTTAGGAAGAATGTAATGCAGTTTAGCAAGAATCTAATGCAGTTCAGCAAGAATCTAATGCAGTTTAGGAAGAATGTAATGCAGTTTAGCAAGAATCTAATGCAGTTCAGCAAGAATCTAATGCAGTTTAGCAAGAATCTAATGCAGTTCAGCAAGAATCTAATGCAGTTTAGCAAGAATCTAATGCAGTTCAGCAAGAATCTAATGCAGTTTAGCAAGAATCTAATGCAGTTCAGCAAGAATGTAATGCAGTTTAGGAAGAATGTAATGCAGTTTAGCAAGAATCTAATGCAGTTCAGCAAGAATCTAATGCAGTTTAGCAAGAATCTAATGCAGTTTAGCAAGAATCTAATGCAGTTTAGCTAGAATCTAATGCAGTTTAGCAAGAATCTAATGCAGTTCAGCAAGAATCTAATGCAGTTTAGCAAGAATCTAATGCAGTTCAGCTAGAATCGAATGCAGTTCGTTCAGCAAGAATCTATAAATACGTGTACATTAGTCCAAAAATTCGGCAATTTTAAGTGAAGTGAGATAATCGGTGGAGCCGTTGGCGAGAATAATCAATTAGAAGCAAGCAAGAAAGATTTTCATTTTCAGAATAGGAGGATTTACTTGTTTCAGACCTAAAAGATCTTTGCCCGAGGTTTGAGGGCAGATCAAATTGTCTGTGTGCCGGCAGCTAGTCCATAAACCCAGATAAAATTCCTGTTTTCTAAAATGTCTACCGCTGCACTAATTTTGTATGATTGGGTCCAATCGCCATTCGATGTCTGGTTTATTTTTATTTATTATAGACGCACATATTTTTATCGAATGTAAATTTAAATGCCCACAGCAGATATGGATGCATATTGGCTCAGACACGAAGCTATGGAGGCATATCAGAAGGCCTGAGAATTCAGGCTGTAATCGAACCGACCAATGGCATAAAAGCTCCCCTCTTCCACTGGAATATAAGCTGACAAAATTTCATCTCAAGTTCAGACAGTCCGCCGAGAGGCTCAGCAAAAATTGATCAGCGGAGAGCCAATTCCACCGCCAAGCCATGATGAACGGCCTGAGCGTGATGAGCAAGAAGACGCTGCGCAAGCAGGTGATGCTGAGCCGTCTGCAGCAGCTGATGAACAGCTCAACAGCTCACGGCATGAACAAACTCGTGCAGGCCGACTCCAACTGGCCCATGAAGGTGGCCTGGTTTATTATCTTCATCA
Organism: Macrostomum hystrix; assembly: GCA_950097015.1. Lineage (NCBI taxonomy): Eukaryota > Metazoa > Platyhelminthes > Macrostomidae > Macrostomum > Macrostomum hystrix. Next base: position 5,916,553 of record CATNEN010000011.1, read on the forward strand.
GCGCCGTCTGCGGCGTGACGATTCACACGGCCACGGTCATCAGGCTCTATTTCAGCTATCCCGTCAGCTCGACTGTCAGACAGAAGGTCAACGGCTTCGAGTTTCCTGACGTGACCATCTGCGACACGATGCTGAAGAAGTTCTTTCTCTATAATGTGTCTTACTACGACCAGCGCACAGCAGACAGGGACTACAGCAGGTACTCGCAGGTGGTCCAGACAATGCTGGGCTACCAATTCGGCTGGGAGAGCAAGAAGTTCCTGAAGGCAATCTACATCGCCTCCGGGCACAAGTTCAACATGTCCGAGGTGAGCGCCAGGGCCGAGGACTTCGTGCTCTACTGCGAATTCGATCAGAAGCCCTGCAGCTTCGAGAACTTCAGCCTGTACTATGACAGGGTGTACGGCAACTGCTACACCTTCAGGCCGCAGTCGAGAGAGCTGGAGAAGGCTGGCGCCGAGATGGGCCTAATCATGGTGCTGTATCCGCCGTCTGTCGACGCCAACTTTGATGAGGACCGCATCATGAAGACGACAACGGGGCTGGAGAGCAAGGGCTTCCAGATCACCGTCCACCAGCGCGACACCCAGCCCGACCCTCACGAGTTTGGTATCACCGCCCCAGTCGGCATGCGGGCAGATTTCGCGCTGTCGCAGACTCAAATCCGGCTGGCCAATACCAACACAAGACCCTGCTCGCCAGCTGGCAAGCAGACCTTCTGGAATCCCTTTCTGCGGACTCGGCAGGAGTATGAGAACCGGCTGTACAACTGTGTCGACAACGAGGACGCCAATCACATCCAGAGCGTCTGTCGGTGCACCATCGAGGGCTTGATCCCTGTGACGGAGAAGCGGCTGCGAACCGCCGACTACTGCCACGACATCCTCGACATGCAGCGATTCAACGCCACTCGCTTTCGCAAGCTGTCAGATCTGGTGCAGAAGGTGTGGAGTCGCTATAGCGAGGTTGTTAAGAGAAAGTATGCCAGGCTGATTGTTAAGGTGGCTGGAAGCCAGGTAGGTTTCAAGTTAATACTAGACTGTGAATTTATTTTTCTAGATGGATACGACTCTTGTCTACGAACTTGTTAACGATTGGATAATTTACCAGTTAATGTTGGGATAATTTGCCTGTTGGGAAACTTGTTAAAGAGGAGAAAACGGTCATTCAGAAGGAAGTTTATAATATTATCTTACTAATGACATGCACTAAACGTGAGAAGCATTGAGGGAATTCAATTGAGGAATTCAAAAGAATGTTCAGTCAAACCGTGCTCTACGAAGGGTGGGGCTGACCGTGCTAGAAATATTCCCTAGAAACAAAAAAGCAAAGAAAAACTTTTTTGCCCCCCTCCTTATGCTTTCTTTCACATGCGTCAACACACACGCATCACATAGTTCACATCCTGATTAATCAGTCCGATACTTGGCCTTACACACTGGCAGGGCTAGACAAGAAATGATCTTATTCACATCCTGGACTAGTGTTGATCACGTGCAGCAGTAGCATCTAATTATCATCATTCGTATGCATATATAACAACGGAACCGTAGCCTCAAATATAATCAAAGTGAACATAATTTCTAACCCCCTAAAACACCCACCCCAGTGAGTTGCATCCAATCTATAAAATGAAATTGTACATACTTTCTAACCCCCTAGAACACCCACCCCAGTCGTAGCCTCCAATCTATAAAATGAAACTGTACATACTTTTCTAACCCCCTAGAACACCAACCCCAGTCGTAGCCTCCAATCTATAAAATGAAATTGTACATACTTTCTAACCCCCTAGAAAACCCACCCCAGTCGTAGCCTCAAATCTATAAAATGAAATTGTACATACTTTCTAGCATCCAATCAAACTCCAGCAAACAACAACAAAATGGCTCTTCAAGTTTGGGGTTTCTCTCCTTGGAGTTCTGTTCCTAGAAGATACTCCTAGTTTCTCTCTATGTAGTCTAGCGGTTTAGTGGCAGTCTCGGTGACTCGATGGCTATAACTATTCACGACTATCGATACTCAGTAACACTGGATCCGCAACTCGGTTATCGGAGTTCAGACCGAGAAAGAACACAAACAAAGTCTTATTTTCTAATTTGCAACCTAATATAGCTTAAAGACTAGCTCTCTAAAATCGCGGCGGTGGCGGAGCTTTCGCGCCCCGCTCTGCCTTGTATTTTATTTCAAACCCCTTATTTCCAACATTACGCAACATTACGCAAGATAGTCTGTGAAGATTGGTGTCGCAGCCCCGAGCCTAGCACAGCGCCACACGTTAAACTACTTGGTTGGTAGGCACACCAACTCCTCTACCCCTTATCAGGTCCAGGCCTTCTCCAGCTCTCGTCTCCAGGTGGGGTCCAGGCCGGATCCGCCTCATCTCGTGGTCCTAGGGTTCGACGTCCACCCCCGATCGATTCTCCTCCTGTCGGTCTCCCCCGTGGGCCGGTTCCGATTTTGCTGTCCGTCCAGGCCGAGTTCGCGCTGTAATTGATGGGTGCGCCCTAGGCGTGTCTTCATCTAACCTCTGCTTTCCGGTGCTTGCCCTCTCGGCTGTTGCCAAGTTTACACAAAGTTGACCTGGAGCTCTGTTATGCTACTTTCAGATTTCTAACTCTTATAAACCCAAAAGGCACAGCGAGAAGAATGTCACACTGCTTGACGATTAGGCAGAAGTGCTCACAGACCACGTAAATATATGACACTATCTTCCCTCCGACAGGCAATCAGCAGCTTCCCAGAGCTGGCCGAACGCCTTCGCAATGTCGAATGCGCCAACAACTTCTCGCCGAAGCAGACAAAGTCGGAGTGCCTGAACGAGTGCCAGTACAGCGAGTACGCATCGGCCATCGCCCTGGCCGAGTGGCCCGACCGCTCCTTCACCAGCCGGGGCAGCCTGATTCGCACCAAGAAGCTCGGCAGCGTGCTGGCTGACTACACTCGCCGAGTAGCCAACTGCAGCCCACCGGTGGCTCTCGTCACCTCTCTGCGTATCAGCAACAGAAACGTGTCTGGCTGCAAAGAGGACGACCATCCAAACTACGACCGAGTGCCTCTGGAGAACACAACGTGCCGTGACCTGCAGTCGTTTGTCAGCAACACCCTCGTACAGGTGAGGGTCTATCCCAAAACCCTGACAATCCGGATGCTGCTGGAGGTGCGCTCCTACGAGCTGGAGAAACTATTCAGCGACATCGGCGGCATCCTCGGCCTCTGGGTTGGCATCAGCGTCATCACCATCTTCGAGCTGGGTGAGATTGCCATCCTGACTGCAGTTTACCTGTACAATTTGCTGCACACCAAGGCACACGGGATTAGAGATCTGCGGTGCCGCTGTCCCAGTCATTGCTGCGAGGGAGCCGCCGAGGATCAACGCGACGAGAGCCAGCAGCCCTGCTGCAATGGCACAGTTCAACACGAACATCAGCAGCTGCAGCCGGCGCATCTAGAACAGGAGCCTCCGTGGCTGAAGTCACTCTCAGGAGCTGGCAGCAGTAGCTGCAGATCAGTGATGTGTATCCGCTATGATATCGAGACGAATTTGTGAGGCCTGTTAGTCTAAGCGCTGAACTGAGTGTACTTTATCGCACCTGGCTGTGACGCAGGGAATCTAACATATGCACTTTTACCTGCCACTGTTAATTATCCCAATTGAAGGAATTATCCCTACTGTAAAAGTGCGATTGCTAAAAATTGCGTATTTTTTAATTTTGTTATTTAGGGAATGTGTTAAAAATGTTGTTTTAATGAAAAACACACTGATTCTAGGAAAGGGTTGCATTGTCTTTGTCAATTAAACAATCGTGAGACATATAGCATATAAACCGGCGATCCCGACTTTAATATAGCATTAAGGAACAGGTAAATGAGAATTGAATGGGTCATGAAGGAACAGGTAAATGAGAATTGAATGGGTCATGAAGGAACAGGTAAATCAGAGCTGAATGTGTCCTGAAGGAACAGGTAAACAGAGCTGAATAAGGGATGAAGGAACAGGTAAATCATAGCTGAATAAGGGATGAAGGAACAGGTAAATCAGAACTGAATGGGTCATAAAGGAACAGGTAAATCAGAACTGAATGGGTCATAAAGGAACAGGTAAATGAGAACTGAATGGGTCATAAAGGAACAGGTAAATGAGAACTGAATGGGTCATGAAGGAACAGGTAAATGAGAACTGAATGGGTCATAAAGGAACAGGTAAATGAGAACTGAATGGGTCATGAAGGAACAGGTAAATCAGAACTGAATGGGTCATAAAGGAACAGGTAAATCAGAACTGAATGGGTCATGAAGGAACAGGTAAATCAGAACTGAATGGGTCATAAAGGAACAGGTAAATCAGAACTGAATGGGTCATGAAGGAACAGGTAAATCAGAACTGAATGGGTCATAAAGGAACAGGTAAATCAGAACTGAATGGGTCATAAAGGAACAGGTAGATCAGAACTGAATGGGTCATAAAGGAACAGGTAAATCAGAACTGAATGGGTCATAAAGGAACAGGTAAATGAGAACTGAATGGGTCATGAAGGAACAGGTAAATGAGAATTGAATGGGTCATGAAGGAACAGGTAAATGAGAACTGAATGGGTCATGAAGGAACAGGTAAATGAGAACTGAATGGGTCATGAAGGAACAGGTAAATCAGAGCTGAATGTGTCCTGAAGGAACAGGTAAACAGAGCTGAATAAGGGATGAAGGAACAGGTAAATCATAGCTGAATAAGGGATGAAGGAACAGGTAAATCAGAACTGAATGGGTCATAAAGGAACAGGTAAATCAGAACTGAATGGGTCATAAAGGAACAGGTAAATCAGAACTGAATGGGTCATAAAGGAACAGGTAAATGAGAACTGAATGGGTCATAAAGGAACAGGTAAATGAGAACTGAATGGGTCATGAAGGAACAGGTAAATCAGAACTGAATGGGTCATAAAGGAACAGGTAAATCAGAACTGAATGGGTCATAAAGGAACAGGTAAATCAGAACTGAATGGGTCATGAAGGAACAGGTAAATGAGAACTGAATGGGTCATAAAGGAACAGGTAAATGAGAACTGAATGGGTCATAAAGGAACAGGTAGATCAGAACTGAATGGGTCATAAAGGAACAGGTAAATGAGAACTGAATGGGTCATAAAGGAACAGGTAGATCAGAACTGAATGGGTCATAAAGGAACAGGTAGATCAGAACTTAATGGGTCATAAAGGAACAGGTAGATCAGAACTGAATGGGTCATAAAGGAACAGGTAAATGAGAACTGAATGGGTCATAAAGGAACAGGTAAATGAGAACTGAATGGGTCATAAAGGAACAGGTAAATGAGAACTGAATGGGTCATAAAGGAACAGGTAGATCAGAACTGAATGGGTCATAAAGGAACAGGTAGATCAGAACTGAATGGGTCATAAAGGAACAGGTAAATGAGAACTGAATGGGTCATAAAGGAACAGGTGAATCCTATCCTAAAGAATACTGGACATTCTGTAGTAACTAGCCTAAAAAGTGAGTAAAAAGACCTAATTGCAAATACACCAATGTCAGTCATAAGCAGCAGCAGCAGCAGCAGCAGAGCTGCCTAATTAGACGTGCCTATAAAATGGCTAACCTGGTTAACCAGTCAGGCACAGCAACACCGGTGAGTCTGTACTCAGTCAATCAGTAGCCCGAAGGCTAGGCCAGTTCCCAGAGATGAAAGAAATGCGTGTGGCGGCTGGAAGTTTTTTTTATCAACCGTTTCGCGGGCAGCGACTGGAAGTGATTGTTATTTGGGAAAGACAAATATGCACAGCTGGTTGCCATGGGCGCTGACTGGGGCGGCTAACTTGCTACTGGAATGATTCGCTTACCATCACTTTCGAGGGATGAGGGACTCCAGTGTTTTCGGACTCTTTTAAACATCAAACACTGGCCGCACTTTTCGTGCTCGCATTTGCCTCACCAGATGCCCTTCATTTGCTCACTTGTTCACCTCACACCTCATCAGCTCATTCACACCTCATCAGCTGCTCACTCACAGCTCATCAGCTGATCATTCACACCTCATCAGCTGCTCACTCACACCTCATCAGCTGATCATTCAGACCTCATCAGCTCATTCACACCTCATCAGCTGCTCACTCACACCTCATCAGCTGCTCACTCACACCTCATCAGCTGCTCATTCCACAGCTCATCAGCTGCTCACTCACACCTCATCAGCTGCTCATTCACACCTCATCAGCTGCTCATTCACACCTCATCAGCTGATCATTCACACCTCATGAGCTGCTCACTCACACCTCATCAGCTGATCATTCAGACCTCATCAGCTGCTCATGCAGACCTCATCAACTGCTCATTCAGACCTCATCAGCTGCTCATTTACATCGCATCAGCTGCTCATTCAGACCTCATCAGCTGCTCATTCACACCTCATCAGCTGCACATTCATACCTCATCAGCTGCTCATTTACATCTCATCAGCTGCACATTCATACCTCATCAGCTGCTCATTCACACCTCATCAGCTGCACATTCATACCTCATCAGCTGCTCATTTACATCTCATCAGTTGCACATTCATACCTCATCAGCTGCTCATTCACACCTCATCAGCTGCACATTCATACCTCATCAGCTGCTCATTTACATCTCATCAGCTGCTCATTCACATCTCATCAGCTGCTCATTCAGACCTCATCAGCTGCTCATTCACACCTCATCAGCTGATCATTTACATCTCATCAGCTGCTCATTCACATCTCATGAACAGTTCTCGTAAGAGAACAGACGAAACCGCAAGACGCTTTCATACTTGTAGATTTTCTAAGAAACAACTAGACAGGGACGCGATCCCTTCTCGACTTGGCTAGATCCAAATCCAACGAGTCCATTTCTTATCCCTAAATAATCCCAGAAAAAAACACGCTGACCTACAGTTATAAAAAAGTTAATCTACAAATGACTAACGAAAATTTTTTTTTCTTTCGGGACAAATCACTACAAGGATCAAGCCTAGTCGCATTGCTAAGCGCGTATTTGTATTAGACTTTTTGAACACTCAGCCACAGATCCTCTGTGCGAATGTGTGAAGCTTCTGTGTGGCATTTCACGGCCTATGTCATGCCAAAAGAAATCTGGAAACCCACATGACTAAGAAATAAATATATTAGTTTTCTTCCCGTCAACTAGCAAAAAAACTTCTGCTACACAATATTAACCTGGAAACTCTAAAGACAAACGGGTCTTTTTGAGATCTCACCCCAGAGAAACCAGGCTAAATGAGATCTCACCCCAGAGAAACCATACTATATGAGATCTCACCATAAAGCAACCATACTATATGAGATCTCACCAAAAAGCAACCATACTATATGAGATCTCACCATAAAGCAACCATACTATATGAGATCTCACCATAAAGCAACCATACTATATGAGATCTCACCATAAAGCAACCATAATATATGAGATCTCACCATAAAGCAACCATACTATATGAGATCTCACCATAAAGCAACCATACTATATGAGATCTCACCATAAAGCAACCATACTATATGAGATCTCACCATAAAGCAACCATACTATATGAGATCTCACCATAAAGCAACCATACTATATGAGATCTCACCATAAAGAAACCATACTATATGAGGTCTCACCATAAAGAAACCATACTATATGAGATCTCACCATAAAGAAACCATACTATATGAGATCTCACCATAAAGAAACCATACTATATGAGATCTCACCATAAAGAAACCATACTATATGAGATCTCACCATAAAGAAACCATACTATATGAGATCTCACCATAAAGCAACCATACTATATGAGATCTCACCATAAAGAAACCATACTATATGAGATCTCACCATAAAGCAACCATACTATATGAGATCTCACCCCAGAGAAACCATACTATATGAGATCTCACCATAAAGCAACCATACTATATGAGATCTCACCATAAAGCAACCATACTATATGAGATCTCACCATAAAGCAACCATACTATATGAGATCTCACCATAAAGCAACCATACTATATGAGATCTCACCATAAAGCAACCATACTATATGAGATCTCACCATAAAGCAACCATACTATATGAGATCTCACCATAAAGAAACCATACTATATGAGATCTCACCATAAAGCAACCATACTATATGAGATCTCACCATAAAGCAACCATACTATATGAGATCTCACCATAAAGAAACCATACTATATGAGATCTCACCATAAAGAAACCATACTATATGAGATCTCACCATAAAGCAACCATACTATATGAGATCTCACCATAAAGAAACCATACTATATGAGATCTCACCATAAAGCAACCATACTATATGAGATCTCACCATAAAGAAACCATACTATATGAGATCTCACCATAAAGAAACCATACTATATGAGATCTCACCATAAAGAAACCATACTATATGAGATCTCACCATAAAGAAACCATACTATATGAGATCTCACCATAAAGAAACCATACTATATGAGATCTCACCATAAAGAAACCATACTATATGAGATCTCACCATAAAGAAACCATACTATATGAGATCTCACCATAAAGAAACCATACTATATGAGATCTCACCATAAAGAAACCATACTATATGAGATCTCACCATAAAGAAACCATACTATATGAGATCTCACCATAAAGAAACCATACTATATGAGATCTCACCATAAAGAAACCATACTATATGAGATCTCACCATAAAGCAACCATACTATATGAGATCTCACCATAAAGCAACCATACTATATGAGATCTCATTATAAAGAAACCACAATATATGAGGTCTCACCATAAAGCAACCATACTATATGAGATCTCACCATAAAGCAACCATACTATATGAGATCTCACCATAAAGCAACCATACTATATGAGATCTCACCATAAAGCAACCATACTATATGAGATCTCACCATAAAGAAACCATACTATATGAGATCTCACCATAAAGCAACCATACTATATGAGATCTCACCATAAAGAAACCATACTATATGAGATCTCACCATAAAGAAACCATACTATATGAGATCTCACCATAAAGAAACCATACTATATGAGATCTCACCATAAAGAAACCATACTATATGAGATCTCACCCCAGAGAAACCATACTATATGAGATCTCACCATAAAGCAACCATACTATATGAGATCTCACCATAAAGAAACCATACTATATGAGATCTCACCCCAGAGAAACCATACTATATGAGATCTCACCATAAAGCAACCATACTATATGAGATCTCACCATAAAGAAACCATACTATATGAGATCTCACCATAAAGAAACCATACTATATGAGATCTCACCATAAAGAAACCATACTATATGAGATCTCACCATAAAGCAACCATACTATATGAGATCTCACCCCAGAGAAACCATACTATATGAGATCTCACCATAAAGCAACCATACTATATGAGATCTCACCATAAAGCAACCATACTATATGAGATCTCACCATAAAGCAACCATACTATATGAGATCTCACCATAAAGAAACCATACTATATGAGATCTCACCATAAAGCAACCATACTATATGAGATCTCACCATAAAGCAACCATACTATATGAGATCTCACCATAAAGAAACCATACTATATGAGATCTCACCATAAAGCAACCATACTATATGAGATCTCACCATAAAGAAACCATACTATATGAGATCTCACCTTAAAGCAACCATACTATATGAGATCTCACCATAAAGAAACCATACTATATGAGATCTCACCATAAAGAAACCATACTATATGAGATCTCATTATAAAGAAACCACAATATATGAGATCTCACCATAAAGAAACCATACTATATGAGATCTCATTATAAAGAAACCACAATATATGAGATCTCACCATAAAGAAACCATACTATATGAGATCTCACCATAAAGCAACCATACTATATGAGATCTCACCATAAAGAAAGCACAATATATGAGATCTCACCATAAAGAAACCATACTATATGAGATCTCACCATAAAGCAACCATAGTATATGAGATCTCACCATAAAGCAACCATACTATATGAGATCTCACCATAAAGAAACCATACTATATGAGATCTCACCATAAAGCAACCATACTATATGAGATCTCACCATAAAGCAACCATACTATATGAGATCTCACCATAAAGCAACCATACTATATGAGATCTCACCATAAAGAAACCATAATATATGAGATCTCACCATAAAGCAACCATACTATATGAGATCTCACCATAAAGAAACCATACTATATGAGATCTCACCATAAAGCAACCATACTATATGAGATCTCACCATAAAGAAACCATACTATATGAGATCTCACCATAAAGAAACCATACTATATGAGATCTCACCATAAAGAAACCATACTATATGAGATCTCACCATAAAGCAACCATACTATATGAGATCTCACCATAAAGCAACCATACTATATGAGATCTCATTATAAAGAAACCACAATATATGAGATCTCACCCCAGAGAAACCATAATATATGAGATCTCACCATAAAGAAACCATAATATATGAGATCTCACCATAAAGAAACCATAGTATATGAGATCTCACCATAAAGAAACCATAGTATATGAGATCTCACCATAAAGAAACCATAATATATGAGATCTCACCATAAAGCAACCATACTATATGAGATCTCACCATAAAGAAACCATAGTATATGAGATCTCACCATAAAGAAACCATACTATATGAGATCTCACCATAAAGAAACCATACTATATGAGATCTCACCATAAAGAAACCATACTATATGAGATCTCACCATAAAGAAACCATAATATATGAGATCTCACCATAAAGCAACCATACTATATGAGATCTCACCATAAAGAAACCATAGTATATGAGATCTCACCATAAAGAAACCATAGTATATGAGATCTCACCATAAAGAAACCATAGTATATGAGATCTCACCATAAAGAAACCATAGTATATGAGATCTCACCATAAAGAAACCATAATATATGAGATCTCACCATAAAGAAACCATACTATATGAGATCTCACCATAAAGAAACCATAGTATATGAGATCTCACCATAAAGCAACCATACTATATGAGATCTCACCATAAAGAAACCATACTATATGAGATCTCATTATAAAGAAACCACAATATATGAGATCTCACCCCAGAGAAACCTTAATATATGAGATCTCACCCCAGAGAAACCATAATATATGAGATCTCACTCCAGAGCAACCCAAGCTTATCAGTGCGTTCCACACGCTAAAGATCTAATTGAAACTCAATCAGTTGGTCATCTCACTCACTCTCTCGTTATTTGTGTCTGAAACTAGCTTCCAAACTCCAGTGCTCAAATCTGACAGGGACTCAACTCAAGCCTCAACAGTGCTCAACGCTTGCACTGCTCAATCAGTGTCCTTAGCTATGCTCAATATTATGATTATGACTACGGGAGGCTAGGAATGGAAATTAATGGAGAAATTAGGACTGAGAGATTTTGTCCGCCAACTAAGGCGACAAGTAGAAGGCCGGGGCAGCAGACAGTAAGTTATTTTCTAATCCGCCATCGAGGGAGTCGGAGAGACACGGCGGCTTAGCCAATCCGCGGATTATCGAATGATCTGCACTTTAAATTGGCGAAAATATTTTTTTGCACACAATTAAACAGTCTTTTCTGCCTTTTATCGGCACTAAACAGCCGCACAATTTGTGTAGCATTGTTGTTTTGTTTCAGCAACCGCCAAACTTTATATTTTATTTTCTGAAAAAAACTTCTGGGTGCAAAAAATTTATCGAATATTTACTTATTATAATCCGCACAGTTATTCTAAACGATAGAACATGATTTAAAAGCTTCTGAGATTGAAAATGCGAAAATTAGTAGATAGAATTCTTGCACAAAAAACAGGTAGGTTCTGATGCCTGAAGAAACAGAGGACAATTAGTAGGACTGATGCCTGAAGGCCTGAAGAAACGGAGGATGAGTAAGAGCTGAAGCCTGAAGGCCTGAGGAGGATAATGATAATGATTCCTGAGGAGGAATCGGAGGATGATGAGCAGGTGCTGAATGCCTGTAGGTCGACTGAAGAATCGGAGGATAATGAGCAGGGGCTGATGCCTAAAGGCCTCCTGAAGAATCGGAGGATAATGAGCAGGGGCTGATGCCTGAAAGCCTCCTGAAGAATCGGAGGATAATGAGCAGGGGCTGATGCCTGAAGGCCTCCTGAAGAATCGGAGGATAATGAGCAGGGGCTGATGCCTGAAGGCCTCCTGAAGAATCGGAGGATAATGAGCAGGGGCTGATGCCTAAAGGCCTCCTGAAGAATCGGAGGATAATGAGCAGGGGCTGATGCCTAAAGGCCTGAAGAATCGGAGGATAATGAGCAAGGCCGGAGCCTGAAGGTCTCCTGAAGAATCGGAGGATAACGATCAGGGACTGACTCCTGAAGGTCTCCTGAAGAATCGGAGGATAACGATCAGGGGCTGATGCCTGAAGGTCTCCTGAAGAATCGGAGGATAATGAGCAGGGGCTGATGCCTAAAGGCCTGAAGAATCGGAGGATAACGATCAGGGACTGAAGGTCTCCTGAAGAATCGGAGGATAATGAGCAGGGGCTGATGCCTAAAGGCCTGAAGAATCGGAGGATAACATGGGTAGGGGCTGATGTCTGTGGGCCTGAAGAATCGGAGGATAATGAGCAGGGGCTGATGCCTGAAGGTCTCCTGAAGAATCGGAGGATAATGAGCAGGGGCTGATGCCTGAAGGCCTCCTGAAGAATCGGAGGATAATGAGCAGGGGCTGATGCCTAAAGGCCTGAAGAATCGGAGGATAATGAGCAAAGGCTGATGCCTGAAGGCCTCCTGAAGAATCGGAGGATAACGAGCAGGGGCTGATGCATAAAGGCCTGAAGAATCGGAGGATAATGAGCAGGGGCTGATGCCTAAAGGCCTGAAGAATCGGAGGATAACATGGGTAGGGGCGCACATGCAATGGGGACAAAATGCCGAAGGCAGGATGAGAAATTCACAAGAAAACGGAACGCACTAGCAAGCTATAGTGTCCTGCAGAACAATATAGGAAATCGCAGCTTTTCTAAAAAAAACCAAAATGCCATTCATTCGATGCGAGCCTTCTGAGGGGCCTTAGAGAGAAGACACGCAATAAGTTTAGGGATTAAGGGGATTAAAGCGAATAAGAAATTTACAGCAGCTTTTACCTCTCGCTAATCCATTTCTTTATTCAGGAAAAACTATGAAGGAAAGAAACTAGTGCGTAGGCCAATTATATCGATCAGATGTTTGCGGAATATTTTCAGCTGAAAATCTAGAAAGCATTTTTTTTGTTTTTACTAAGACTTTTGAGAATTGAAATCAGAGTCTGCGCTGGCAGCAGCAGCAGCAGCAGCAGTCTCCAACAGTTTCTTAGTTCGCTTATCAGTGTGAGGCACAGCGCCTGAGGCCAATTGGAATCGACAGAGTGCCCGGATGGGTCCCAGAACAGCTGCCAGACAGTCCGACCTGCGTTCAAGAGAGTCCAAAGCCATCGCGGCGGCCTCGGCAGTGCACAGACACCCGGCGTCGGGCTGGGTTCTGATGACGTAGGCAGACGACGAGTCAGACGCAGCGTTAACTCGGAGATGAGGCAGTTTGTGCAGAAAGTCATTGTGAAAGTGCAGCCCGCTAGCCTGCTGCCAGGTACCATCCAGAACTATCAGCGTGCTGACACTGCCAGGAGGTACAGAATCGGCTAGGACCGCATCGCTAGACGGATAGAGAACAGCGCAGCCGGGTGAGTCCAGTTCCCGCCGCCGACGATGACCGGCAAAGTGCCGACCGCGCCAGATTTCAACTCGGCCTGGCGACGCGGCTAGTTGAAGCATCCGAGCCGTCTGCAGCTTGCGCTTGTCCTGATGGAGAATGTGGTCAAGCCGGTTCAATTTGCCAGATATTACACTGTCTGAGTCGCTAGAATTGAGTTTTAGTTGTTAAAAGTAGAGTTTGAGTCGTTAGAGTAGAGTTTGAGTCGCCAGAGTAGAGGTTGAGTTGTTAGAGTAGAGTTTGAGACGGTAGAGTAGAGTTTGAGACGGTAGAGTAGAGTTTGAGACGGTAGAGTAGAGTTTGAGACGCCAGAGTAGAGGTTGAGTTGTTAGAGTAGAGTTTGAGACGGTAGAGTAGAGTTTGAGACGGTAGAGTAGAGTTTGAGACGTTAAAACAAAATTTGTGTTGTTAGAGTAGAGTTTGAGTTGTTAGAGTTGATTTTGAGTCGTAAGAGTAGAGTTTGAGAAGCAATAGTAAAGTTTGAGTCGTTAGAGTAGAGTTTGAGAAGCAATAGTAAAGTTTGAGTCGTTAGAGTAGAGTTTGAGAAGCAATAGTAAAGTTTGAGTCGTTAGAGTAGAGTTTGAGAAGCAATAGTAAAGTTTGAGTCGTTAGAGTAGAGTTTGAGAAGCAATAGTAAAGTTTGAGTCGTTAGAGTAGAGTTTGAGACGTTAGAGTAGAGTTTGAGACGTTAGAGTAGAGTTTGAGACGTTAGAGTAGAGTTTGAGTCCTTAGAGTAGAGGTTGAGTTGTTAGAGTAGAGGTTGAGTCGCAATAGTAAAGCTGGAGTCTTGAGAGTAGACCATATGAGTCGTTATTCAACCAATTCCACCTGCGACCACACTGCTAATTCCCAAAATATGAGGAAAAAGGAAGAATAAATTACAGCATCCCAAAAGTCTTCCATTTCTTTTGTCATGCACAGGTCCCAGTTTGTTTGTCTACACACAACACTGCACCATGCGACTTACTAATACAGCATCCAAAAGAAGACAAACAATTCAATGCTGAAAATCTGAATTCAATGCCTAGGCTATGGCAGAGTGCAAATAAGACACTGGGGGGACAAAGTCTTCTGAAAAAATATGAAGCTGACATTTAGATCACAAAAGAGAAGCAACTAACTAAGCTTAGTGACAGGTAAGGCCACGTGGAGGGATAATTGACAGATTGCCTCTAAAAAGTTTAAGAAAAAGCATTCCTAAAAGATAGGGTAAAGCAGTCTTGCATGAGAGCGTGGAGCAGTCCTGAAGGTCAGGGTGGAGCAGTCCTGAAGGACAGGGTGGAGCAGCCCTGAAGGTCAGGGTGGAGCAGTCCTGAAGCTCATAGTGAGTCCTGAAGGTAAGGGTGGAGCAGTTCTGAAGGTAAGGGTGGAGCAGTCCTGAAGCTCATAGTGAGTCCTGAAGGTAAGGGTGGAGCAGTTCTGAAGGTAAGGGTGGAGCAGTCCTGAAGGACAGGGTGGAGCAGTCCTGAAGGTCAGGGTGGAGCAGTCCTGAAGGACAGGGTGGAGCAGCCCTGAAGGTCAGGGTGGAGCAGTCCTGAAGGACAGGGTGGAGCAGTCCTGAAGGTCAGGGTGGAGCAGTCCTGAAGGACAGGGTGGAGCAGCCCTGAAGGACAGGGTGGAGCAGTCCTGAAGGACAGGGTGGAGCAGTCCTGAAGGACAGGGTGGAGCAGCCCTGAAGGTCAGGGTGGAGCAGTCCTGAAGGACAGGGTGGAGCAGTCCTGAAGGTCAGGGTGGAGCAGTCCTGAAGGACAGGGTGGAGCAGCCCTGAAGGACAGGGTGGAGCAGCCCTGACGGTCAGGGTGGAGCAGTCCTGAAGGACAGGGTGGAGCAGTCCTGAAGGACAGGGTGGAGCAGTCCTGAAGGACAGGGTGGAGCAGCCCTGAAGGTAAGGGTGGAGCAGTCCTGAAGGTAAGGGTGGAGCAGTCCTGACGGTCAGGGTGGAGCAGTCCTGAAGGTCAGGGTGGAGCAGTCCTGACGGTCAGGGTGGAGCAGTCCTGAAGGACAGGGTGGAGCAGCCCTGAAGGACAGGGTGGAGCAGTCCTGCAGGACAGGATGCAGCAGTCCTGAAGGTCAGGATGAAGTTGTTTTAAAGGAAAAGAAAATTGGACAATTCTACCGAAATTAAGGATTATTTGAAGCAGAGCAGAAGCAGTTTGCTACTTTCAACATCAACCGACAGTTTGCTTCAGACTGTTGAAATTTAAACACAGATCTTGAAGAACCAAGTGAGAAAAAGCTCTATTTAAAAAGTCTGCATTAGCACTTTGAGCACTCTGTGCGAATTTCCCCCAGGCAGTAGCGGATTCCTCTCCCAGGAGAAACGGTGCATTATAGGCGACTGACAAACACAGAATGCTCAGAGCAATCTAGAATTCGCACGAATTCAAATATACCTACAAGAGGTAAAACAGTATTAAAAAATGCCAGACGTGTGCGTATATTCTAGTCAAATCTTCAAGTGTAGTTTTGCAGGGAGTCGAGAACACCTCAGGGGACATTAATGCCCAGCGGAACGGGGCCGCGAGGTCTAGACTCAGAAAATACGGGTTGGGGAGCCAAATAGGCAGGGGAGATGATCCCGGCCAGATAGGGGGCAGGCGGAAAGATAACACTCAAACATGCAGAGAGGAAGCCGTAAGAAATTGTGGGATTGCCGGCTGGGAAGAGATGGTCACGCTTGGATACAGGCGAGTTGAGGCAGACTGTGTTGAATTCTGATTCACTAGGAATGACGGAGCGACGGGGTGAGGCCAGCAATCGCAGTGCAGGCTATATAAATTTAACCAGAATTCCCAGAACTCTTATCTACTGCAGTCTAAAGAACTGTCAAATAATCAACCAATGAACCAATCGACCTGGGATAATTATTCCCTTCACCTGGGAATTCAGCGCCAGATATTTGGATCTTTAGAGGAGGAAGGAGAGGCTGTGAAGGTCGATATAGTCCAACAATAAATACTGAGGATTTTTTTATCTGAATCTGGCTGAGAAATCATAAAAGATACTGGGGATCTGAGAAGACATTAAAATCCCAAACTGGGGATCAGAGAAGACATCGAAATCCCAAACTGGGGATCAGAGAAGACATCGAAATCCCAAACTGGGGATCAGAGAAGACATCGAAATCCCAAACTGGGGATCTGAGAAGACATTGAAATCCCTAACTGGGGATCTGAGAAGACATTGAAATCCCTAACTGGGGATCTGAGAAGACATTGAAATCCCAAACTGGGGATCAGAGAAGACATCGAAATCCCAAACTGAGGATTTGAAAAGACATCGAAATCCCATACTGGGCATCTGAGAAGACATCGAAATCTCAAACTGGGGACCTGAAAAGACATCGAAATCCCATACTGGGGATCTGAGAATACATCAAAGTTCCATACTGGGCATCTGAAAAGACATCAAAATCCCGAAGTGATGATCTGAGAAGACATTAAAATCCCAAACTGGCCATTTGAGAATACATTGAAATCCCATACTGGGGATCTGAGGTCCATAAAAATCCCAAAAATACCTAGACGTTTAGTCTGGCCATTCCGTTTTTAATACAGAGCCTAACTTGATTTTTGTCATAAAAAATGAAGAAAATATCCGGACAAAAGGAAAGGAAAGAAAGATAAAAATTATCATATAATCTCCCCACTATTTATCCTTTAATCTGCTTGACCCTTCATTCTATAATCTCCTTAAACCCTTCATCCTATAATCTCCTTAAACCCTTCATCCTATAATCTCCTAGACCCTTTATCTCATATTCACACTGACCACTTCATTCTATAATTAGCAATAAAATGTCTGCGAGTGGCTACTATAAGTAAGTAAGTGATTTCGGACACAATGAGGCACCAACACTTACCTCAAATGGATGCTGCAGAATGATAACCTTGGTGGCAATATCTACTGGCACTTTGGGAAGGGACGGGCACCAACAGGTTGGGCTGGGTCGGCCACACCTGACACAGGTGGCTCGCTTTATGTGGATGGCCTCATGTGTGTCAGCTAGCTGACTGAGGTCGCCAAAATTGTCCATTTTCAAGGAAACTTTTGTTTCTTTTCTTTTTAATACTTGAGAATCTAGAAATTTATGCAAGAAAATTAATTTTTTTATTACTTTAAATGCATTTATGTTAGTTAATCAGGCATTATAGGACTTTGTTTATTCAAAGTAGACTAATTAGTTCATTTAGTTGTTAATTTTTAAAAATCATAAACCTGTGGTTATTTATAAAGGTAGTTGAAAAAAATATCAGCAAATCTAATACTGTCATAGCTATCCTTATTATGGTTGCAATCTTCAATTTCAATAGAATCTGTAAATATATTGACATTTAACCATATATTGTACAAAAATATGTAAAAAAACTACTAGGCGTGACAGTGCTACAATTTTTAGACTGTGCATGGTTGCTATAGAAGAATGAAATGTCCAATTGAGCTGAATTTCTAGTTACTAGCTACTCCATGCACATCTGCTTTATAAAACAGCATACAAATTCAACATACCATACAAAACTTATAGTAGTTCTATTGCAGACAGTGCTACCATTACCATCCATTAAGGTATTTGTACCCTGGATTGCTTGGTAACACTTGTAAACTGGAATCAAGCCTTCATAATTAAAAAAATATAAATTGTAATGTAATAATATTCAAAATGAATCAATGGATTAACTACATACATGTGCAACGCCAACCTCCCAAATCTTAGCCAGCCATGCGACTTAGTTTTTGCTCTATTTACAACTTAGTTTGCTCTCATTTGCTCTATTTTTCTCTCCCCTTTTTCCTCTTCTTCACACCTTCCTTTTTTGTCCCTTGGTCCCCCCTTTCATTTTTTTGCGCTTGGTTGATTGGTTTTTGTAACTTACCTTGCTTGGCCCTCGTTTCACCTGGCCAGTTCAGCCGGGTGTTGCACATGTATGATTAACTATCTCAGTATGTATGCAACTTTGGTGTTGCACATGTATGATTAACTATCTCAGTATGTATGCAACTTTGGTGTTGCACATGTATGATCACTATCTCAGTATGTATGCAACTTTGGTGTTGCACATGTATGATCAACTATCTCAGTATGTATGCAACTTTGGTGTTGCACTTGTATGATCAACTATCTCAGTATGTATGCAACTTTGGTGTTGCACATGTATGATTAACTATCTCAGTATGTATGCAACTTTGGTGTTGCACATGTATGATTAACTATCTCAGTATGTATGCAACTTTGGTGTTGCACATGTATGATTAACTATCTCAGTATGTATGCAACTTTGGTGTTGCACATGTATGATCAACTATCTCAGTATGTATGCAACTTTGGTGTTGCACATGTATGATTAACTATCTCAGTATGTATGCAACTTTGGTGTTGCACATGTATGATCAACTATCTCAGTATGTATGCAACTTTGGTGTTGCACTTGTATGATTAACTATCTCAGTATGTATGCAACTTTGGTGTTGCACTTGTATGATTAACTATCTCAGTATGTATGCAACTTTGGCTGTTTCATCAACTACTTTTTTAACTAGCCAAGCAATGCAGCATGCACTATGCAACATGACCATAAAATGAACATTAAATGCACTTAGCTTACTGCATACACTCCTACTTTATTCCCCCCACCAGTCATTGAATCCAGTCCTCCACCTTTACTCTCAACATAATGCGGAAAGTAAACAGATGATTGACAACAATGTACATGTAATTGTATGTGAACATGTATGTCCCCAATAATGGCCAAGGGCCAACAGAATTGCCACCTGATGTGCATGAGTTTACATATACACTGGGTCCTCTTTCCTCAGACATGATTCCAGGGATGCCTGTTGCATTATTTGCAAGCAATCTTTGGCCACTTGCAGAGTGTGGGCTTGCAATGGACCTATCTAGAAGATCTAGGCACATGTGAGTTCACTTGCATGCTCATTGCTTTGCCTCATCTGCCAGGAGAGCACATGGGCGATGGCTTGATCCATACTGTTGCTAGAGTTCTAAACTGGGATTTTAAACTCTATCTGCTCCTCTACCTGCTGTACACTGAGTGTACATGTTGGCCCAGCTGGTGTCAGTTCAAGTTACTCTGGTGCATGAGCACCAAGCATGGTATGAGTGGCTGCAGACACAAGTCAAGACCAACTAGGCTAGGCAAAGTATTTATAGTATATATAGTATAGGCCTATATATAGTATATATAGACTATAAGTGTGTATTAGTTAACAGTAGAAAATTAACAGTATCACATATAGGCCTAGCACAAAGCTTAGAAAATCGTAGCTATAAAACTAGTTAAAAGAAAACTATTTGTATGGATTTTGTACACTTTACAGGCCTAGCTAGGCTACTTTGTCATTAAAAGCTACTCAGTACTCGTACTCAGCATTCACTTATGATAGTCGAGTAGAAAAGCTATAGTCATAAAGTTCGCACACGCGTGCGAAGATACTTGTATTTTATATTTGAATTCGCGCTAACCGTGCACTGGAAAGTTATGCGAATCTGTCGTTGACACTAAGGCGTTTCATTTAGCCGACTCCGGAACGGTTCCGAAACTCTTGGAAAAAAAAGCAACATGACTTTGAGCACCTTCGAGAGTGAGCAACGCAAAAAATAAAGATTGTATCTATTGGAGACATTTATTTGTAGTTTGAGAGAAAATGAACAGAAAAGAAGAATATGATTTTTGGTTCCTGGACGCTTCGTTATCCTAACCTCTTCGTCATCTATTTATAAATATGCTTTTGGATGTTTCATCTTCTACGATTTCTTAATCTGCCATATACATTGGATACTTCGTCATACTCTTATGAACAAGTTACTTTAGCTTTTTTGATGATGACTGCAGATGTTCGCAGGGTGACACAAATAATGATGGTGTTATGTAATGTCTTTTCAGCAACTAGGCAACCAAACAACCCACCAATGCACCCTTTGGCTTACAGATTTCGACCAACAATTGGATAAAAATCTGTTTTAATTCCTTACTCCACTAATATTGTATTAAAAAATAACTTTAAAATATATGAATAAGCCTATATGCAGGTACACAATTGCATACCAAAATAATACGCGATGTTCAGCAAAACTTGTATTTTTAATTTATTCTTGTTAAACAGCATTTTAATTTTGTCAGTATATAGGTAGTAAGATATAGATATTAAACGATTACTTCCACGTCGTTGTTCTCATATTCTATAGATCTTCTCATACATTATAGATCTTTGGGGACACAATCAAAGATGAACTGACAATCGATCATATTTTTATTTCGGCTGTGGCTGACTGCTCTCTCCTAAGCATTGTGCTTCGACATTCATCTTTAAGGGCAATTCTTTAGTCGTCGAACCTGAAGAATCATCAGTCTGGCCATTGTGCTTGAGTGCAGACTGTTGCGCAATATCACGCATCATGGCCTGCATAGACCTTCGATGCCTAAAGTGCTGGCTTCTGTGGCGCCGCGCCCTCGTCTGCTTAAGCTCCCTGACATTGCCTGCAGCCAGAGTGTAGCCTTTGTGCAGTGTGAGTAGTACGCCGCACAATGACGCGCCGACACTCCACACCGACTGGGTGCGGACCACATGCGACTCGGCCAAAATGCAGCTCTTCCACTCAAAGAATAGAAAGAATTGTTTTTTTCTCTTTTTCCGTCTTGAGTTTCTCTGATTTTTCCGCTGGCGCCTTTCATCTTGGCTGGTGGAGTTGCTTCGCAATGTCCGATTCGCCTGTAGATCGCCCAACTGCTCTTCCGGGGAGTTCTCCGTGAAATACGAAGTCGCAAGTGAGCTCTGTGAGTTTGAGTACATTATAGAATATAGCACGTGTATGTCCAGGTAGAACATCCCCTTTATATACCCCCCTGAAACATGACATCGATACATGGCTTCTTTGTAGCTGCTGCTGAAGTTCGATTACGATTCTTACGTACCAAGGCTCCGGGTGTGAGTGGCAGAGCGGTCAAACGCATTTGCCTCTCGCACCGAGATCCATGAGCTCGATTCCGTGGCGAGGCCACATTCATTTGGCGCGCAGCCGCTGAGAGAAGGCTTTGGTGGCTTGTCGTGCAATTTTCGCCCTTGAGGGCCAACCTCCAAGGCGCAGTGAGAGTGTACACTGCCTGACGATGAGAAAGTCAGGGCAGATGTACACACCTGTGTGAGCGTGTGCCTGCGTACAGTGTCTGTGTCAGGGAAATGTGGAGAATTGCCTCCTCATTGGCTGCGGGTCTAGTGTCACCAAATGATGTGGCATTGCCTGCAGCCTCTTGCTAGTATATTAATATTATTAAATACCAAGGCTACGGCTAGAATTTCAGCTGCGATTCCGCGACTAGCTCGTACTATTCTAACTGCTACTATGTCAACTTTATCTCCGCTACTCGCCTCCAATTCTAGCACAGTTCTGGCCGGTCCCTCGCCATCTTCCAGGTGCAGCTGAGTCATGGTCATCTTGGCCCACAGGCGCAGTCCAGCTGAGGCGGTGTACAGTGACTCCTCAGCATGAGCCCGAGCTATGCGACTGATTCGGTCCGAATCTGGACTGTATTTTGAGCGCATGAGTAGAGGTTGTTTGTCTGATTTCTAATGAACTTTTAATGCTTTCAAATCTAATGCCACAATTATAATAGCTCACAGTTGACTAAATTCCGAAAAGTTATGCAACAGTAGAAAGGACATTGTATAGAAGTCCTGACTGTTGCCATGGGTGATAAAGTGAAGAAACACGGTCTCCTTTTCGCTGACCCGACTGGGACCGCGAAACACAATGACCGGATGCGTGTCGTTGGGCCGCAACGAGTAAGGATCATTGTACTGAACTGGGATGAAGCTGCAGTTTACTGTACGAAGATTCCAATCTGAGGCATTGTCTGAAATTAAACAGTCTTGAATGAACACACGAACAAACAATTACAAAGAAGCAAAAAAATAAACTGATAAACTAACAAATTAACAAATCATCTCGTTAATTTGTTAATTTAGTTAATTAATTTTAGTTAATTTAAATAAAAAACTAACAAACAAACAAGCAAGCAAGCAAACAAGCAAGCAAACAAACAAACAAACAAACAAACAAACAACCAACAAACAAACAAGCTAACTAACTAACGAACAAACTAACTAACTAACAGCAAACCAGCAAACCAGGCTATCGTTACTCACTCCAGAACTCCATCTGCAGCTCGTTGAAGTGATTGCACGACTCCAGGTGGGCCTTCTCCATAAACACGATAATTGCTATGGAATTGTTCGTGTTGAAATTCATTAGAATTAATTAAAGTACATAGTGTACTCTGTAACATAAGTAAATTGTCCTATCTTATGAGTTAAATACGAGGTATTGCAGCATACCACGCTTAATCTAAGCCAGGGCGGAAATAAGACAGTCTATAAAGGACATGCAATTAATCAAATCAAGTTTAAACAACGATTAATTCGAAGTGCATCAGCTTCAAAAGTCGAACCGCAGAACACTTTTTGTTATTTGAAAATCACGAAATCATACATTGCTGTGCACGATAAAAATAAAGCACTGAGAATATATCTCAGTGCCGTTGTATGACTAGAAAATTGCTGATGTCTCGACATGCGTTCCGCTTCCGGCTTTTAAACTAAAAATTCTGATCTCAACAAAGCGAGAGTTCGTTTTTGGATGTTAAACAAAGTGCAGAAGCATCTATCGGCTCCGAATTCGGCAGTGTCAGAAGGTACGTTTCGGATTCACAAAATTGCTTGGTGAGGATAAATCGTCAGCGATTTTGTCTGCTAGTACTCATTTAAAATACATGCTATTTAAACATACTTTCCTTTCTGGTGTCAAATGAGGTTTATCTGGATAGACACTGTGTGAAATGAATAATTATAAAAAAGTATCCGATTTTCAGTGGATTGTTATAGATGGTTTAAAATGCTAAAATATCATAATGATTGTCAAAGATTTCAATGATTCTAAAATATTTAGAATGATAGTAAAATATCGGCGTTTAGATAGTCAAAGACTGTTAATGATTGTCAAAGATTGTCAGTGATTGTCGAATAATTCTATGACTGTCAATGACTGTGATTTTGAATTAATATCAAGGATTGTCAAACATTTTCAAGTATCATTTCATTTTCAAACAATTTGAAATAATTTTCAAAGATTGCAAAAGCATAATTTACCCACCAGGTGCTTCGAACTGGGACACAGGCCTGTGCTTGAGTGATCGCACCGGAAACCGCAGCGCCAACAGCAGCTCGTCGAACAGCTGCACGGCGAACAAACAAGCCGCCAAGCCGAAGGTCGTCAGAGCGGCTGTGCAGAACAGACGAAAAAGGTACTCGCATCGCGACAGGTGACGTTCCCCCGGTGGCGAACCCAAGTCTACTTTGCTAGCTAATGAGTCGCTCTGCAGACCGCGCTTCTTGCTCGAAGCTTTTGCTCTGCCAGCGAAGCCAAAATGAACCAGACGACGTCCTCGCAACCACGTTCGCTGGCGATGAGTCTTCTGCTCCGGCTGGTGTTGCATTGTCGGACACCTGCAGAATGATGGATGACTGGCAAATGTAGTCCGGGATATTGTCTTCACCGAGGTTGCTGCCAGTCTGCAGTGTTTCAATACAATCAATACAACTGTCTCCACCTTCGATTCTACCGACCACTCTTGATACGGTTCAAGCTACGACTCTTGATACAGTTCTAGCTACGACTCTTAATACGGTTAAAGCGACGACTCTTGATACGGTTCAAGCTACGACTCTTGATACGGTTCAAGCGACGACTCTTGATACGGTTCAAGCTACGACTCTTGATACAGTTCTAGCGATTGTTCTTGATACGGTTTTAGCTACGGCTCCTGCAATGGTTTTAGCTGCAATACAGAACTTATCAGCTTAATTACGAAGCACATCGAGTAGCATTACTGGTTATTCAGACCAGAAAATGGCCTCGCTGCAAATATTGCTGGCTATTATAAAGAATCAAAGCAAAAAATTAACCTCGTTTGGAAGTCCTGCTGTTGTTCAGTTTCCTCGCCATCTACTTGGTCTGAAGTCGGATCCTCATCTGCTAGCGGCATTGAGGAACTACAAACAGTACATTTAATCAGACGCTGAGTTCTCTAATAGGACGCGAAAGGGTACAACACTGTCAGCAGCCTCGGTGTTGCGCAGTTAGATAAATGTCTGAGTCTATAAATGGTTGCACTCACTGATAAGCTGAATCAGTTAGTTGCTGGTTGGTTGGCATGAATTAAGCAGCTCGGAGATTATTATAATGCCAATTTTAAGCGAATAGCTGCGTGCAATTCCCAGAGGCCATTTTAGCCGAGCCTGTCCACTGGATTGGGGATAAACTATACAGCCCCTTCGAGACTTGCGACATCCCATCTGTGATGGAGAATGAAACGTCTGTTTGCTCGCTAAGACTAATACGGACCGTGACAGCTTAATTTCCGCAATCTGTCAGCTACGAGCGTACCTGCCCCAGAAGTCACAGTGCCACGTAGGCCTGCTACATTTTCAATAGAATTAATTGATTTGTTCTCTGGACTGGGTGCAGAATTTTAGGGGAAACGATAATTTACAGTAGACAGACCAAGCGGGTATTTCAAATACCCACAGATATTCATTTTTTTCTAAAATCTTCAACCTATCGCAATGAAAATCTCGAACACGGGCTAAGATTTTCCGCTCTATCTGATGAAACAACTTCCAGAATCACAAAACATCGGCATCGTGAAGATCATCAACGATTCTCGTCAGGGTGTCAGGTGGCAAAAACCACCAATGCAAACATTAATTTTCTGCTCACAAAATTACATAATGTAACCACCTCGGCTATTATTATTATTATATAGTTAATTATTAGACTATTGAACCGATTGGGATTCGCCATAGAGGTTATTGCAGAGCAATGTTTTTTGTCCTTGTCACTAGGGTCTTCGCAATAATAGTCGAATAGTGTAAGCGACGGAAAATTTCGACCCAGATGGCGAACTTTCACGAAAATCGGTCATTCGTTTTGGGAGTTACCGTGAAGTAGGCAGTGGGTATTTGAAATACCGCCTGTGGTCTATCTACTGTTTAATGTTGGGAAACGTAGTTTATGGCACAATCCAGATAAACCGTACATAAGCATGCACCCATGATAGCACCCATAAAAACGATGGGTTGATCAAGGTACAACTCTTTTTACTTAATTGCAGGGGGGCCTGGGGCACTTGACGCACAAGCGCAGGAACGGCATGCCCCCAGGCCGGCGAACTAGGCGGGAGTCGCCCATCGCGCCATCTAGACCCCTGAACACAGGCACCTCATACACAGCCGCAAGCCAAGCGGGGAAGGGGGCGGCAGCCGGAGTGCCTCTCACCCCAGGCCCGCACACGCACAGAGCTGACCAAACAAGGGGAGGACTTACATGCCTGAAGGGTAGGGACGAGAGGAACAAGCCACGCGCGCAGACGGCTGGTGAAACCTCGCCGCTCAGAGCACGCATGGCTGGTGCACACCCGCCCCACCCCCCATACAACGCCTCACACCCGGCCCAACGCACAAACACAAACACAAACAAGCAGGCATGCAGAAGGCAGGAGCGAAGCTATTATTTCAAGCTTTGATTGCACGAAATATGGTGCACCTCCGCCGGTCGCTACTGTCCAAACCCCCCAACAAGTCCCGAAATTAATCGTGACTTGAAGGGTGAATCGAACTAGCGTCCTTTGGAGTGCGAGGCAGCGACGTTAGCCGCTGACCCACTCGCCCCCTAAGGTCAACTCACTAGCAATCTCGTCTTGGTGTTGAATAGCATAGTATTACGAAGTATGTAAATAGTAGTATCTGTGAATAAACTTGGACTTCAGAGCGATGGTTTAGGTGACGGTCAACAAGCTCCAGTAGAAGCTCTAGGCCAGGGGTCGGCAAACTTTTTAGCGAGCGGGCCACGGAGAGAACCTATAGGACGACAGCGGGCAGTATTAACTGTAGGAATATGAGAAAGGGGAGAGATGACACACAGGATAGATGAGAAATAGGAGAGATGATAAATGGGAGAGATGGGACACAGGATAGACGAGACAGGGGAGGGATGAGCCAGAGATGAGAATAGATAAGACTGGAGAGAGACGGGAGACACGGCAGAGATGAGACAGTGGAGAGATAATTTGACACAGGACAGATAAGACACTGGAGAGATGAGACAGGATACTATAGGTGGTGGAAGGGGCAACGGGCCAGATTTAGGGGCTTCGAGGGCCGCATCTGGCCCGTGGGCCGGAGTTTGCCGACCCCTGCTCTAGGCCTTGAACAGTTTATTTATTGTGCTAACAGGTGGGGTATAAACCGACAAGGGAGGGGTGGGTTTGAGAGGGGTACAGCTGAGTGCGCATAGCTGACAATAACAAGATAGAGTGGGGCGATCGATAAGTTACTACATGTACATTAATTGAACGGAGTGGTGAGCGCATCAAAGCAGTGATGAGAAATAGATAGAGACTAATGGTAAAATTACTGGACAGTAGCACTTTTCCGCGACAGCATCTTTCGTATTTTGTTAGCTTTATTTTTCTATAGGACATTTTTAAAGGAAAAAAGTTTTTCTAAAGAGCTCTACTTAGAAAAGCAACAGCTTAGTATGCTTCTTTTCGTTGGTCATAACTTTGTACACTGCATGACGCTGTTTTTAGATGCTCCTCTACTTTACATGCTCCTCTAGTCCGTAGTTGAGTGTTGCCCAATGTCGAGGCTTGATCAGCGAAAGTAGAGAAATTCGCTTTAGGGACTCCATAGTCGGCTGGTGCCACTTGTTGAAGGTCCAGCAGCTCCGTCTAGATAAAATTCGGTGACCGCCGAAGTCGGAGATGATGCAAGCACATTCGGGTGACATGCTGAAAAAGTTTGAAGGTCTGGAAAGGCCGCACTGAGGCGCAGTGCAAATTCGTGTATAGGGGTGTATGAAATACACTAGCTCTTATGGGAAAAATCGGACCATCGGCCAGAAACATTGAATATCTCGACGGTCTGAAGAGCTGGCGACTTGTTTCTTGTTTCAGAAGATGCGCAACAAAAAGTTGGCATTATTCCGTTCGGGTGCAGCAAAAAAGGGGAAATCCCCCCCTTGGTATAAAAACGGGCGGCAAAATGGCTTGGTAGTCCTACTGTTAATATGGTTTTTGTATGGCGGGGGGGTAAATGGCATGTGGTCCAAAGCGTTTGCCTCTCGCACAAAGGTCCACGAGTTCGCTCCGTGGCGAGGCCACATTCATTTTGGGGCGCTGCCGCGGAGAGAAGGCTTTGGCTTGTCGTGCAATTTTCGCCCCTTGAGGGCCAACCTACAAGGCACAGTGAAAGTGTACACTGCCTGAATGAGAGAGTCAGTGCAGATGTACACATGTGCCTTGCGTACAGTATCCGTGTGAGTGTATGCTCAAGAGTCAACGAAATGGGCAGATTTCCCTTCTCGTTTGCTGCACGTCTAGTGTCACCAAATATCATGTGTCATTGCCCGCTGCCTTCCTGCAATTGTTAATGTTGTTATAATTATACTGGCGCAAATAATGACTAAATTAACGAATACATTTGTTTAATCCAAACATAAAATAAAAAGTACGTTTTTTGTTTTCTGTTTTTTTTCGAATCGAATCGAAAAAACCATTAGTGTGCCTGCACTAACAGGCATGCTATTTACGAGTTATTGAAATAAATTCTTTCAATGTTTAAACATTTAGAAATAGTAAAATAATTGAATAAAATAAGGAAATAAAACAAAAACATCATTTGAACAAACTGGGAAGAAAAGAATCATGTATGTGTACATTGGCTATGTACATTTCTAGCCAATGATGTCTCAGAAGATAAAAAGGAATAGCCACTTCGACAGTGGTGCATGCACTACACTACAGAGTCACGTGGCAACTGATTGGGCATAACAACGGAACAGGAAATATATTTTGGGATAGATCTTTATGGATTCTCATTGGATTACAATAATACTTCGCTGGGAAACAAATATGAGTGCTAAAACTTGAAAAACAAAAAAGCTGGCGAAAAAATATTCGTTGATAGAGAAGCCATATTCAACTGTTAATTTCCAACGACCATTTTTAAGCCTCTAGCGGGAGCCTTAGCCATACGAACTGGCCAGGACAGTGTTGGAGCAAACAATCGAATCAGGGGCCGGGTAGGTCTTTGAGAAGATGTTCCAGAAGATGCCGAACACGAACATGCACGCCAGAACCACCCAGCACACGATGGACACTTTGCCCTCCCACGGCTTCTTGTCGATGTTTCGTAGAATCGGGACTCCAGCAAAGAAGCCAGCAAGCAGGCCGCCGATGTGAGCCGCGACACTCACCGGCAGAGTCTGGGTGCCTGAGTAGCGGCCGTAGAAGGTGATGCCGAAGTCAAGGATGATGAGAAGCGTCAGATACACCAGTCTCATGATGCCACTCAGCAGAAACTTGAGCGGATTTCCTTTGATGTTCAGCCAGTCGTCCTGTAGCTCCTCCCAGTTCATCAGCACGGTAGCATAGTGAGCTCCGAAGAGGGCGTAGACGCCGCCAGAGGCTCCGATGAGCATTGTGCTCGGATCGGCGATGCTGCTGGCCATCGAGCCAATCACGACACCGATCAGGAACACTGAACCAACTCTCCAGAACTTGTGGACACACTCCAGCGGTACTCCAAGCAGTATTGACAGAATCGTGTTGAAGACGATGTGGTGGTAGCCATTGTGCAGGAACATATAGGACAGGAAGCGCCACGCCTGCTGACGGATGCTCGGGCAGAACACGAGCGGGCTGTAATAC
Organism: Macrostomum hystrix; assembly: GCA_950097015.1. NCBI lineage: Eukaryota > Metazoa > Platyhelminthes > Macrostomidae > Macrostomum > Macrostomum hystrix. The sequence continues at coordinate 5,946,207 of CATNEN010000011.1, forward strand.
GGAAATCCCTTGTCCCAGCCGACCTGGTTCCACTCGGGTCCCTTGGACATTTCCACAGCATAAATTATGAAGAAGATCCACACAGCGACGTAGAAGAGGGGAATGAAGAGCGGAGGCGGTCGGCAGTTGTAGGCCTCCAGGTAGCTCTCCTCGGGGATCGGCTCACCCGCTTGAGCAGCGTCCAGCTTCTCCTTCTTGAGCTTCTTCTTCGCGGCGGGCGTCATTCCTTCCACGAAGGCGTTGATCGCCCTCTTGGATCGGGACACCTCGGACTTTTTCGTGTACTTCATTCCGGTGAAGAACTCGTCCCACGACACTCGCTGATTCCCGTCCTTGTCGAGCCTCTTGAACAGGCCCTGCAGATTGCGCGATCGGTTGAAGTTGACAGCGCTTGCCATGTCCATGAACTCCTTCAGCGGCATGCCACCGGCCACTTCGTAAGGATCGAAGCGGAACTTGAAGTTGGTCGTGAGCCACTCTCGGTACTGGTCCTCAGACATGTGCTCCGCGTTGCCGCACACAGACGAGGCGCACACGCTGACAGCTGCACTGCCGCCTCCATGGCTGCCATCGGGCCTATCGTGTCCAGCTGGAGGCACTGACAGCAAGTTCCGTCCAGTCGTCGAAGCTGTGAACGTCGGCTGCTGCATCTCGAGCTTCTGGTTCTGAAACTGGGTCTTCAGCGAGTATCCCGTGCCGTTCGATGACACTCCGCCAGCGAGATTTCTCGAGTAGTTTCCTCCAGCGGGATACTGCTCACCTGTGTCGAGCTGCACCCGAACTTCGGGTACGCTGTATCCGTACTGGAGCTGCCCGGACGCTGTTGTTGTGGTGACCCTCTGCTGAGTCTGGGACTGGTAGCCTTGAGACTGGTACGACTGCTGGCCCTGCGGCTGCATTGTGTAGAAGCCGCGATTGTCCATCGTAATTTTCTATAGTTTACCTATCGTCTGGCGGAGTTTGTAGATTTTTAGCCTACTTAAAAGCATTTGTCATTTGCTGTACAATTAATTTTTATACCGAGGAGCTAGGCGTGGTCAGACATTCATTCTTTCCTGACCCACCTCTTGGCTTACACCGCATGACGAGGCGTATGGTACAGTTAATAGCGCGCCCTGGTTTCCACTGCGCATTATTGAGATTTAGGTCGCTCTTTCTCAGCCAATGCCGTGCGAGGAACTGCAAGCTTCGGGAGGTGCTTCGCTTTTGCTGTGGCTTTTGTGTCCCACTTTCCGCTCGTCTAGTCTCCGATTTCGAATAGCCATTTCTTCCTTTTTGAGCAATTGAGCTCTGAGGCCTAATTGTTAGAGCATCGTAGAGTTCTAATCTTCCGAAAAGTTACGTCCACGGACTGAACTGAATGTACGCACAGACACTGGCTGTACATATCGTTAAGTAGTTTCTTTCCAACAGTAAAACAAGAAACTAAAAGTTTGATGACGAATCTGGAAACAAAAATGCAAGAAAACTGGCCATTCGCCTTAATTCCCAAAGCTTGCTAAACTTTTCTTCCATTTGAGAAAACAAATGCGAGTTTGAGTGCAATTTTTTTCGAACCAGAAATATGCTCGTAGTTAATACTTTCGAGGAAAGTCTATCATGGAGTGGCTTGAAGGCAGGTCATGAGGTGTGCCATGGTGGTTTAACACCCCGTGTGAGGCAGAGAACAATGGCTCGGAAAACTCTATTGACTGTGTACTCAGCGGAATGGCCCCAATAGTGCTGAGCTGTAGCTTGAGTCTAATATAGTAAAATAAGCAAAAATACAATTTTGTGCATGACTGGCGAAGCAGTTTATGGTCGCACAGTGGGTCAGACATTGTGCTGAACTATAGAAAATCATGAAACAGAAAGAATGTTTAAATGGGAACGAAGTAATATTGCTGCTTTAGTCTAGTTGCCAATGCCTTCACTGGCTTCTTAGTCGGGCCAACAAGGCATGCACCATAGCTGAGAAGGTTGGGTTGGAGTTGAGAGATCGAAGGCACAGCACTCATAAGCTCGCAAAAGCTCGGATAAGCTCTAGCCTACTCTATTCCCTTACAGTAGAAGCAGATCTGCAGGTCAGTCGCATTCTGCATGCATTTTTGTCCTGAGCAGGGAAAGGGCGAAGTCATACTAGCACGCGTGTGCTTGTGTTGCACTGACAAAACCTTGGGCGAGCCCAGTTAGACTTAAAAACACAATTAGGCAGTTAGTTTTGAGTAGCGTTTCATTTTGTTTTGTTTTATAGTAGCTCATGCAAAGGTGTCCTCATCAGTTCAAACTCTATCATGCTCAAGCGGTGTACAGTCATAGCTTTGGGTTGGGGGTTAGCTAATAGGGGATATAAATTGCACAACAAGCCTCCAAACCTTCGAGGATTCGAGCTCAGGGACCTCGGAGTTGGACTTTTTACCGCCCAGCCAATCAACACCGGCCTGTTTGAGAGTTTGTCCACAAGTACATGATAATTATTTATTCGTTGTGAACACATTTAGATGAAAATTGATTTCTGAACACCACGTTCACAAAAAGGGCGTTCACGCTTGAGTTAAAATCATTTATGACGGTCCAGGTCGACACAATGCCCAAACCCAGTACAAACTGCTATGATAGTTAATACTCTACTAAGTACGGGAAGCAGAACAGTCCAGCTCCAAAAGACAGTGTCCAGAACAAATCATAAAAGGGCCCAATGACAAAATGACAAAAAGGCATCAAGGAACTGAATCAAATATAAAAAAGTGATATGGAACAATGATCGGAAAAAGGTTCTTAAATTTTCGCCAAAATGTACATCTGATGGAAAATTGATGCGCTATTGCGACACCAGCACGAAGAAAAATTAATTAGTTGCTAAGTCTTGAGAAAATGTTTGTCCAAGCGGAGACAGCTGTGAGGGGACGCATGAGCACACTTATCCGAATGACTCAGCTAGGACAGTGTTGGAGCAAACAATCGAGTCAGGGGCCGGGTAGGTCTTTGAGAAGATGTTCCAGAAGATGCCGAACACGAACATGCACGCCAGAACCACCCAGCACACGATGGACACTTTGCCCTCCCACGGCTTCTTGTCGATGTTTCGTAGAATCGGGACTCCAGCAAAGAAGCCAGCAAGCAGGCCGCCGATATGAGCCGCGACACTCACCGGCAGAGTCTGGGTGCCTGAGTAGCGGCCGTAGAAGGTGATGCCGAAGTCAAGGATGATGAGAAGCGTCAGATACACCAGTCTCATGATGCCACTCAGCAGAAACTTGAGCGGATTTCCTTTGATGTTCAGCCAGTCGTCCTGTAGCTCCTCCCAGTTCATCAGCACGGTAGCATAGTGAGCTCCGAAGAGGGCGTAGACGCCCCCAGAGGCTCCGATGAGCATTGTGCTCGGATCGGCAATGCTGCTGGCCATCGAGCCAATCACGACGCCTATCAGAAACACTGGACCAACTCTCCAGAACTTGTGGACACACTCCAGCGGTACTCCAAGCAGTATTGACAGAATCGTGTTGAAGACGATGTGGTGGTAGCCATTGTGCAGGAACATATAGGACAGGAAGCGCCACGCCTGCTGACGGATGCTCGGGCAGAACACGAGCGGGCTGTAATACGGAAATCCCTTGTCCCAGCCGACCTGGTTCCACTCGGGTCCCTTGGACATTTCCACAGCATAAATTATGAAGAAGATCCACACAGCGACGTAGAAGAGGGGAATGAAGAGCGGAGGCGGTCGGCAGTTGTAGGCCTCCAGGTAGCTCTCCTCGGGGATCGGCTCACCCGCTTGAGCAGCGTCCAGCTTCTCCTTCTTGAGCTTCTTCTTCGCGGCGGGCGTCATTCCTTCCACGAAGGCGTTGATCGCCCTCTTGGATCGGGACACCTCGGACTTTTTCGTGTACTTCATTCCGGTGAAGAACTCGTCCCACGACACTCGCTGATTCCCGTCCTTGTCGAGCCTCTTGAACAGGCCCTGCAGATTGCGCGATCGGTTGAAGTTTACAGCACTTGCCATGTCCATGAACTCCTTCAGCGGCATGCCACCGGCCACTTCGTAAGGATCGAAGCGGAACTTGAAGTTGGTCGTGAGCCACTCTCGGTACTGGTCCTCAGACATGTGCTCCGCGTTGCCGCACACAGACGAGGCGCACACGCTGACAGCTGCACTGCCGCCTCCATGGCTGCCATCGGGCCTATCGTGTCCAGCTGGAGGCACTGACAGCAAGTTCCGTCCAGTCGTCGAAGCTGTGAACGTCGGCTGCTGCATCTCGAGCTTCTGGTTCTGAAACTGGGTCTTCAGCGAGTATCCCGTGCCGTTCGATGACACTCCGCCAGCGAGATTTCTCGAGTAGTTTCCTCCAGCGGGATACTGCTCACCTGTGTCGAGCTGCACCCGAACTTCGGGTACGCTGTATCCGTACTGGAGCTGCCCGGACGCTGTTGTTGTGGTGACCCTCTGCTGAGTCTGGGACTGGTAGCCTTGAGACTGGTACGACTGCTGTCCCTGCGGCTGCATGGTGTAGAAGCCGCGATTGTCCATCGCTCTTCAAGGGTTTCGTGTTGCCTTTGTCAAGATTCGAAACTAAGGAGCATTCGACGTGAACTTTCTTTTACTGTATTAGCTTTTAGTCTTTGAGGCTCCTGAACTGTCTGATGCAGCCCCTTTTGTACCCCTAAAAATTGTCCTTAGTTGATTGTTAGAATTCTCTAGCTTCAAGTGCTAGGCACCACTTGGTCTCGGCGATTTTCAACCAGTCCGACTGCTTCCAGGGCCACCCTTCTCATTTCTCATTTTCGTTTACAGCCCCTCGAATCACCAAAGTGATATGCAGAACTTTTGTGTGTGCTCTGCTATGCAGTTTCTAGCTGGGTGCTTTGCTGTATTAACAAAAATTTGTCTATCGCGTCCAACTACTCTGCTCTGAGAAGTCTCAAGCCTTTCTTTTGTGGGACTGCGCCAACAATAATGCAACACGAGAGTTGGTCGAGTGTTGTGTGTCTCCAATGCCCCCACTTGTCTTTTAAATGGGCTTGGTCTAGGCTTGTGCAGCATTCTGCGACGACGCATTCTGAATTTTAAATTATTAGTTTTCCTGCCAATTGTCTACGAACGAAATAAAAGCTTCAAATGGTTGGTACACATCCATTTGCTTATGCGGGTCTGCTTCTATTCTAGCTGAGCCCGATGCGAAACGTGCTCGATACCCCAAAGAAAGATTTGGTTTTGTGCAGCACAGTTCATCATCTCAATTTGAACAATGGACTGCACTGCCTGGCCCCACAGGCTCAGCTAGCAACATTATTTTCTGAGCTCAGGGGCTGTATAATATGAGCGCATTTAGTTGGCCAGAGGTTGCCAAAACCCTTTGCCTTATGCCATATATTACAATAGCTTTATAGGTGAGCCGCTTTGGTCCACGTAGCAACAGACGATGAAAAGGAAATCACAAAAGCCCAATTTCGTCATAATGCTTCTTTTCTAACAAACCAGAATGCACTTTTCTAAGATTATCTGTTTTTAGTGTGTCAACATCGAAACGAAAAAAATAGATATCGATTTATATCCATCCAATTTGGCAGCCTTGCGTTTGTCATTTTTTTGGCTTTTAAGACTGTATCGAGAGTAAATAACAATAATTATCAGCATTTACTCAATAGACTGCAGCAGGCAGTCTAGACGAGATTTATTTTTTATAGCGCAAGAAAATATAGGACAAATAAGAAGCTAGAAAAAAATAAGTGTTTGAAATAAAAGGACAGCAATATAGAAACAGTAGATTAAAAAGGCCAGGTTGTCTAGAAATCAGATGGACGAACATCAATCAACCAATCAGCAGGTTCAGTCGAGGTTGAAACTTCGCTGTCGACCCCGCACTCCCGAACTTCGAGCCAACACTGGGTCGCCCTGGCGGCCGTCTGTGGCCGTCACTACAATGCGCGGATTGTCGAGCGGCCCGGCTCCATCGCCGCCGAAGCGACCTTTGTTACGATCCTTATCGAAATCAAAACGATCGCTGCCTTTATCAAAGCCCGAACCACTTCGACCGCTTCTGCTCAAGTCTGAGCGATCTTGGCCTCCGTCAAAGTTCAACCCGCTGCGACCTCCTCTGTTGAAGCTCAAACTGTCTTGTCCTCTGTCAAAGCTCGCGCCGCCTCGACCGCTTTTGCTCAGGTCCGAGCGGTCTTGTCCTCGATCAAAGCTTGAGCCGCCTCGACCGCTTTTGCTCAGGTCCGAGCGGTCTTGTCCTCGATCAAAGCTTGAGCCGCCTCGACCGCTTTTGCTCAGGTCCGAGCGGTCTTGTCCTCGATCAAAGCTTGAGCCGCCTCGACCGCTTTTGCTCAGGTCCGAGCGGTCTTGTCCACGATCAAAGCTTGAGCCGCCTCGACCGCTTTTGCTCAGGTCCGAGCGGTCTTGTCCTCGGTCAAAGCTTGAGCCGCCTCGACCGATTTTGCTCAGGTCCGAGCGGTCTTGTCCTCGGTCAAAGTTCGAGCCGCCTCGACCGCTTTTGCTCAGGTCCGAGCGGTCTTGTCCTCGGTCAAAGTTCGAGCCGCCTCGACCGCTTTTGCTCAGGTCCGAGCGGTCTTGTCCTCGGTCAAAGTTCGAGCCGCCTCGACCGCCTTTGCTCAGGTCTGAACGGTCCTGACCATTTTCTAGTCGACCCGAGCCTAGAGCAGCGAGGTCGTCTTCATCGCGAGCGATTCGACCAAAGCGTGAGAATCGGTCTTTGTCGGCGTCAAAGCGATCCAGATTTCGATCTAGGTTGCGCGGACTTTGCCTCAGGCCCTTGTCAGAGTCTGTCCGTCCACGTCCCCTCTCGAGGTCCGGCGGGCTCCTAGACTCTGCACGACCGCGGCTTCTGTCCCAGTCTCGAGGGCTGCGCTTGAGATCGCTTTCAAAGTCTGTTGCTCTGGCTGCTCGCCTGTCAGAATCAAGGCCTCCGCTTGGCTTCTTGTCCGGCAGTGGCTTCTTATCTGTCGCTGATTTTTCCTGGCTGGGTCGGGCATTCAGACTGCGGCCTGGAATTTTATCCGAATTCTGGCGACTCCGATCATCCAGAAGATTCCTGGGACTGCGCTTTTGATCCTTGTCAAGCGGAAGCTCTTCTGCGGCCCTGGTGGATCGCTTTGCTTCAAGACTTCCACTGACCCGTCTCTCCGGATGCTTCTTGTCGGGTGACTTCTCACTGTCGAGAGTCTTTTTGCGAAGCTTCGACTTGCCAAATGCGTCCAGCGAGCTCTCACTGTCGGATGAGACACGGCTGGTGCGACTCAACATCTTCTTTTTGTCCAACGGCGCCGGCGACTTGCTCAGCGGTCGCCGCTTTCGGCTTGCGGCATCAGACGATGAAGATGAACCCGAGGAGCTGGTAGAAGTGGCGCGACCTCGAGACGACTTGGAGCGGTCATTGGACTTCCTTGGGCCAGCTCGTTTCTGCTCCTGCAGCTTCCTGCGCTTCTTCTCCAGCAATTTTTTATTCTTCTCCTCCTCAGCGCGCTGCTTCTCCAGCAACTCCTGGCGGATGCGTTCAAAGCTCTCATTGTCGCTGCGCAGACGCAGGTCCTTGAACAGAAATTTACCGGCATCAGAAGCCTGCAGCTCCACAGATTTGTCCTTTTTTAGCCAAGAATCGTCTTTGCTGCGCGGAGCGAACGACACCTGAACGGCGTAGGGCAGGCGAACGCAGCCGTGCTCGGGATTGTAATCATCGTGCGACTTCACCGAGTCATTTGAGTCGCTGCTTGTTGCTTCGCTCTCGCTTTTAGTCGAGTCACCATCTTGGTCGCTGCTGCTCGGCATTGAACTCTTGAGGCTGGATCTTCGGCGGCTGAGGCCAAAAACTCCCGCACTGTCGTCGACGGTATCTTTGGAGGAGAACCGGTCTTTGCCTGTCTTTTTCTGTCGTTTTTTGTCTGCCGTCTTGCCGTTGTCTCGAGCTTTTTTTCGCTCCTCCATTTTTTGCTTTTTGCGCAGCTTCTCGGCCGCCTCAAAGAGAATCTTGCCCTTGTCCTGTGTGAGGCCATCCGGCATCTTGTTTGAGAACTGCAGGCGCTGCAGGTACTTCAGAATCTCGTCCATCACCAGGTACTTCGTGACGATGATCTGGAAAGTAAGACAGTTTAGATTGTGTATTGATTCAAGACTCAGCTATCAATTGGAAAGTATAGGTATCGACTGAAGAGTCTAATAGGTATCGACTGAAGAGTCTAATAGGTATCGACTGAAGAGTCTAATAGGTATCGACTGAAGAGTCTAATAGGTATCGACTGAAGAGTCTAATAGGTATCGACTGAAGAGTCTAATAGGTATCGACTGAAGAGTCTAATAGGTATCGACTGAAGAGTCTAATAGGTATCGACTGAAGAGTCTAATAGGTATCGACTGAAGAGTCTAATAGGTATCGACTGAAGAGTCTAATAGGTATCGACTGAAGAGTCTAATAGGTATCGACTGAAGAGTCTAATAGGTATCGACTGAAGAGTCTAATAGGTATCGACTGAAGAGTCTAATAGGTATCGACTGAAGAGTCTAATAGGTATCGACTGAAGAGTCTAATAGGTATCGACTGAAGAGTCTAATAGGTATCGACTGAAGAGTCTAATAGGTATCGACTGAAGAGTCTAATAGGTATCGACTGAAGAGTCTAATAGGTATCGACTGAAGAGTCTAATAGGTATCGACTGAAGAGTCTAATAGGTATCGACTGAAGAGTCTAATAGGTATCGACTGAAGAGTCTAATAGGTATCGACTGAAGAGTCTAATAGGTATCGACTGAAGAGTGCAAGAACCTATTTAAAAGGCCAAAATTTGAGGCTTTTAAATTATAAGAAAGCGTTTTTCTCGCACATACTTTAAACTTGTGCTTTCATCGTGAGAAGAATGAAATATTTCTAGAAAAGACACAACACATATCTCGTAACGCGTAATAAAACTATTCGAAACAATTCTAAAAAATTGAAGGTAAATTTGAACAACACCGAATGAGTTCTTGCGAAAAAAACAATTCTTAGATCAAACTTGGTTTTACCTTCTGTTGAAGCCGAATTTTAGTTGAAATGGAGGTGAAGAAAGGCTTAACAGTGTTTGTATTCAAATTCTTGCATCTAGTCAAACTACTTGTAAGTAGCAACAATAGCATATCACGCATCCACTTAGTCTTACCCCGTCCATTTGCCAGTCGGGTGCCACGCCTTTGCCGGAGATTGACACCTTCAGCTTCACTGGGGTGTCGATGACGCGGGCAGTCTACGAAGTTTCAGCAGAAGTTAGCATAAAATTACTGTACTGGACAAAATACTTGTACTACACTGAAGAATTTTGATGACAGAACACTGAAGGACCTTGATGACAGAACACTGAAGGACCTTGATGACAGAACACTGAAGGACCTTGATGACAGAACACTGAAGGACCTTGATGACAGAACACTGAAGGACCTTGATGACAGAACACTGAAGGACCTTGATGACAGAACACTGAAGGACCTTGATGACAGAACACTGAAGAATCTAGATTACAGAACACTGAAGAATCTAGATTACAGAACACTGAAGAATCTAGATTACAGAACACTGAAGAATCTAGATTACAGAACACTGAAGAATCTAGATTACAGAACACTGAAGAATCTAGATTACAGAACACTGAAGGACCTTGATTACAGAACACTGAAGGACCTTGATGACAGAATACTTATTGTCAGACAGACCAAACGACAATCAAGTGATCGACTGTAGTGACGGTAGAATTCGACATCAAACTGGTACAGAACAAACTGAATTAGACTATTCAGATTATGCTATACGAGCTATATGAATACAACAGAGAAAAAAGATATGAAGTGAAAGATCTGTAGATATTATGAATGGGTGTTACAACACTTAAGACAATACTCGTGTAGATGATACCTTCGTCGTGTATGCTGTCACTTTCTGTGTACAAATTCAATAACTTAATAATGTGAGTTTGCAGCAAGTGTAGAGTGGATGCTATTGTTAAGCAGATGACAATAGGTGGCTGGCTCACCTCCGTTATTGTGTCTGTTTTTCCTTTCTCAAACTTGCTTTTGTCTTCGTCTTTGAGTTCGATGTCGCAACGTCGGCCCTCTTTGTCAAAAAGCGACAGGTAGATGGTGGAGTCGGTGCCAGCGAAGTCCTTCCTGCCAGTCTTTGTCACAATCTGGTACTGGGTGGTCTGGCTGTAGACGGCGCCTGATATGAAAGATTAGATGGTAGAGGATAATCAAGGATGGTAGAGGATAATCAAGGATGGTAGAGGATAATCAAGGATGGTAGGGGATAATCAAGGATGTTAAAGGATAATCAAGGATGGTAGAGGATAATCAAGGATGGTAGAGGATAATCAAGGATGGTAGAGGATAATCAAGGATGTTAAAGGATAATCAAGGATGGTAGAGGATAATCAAGGATGGTAGAGGATAATCAAGGATGGTAGAGGATAATCAAGGATGGTAGAGGATAATCAAGGATGGTAGAGGATAATCAAGGATGGTAGAGGATAATCAAGGATGGTAGAGGATAATCAAGGATGGTAGAGGATAATCAAGGATGTTAAAGGATAATCAAGGATGGTAGGGGATAATCAAGGATGGTAGAGGATAATCAAGGATGGTAGGGGATAATCAAGGATGGTAGAGGATAATCAAGGATCGTAGAGGATAATCAAGGATGGTAGGGGATAATCAAGGATTGTAGAGGATAATCAAGGATGGTAGAGGATAATCAAGGATGGTAGGGAATAATCAAGGATGGTAGAGGATAATCAGGGATGGTAGAGGACAATCAAGGATGGTAGGGGATAATCAAGGATGGTAGAGGATAATCAAGGATGGTAGAGGATAATCAAGGATGGTAGAGGATAATCAAGGATGGTAGAGGATAATCAAGGATGGTAGAGGATAATCAAGGATGGTAGAGGATAATCCAGGATGGTAGAGGATAATCAAGGATGGTAGAGGATAATCAAGGATGGTAGAGGATAATCAAGGATGGTAGAGGATAATCCAGGATGGTAGAGGATAATCAAGGATGGTAGAGGATAATCAAGGATGGTAGAGGATAATCAAGGATGGTAGAGGATAATCAAGGATGGTAGAGGATAATCAAGGATAGTAGAGGATAATCAAGGATGGTAGAGGATAATCAAGGATGGTAGAGGATAATCAAGGATGTTAAAGGATAATCAAGGATGGTAGAGGATAATCAAGAATGTTAAAGGATAATCCAGGATGGTAGGGAATAATCAAGGATTGTAGAGGATAATCAAGGATGGTAGAGGATAATCCAGGATGGTAGAGGATAATCAAGGATTGTAGAGGATAATCAAGGATGGTAGAGGATAATCAAGGATGGTAGAGGATAATCAAGGATGGTAGAGGATAATCAAGGATGGTAGAGGATAATCAAGGATGGTAGAGGAAAATCAAGGATGGTAGAGGATAATCAAGGATGGTAGAGGATAATCAAGGATGGTAGAGGATAATCAAGGATGGTAGAGGATAATCAAGGATGGTAGAGGATAATCAAGGATTGTAGAGGATAATCAAGGATGGTAGAGGATAATCCAGGATGGTAGAGGATAATCAAGGATGGTAGAGGATAATCAAGGATGGTAGAGGATAATCAAGGATGGTAGAGGATAATCAAGGATGGTAGGGGATAATCAAGGATGGTAGGGGATAATCAAGGATGGTAGAGGATAATCAAGGATGGTAGGGGATAATCAAGGATGGTAGAGGATAATCAAGGATGGTAGAGGATAATCAAGGATGGTAGAGGATAATCAAGGATGGTAGAGGATAATCAAGGATTGTAGAGGATAATCAAGGATGGTAGAGGATAATCAAGGATTGTAGAGGATAATCAAGGATGGTAGAGGATAATCAAGGATGGTAGAGGATAATCAAGGATGGTAGAGGATAATCAAGGATGGTAGAGGATAATCAAGGATGGTAGAGGATAATCAAGGATGGTAGGGGATAATCAAGGATGGTAGGGGATAATCAAGGATGGTAGAGGATAATCAAGGATAGTATCAAGGATAGTAGAGGATAATCAAGGATGGTAGAGGATAATCAAGGATAATAGAGGATAATCAAGGATGGTAGGGGATAATCAAGGATGGTAGGGGATAATCAAGGATGGTAGAGGATAATCAAGGATAGTATCAAGGATAGTAGAGGATAATCAAGGATGGTAGAGGATAATCAAGGATGGTAGAGGATAATCAAGGATGGTAGGGGATAATCAAGGATAGTATCAAGGATAGTAGAGGATAATCAAGGATAGGAGAGGATAATCATGGATTGTAGAGGATAATCAAGGATGGTAGGGGATAATCAAGGATAGTATCAAGGATGGTAGAGGATAATCAAGGATAGGAGAGGATAATCATGGATTGTAGAGGATAATTAGGGATAGCAGTGAACTATCTATGACAATTACGAGTAAATAGCAGTTATTAAAAAATCCAGAATTTTTCCCCAGCACTCAAGCCGGCCTCACCCATTCCGTCTTTGACATCCTTGACAGTCCAGAACTCTTTGGCGGGTTCTTCTTCATTCAGCCATTCGGAGATTGTGAATAGCCATTTCTGCCCAGTTTTGATGTCCTTCACAATCACCTGGTCGATGAACCAGGTTCTTGAGCTGAAAAACATAGAAAATGTGCAAAATTATGTCTAACGTTTCTCTTCATTGAGGTAATTTATCAAGTCAAGATTTCTCACCTCTCCCTGTCTGTTCTTATTGTCTTTTTGACCGACTTGTCAGTAGACGAGCGAACGTTTTTAGTGTCCAGTTCAAGCCTGGAAATAATTGAACATGAGAACTGGTTGGAAGTGAACTCACTGCTCAAGGACACACAGGAAGTGAACTCACTGCTCAAGGACACACAGGAAGTGAACTCACTGCTCAAGGACACACAGGAAGTGAACTCACTGCTCAAGGACACACAGGAAGTGAACTCACTGCTCAAGGACACACAGGAAGTGAACTCACTGATTAAGAACTCACAGGAAGTGAACTCACTGCTCAAGGACACACAGGAAGTGAACTCACTGCTCAAGGACACACAGGAAGTGAACTCACTGCTCAAGGACACACAGGAAGTGAACTCACTGATTAAGAACTCACAGGAAGTGAACTCACTGCTCAAGAACTCACAGGAAATGAACTCACTGCTCAAGGACACTCAGGAAGAGAACTCACTGCTCAAGAACTCACAGGAAGTGAACTCACTGCTCAAGGACACACAGGAAGTGAACTCACTGCTCAAGGACACACAGGAAGTGAACTCACTGCTCAAGGACACACAGGAAGTGAACTCACTGATCAAGGACACACAGGAAGTGAACTCACTGCTCAAGGACACACAGGAAGTGAACTCACTGATTAAGAACTCACAGGAAGTGAACTCACTGCTCAAGAACTCACAGGAAATGAACTCACTGCTCAAGGACACTCAGGAAGAGAACTTTTTGCCCGCTCTATCGGCTCTATCGACTTACCGAATCCCTTTGAGATCGCCGAAATCCTCAACGTACAGCTCAAAGACATCTTTTCCACCTGGCTGGAAAACTCCCCTACTGTCGCCTCCGCCTTCCTCAACGGGTCGGCGCAGCTCGTGACGTCCTCGAGCTCCGCGGTGGCCCAGCAGGCTGATGTAAACTCGACAGTCGGTTCCAGATGTTGCCTTTCTGCCAGTGTGGGTGGTGACGAGGATGCCGCGGCCATTGTTAGCGACGCTTCTGGCAGTGGTGGTTGGAGGTAGGCGGATTTTCTCGCGACGACCCGCGCGTAGCCAGCTGTCAATGTTGAAGTGGTACTCCATACCCAGGGCGTAGTCCTTGACGCTCACCTGCGAATAAAACAACAATTTATCAGGTAATGACGAAAGTTATGGGATTCAGTTTGAAATTCAGAAAATGAAATTTCCGCACCGACTCAAGCAGCCACCTGTGCCGCTGCGGCTTGGCTTCGCTGCTGCCAGATTTCACCCCCGCCAGCTGTGCAGGAGCCGCCGCCTCCTCAGCAATTTCCATGGCAACGGTCAGGTCGGTGAGGCGGCCAATTTTCGGTCCGCGAATATGAAAAACCTCCGTGCTGCCGCTATCGAAAAAGAAGGCCAACGAGCCGAACTTCTTGGCCAGTCGAGCGCGACTCAACGTGTCCTTCTCTCCGCGTAGGGTTATGTACACCTGCATGCACGAAATTTTACATAAATTAATGGTACACGTACATGGTCTTCAGTTGAAAATTTCTGCGCTCGTACATTGGGGGAGACCAGATGTGCATTCCGGGTTTCGGTTAGGTCGTAAGAAAGCAAATCTGCATTCTGGATACTGATTGGAGGAGACCAGGTGTACATTCTCGATACTAATTGGAGGAGACCAGGTGTACATTATGGATACTGATTGGAGGAGACCTGGTGTACATTCTAGATACTGATTGGAGGAGACCAGGTGTACATTCTGGATACTGATTGGAGGAGACCAGGTGTACATTCTGGATACTGATTGGAGGAGACCAGGTGTACATTCTGGATACTGATTGGAGGAGACCAGGTGTACATTCTGGATACTGATTGGAGGAGACCAGGTGTACATTCTGGATACTGATTGGAGGAGACCAGGTGTACATTCTGGATACTGATTGGAGGAGACCAGGTGTACATTCTTGGTTTGAGTTAGGTTTGAAGAAAGCTAATATTAATTCTGTATTGTTATTGAAGGAGAGCAGATATACATTCTTGGTTTGGGTTGGGTCAGAAGAGAGCAGATGTACATTCGGGGTTTGGGTTGGGTCAGAAGAGAGCAGATGTACATTCTGGATTGTGATTGGAGGAGAGCAGATGTGGTGAATAGCGACATAAAGTTCATCTCACAGGTGCAGAACAGGCGGCTTTGATATCTGCGCCGGTCTTGATAGTAACTCGGTACAGGCACTCTTTGCTCTCCGGCTTTGGAGGCTGCGGCTTGGGCGGCACAAACGGAACCGGGGCCTCGTAAGGAATTCGCTTCTTGCCGTGAATCTTTTTCTGCGAATGAGAATAGATTCAATGCTTAATTGTTAAATAGCATAGGAGATCAGTAAAACAACTGTTCCGTTTATAGGAAAGTTAAAAAAATCTAGATTTTTACATTTCTAGTCAAGTTTTTAAAGCGGTTAGTGGAGTAACGACAAAAAGTTTCTTTTCTAGAGCTGATTTAGCCCTTAAAATTTAATTGGTTATTGCTTATACCAATCAATTTTTTTAACTAATTTACCTTCGGAGATAAAGCGATCTACCAATGACCTTCTCGTCAAGAATCAGTCCGTATTCAATGTTTTT
Source organism: Macrostomum hystrix (assembly GCA_950097015.1). Taxonomy (NCBI): domain Eukaryota; kingdom Metazoa; phylum Platyhelminthes; family Macrostomidae; genus Macrostomum; species Macrostomum hystrix. The sequence continues at coordinate 5,961,523 of CATNEN010000011.1, forward strand.
TATTTGCATTTATTTTTTTAGGTTTTTATTGCTTTTTTGAACTTTTTGAAGCCGTCTATTAACAGTCGGACTACCTAGCCATTTTTCCGAGAAATTCCCCGCTAGAAATTATTTCACTTACCTCAGTCTTCATCAGGTGCTTCCTATGCTGCTCAATTGTTGAGCACAGGTAGCAGAACGGATTGTCTAAAAAATTCAGTCGCAGAATTCAGAAGTATTCAGAATATTTTAAGTTTAATAGGTAAGGATGAAAAACGACTCAGTTAATCTTCGCTCATAAACGGATGGTTCTACTATTTAGTAGGCTAATTCCACGACCTATTTTTTGTACTATTTACCTTCGAATTCGCCGTGCGCAGTCGGCGAGTCCTCGTATTCGCCGGCCCCAGCCGGTGCGGTGAACAGCCGGCCGCCGCTGTCCTTCGGCATCCTGGTGAACATCACCGCTAGATTCCTGGGGTCCGCCGACTTTGCTAGTCGATGAATTTCTCCTTCGGCTATAGAGATGGTTCGTTTTGGGCATTTTCTAGTTTATAGACAATCTGATATAGGAGATCGACCTGCAGCCAGCGAGGAGGCAATTCCGCCCATAGCTGACTCCTGAGCACACACTCACACAGGTGTGTACATCTGCCCTGACTTTCTCATCGTCAGGCAGTGTACACTCTCACTGTGCCTTGAAGGTTGGCCCTCAAGGGCGTGACTTGCGCGGCAAGCCCCCAAGCCTTCTCTCCGCGGCTGCGCCCCAAATGAAAGTGGCCTCGCTGCTTTCTCAGGGATCTCAGGGACCTTGGCGCGAGATGCAAACGCATTAACCCTGCCACTGCTACCCGCTTATAGACAATCAGTAAAGATCGAAACATAGTGGCATGGTGGACAACTAGTGACCATTTTTACGATATTTACTTTATCCATCGAAAATAATAAAAAGCACATTCAGAAAATTAGTAAATCGCCGCTTTTAATAATAATTTTTTGTTTGACATTGTTTTTTAAACAAAATATTCAGTTAACTATTTTTGATATATTTATAATTCTTTACCTAGCTTTAAATTATGCTGATGGTGATGAACACAAATATATTAAAACAAGAAATAAAAATTATTCTTTTCATGATCTACGTGTGCAAATATTGTGCTAAGTGCAACACAATTATATAGAATAGAATGCTCATAGAATCAGGCAGAATGACAGGATGACTATCGCCGGCTTACAATATATTTGATTCAATAATCTACTATTTATAGTTTTAAAAAAAACGTCGTTAAGGTGTCCTGTGCAGAGTGCATCATGATTTTAACATCATTGGTTTTTTCATACTACGAGTAATATTCTTTTTACACTAGGAAACAAATTATATGCATGTGTTTCCTCAGATTTTTTCATAATTCTCATTTTTGTACAAAATCTGGGTTCTCAAAAGTGTTTTTTAATAGAAAGCGTAATAAGAAAATTTACCGTTCTTGATTTCTAGTGATATTGATAGAAAATTTAGAACTCCCACATATAAATAAGTTTTTCCTTAAATTTAACTTCATTGTGTGCAATCAAAATATTTTTTATAATACATCAGAAATTTGACTATAATGACTCATGACAAGACTTACTTTGAGACTGCTTGATGACAGCATCATACTGTTTCATTTTGTCTAGCTCGTCAACATGATCTTTAAGAAGTTCCAGATACAGTTGATTGTCTTTACAGAAGTCAGTTAAATTATCAGAATACAACTGAACTTCTCGCCGTCTACTAAACTCCATTGCTTTTTTTAATTTTTTCTATTTTCTATGCTGATGGACTCGATGGAGCCATGAAATATATTATATTGCGAGCACTTTTTTACCCACTAACAATTGTTGTGAATTTCTTATACTTAAAAAATAACCGACCAAGCAGCTAACTTATTAGCAATCTGATAAGTACAACAATATTTGTGTATTTTTTATTTATTAAAATGTTAAATCATTGCCTATGTGCTGTCAATGGTCTCTACTTATTTCTTTGATGTCAATAACAAGTAACTTTTGTTTAACTATATAATATTAATCCGGAGTATAGCTTTGTTACTCGAACGCTATAATTTTTCTGCGGTCGTTTCGTGCTAGAACTCGATTGCTAGTTCTGTTTAGTGTGCTTATCGAGCGTAAAATTATTCAAAATACAAATTAGCTTCAAGTTTCGACGTTAGTCCTTCTAAAATAAATTAGTTTCTATTTTTTTGTGCATGCATATATAAACATTTTCTACACAACTTCTACACAATAATAAATATCCGAGTGTTTTCAGATGAATTTTAGACATTCATGCAATATATGCATGACTACAATTAAAAAATGAAATGCAAGTCCGGTTCTTCATCAGTTTCTTGTATTACGTTTTTAATGCATTGCTGTACACTCATTTTTAAACATACACACGTGTACTACTTTACAATTTTGCAATGAAAGGAATATTTTTAGCAAGCGAACGGTAGCCAAACAACAGGTTGACTAACAAATTTCATGATAACGACAGCCAAAATAATTGACAATTTTCATTTACACTGGATGCCCAGTCAGCAGGGTTAAGTCGAAGAGTCGATTAGGCCAGAAGATCTCATACTCTAGCTAAATAACTTCAGTCTTTTTAATTATAAAGCCTGGGAAATGTGCAACAAATAGGTTCATTATATCATCTCGAAATACTTAAAGTCAAGTTTAAAACCGACCCCGCAATGTCGGCTATCGAAAACTATTTTCTGCTAAAAATGGAAATCATTAAATATTCTAGACTAGCAAAAACTCAAAATTTACAAAGAATAGACTTTATGCAAAAATATGTAAACAAGCTACTTAAAAAGCTGCGTTTGTACAGTTAAAAAACTTTCATATTGGTTCTGAATGAGCTTCTGTTGATCTAGTCGACATTAAGACAGAAATACGTTTGTTCTCACGATCAGCCGCCAAAAGCAGCTCACGCGAAGCTTCAGTCACCATCGCCAGACCGACTGGATGAAAGAGTCTGCTATCACCGCTACCACGCTGGTAAGGGACGCCAAGAGTCCAGAGCAGCGAACCGTCGCTACCTACCACCGCTCGCACTGAGTGACTCTGCCATTCACTCACGAACAGGCGGCCTCTCCTGTCAACCGCCAGGCCTTCTGGCCAAGCAAACTCTTTGAGGCCGCAACGCTCAGTCGGGTGGGAGGCGACCACCTGCTGGGTGTCAATGCGCACTTTGTGCACCTGATTGTGCTTCCAGTCTGTCACCAGAATGCAGTTGTCCTGAATCACCAGGTTTCTAAGTTGAGCATCAAGTAGCTCAGATAGCTCCTCTTTCCTCCTCCTTCCTCCTCCTTCCTCCCTTTCTCCTTCCTTCTCCTTCCTCCTTCCTCCTTCCTTCCTCCTTCCTTCCTCCTTCCTTCCTCCTTCCCCTTCTCCTTCCTCCTTCCTCCTTCCTCCCTTTCTTCTTCCTCCTTCCTCCTCCTCCCTCCTTCTTCCTTCCTTCCTTCTCCTTCCTCCTTCCTTCCTCCTTCCTCCTTCCTCCCTTCCTTCCTCCTTCCTCCTTCCTCCTTCCTTCCTCCTTCCTCCTTCCTTCCTCCTTCCTTCCTCCTTCCTCCTTCCTTCCTCCTTCCTCCTTCCTTCCTCCTTCCTCCTTCCTCCTTCCTCCTCCCTTCATCCTTCCTTCCTCCTTCCCCCTTCGTCCTTCCTCCTTAGAAAAACATTCCAAAAAACAAATAACAAAAACAAATTATAACAATGACACGCTATATTGTTAGATTTTATCATTTACATGCCTAATTACCACATACATTTATTCACATATTCAATCAAATAGTACTAACTGCTCCTCTCCTTAAAACTTCTAACGCATAAACAAAAGACCCTATTCACCGAAACACTCCTGCAAAGTCTCTGCTTCATCTACGCTCACTCACTGACGACTCACTCCATATTCAGCACCACCAGTCGACTGTTGAAACTGTCAGCCACCACCAGCTGCTCGCGCGCGCCTCCCGTCACCACCGCCAGACCAAATGGACCATTGAATCTGCCGTCACCGCTGCCGCTCTCGCCCGGCACCCCCAGAGTCCACAGCAGCGACCCGTCGTCTGCAGCCACCGCTCGAACTGAGTGAACCCAATATTCATTCACGAACAGGCGGCCTCTCCTGTCCACGGCCACACCCATTGGCACAGCAAACTCTTCGAGGCCGCAACGCTCAGTCGGGTGCGAGGCGACCACCTGCTGGGTGTAAATGCACACTCTGTGCACGTGATTCTGCTTACAGTCTGTCACCAGAATGCAGTTGTCGTGAATCGCCAGGTTGCGCAGTCTAGCATCAGGAAGCTCAGACAGCGTGATGACCGTCTCCATCTCGCCAGTCGCTTTGCTGAATGCAACAATTTTGTTGCCACCAGACACAAACACGGAGGCTGCGTTGCCGCCGATTCCCAAGATACGAAAGCCCTCGATTCGTGGTTCGATTCGACGCACCTTTCGACCGCTCAGGTCCGTCACTGTCACTGCGTCATCTTGAGCAATGAACAGCAGCTGACGGTAGCAGTGAAGACCCCTGATTGCCTTCTTACAGTCGATGTCACAGTGGCACCGCAGCTTCTTCGAGCCGTCCACAGACAGCACCTGAATGTGGTCTTTGTGACTCATAAATGAAAATGATGCGAAGATGCAGGGCTGAGGCAGAGCCTCACCACCGCCATTGGCTGACTCGGCGGCCACCACACGGCCTGAGCGGTCACCAACGAATCCGCTGGTGTCGCTGCACACCGCCAGCCACTCAACCCAGCCATTCAGCTTCACCTCGTGACTGAACACAATCGGATCGAGCAATGCCTGTCTCGCCATCGCCTTCATTGCATCGTCGATCTCCTCGGGTGTCGCGCTGACCTCAGCGGCTCTCCAGCCCTCACCAGTCCACACGTTCACACGAGCCAACGCTCTGCCGAACTGCTCCGACACCTGCCCCAGTCGCTCCAGCTGCTGCTCCGCTCCCAAGCTCTCCTCCAGCGACTTCTGCAGCCGATCAAAGTCCGCCTTCAAGTCATCGAGCGACAACTCCATCGACATCGTCAGCTCGACAAGCTTCGACATCTCGCCTGCAGCCTCCGCCATCGACGTCTCCTGCCTGTAGCTTCTCACATCGTCCATGTCCCGCTGCCACACACGCGCTGTCTCAATCCGAGCTATCATCGGACCTGTCAGTCGATCTTCACTCGAATCCAGGTATCTCCGCATCGTCTCATACAGCTGCTTCGCCCGTCGCAGCTGCTCCTCCATCTCGTGAATCCAATCTCCTCCACCACCTGCTGCACTGCCACCTGCAGCTTCGGCTTGTGGGAAGGCACGCAGCTTCTCAGCGACCTTCTCCTTCAGCTTGAGGGCATCCGCCACATCAACACTCAGGTGTTCCGAGCACAGGTAGCGCTCGGAGAACGGACCCCGGCCGACTGCAGCTTTTTGGCAGACGACGCAGATTGGGATGGCTTCAGGAGGTCCTTCGGAACTCGAGCTGTCGCTGGAGTCTCCACGCTGCATTTTCAGATTCGAGGTCTGGAAAGAGAGTCGAAAATGAAAGTCTGGAGTTATTTTTGTATTGTAGCAGTCTTGAGTTTGAAGAGAAAAAGAACTTGTTCTGGCTATTGGCTATGCTTTGAAAGCCTTTTAAACCCTACACAAACTTAGTGACTGTGTTTGATGGAGGCGGAACAAGAGCTTATCATTTTCTATTAGGTTCCTTATTCCTAGCTTCGCATATTTCTGTGAAGCTTCAGATAGATAAAAAAGTACTTAAAAAAAGTAAAAATCAAATCAATTAGTTATGCTTATAAAGAAGCAATAAGCAGGGTAGCACCATTTAACAGGGCACCAAAATAAGCGTGTGGAATTCATAGGCTAAAATTGTGTTGCCGCAATATTGTAAGATGCAAGATGCAATTTAACACACAGAGAAGAGATGAGGCGGGGGAGAGATAAGACAGGGAAGAAATGAAGAAAGAGGAAAGATGGGACAGACGAGAGATAAGACAGGGAAGGGATGAGACGGGGAGAGATGAGACAGGGAGAGATGAGACAGGGACAGATGAGACAGGGGAGAGATGAGACAGGGGAGAGATGAGACAGACGAGAGATAAGACAGGGAAGGGATGAGACAGGGGAGAGATGAGACAGGGGAGAGATGAGACAGGGGAGAGATGAGACAGGGAAGGGATGAGACAGGGGAGAGATGAGACAGGGAAGGGATGAGACAGGGGAGAGATGAGACAGGGGAGAGATGAGACAGAGGAGAGATGAGACAGGGGAGAGATGAGACAGGGGAGAGATAAGACAGGGGAGAGATAAGACAGGGAAGGGATAAGACAGGGGAGAGATAAGACAGGGAAGGGATAAGACAGGGGAGGGATGAGACAGGGGAGAGATGAGACAGGGGAGAGATGAGACAGAGGAGAGATGAGACACAGGAGAAATAAGACAGAGGAGAGATGAGACAGGGGAGAGATGAGAAAGAGTAGAGATGAGACAGGAGAGAGATAAGACAGGGAAGGGATGAGACAGGGAAGGGATGAGACAGGGAAGGGATGAGACAGGGGAGAGATGAGACAGGGGAGAGATGAGACAGGGAAGGGATGAGACAGGGGAGAGATGAGACAGGGAAGGGATGAGACAGGGGAGAGATGAGACAGGGGAGAGATGAGACAGGGAAGGGATGAGACAGGGGAGAGATGAGACAGGGAAGGGATGAGACAGGGGAGAGATGAGACAGGGGAGGGATGAGACAGGGGAGAGATGAGACAGGGGAGAGATGAGACAGAGGAGAGATGAGACAGAGGAGAAATAAGACAGAGGAGAGATGAGACAGGGGAGAGATGAGAAAGAGTAGAGATGAGACAGGAGAGAGATAAGACAGGGAAGGGATGAGACAGGGGAGAGATGAGACAGAGGAGAGATGAGACAGGAAAGGGATGAGACAGGGAAGAGATGAGACAGGGAAGGGATGAGACAGGGGAGAGATGAGACAGGGAAGGGATGAGACAGGGGAGAGATGAGACAGGGAAGGGATGAGACAGGGGAGAGATGAGACAGGGTAGAGATGAGACAGGGGAGAGATTAGACAGGGAAGGGATAAGACTGAGGAGAGATGAGATGAGAGAAAAAATGGCGTCACAGGCCGATATGCATCAACAATGCGTCACTTTTGATTTGAGCTGCCGCAAGGAAAAAAATCCAATTTATGATATTTAAATAGGACAATTAGCTCTTGTCGCTGATATGTACCATAAAAAAATTCTGTTGTCAATAGCCGAGCCGACTGAAAGTCAAACACCGATATGTATCGAAAAAGACGAATCAAGACCCCTAGCTAGAGCCGCCAGCCGCATTGGCTAGCGCCGGAGGTAGCAGCTTCGCCCCGTTGATGCCGTGGACGGAGACCCGGCCAGGCCGCACCATCAGGCCATGCTGCGGCTGGCAGGCAAAGTAGCGCCGGCCAAGCACCCGGCCGTCGTTGCGGCCCAACGGTTTCCGCAGCTCCACGCCCAGCCAGACGCCGTCGGCAAAGTGGACTCGGCCGACGTAGCGCACAATGCCCATCAGGTTGCCGCAGAGAACCTGCATTGTTTGTCCAATTGGCATTCATTCGGTTGACTTAAAAACTCTTTTGCAACGCCCAGTTCCAGATTCGAACCCAGGACCTTCCGGAGGCAAGTTGTGTGCGTTTTCGCTTCGCCACCTCGGCACAAACTCAGTAGTGTAAGCAGCTGCATTTAACTAGTTAGGGTTGTAGCCTAGTGGTTAGAGCGTCGGACTCACGACTTGAAGGTCGGGGGTTCGATTCTCGACTCCTCTGGTATAATTTTTGTCCATTAGCAAGGCACTTAACTATGCATTGCTTCAGTTCAACCAGCTGTAGAAATGAGTACCAACATCAGCTTTGGTAATTGAGGGTGGGTGTGGCGTCGCTCCCAGTGTAACACACTAAAAGTGGGGAACGAACCTCGCGCTGGCAGACCGAGACCGGTTTCTGGCTTGTTTGCCTTCGTCAGTCAGCCATAGCCACACGCAGTCCTCTCCCACCACTCTCAGTGTGCACAGAAGTCTCTTTTAACCTTGCCATTTTTATGGCGATACTTTTTAGTGTTATGTGAGAGTTTTGCAGCCAAGTCTTTGCTTTTCTACTGTTGTCAGTAGTCTGAATTGTATCTCTCACACCCAGTCCATGGACTGAACAAGGCTTAAGCAGCCTTCAGATGAGCCGCTTCGGCTGTGCTTTCAGCTGCACATCTGGCCCAATAGGGGCAGGTGAAATCAGTTAATTTTTTTCATTATTAACAGTAGAAAGACCACTTTGGGATATTTCAAATACCCGCTGCCTATTTCACAGTAGCTCCCAAACCGAATGACCGATTTTCCTGAAAGTCCACCATCTGTCAAAATCAAATTTTCCGCCCTTTACGATGAACTAATTTTCAAAGCTGAAAGCTGCAGCTGCCAGTCTATTGAAATTAGCGAACAAAAACAGGTGAATTACTTGCAATCCTTCACGAAGCACCAAGGCTTGCTGTTGCTGAGGCGGTGGCTGCTGAGGCTGCTGCTGCTGCTGCTGCTGCTGCTGCTGACCGGAAGAACTGGCCTCTGTCTGCCTGCTGGCGCACCTGTGCAGTCGGGCAGCCGAGGCAAAAACTCCGTGACCCTGCGGGCACTTGAAGTACCTTCTGCCATCCACTGAGCCGTCGTTCCTGCCTACCGGATTGTCCAGTTCAACGCCGTACCAGACGCCAGGCGCGAAATGGCACTCGCCGGCGAAGCGAACTGTGCCGCGGCGCTGGCCGGCGACAATGACCCGGTCGCCAAGGGCGAAGCTGTGGCGAGTGCGAACCCGAGCCTCCACGCCGCTGACGTCGATGGCGCCGTGGTGGACGCGGGTCAGACTCGAGATCCGGCTCATCGGTACGAGGACCTTGGTGAGTCAGGAAGCAGGATATAAGGATTCCGCGTTTGGTCGAGGTCACACAAAACGAGATTTGGTTATCTACATGGATCGATAAACGAACAAACAAATGATTCGATTAATTATTCCTTTCACTCTCTCCCCAACGTACCAGTCATCCGAAGAGACATCAATCAACCTGCCAGTCAGTCAACAAACAGGTCAATCAATCAATCAACCTGTCAATCTATCTGTCAACCAGATAATAAATCAGCCCTGTCAATCAACCAACCTGCCAATCAATCAACCAGTTAAACATTCGACACATTAATCAATCAACTAGTCAGTAAATGAACCTATCAGCTAATCAACCTGTCAAACATTCAACCAGACAACCAACCTGTCATTAAATCAATCAAACCGACAGTCAATCAACACGAGAATCCATCAACGTGTCAATCCATCTTCATGTCAATCGATAAACCTGTCAGTTCATCAACGTGTCAATCCATCAACCTGTCAATCAATCAACATTTCAATCAACCTGTCAATCAATCAACATGTCAATCAATCAACATGTCAATCAAACAAAATGTCAATCCATCAACATGTCGATCCACCAACACTTCGATCAATCAACCTTTCAACCAATCAACCTGTCAAGCAATCAACATGTCAAGCAATCAATCTGTCAACCAATCAACCTGTCAATCAACCAACCTGTAAATCCACCAACCTGCCAATCAATCAACCTGCCGATCAATCAACCTGTCAACCAACGAACCTGTCAATCAATCAACATGTCAATCAATCAACCTGTCAGGCCTCACCCCTCGGCCAGCGGGGCACTGGAAGTAGCGCACTCCTGACACGCAGCCGTCGTGTCGACCAGCCTGCGGGGTCTCGAGTTCCACTCCCGCCCAGACACCTGGGCCGAATTCCACCGGGCCCCAGTAGCGAAGGAGACCAGGGCGAGACCCGGCGACAAGGACTCGATCACCCAGCTGAGGCTGCTGCTGCTGCTTATCTAGAGCTTGTCTTTCCGCAGTTTCAAATGACTCAGGTTCTTCAAAGGTAGCCGACGCGACCTAGAAATTAATAAGTATTATTTGTTACACACCTGTAAAATGCAATCTCAGATCCATGGGATTCTAGACCTAGAACACACTCTCAAATCCATGGGATCCTAGACCTAGAACACACTCTCAGATCCATGGGATCCTAGACCTAGAACACAATCTCAGATCGATGGGATCCTAGACCTAGAACACACTCTCAGATCGATGGGATCCTAGACCTAGAACACAATCTCAGATCCATGGGATCCTAGACCTGGAACACAATCTCAGATCCATGGGATCCTAGACCTAGAACACACTCTCAGATCCATGGGATCCTAGACCTAGAACACACTCTCAGATCCATGGGATCCTAGACCTAGAACACACTCTCAGATCGATGGGATCCTAGACCTAGAACACAATCTCAGATCCATGGGATCCTAGACCTGGAACACAATCTCAGATCCATGGGATCCTAGACCTGGAACACAATCTCAGATCCATGGGATCCTAGACCTAGAACACACTCTCAGATCCATGGGATCCTAGACCTAGAACACACTCTCAGATCCATGGGATCCTAGACCTAGAACACACTCTCAGATCCATGGGATCCTAGACCTGGAACACAATCTCAGATCCATGGGATCCTAGACCTGGAACACAATCTCAGATCCATGGGATCCTAGACCTGGAACACAATCTCAGATCCATGGGATCCTAGACCTAGAACACACTCTCAGATCCATGGGATCCTAGACCTAGAACACACTCTCAGATCCATGGGATCCTAGACCTAGAACACACTCTCAGATCCATGGGATCCTAGACCTAGAACACACTCTCAGATCCATGGGATCCTAGACCTAGAACACACTCTCAGATCCATGGGATCCTAGACCTAGAACACACTCTCAGATCCATGGGATCCTAGACCTAGAACACACTCTCAAATCCATGAGATCCTAGACCTAGAACACACTCTCAGATCGATGGGATCCTAGACCTAGAACACAATCTCAGATCCATGGCATTCTAGACCTAGAACACAATCTCAGATCCATGGGATCCTAGACCTAGAACACACTCTCAGATCCATGGGATCCTAGACCTAGAACACACTCTCAGATCCATGGGATCCTAGACCTAGAACACACTCTCAGATCCATGGGATCCTAGACCTAGAACACACTCTCAAATCCATGAGATCCTAGACCTAGAACACACTCTCAGATCGATGGGATCCTAGACCTAGAACACAATCTCAGATCCATGGCATTCTAGACCTAGAACACAATCTCAGATCCATGGGATCCTAGACCTAGAACACACTCTCAGATCCATGGGATCCTAGATCTCGTAGAACAAATTCTCACATCAAGGGGATTCTTGACGAAAAGAACATTCGCTCACCGACACAGCCGACGAGGCAGGCGAAAGCGCAGCCGCCGTGGCTGTTGACGAAGAAGCCGACAGTCGGGGTGGTCGCTCGGGTTTGGGGCCGGCCAGTAGGCTGAGCATGCGCGCGCGAATCTCTTGATTGTTCCTCACTGACGGTGGCGGCATCTGATGAGGCTGTGCCGAATTCGCAGCCGAATCATCAGCGCCGCGTGGCAAGCAGTCGACTGGCCGTCTAAGCAGCTCATCGACAGCTGCCAGAGCCGAAGGTCCTGCCCGGTTAACCAGAAGGCGAGCGGAGGCCAGGCTGAGCTGGCTGGCTGCCAGGTGAAGGCAGGTTGCGTCATCGAACTCGCCACACCTGAAGTGCATCAAATGACATGACATGTCTAGAATTCCCTGGATCTGAGATTGTGTTCTAGGTCTAGGATCCCATGGATCTGAGATTGTGTTCTAGGTCTAGGATCCCATGGATCTGAGATTATGTTCTAGGTCTAGGATCCCATGGATCTGAGATTGTGTTCTAGGTCTAGGATCCCATGGATCTGAGATTGTGTTCTAGGTCTAGGATCCCATGGAAATTCCTCATCTATTTAGTAGAGCAAAAAATTACAAACAAACCTGGCCCCAGGGTCAGCCCCGGCGTCAAGCAAGACTTCAACGGCTTCGACGCAGTCAAACATCACCGCCAGGTGAAGCGGCGTTGCGTCTGTCCATCGGCTTCGCGCATCGGCTTGGGCACCGTCGGCCAGAAGGCGACGAACTGTTGAGGCCGCGGCCGAGGAGTCACCGATTGCTCCGGCTTTGGCAGCGAAGTGCAGCTGCGTGCAGTCCGTCACCTGCGAATGTTTGGGATAATTATCAAGCCGAGCAATGAGGAAATGAGATCTCACACACTGAGGGAAATAGGATCTCAGACACTGAGGGAAATAGGATCTCAGACACTAAGGGAAATGAGATCTCAGACACTAAGGGAAATGGGATCTCACACACTGAGGGAAATGAGATCTCACACACTGAGGGAAATAGGATCTCAGACACTGAGGGAAATAGGATCTCAGACACTGAGGGAAATAGGATCTCAGACACTAAGGGAAATGAGATCTCAGACACTAAGGGAAATGGGATCTCACACACTGAGGGAAATGAGATCTCAGACACTGAGGGAAATGAGATCTCAGACACTGAGGGAAATGGGATCTCACACACTGAGGGAAATGAGATCTCAGCACTGAATGAAATGGGATCTTAGACACTGAGGGAAATGGGATCTTAGACAATGAGGGAAATGGGATCTCCAGACACTGAGGGAAATGGGATCTTAGACAATGAGGGAAATGGGATCTCCAGACACTGAGGGAAATGGGATCTTAGACAATGAGGGAAATGGGATCTCCAGACACTGAGGGAAATGAGATCTCAGCACTGAATGAAATGGGATCTTAGACACTGAGGGAAATGGGATCTTAGACAATGAGGGAAATGGGATCTCACACACTGAGGGAAATGAGATCTCAGACACTAAGGGAAATGGGATCTCACACACTGAGGGAAATGAGATCTCAGCACTGAATGAAATGGGATCTTAGACACTGAGGGAAATGGGATCTTAGACAATGAGGGAAATGGGATCTCCAGACACTGAGGGAAATGGGATCTTAGACAATGAGGGAAATGGGATCTCCAGACACTGAGGGAAATGGGATCTTAGACAATGAGGGAAATGGGATCTTAGACACTGAGGGAAATGGGATCTTAGACAATGAGGGAAATGGGATCTCCAGACACTGAGGGAAATGGGATCTCAGCACTGAATGAAATGGGATCTCAGACACTGAATGAAATTCGATCTTAGACACTGAGGGAAATGGGATCTCAGCACTGAATGAAATGGGATCTTAGACACTGAGGGAAATGGGATCTCAGATACTGAATTTCAATCACCTGGTCACGATCATTTGGCCCAACGCCCAGCCCGGCAAGCCGATCGACTAGTTCAGGCAACAGCAGCTGGGCCGACCTTGTCCACTGGCGCAGCAGGGCAAACAGCTGGCTTGGCGTGGCCGCCTCAAGTTGATTGGCGCAGTCGGCACACGACAGGTCGAACAGTTCAGCGCCCAGGGAGCGACAGCGGCCACAGAGTGGCGCCGGGACGCTCTCGAAGATGCGAACTGGGGACTCCTGGCTTTCTGGGCGAGGCTGTAAATAAGTTTAAACTATCTAAGACTAGAGACTTAAGACTAGCTACTAAAGTGTAAAAGTATCTACTGAAGTAATATGGTACTTCTGTGCGAAAAAAGTATACTATTTCAGTTTTTGAGTTACTGAAATAATTAGGTTACTTCATATCATTTGAGAGAAATGTTATAAAATGAATATATAAGAATTGTTTCTTAGCCACAAGCCCTTATTTTAGATCTGCGTATAGCTAGTCTATGTTGACATAGGGGCCTATCAAATAATATTATGATAATATTGCTTTTATACTTCTTAGGTTAGGATATGTTAACCCATTAATTTTTTTCACCTACACTTTTGGCTAGGCCAGTGGCACTATTAACTGGGTTTGATACTGCTAGGCCTACTAAATTAATAAAAAAAGTGGGCATCTTGCCTGAAAGCTAGAACTTGCCATATAGCCACTCGAAGTGATTTTCTCGAAAATTTTCTCTATTCCTAGCTACATAATAGAAATAAAAAACAGAATATATTGCTTCGCCTTTTTTACTAACTTTTACACCTGTGACTGACTGATCAATACGTGTATATAAATAGAACCATTATACGTAACAAAAAATTCGATGACTGTATGTAATCCAAAAGGCGAAAATGCAGAGCAGTGGGAAAACAAAGAACCAAACTCGAAAAACTAAGAAACAGTTTTCAGTTTTATAACCAACTTTTTTGTTTAGAAGGGTAATTTAAACCAAAATGATAAGTCAAAACTTTGCAAGCAAGCAATACACCGTCACATTAATAAAAAGTTAAACACATATTGCACTACAAAAATAATAAATAAATGAAAATTTTCTAAATGGAATAGCTGGTAATGAAACATATAGGCTTATCCAATAAAAAAAACTGCGTTAATTTGTACTGGTACAAAGCCCGGCGGTTTTGTACTAGAAATAAATAAATAAATAATTTGGTTCTCGTAAGCAAAAGCCAACGTTTTACAGTAATGAGCTACAGAGTCACAGACTGGATGTGTAACTTGTTAATTTTAACATTTGTTGAATATGCGACGGTTATCTATCATGCCACGCCGAAATCTCCTGTAGGCCTATTTCATAATCATCCTGTAGGCCTATAGTTATTTTATCACAACCTCTATCTAAAATATTTTAAAGCCAAGCATGATGCCTTTTTTTCTAAAGTAATTTGGCCTATCTCGAAGCACTGTCAAAGGACTGTTTCTTTAAGTTGCTTAGCTAAATATTTTTTTGCTGATTAAAATATTGTGCAAGTCTGTTCTATGTTCACTAGTTTAGCTCTTTGTCCATAGGCCCTAGGCCCCTAGGCTTGTTTTCTCATAGCTAGGCCTAGTAGCTAATAATAGGCCCTAATAAAAATAATAATAATGGGCCTTATAATAATAATTTGGATTCATATTTGATAATAATAAATAATATACAAAACCTGCCCCCTATCCAGCCAGATCTGTAGTCCATAATACAGCTAGCTACACATATTGTGTCTAGGCATTCTTTTTAAATTGTTTGTCAAACAGTTTTTCTGAAAAGTTTCATTTCCAATCAATGCAAAACATTGGGAAATCATTTTGAAACAATGGGAAACAAATATACAATCAGAAATAATCATATGATGAGTGTCAAATGTAGTATACAAATTCTGTAGGATCAAGTGTCAAAATTCAGCAAGGGTAATAATAAAGGAGTTTTAATCCACAATAAATGATGAGTGCTAGGCCCTACTAGGCATTGATTATGTGTTTGTTAACAGTGAAAATTAGTAGAGCATGTTAGCAGAATGCAGAAAATGTGCTAATACTTCCCCTGCCACTAACCTGCTCATCCCTTTTGGCCATAGACACTCCTAAGTATGTCAACCATTTTGCTTTTATCTCCCCCCTGCACTGAACATTTGCCACAGACAAGTTCCCTAGAACCCAGAAGCAGCCCGAGTTCATTAGTTGCAAAAAGCAACCGTAACAATCAAAATTCCAAGTCGTGATATTGATTGGAAATGAACCTTTTCAGAAAAACAGTTTAACAAATGATTCAAAAAGAATGCAGAGGCCTATGTCTGTGTGGATTCCAGTTCTTTCGTCTGCCGCCAGTTCGTCTGCTCAGTAGACGAAAAAGCAAACAAGTTCGTCTGCTGGCCATTCTATGGCATATACAAGTATAAGCCCTGCCATGTAGTTTGTGTGTGTGTATAGGGGTGTGTTTGTTGCAAGGAACACTGAATTCGAATAGAAGCATCTTCTATAGATGCTATGAAGTCCTTGGTTTTGTTGGCACCAAAACCTCCGGGTTTCATGGAGTGTTGGGGTAGGGCTCACAGGAATCCCCAATTGAGACAAGAGCTGTTCTCACTTACTTCTCTCATTTTCATATTAAAAATTTGTAGCAAATTTGCAGCATTACTTTTAGTAGAAAACGCAAGTTTTTTATTCTATTGTTTTACTAAATTGAAATGCAATAAAATACTTGGTCAGAATAAAAATCGAATCACAGGAATCTCTAGAACTTAATCTGTCTCTTTGTCTAGAACCACTTTCTCTCCCATTCTCTTTCCCCTTCTACACTCCCTTTCTCTCCCTACCTGTAAAGTAATGACTAAGCAAGTTATTGTAGAGCTCGTCTACTTAGTCCTATTTTTTTCTACGCCAATATCAGTTTTCACTAATGTTTCGTTCTAACTTCGGATTATAACATGCAAAAAGTGAGCATGTACATCGGTTTATAACATGTTAGATGTTGTGTTAATGCCTACTTTAACCTTGAAGTAATCCTAATAGAAAGCCCCTTACTAGCAGTGTAGCAATAAGAAAAATGTCTACTTTTTAACTAGCTAGCTATTAATAATCGTTAATATTAACGATTTATATAGCTCGCTAGGTATATAAATATAATTTCTTGTTATTTCTTTATTTTGCACGCAACATCTAACATGTTATAGATCGATGCAAATGCGTCCTTTTGCATGTTATATCGCGATGTTAGAACGAAACAGCCCTGCAGTTTTAGTCATCCATGAGTGACTCGATATAAACGCACATAAATATATCACTTGAGATCAGATAAATCACCGCTGCAAGCATTCTGTCACATGACAAGCAACATGGCTAAAAAAGTCAACCGACTAGGATATGAATATGAGTTATTCCTTGCTTTCCGCTGACAAGTTTATTTAGGCATATCACACAAATGTATTCGGCTTTAGAAGTGATGATAGATTTATTACCTGACCATTTAATATTTTAATATTTTCTCAATAGGTGTATTGAGAATCAATTGTCTGGGCGTTGCTGGGGCCTATTGTTTGCGAGTTGAGACTCAATGCTCCGCTTTCTATTGTTCTCTTTTACTACTGGTTTTGTTTACCACATGGAGCTGCCTGTGCAATGGGTCGCTTGCAGCTAGTTGCGTAGACAGGGATTTCAATTTGAGGTAGGACTTCGGGCCGCACATTCGCGGCAATGAGAGTGTATGATTTACGACTAATAATATGGGCACATGTTCATAAAATTAGTCAACTAAGACTTAGACAATAGACAAAGTTTATATACACAACAGAATGGTGATAATTTGCACAATTTGTGAATGACAGTGTATACGTTTAAAATACGAGCTCACATTTCAAATTGGCATTCACTTGCAATAAATTATGAGTATGTGTCATTAAACAGAGTATAGACAGAGTTTAAACAGTTGCGACTAAAAAATACAACTTGAGCAGCACCACTTAGTCTTTGAAAAGTTCATGTTCTTAAAGCGATAAAAACAAAGCAAAAATATTTAACATCCTCAGTCATTGTGGCATCAGTGAGTAGTTACTCACGAAGTTAGTTACTCAGTGGGCAGCTTAACAAACTTCGCTGTCAGCTCAGCGCAAAACCGGAGAAGGCGCATAATGTCCTCCTCTTGACGAGCACTGCTATCGAATTTCTGCCATGCCGCCTGAATCTTGGCCTCGCGGCATCTGTAGACTAGCCTGACTCGTCTTCCAGGCCCGCCAGTAGCTTGCAGCTGTCGAGACTGCAGAACTGCAAGGGCAGCCTGTTGCAATAGGAGCTCAGCCAAGGCATAGAGATTCAAGTTGCCCTTCCTCGCTCTTCGGTTTAGAGCCATATGCCAGCCCTCCACAGAGTTATTAGTCCGCTCCCTCTTGCCGTGGACAGAGAGTTCTTCCAGGCTCCACACGCTACTCGACAGCCAGGTCACGTCCACATAGCGGCACAGAGAAACCAGCGCCTCTGTATTCGCTTTGTCGGCAAGAGCGCCAAAAGCAGTGTAAATGTGTTCGGCTGGGAGGAAGATGAGGGCCATCAGCTGCTTGCAGAACAGTCGCGTGCCCTTATCCACAGCATACGATGCAGCAAGGCCGAGCTCTTGAACTTTTCGAAAGATGCTCTGTGCGAAGTGAAAAGAGCAGCCCTGCAGCTCAGCCCTCGGGCAGGTATGATGCAGAGCCTCCCACATCGCAGCCTCAAAGTCCAATACAGCTTCAGAAGGAGGAACTCCAGCCAGCTCAATTAGCTTTTGCAGAACTTGCAAGTAGTCGTGCTTTGATTTTCCTGACATGAGCGCGAAGCACAATGGCACTTGCTTGTGCTTCCCATCCTTCTGAAGAAGTCCATGAACTGAAAAGTAGATAATATTTACAATTTCATCCAAATGGAACAAAGCGAAGTGGAGAGAAGAATAGGAGAGAGGGAGACCAGAAGTTTGGTGGTGAATGAGAAAATGGAGTGATAGAGAAATGGGTAGCGGTGGGGGAGAAAAAAAAGGAGAGAGATAGAGGAGGGAGAGATGAGTTAGGGGTGAGGCTGAGAGGGGTAGAGATAATTTCCAAATGACAAAGAAATGACAAAACTCAATGACAAAAAGTAACAAACTTACCAGAATATAGTTGCATGAATGGGCTCTTGACGACATAGAATGTTCCATCGAGAAACCACTGCTTTGTGTTGGCCAGGATTGCAAGCTGCTCGTCTGTTGCGAATATCAGGTGGCGCTTTTGCGTTCTGGCCACAGTCACGTCCGCCTTCAGAAAGTTTGGTGGAAGTGCATCCTCCTGCAACTCGAATCGGAGATCTGTTGGATGCTGCGGCCGACTTCCTGCGCGAAATCGGTTGGCGTTTCTAGCGAGCTGTTCCACAGTCGGGGGGTTGACGCCTAAATCGTCGCGCAGACAATGAGCAATCAAAGCACTTTCGGCTATCGCAGCAGCTGGCTCGAATCGGCATCGCTTTGCCTCGTTTTTTACGTCCCATTGAAGCTCTCTCTTAAGTCCAGCTGCTTTGTCCGCATGGCAGACATGTGGTCGGCTCACATAAAACGAGCCATCTGCTGTCTGCTTCACAGAACCGTTGCATGTCAAAGCTTCGCTGCGGACGATACACTTCCAGTAATTGCAGCCAGCTTTTCCTCCATTGCGTCCGAGAATGTAGCCATGGGAAGACACGAGCAAGTCGCCGCCACGCTTGCTAATTCCAGGCTTCATTTCAAACTGTTCCGGCTCCATCGGTATCTGTACTTCAGCTAAAGGAGCTGGATCAGGAAGAGATCGTCGCCCAGCGGCATCAGTAGCCGTAGCAGCAGCGGCAGCAGCAGCAGCAGACAGCTCGGCGGCAGCATCAGCAGCAGCAGCACCACCAGACTCGGCAGCAGACAGCTCGGCGGCAGTATCAGCAGCAGCAGCACCACCAGACTCGGCAGCAGACAGCTCGGCGGCAGTATCAGCAGCAGCAGCACCACCAGACTCGGCAGCAGACAGCTCGGCGGCAGTATCAGCAGCAGCAGCACCACCAGACTCGACAGCAGACAGCTTGGCGGCCGCCTGTTCAAGTTTTTTGTCAGATCGTGATTTTATTAGCAGTCTTATCGATGCAAGGCACAAGCTTTAATTTTCTGTATATTAAGCTGTCTCTAGCTGCACAGTAAGTTGGGATTTGCTTTTCTGAAAATCTTTATTTTCTAATCTGGTTCGTGTACTGCAACTTCAAGTTTATGTAGAAAACATTATAGATATAAATATGTACAGCAAATAATCTCGCTATTATAATTATAATTATAATAAGTGGTTATGGTAGCTTGAACATGACGTGCACATGAATTCTATATTTACATGTGCCATAAAAGTCAATGAGCTACTTACGTTTTTTTCCTCACATCGTGAGCACATCCAGTTGAAGGAAACATTTTTGCTCAATATTTCGCGATACTCAGTCTGGGTCATATTAATGCCACAGATTCGATGCTGCCATTGATCACACGAATCGCACAGCAAGGCCTGCTGTCGCGTGCTGACTATCTTTTGACAGACAAGACAAAAATCTGACATTTCGATTATCCAGGCACGCAAATGTGGTGTGCAATGACAATGAGTTGCATACGCTATATATATGTGGTTCAAAGCGAAAAGATTTTAAATTTGCGCGATATTTTGTCGTTTGATTGATTGTTTTACTGATTTCGGTTGTTCTAAGAATCTAAGTCTCGTTAAACTTGAGTTTCCAGCAGACGAAAAGTTTAACGCAAAATAGTTTGTTCGTCTGCCCAGCAGACGAACTGGCGGCAGACGAAAAGAGTGGCACCCGTCTGTGTGGCATAGGCCTGTCTGAAGACTTGCAATAGCTAGGCAGTATAGGCCTATTCCATATGGCTTTTCAGTCTATGAACTAAGGATATATACCACCCACCTTGAACTTAGATCTTATCTAATGCCATAGGCCTAGTAATTATCTAAATCATAAAGTATAGGCCCTAGGCCTATGCCTAAAATTTAGGTGTGTATTGGTGTTGCCTGCCAAATTTAACATAGGCTACATGGTTGGCATGCAATTGCCTCACATTGAATTCTTGGTAACACTACAGACTAATAGTAACAAATAAGACAGTACAGGTTGTCCCCTACAAAAAATAATTTTGGTTTCAAAACAAATTGTTTCACTGCCCATTTTTCAATTGTTAAACTTTCTTGCCTGACTTACAAGCATGCAAAAGAAACATTTTTTGTACACTTGAGCCTTAGTTTTTTCTGGCATGCACGTTTTATGATCTAGACTATAGAGGGAATGGAGCTAATGCTAGTTCCAAATTTGGTCTAGAAAAATAGCTGGTGAAGTGAAGCTGTTTTTAGAGGTAAAGTGTTGAAGAGTTAGGCCCCCTAATGAGTTAAAGACTAGAGTGTATTGCTACAAGATAAAGATTGTTCTTCAAGATTGTTCCAGTCGAGTTGGGAAGCAAACCCCTCACTTTCAAGCCATGATTTTGAAATTGTAATCACTAGGCTAGGGCCTACCCCATAATATTTCTCATAATAGTAATTATAACTAAAAAATCCTGTTATAGGGCCTATGTTTTCTTGAAATATTACTTCATTTTATTGTAATAGCCTATATGCACTTGCTAGATAAGCCATAGGCCAGAGCCAGAGCCCTAGATAGCCCTAGATAAGCCAGAGCCAATTAGTTTAGAATTTATTTAGGGACACAGCCAATGAGAATTAAAATTTATGTATTTTAAATTTTTTATTTACAAACACTTATTTACAAATACACAGTTAGTATATTAACTATTATTAGTATTGTAAATCTGATATCTATTCTAAGCATGTGAAAGTTTTTTAAACTTCAGTGCATACACAGCAATGTCCTCCAATGATCCTTTTGGTGTTGATTTTGCCGAGCTAACTGGTGCTTTCCTTGGCTCTGGTGGCAATGCGCCAACTAGTGCGTCAGCTGCCCAAATTGGCAGTGCTCCAGTGAAACGCAGACGATTAGATTCAGACAATGCTGCCGCATCTGTTGCAGATGTTAGCAGGGCTGAAAGATTATTGCAACAGTTTGCAGCAGCTAATGCTAGCTCTGTTAAGACTGAGACTAATAGCAGTGCTGACAATACCGCTGCTGCTACTGCCAACAATGAGGAAGCGAAAACTGATGAGGAAGACCAACCGCAGGTTGTTGTGCACAGGATTCAGACCCAATCAGCTGACTGCACGCATGAGGTTGTTGTACCACCCGGTGTTCAGTATGAACCGCTGCCAACTAAGAAAAGCTCAGATTCTAAACAGCCAGCGAAGACTTACAAATTTAAACTGGACGCATTTCAACGAGAGGCTATTGCCTGCATTGAGCAGGGCCAATCCGTGCTGGTCTCGGCTCACACATCGGCTGGAAAAACGGTCCGTTGATGAAGCACTACTGAAGCTTTCTTGTACTTCTGCGTCTTACATCACCATCTCAGATCCTTCATGACCATCTCAGATCCTTCATAATGGCCTGTCTCCTCAGGTTCTTCATGGTGGTCTCATCAGATTCTTCATGACCATCTCAGATTCTTCATGACCATCTGAGATTCTTCATGACAATCTCAGATTCTTCATAATGGCCTGTCTCCTCCGATTCTTCCTGATGTTCTCCTCAGATTCTCCATGACCATGTCAGATTCTTCATGACCATCTCAGATTATTCATGACCATCTCAGATTCTTCATGACCATCTCAGATTCTTCATGACCATCTCAGATTCTTCATGACCATGTCAGATTCTTCATGACCATCTCAGATTCTTCATGACCATGTCAGATTCTTCATGACCATCTCAGATTCTTCATGACCATCTCAGATTCTTCATGACCATGTCAGATTCTTCATGACCATCTCAGATTCTTCATGACCATCTCAGATTCTTCATGACCATGTCAGATTCTTCATGACCATGTCAGATTCTGTAAATCTCTCGAAAAAAAGTATTGAAAATCTTCTCTTCGCCAGGTGGTAGCCGAGTACGCCATCGCTTTATGCCTTCGGGAGAGGCAACGGGTTATTTACACCACCCCAATCAAAGCGTTGAGCAATCAGAAGTATCGAGAATTCTTCGACGAATTTCACGACGTCGGCTTGATGACAGGCGATGTGACCATCAATCCCAATGCTTCCTGCCTCATCATGACTACTGAGATTCTGCGGTCAATGCTGTACAGAGGCTCCGAGGTCATGCGAGAAGTGGGCTGGGTGGTCTTCGATGAGATTCACTACATGCGAGATGCCGAGAGAGGCGTGGTGAGTCTAAATGTTTTGGGAATACATTTTTGCTCTTTTAGGCACTCTAGAGTGACTCAAATCTATCTTTAAGCGACTCAAATCTGTATTTGATTGCTTCAAAGCTGTATTTGATTGCCTCAAATCTGTATTTGATTGCCTCAAATCTGTCTCAGAGTGACTCAAATCGATCTTAGAGTGACTCAAATCTATCCTATAGTGACTCAAATCTATCTTTAAGTGACTCAAATCTATCTTTAAGTGACTCAAATCTATCTTTAAGTGACTCAAATCTGTATTTGATTGCCTCAAATCTGTATTTGATTGCCTTAAATCTATCTTTAGTGACTCAAATCTATTTTAGAGTGACTCAAATCTGTCTCAGAGTGACTCAAATCTGTCTCAGAGTGACTCAAATCTGTCTCAGAGTGACTCAAATCTGTCTCAGAGTGACTCAAATATATATCTTAGAGTGACTCAAATCTGTCTCAGAGTGACTCAAATATATATCTTAGAGTGACTCAAATCTGTCTCAGAGTGACTCAAATCTGTCTCAGAGTGACTCAAATCTGTCTCAGAGTGACTCAAATCTGTCTCAGAGTGACTCAAATCTGTCTCAGAGTGACTCAAATCTGTCTCAGAGTGACTCAAATCTGTCTCAGAGTGACTCAAATCTGTCTCAGAGTGACTCAAATCTGTCTCAGAGTAACTCAAATCTGTCTCAGAGTAACTCAAATCTGTCTCAGAGTGACTCAAATCTGTCTCAGAGTGACCTAAATCTGTCTCAGAGTGACTCGAATCTGTCTCAGAGTGACTCAAATCTATCTTTAAGGAAATGGAAAAAATAACTTAACATGACTTCACAATGACCGTAGTTATAAATTGCACTCACTAATTCCTACCTACAATATTTCCCAGGTGTGGGAAGAGACAATCATCCTGCTACCAGACGCCGTACATCACGTGTTCCTATCGGCCACAATTCCCAACGCGCGCCAATTCGCTGAGTGGGTTTGCGCCCTGCATCGCCAGCCCTGTCACGTGGTCTATACCGACTACAGGCCCACACCGCTGCAGCACTACATGTTCCCCTGCGGCGGTGACGGCCTGCATCTCGTGGTGGACCAGGAGGGCTGCTTTCGCGAAGAGAACTTCAGCCAGGTCATGGCGTCCTTGGCCGGTGCCGGCGGCAACGCCCAGTCCGACATGGCCAATCGGGGGAGGCGCGGTGGCTTCAAAAGCGCCGAAACTCACTGCATGACCATTGTGAAGGTGGGCGAAATTTATAGCTTTTGAGGGCGAATCGGTGAATGGTATAGCTTCACTAATCTGTGAATGGTAAAGCTTCACTAATCAGTGAATGGTATAGCTTCACTAATCTGTGAATGGTAAAGCTTCACTAATCCGTGAATGGTATAGCTTCACTAATCTGTGAATGGTATAGCTACACTAATCTGTGAATGGTATAGCTACACTAATCTGTGAATGGTAAAGCTTCACTAATCCGTGAATGGTATAGCTTCACTAATCTGTGAATGGTAAAGCTTCACTAATCCGTGAATGGTATAGCTTCACTAATCTGTGAATGGTATAGCTTCACTAATCTGTGAATGGTATAGCTACACTAATCTGTGAATGGTATAGCTTCACTAATCTGTGAATGGTATAGCTACACTAATCTGTGAATGGTATAGCTTCACTAATCTGTGAATGGTAAAGCTTCACTAATCTGTGAATGGTAAAGCTTCACTAATCTGTGAATGGTAAAGCTTCACTAATCTGTGAATGGTAAAGCTTCACTAATCTGTCAATGGTATTACTTCACTAATCTGTGAATTGTATAGCTTCACTAATCTGTGAATTGTATAGCTTCACCAATCTGTGAATGGTAAAGCTTCACTAATCTGTGAATGGTATAGCTTCACTAATCTGTGAATTGTATAGCTTCACTAATCTGTGAATGGTATAGATTCACTAATCTGTGAATGGTATAGCTTCACTAATCTGTGAATGGTAAAGCTTCACTAATCTGTGAATGGTATAGCTTCACTAATCTGAATTGTATAACTTCACTAATCTGTTAATTGTATAGCTTCACTAATCTGTGAATGGTATAGCTTCACCAATCTGTGAATGGTAAAGCTTCACTAATCTGTGAATTGTATAGCTTCACCAATCTGTGAATGGTAAAGCTTCACTAATCTGGGAATGGTATAGCTTCACTAATCTGTGAATGGTAAAGCTTCACTAATCTGTGAATGGTAAAGCTTCACTAATCTGTGAATGGTATAGCTTCACTAATCTGTGAATTGTATAGCTTCACTAATCTGTGATTAACATTCACAGCTTGTGAATCTGACAGTCGCAGCTTGTGAATCTGACAGTAGCAGCTTGTGAATCTGACAGTCGCAGCTTGTGAATCTGACAGTCGCAGCTTGTGAATCTGACATTCACAACTTGTGAATCTGACATTCACAGCTTGTGAATCTAACAGTCGCAGCTTGTGAATCTGACATTCACAGCTTGTGAATCTGACAGTCGCAGCTTGTGAATCTGACAGTCGCAGCTTGTGAATCTGACAGTCGCAGCTTGTGAATCTGACAGTAGCAGCTTGTGAATCTGACAGTCGCAGCTTGTGAATCTGACAGTAGCAGCTTGTGAATCTGACAGTCGCAGCTTGTGAATCTGACATTCACAACTTGTGAATCTGACATTCACAGCTTGTGAATCTGACAGTCGCAGCTTGTGAATCTGACATTCACAGCTTGTGAATCTGACAGTCGCAGCTTGTGAATCTGACAGTCGCAGCTTGTGAATCTGACAGTCGCAGCTTGTGAATCTGACATTCACAGCTTGTGAATCTGACAGTCACAGCTTGTGAATCTGACAGTCGCAGCTTGTGAATCTGACAGTCGCAGCTTGTGAATCTGACAGTCGCAGCTTGTGAATCTGACAGTCGCAGCTTGTGAATACTTACTTTCTCTCCCCCCACTCCTCAAGGTGATCATGGAGCGCAGCCTTGAGCCTGTGATAGTATTCAGCTTCTCCAAGAAAGAGTGCGAGATCTACGCCCTGCAGATGGCCAAGCTGGACTTCAACACCGCTCAGGAGAAGGCTCTGGTTGAAGAGGTGTTCAACAATGCCACTGGTGGATTGTCTGAAGAGGATAGGAAACTGCCGCAGGTTGAGTCGGTTTTGCCGCTGCTTAGGAAAGGCATCGGCATTCACCACGGCGGCCTGCTGCCACTGCTCAAGGAGACTATCGAGATCCTCTTCCATGAAGGCCTCATTAAGTGCCTGTTCGCTACTGAGACCTTCGCCATGGGCCTGAATATGCCTGCTAGGACTGTCCTGTTCACCTCGGCTAGGAAATTTGATGGTATGTTTAATGATCACTCTGTCACCGTGTCACTCTGTCACCGTGTCACTCTGTCACCGTGTCACTCTGTCACCGTGTCACTCTGTCACCGTGTCACTCTGTCACCGTGTCACTCTGTCACCGTGTCACTCTGTCACCGTGTCACTCTGTCACCGTGTCACTCTGTCACCGTGTCACTCTGTCACCGTGTCACTCTGTCACCGTGTCACTCTGTCACCGTGTCACTCTGTCACCGTGTCACTCTGTCACCGTGTCACTCTGTCACCGTGTCACTCTGTCACCGTGTCACTCTGTCACCGTGTCACTCTGTCACCGTGTCACTCTGTCACCGTGTCACTCTGTCACCGTGTCACTCTGTCACCGTGTCACTCTGTCACCGTGTCACTCTGGCACCGTGTCACTCTGTCACCGTGTCACTCTGTCACCGTGTCACTCTGTCACCGTGTCACTCTGTCACCGTGTCACTCTGTCACCGTGTCATGCTGCCACAATGTCACTCAATCACAATGTCACTCAATCACAATATCACTCAATCACAATGTCACTCAATCACAATGTCACTCCATCAAAATGTCACTCCATCACAATGTCACTCCATCACAATGTCACTCAATCACAATGTCACTCCATCACAATGCCATGCTGCCACCATGTCACTCCTTCACAATATCACTCCATAACAATGTCACTCCATCACAATATCACTCAATCACAATGTCACTCAATCACAATGTCACTCCATCAAAATGTCACTCCATCACAATGTCACTCCATCACAATGTCACTCAATCACAATGTCACTCCATCACAATGCCATGCTGCCACCATGTCACTCCTTCACAATATCACTCCATAACAATGTCACTCCATCACAATGTCACTCAATCAGCACCACGCCGCTCCCACTGCAGGCAAGAACTACCGCTGGATCAGCAGCGGCGAGTACATCCAGATGTCCGGCAGGGCAGGTCGTCGCGGCCTCGACGAGCAGGGCACGGTCATCCTCATGGTTGACGAGACCATGGGACACACCACCGCCAAGAACATCATCAAGGGCAGCCCGGATCCTTTGAACTCCGCTTTCCACCTGACCTACAACATGATCCTGAACCTGCTGCGCGTGGAGGACATCAATCCCGAGTACATGCTCGAGCGCAGTTTTCATCAGTTTCAAAACTACGCCAGCATACCGCAGCTGCTGCAACAGATTCGCGAACTAAAAGACGGCATCTCCAACTGCCGTGTAGACGATGAAGAGGGCGTGGCCTCTTATCAGCAGATTAGGCAGCATTTGAAATCTCTTAACGGACAAATGTGGGCCGTGATTCGACAGCCTAAGTATATTCTGGCATTCTTGCAGGTGAGATCTCAGGCTATCTGGAAACATAAAAATGCTATACTACTTTTTTGTTTTTCAATGAGTAGTATAACCTGTAAATTTCACG
This sequence comes from Macrostomum hystrix, assembly GCA_950097015.1. NCBI lineage: Eukaryota > Metazoa > Platyhelminthes > Macrostomidae > Macrostomum > Macrostomum hystrix. The sequence continues at coordinate 5,988,964 of CATNEN010000011.1, forward strand.
CACTTCAGGAGGGTCGCCTAATTCAGGTGCGCACGGAGCAGCACGACTTCGGCTGGGGTGTTGTTGTCGGCGTCAGCAAGAAGCAGCACGAGAACAGGACTTTGAACCCCGAGCCCTACTATGTTGTTGACGCTCTGCTCCGTGTGGCTCCGAATTCAGCCAGGGAGAAACACGTCTCTCTAATTAGACCTGCGCCCGAGGGAGAGCAATGCGACTTTGAGGTTGGTCTGTTCAGCTTTTTGCTTTGGGGTTCTAGGAATGATATAGATTAGCAATCCACTGTGCTCATTGTGGCTTATAGATATAGCAGCCATTAGAACATAGACTGGCAATCCAGTGTGCATAGATTAGCAATCCACAGCATAGATTAGCAATCTACAGCATAGATTAGCAATCTACAGCATAGATTAGCAATCCACAGCATAGATTAGCAATCTACAGCATAGATTAGCAATCCACAGCATAGATTAGCAATCTACAGCATAGATTAGCAATCCACAGCATAGATTAGCAATCTACAGCATAGATTAGCAATCCACAGCATAGATTAGCAATCTACAGCATAGATTAGCAATCCACAGCATAGATTAGCAATCTACAGCATAGATTAGCAATCCACTGTGCATAGATTAGCAATCCAGTGTGCATAGATTAGCAATCCACTGTGCATAGATTAGCAATCCACAGCATAGATTAGCAATCCACAGCATAGATTAGCAATCCACTGTGCCTATTTTAGGTGGTGCCAATCAAGCTGGAGCTGCTCCACGGAATCAGCGCCGTACGGCTGCACGTGCCAAACGACCTCCGACCCGAAGAGAATCGCCGAGCCGTCCTGCAGTCTGTCGGCGCCGTGTTCCAGCACTTCAAAGCCGGCCCGCCGCCTCTCGATCCGTTAAAGGACATGAAAATTCGGGAAGAGAAATTCGCCGACCTGGTTGCTAAGCGGGACGCATTCAGCGAGCGCCTGGAGAATCACTGGCTGGCGGATAGCGACCGCCTGCCGAAGCTGCTTGAGCAGCTCGAAGCTAAATCGGCTCTGCAGGCCAAGCTGACGGAGGCTCAAGCTGAGCTCACCCAGAGGCGAGCCCTGCTCCAACTGGAGGAGCTCAAGTGCCGCAAGCGGGTGCTTCGCCGACTGGGCTACGCCACACAGTCGGACATCATCGAGCTGAAGGGCCGAGTAGCCTGCGAGATCGACTCTGCTGATGAGCTGGTGCTCACCGAGCTGCTCTTCAGCGGAGCGTTTAACGACCTCACTGCTCAGCAGGTGGGGCTGCGGACTGTCTTGTGTTTGCTCCCGTATCTTTTCTTGATCTACTCTCCCACTTACTTGATCTATTCTCCCACTTACTTGATCTATTCTCCCACTCGCTTCATCTACTCTCCCACTTACTTGATCTGCTCTTCCACTTACTTGATCTATTCTCCCACTTACTTGATCTATTCTCCCACTTACTTGATCTATTCTCCCACTTACTTGATCTATTCTCCCACTTGTTTGATGGCTGTCAGGTGGCGGCGCTTCTGTCCTGCTTCATCTTCGAGGAGAAGGCCTCCGAGCTGCCAGACCTGCCGGAGGAGCTCGCCGGTCCGCTGCGGGCACTTCAAGACACGGCGCGTCGAGTTGCCCGAATCTCCACCGAGTGCAAGGTGCCCCTAGACGAAGAGTCCTACTGCGAATCGTTCAAGCCACACATGATGGACATTGTGGCCGCCTGGAGTTCTGGCGCCTCGTTTGCCAAGATCTGCTCAAAGACTGACATTTTCGAGGGCTCGATTATTCGATGCATGCGACGACTCGAGGAGCTTCTGCGCCAGATGTGCAACGCCGCGAAAGCCATCGGCAATGCCGAATTGGAAAATAAATTTGCCGAAGCCATTGTGTCAATCAAGCGCGACATTGTGTTTGCCGCTAGCTTGTACCTGTGAGCTGTTTGGCACAAGCTTGGCGAATTTACTTTTTTAGAAACTTACTACTGCAGTCTGCTCAGACTTCGAAAAGATCACTGTGTTCTCAAATTTGAGTCGATCCCATTGTTCTCAAACTTTGAGCAGATCCCAATGAACTTAAACTTTGAGCAGGTCCCATTGTTCCCAAACTTTGAGCAGGTCCCATTGTTCTCAAACTTTGAGCAGATCCCAATGAACTTAAACTTTAAGCAGATCCCATTGTTCCCAAACTTTGAGCAGGTCCCATTGTTCTCAAACTTTGAGCAGATCCCATTGTTCCCTAACTTTGAGCAGATCCCATTGTTCCCTAACTTTGAGCAGATCCCATTGCTCCCTAACTTTGACTAGATCCCATCGTTTTCAGCTTGAAGCTAATTGAACGCATTTTTTTCTATGTAGCATAGCAATATTTATCTGGACCTGCTGCTACAAAACGTTAGTTTAAGTTTTTTGTCTTCTAATTAACCGAAAAATTCAATTCTGTGCGTGAATAAATTAATTGCTAGCTTTTATTTCCTAAAGTTTGTCAACTTTTTGAAGTTTTTGTGTCTGTAAAAATGCTATCAAATACAAAACTAGAATGGGTGTTCGTGAAATTAGATTTGTTATCAAGTCTAAGGTGACATGACTTGCTTTTTGAAATTTTTGTTGCTCTATAAAATTTGTCTGTTTTTTAAAGTGGCATCTAGAAATCACAAAACAATTCCTTCTAGCTTCTAAGAAATCTTGAATCTCAAAACAATTCCTTCTGGATTCTAAGAAATCCTGAATCTCAAAACAATTCCTTCTAGATTCTAAGAAATCCTAAATCTCAAAACAATTCCTTCTAGATTCTAAGAAATCCTAAATCTCAAAACAATTCCTTCTGGATTCTAAGAAATCCTAAATCTCACAAGAATCCTTCTAGATTCTAAGAAATCTTGAATCTCACAAGAATCCCTCTAGATTCTAAGAAATCTTAAATCTCACAAGAATCCCTCTAGATTCTAAGAAATCTTGAATCTCACAAGAATCCCTCTAGATTCTAAGAAATCCTAAATCTCACAAGAATCCTTCTAGATTCTAAGAAATCCTAAATCTCAAAACAATTCCTTCTAGATTCTAAGAAATCCTAAATCTCAAAACAATTCCTTCTAGATTCTAAGAAATCCTAAATCTCAAAACAATTCCTTCTAGATTCTAAGAAATCCTAAATCTCAAAACAATTCCTTCTGGATTCTAAGAAATCCTAAATCTCAAAACAATTCCTTCTAGATTCTAAGAAATCTTGAATCTCACAAGAATCCTTTTAGATTCTAAAAAATCTTGAATCTCACAAGAATCCCTCTAGATTCTAAGAAATCTTAAATCTCACAAGAATCCTTCTAGATTCTAAGAACTCTTGAATCTCACAAGAATCCCTCTAGATTCTAAGAAATCTTAAATCTCACAGGAATCCTTCTAGATTCTAAGAAATCCTAAATCTCACAAGAATCCCTCTAGATTCTAAGAAATCCTAAATCTCACAAGAATCCTTCTAGATTCTAAGAAATCCTAAATCTCAAAACAATTCCTTCTAGATTCTAAGAAATCCTAAATCTCAAAACAATTCCTTCTAGATTCTAAGAAATCCTAAATCTCAAAATAATTCCTTCTAGATTCTAAGAAATCCTAAATCTCAAAACAATTCCTTCTAGATTCTAAAAAATCCTAAATCTCAAAACAATTCCTTCTAGATTCTAAGAAATCCTAAATCTCAAAACAATTCCTTCTGGATTCTAAGAAATCCTAAATCTCAAAACAATTCCTTCTAGATTCTAAGAAATCTTGAATCTCACAAGAATCCTTTTAGATTCTAAAAAATCTTGAATCTCACAAGAATCCCTCTAGATTTTAAGAAATCTTAAATCTCACAAGAATCCTTCTAGATTCTAAGAACTCTTGAATCTCACAAGAATCCCTCTAGATTCTAAGAAATCCTAAATCTCACAAGAATCCCTCTAGATTCTAAGAAATCCTAAATCTCACAAGAATCCTTCTAGATTCTAAGAAATCCTAAATCTCAAAACAATTCCTTTTAGATTCTAAGAAATCCTAAATCTCAAAACAATTCCTTCTAGATTCTAAGAAATCCTAAATCTCAAAACAATTCCTTCTAGATTCTAAAAAATCCTAAATCTCAAAACAATTCCTTCTAGATTCTAAGAAATCCTAAATCTCAAAACAATTCCTTCTGGATTCTAAGAAATCCTAAATCTCAAAACAATTCCTTCTAGATTCTAAGAAATCTTGAATCTCACAAGAATCCTTTTAGATTCTAAAAAATCTTGAATCTCACAAGAATCCCTCTAGATTTTAAGAAATCTTAAATCTCACAAGAATCCTTCTAGATTCTAAGAAATCTTAAATCTCACAAGAATCCCTCTAGATTCTAAGAAATCTTAAATCTCACAAGAATCCCTCTAGATTCTAAGAAATCTTAAATCTCACAAGAATCCCTCTAGATTCTAAGAAATCTTAAATCTCACAAGAATCCTTCTAGATTCTAAGAAATCTCAAATCTCACAAGAATCCCTCTAGATTCTAAGAAATCTTGAATCTCACAAGAATCCGTCTAGATTCTAAGAAATCTTAAATCTCACTAGAATCCTTCTAGATTCTAAGAAATCTTGAATCTCACAAGAATCCTTCTAGATTCTAAGAAATAAAAAGATTTTCCGAGAGGTATTAGTATTCTATATTGTCACAAATTTCAATTTCCTTAAATAAGGCTTATTTGTTCTAAGAAATGTAATAATGTACAGTCTATGTTCTAATATATTTTCATTGAGATTAAATGAGAAGGATATATGTGGACAGCCAAGGTCGTAGCTGAGTTGCACTATGTCACCCACCCCAGTCCGGAGAATCACCCAGACCGAGTGTGCTCATATTGTTCTGAGCACTTTTCAGTTTGAGCCTTTCAAATCGTACAAATTTAGATTTTCTGCACAATAAAAACAGTCCGACATTCATTCGTCAGCTGCAGGTTTTGTGCGAATGTAAATAGCAGAAAACAGAGGTTTATTTCTGCTTAAAAGCTAATTATGAGTTCATTGTCTGGTCTAGCTATCCTTGCATTCCTGTTTCTATTAGTAGCATTTATTTATAAGCTTGTTTTCGTTGCTTTTAGATGCTTTTTAAGTTTTTCTTCTGCATTCGATTCACAATACCCGGGCACTAGTGACCGTCGTGACAGCGAAGGTTGAGGCGAGGCAGGTATAGGAGCCAACTGGAGGTGAGATACAGGTGCAGTCAGGTAAAAAAACAACTGATTACCACCCACCCTAACTTAAAATGACATTTTTTCATTCATTAGCAAACTTATCGGACAAACAAGGTGACTCCTTGGCGTTAATGCTTTGCAGCACTGTATGGGAGCTGTTTTTGCTGTTTAGACTGACAGACCCATCGAATGAGAGTCAGACAATCCAGAGCTGACAAAATGAGAGTCAGACAATCCACAACTGACAAAATGAGAGTCAGACAATCCCAAACTGACAAAATGAGAGTCAGACAAGCCTTAAATGACAAAATGAGATTCAGACAAGCCTTAACTGACAAAATGAGAGTCAGACAATCCAGAACTGACAAAATGAGAGTCAGACAATCCAGAACTGACAAAATGAGAGTCAGACAATCCTTAACTGACAAAATGAGAGTCAGACAATCCTTAACTGACAAAATGAGAGTCAGACAATCCTTAACTGACAAAATGAGAGTCAGACAATCCTTAACTGACAAAATGAGAGTCAGACAATCCTTAACTGACAAAATGCGAGTCAGACAATTCCCAACTAACAAAATGAGAGTCAGACAATTCCCAACTAACAAAATGAGAGTCAGACAATTCCCAACTGACAAAATGCGAGTCAGACAATTCCCAACTAACAAAATGAGAGTCAGACAATTCTCAACTAACAAAATGAGAGTCAGACAATCCCCAACTGACAAAATGAGAGTCAAACAATCCTTAACTGACAAAATGAGAGTCAGACAATTCTCAACTAACAAAATGAGAGTCAGACAATTCCCAACTGACAAAATGCGAGTCAGACAATTCCCAACTAACAAAATGAGAGTCAGACAATCCCCAACTGACAAAATGAGAGTCAGACAATTCCCAACTGACAAAATGAGAGTCAGACAATTCCCAACTGACAAAATAAGAGTCAGACAATTCCCAACTGACAAAATGAGAGTCAGACAATCCTTAAATGACAAAATGAGAGTCAAACAATCCTTAACTGACAAAATGAGAGTCAGAAAATCCTTAACTGACAAAATGAGAGTCAGACAATCCTTAACTGACAAAATGAGAGTCAAACAATCCTTAACTGACAAAATGAGAGTCAGAAAATCCTTAACTGACAAAATGAGAGTCAGACAAGCCTTAACTGACAAAATGAGAGTCAAACAATCCTTAACTGACAAAATGAGAGTCAGAAAATCCTTAACTGACAAAATGAGAGTCAGACAATCCTTAACTGACAAAATGAGAGTCAGACAATCCTTAACTGACAAAATGAGAGTCAGACAATCCTTAACTGACAAAATGAGAGTCAAACAATCCTTAACTGACAAAATGAGAGTCAGAAAATCCTTAACTGACATAATGAGAGTCAGACAAGCCTTAACTGACAAAATGAGAGTCAGACAAGCCTTAACTGACAAAATGAGAGTCAGACAATCCTTAACTGACAAAATGAGAGTCAGACAAGCCTTAAATGATAAAATGAACTCAGACAAGCCCAATATAAAACTGCAATGCATGCTACGCTGCACCCCGTGAACTCTCAGCAGCAGATATGAACTTTTGAGAACACAACCTCCCGAGTTCGCACTTTTAGTTTTCTCGATACAGAGCTGGCCAAGGCTGGAAGGAGATAGCATTATTAGAGATAGAGAGTGCAGCTGTGGAAAGAGAGAATAAACAGATAAGAAGTACAGAAGGCAGAACACCTGAATTAATTTTTAAAATTGCGCGGCAGCCCCTAGGTATTGTGCGCCTGCAGGGCCTGCTGTTCTACTTTGCCCTACAAATGTCTGCTTACCTGCCTGTTGCTTCCGTTACCATGCAAGCCCGCGTTATCTCCTCAAGCCAGCCCCTCACCTCCTGCTGCTTAATTCAATCGTTCTCTAACCCGCATGCTTTGAACTGGCATGTGTGTCTTTTTGGAAAAGTGCAATAATTCCCCTCTGCACCCGTGCATTCCCTCATTGAGGAAATCACCCTTCATATTTTCTATCCCGTTATTCTAATTGTATTTCTCCTCTTCTCTTTACCTCATTTCACCCTGTCCATTCGCCTCCTGTCCGCCTTCTCCCCTTTTCTTCCTTCTCACCCTTCTCTCCCTTCTCACCTTTCTCACCCTTCTCTCCCTTCTCTCCCTTCTCACCCTTCTCTCCCTTCTCTCCCTTCTCACCTTTCTCACCCTTCTCACCCTTCTCACCCTTCTCTCCCTTCTCTCCCTTCTCTCCCTTCTCTCCCTTCTCACCTTTCTCTCCCTTCTCTCCCTTCTCACCCTTCTCTCCCTTCTCTCCCTTCTCACCTTTCTCACCCTTCTCACCCTTCTCACCCTTCTCTCCCTTTTCACCTTTCTCACCCTTCTCACCCATCTCACCCTTCTCACCTTTCTGACCCTTCTCTCCCTTCTCAACCTTCTCTCCCTTCTCACCTTTCTCACCCTTCTCTCCCTTCTCACCTTTCTCACCCTTCTCTCCCTTCTCACCCTTCTCACCTTTCTGACCCTTCTCTCCCTTCTCACCCTTCTCTCCCTTCTCACCTTTCTCACCCTTCTCTCCCTTCTCACCTTTCTCACCCTTCTCTCCCTTCTCACCCTTCTCACCCTTCTCTCCCTTCTCAACCTTCTCTCCCTTCTCACTTTTCTCACCCTTCTCTCCCTTCTCACCTTTCTCACCCTTCTCTCCCTTCTCACCCTTCTCACCTTTCTCACCCTTCTCACCTTTCTCACCCTTCTCACCCTTCTCTCCCTTCTCACTTTTCTCACCCTTCTCTCCCTTCTCACCTTTCTCACCCTTCTCTCCCTTCTCACCCTTCTCACCCTTCTCACCTTTCTCACCCTTCTCACCTTTCTCACCCTTCTCACCCTTCTCTCCCTTCTCAACCTTCTCTCCCTTCTCACCTTTCTCACCCTTCTCTCCCTTCTCACCTTTCTCACCCTTCTCTCCCTTCTCTCCCTTCTCTCCCTTCTCACCCTTCTCACCCTTCTCACCTTTCTCACCCTTCTCTCCCTTCTCTCCCTTCTCACCTTTCTCACCCTTCTCACCCTTCTCACCTTTCTCACCCTTCTCACCTTTCTCACCCTTCTCACCCTTCTCTCCCTTCTCAACCTTCTCTCCCTTCTCACCTTTCTCACCCTTCTCTCCCTTCTCACCTTTCTCTCCCTTCTCACCTTTCTCACCCTTCTCACCCTTCTCTCCCTTCTCACCTTTCTCACCCTTCTCTCCCTTCTCTCCCTTCTCTCCCTTCTCTCCCTTCTCACCCTTCTCACCTTTCTCACCCTTACCGACTTTGTAAATTTGAATCTCTGAAGCGCGATAATAACTGAATGAAAACTGATTGGCCCCGTCTACACAACGAGATGCGTATCAGAGGAGGTCAGAGCAGAGCTGGGTTCTCCAGCACTCAGGCGGGGGAGGGGTGGGTGGCTGAGCAGTACGGTAACACTGAGCCCCCGTCTGACTATAAAAATAGCCCAAGAAACCAGACTCTTGTTGTTCCTTATTTTCTGTCCTCGGAAACCGAAACTTCAAAAAAGAAAATTACGGAAATGTCTCTCATTGTGAAAGGCTTGACCGGCGGTCTAGTCCTACTGGTGCTGTCCAACCTGCTGCTGAAGTTTGTCCTGTACGACCTGGCCATGGTCACCTGGCACCCAGCAACGAAGGCTAACACGGCCGGCAAGCGAGTGCTCATCACCGGTTCGAGTCGCGGCATCGGCGAGGCTCTGGCCCTGCTGTACTCTGAGCTTGGCGCCCAGGTCACCCTGCACTCCAGGTACAATGGCACGGTTCAGAAGGTGAGCTGCAATCTATTTGATTTTATCCAGCTGAAACCTCACCGTTAGATTGGACATTAGCTAGATTATTGCGAAATCTCGTTCGGTTTTTCATGATTGCAAAATAGATCTCACCCATGAGATCTCACCCATGAGATTTTTGTGTCTGTCAGAATCTGACCAATCTGATTTTTATGATTGCAAAATCTCACCCATGAGATCTCACCCATGAGATTTTTGTGTCTGTCAGAATCTGACCAATCTGATTTTTATGATTGCAAAATCTCACCCATGAGATCTCACCCATGAGATTTTTGTGTCTGTCAGAATCTGACCAATCCGATTTTTATGATTGCAAAATCTCACCCATGAGATCTCACCCATGAGATTTTTGTGTCTGTCAGAATCTGACCAATCTGATTTTTATGATTGCAAAATCTCACCCATGAGATCTCACCCATGAGATTTTTGTGTCTGTCAGAATCTGACCAATCCGATTTTTATGATTGCAAAATCTCACCCATGAGATCTCACCCATGAGATTTTTGTGTCTGTCAGAATCTGACCAATCAGATTTTTATGATTGCTAAATCTCACCCATGAGATCTCACCCATGAGATCTCACCCATGAGATTTTTGTTTCTGTCAGAATCTGACCATTCAGATTTTTTATGATTGCAAAATCTCACCCATGAGATCTCACCCATGAGATTTTTGTGTCTGTCAGAATCTGACCAATCTGATTTTTATGATTGCTAAATCTCACCCATGAGATCTCACCCATGAGATCTCACCCATGAGATTTTTGTTTCTGTCAGAATCTGACCATTCAGATTTTTTATGATTGCAAAATCTCACCCTTGAGATCTCACCCATGAGATTTTTGTGTCTGCCAAATCTCACCAATGAGATTTTTTACGGTTGCGAAATCTTACCCATGAGATTTTTTATGGCAAAATCTCACACTAAAATTTTTCTTGTGAGAGAATCTCATCGCCAGACTCTTCATGATTTCAAAATCTCATCGCCAGACTCTTCATGATTTCAAAATCTCATCGACAGACTCTTCGTGATTTCAAAATCTCATTGCCAGACTCTTCATGATTTCAAAATCTCATCGCTAGACTCTTCATGATTTCAAAATCTCATCGCTAGACTCTTCATGATTTCAAAATCTCATCGACAGACTCTTCATGATTTCAAAATCTCATCGCTAGACTCTTCATGATTTCAAAATCTCATCGACAGACTCTTCATGATTTCAAAATCTCATCGCCAGACTCTTCATGATTTCAAAATCTCATCGCTAGACTCTTCATGATTTCAAAATCTCATCGCCAGACTCTTCATGATTTCAAAATCCCATCGCCAGACTCTTCGTGATTTCAAAATCCCATCGCCAGACTCTTCATGATTTCAAAACCTCACTTTTTTACTTTTCGCAAGTACAAAATGTCACCGTTAAATTTTTTGTGAATGCAAAACTATCTTGTATTCATCCGACAAAAAATGTCCATTCGGTAGATTGACAACCTACAATGCTCTCTAGACCCCAGCTAGAATAGAGTGGGCTGAATCCTATTCGCTTGTATGAATGAATGGACTTTTATGCCCGGGAAACAATGCCGCTTATTTATTATTAGTGCATTGGTCTTTGCTGTCCGCCCGCCCTCTCTCCGTCTCTCCAACCTGAGTCCAACCTGAGTCCAACCTGAGTCCTGCCGCCATCTCAGCCTCTCTGGGGCCGTTGCAGACAATTTAGAAATCAACAATGCTAACTGCTTGATAATTGCTTCTTATAATCTTCTCTGCTTTCAAAGCAGGTTGGTTCTAACACTCTGAGTTTGCTCTATCACGCCATTCTTTCATTTTTTATTTTCTTTTATACCGGTGTCTTTTGTAAATAAGCGTGCGATAGAAAGAAGCAGGAAGAAATATTCTAAGAAAAAATATTTTATGTGACGAACGAGAATGCGATTCTAAAAAGCTAGTGAATTATTCTAAGAATGTTATAAGAATCAAATGAAAGATGATTAAGAAAATAATGAGAAAAAAAGACATTTAATCAGCTTAAACATATTTAAGTACGTAACGTAACGTGAACTTGATTCTAAGAAACAAATAGACGATTCTTATAAAAACTATACGATTCTGAGAAACAATCAGACGATTATGAGAAACAAGCAACCTTGTTTCTCAAATTTCTCAAAAGTTGTTAATTCTAAGAAAACAAATGAAAGGTTCTAGAAAAAATGTTAAGAGAATTGACGAGTTGATTTTGAAGAAGGCAGTTTTTAGCGATCAATCTGTAATTCTGTAATGAAATAGTAGATATCTACATTACTTGTTGAACTGTGAGCCTTAAAAAGATAGATAAAAATAGGAGCTCCATATTAAAACAGCAAAGACAATAAGCCAATCGAAGAAGCAGCATAACAGAAAAAAATGTGCGACCCCATGCAGTGAAGTGGGCTGTCAAGTACAGCCACCCCCGGTGTGGGCGTCACGGCCCGTTGTTGATGCCCTTGTTTGTCAGTTGGTCGCCAGAAGAACCTCTCTCCCTCTCTCTCACCGCCTATCTAAATGTTTACTATCAGTGTCACCTGTGCTCTTAGGTAGTAACAGAGGTTATTCCTGATTTAACTAACTCAATTCCGCGCTAAATACTGCGCGCCACGGCATTATAATTATTAATATATGGCCTACACAATGACCCACCATGACCCACCCACCATGACCCACCATGACCCACCCATCATGACCCACCCACCGTGACCCACCATGACCCACCATGACCCACCTACTATGACCCATCATGACCCACCCACCGTGACCCACCATGACCCACCATGACCCACCCACTATGACCCATAATGACCCACCCGCTATAACCCACCATGACCCACCATGACCCACCCACTACGACCCATCATGACCCACCCACTATGACCCAACATGACCTACCCGCTATGACCAACCATAACCCATCCGCAATGACACAACGATCATGACCCACTCACTATGAGCCATCATGACCTTCCCAACCCTCGATGACCCATCATGAACCACTATGACCCATAATCCCATGCACTAAACAATGCTCAGCCTCCAATCCCAAGGACAGCTATTCTCCCCTGAAAGATTCCACACCAATGAATAACCAGGTGGCTAGCGAGTGTCGCAGCCGAGGATCTCCCGCCGTCCACTGCGTCCTCGGCGACATGTCCGAGCCGGACTCGGCAGCCAGAGTCGTCCGCTCAGCCGCCGAGCTGATGGGCGGCCTGGACATTGTGGTGGTGAATCACGCCGATTCGGGACCCTTCGAGACCCTCGCCAGATCCTTCAGCGGCGTCACCGCCTCGCCGGAGCGTCTCCAGACTGGCCTGCGGACCAACCTGCTGAGCTACATCGAGGCCTCGATGACAGCCCTGCCCTACCTGGAGAACAGCAACGGCAGCCTCATCCTGGTGTCCTCCATCATCACCCGGCTGCCGCTGCCCTACTGCTTCGACTATTGCTTCGCCAAGCGGGCCATGGAAGGCTTTCTGAGCTCGCTGAGACAGGAGCTCGCCATGAACGGCTCGACGGTGCACGCCGGCTTGGTGGTGCCCGGCGTGGTGGACACCCAGCTGGCTAGAAAAGTCATGGCGTAAGTCTAGCCGTGCATGCGCACTACAGACTACTTTTAGTTAGATTGCAGACCTTCAGTGAGTAGTGCGGTGTGGATTAGTTAACAATGGGAATAACAAAGCTCTGATAGGTTGTAAGGTTCTGAGATTCTATAGGATTCTAATATTATTATATTACAATAGTCCAATATTATAATATTATAAGGTTCTAATATTCTAGTATTCTAATATTCTAACATTCTTATATTCTAATATTTTAAGATTTTAATATTCTAGTATTCTAACATTCTAACATTCTAATATTTTAAGATTCTAATATTCTAAACGACGTCTTCAACTACATTTTAATGAAAAATTTCAGCAACGCCCTCGAGTACGAGGCTAAAGTGCAGTACACCTCGCCGCTGACCATCGCTCGCGACATCGCCTCGATGCCGGTGGCCAGGAACCGGGAGATTGTGAGTCCGTGGACAATGCGACTGCCAACCCTGATTGGCAGCTGGGCGCCCGAGATGATTGAGGACAAAATGAGATATACTGTGAGATAAGCTGTTGCTAGCTAGGCCAGAATTAGGAATTGCGTGAAGCAAGGAAACTGTCAACTTTTTAAATAATTTTTTTCTAAAATACTACTCATAGAACTGGCCACTTCTTAAGTAGTATCAACTGTACACTTTTTGCTACCTTATTCCTACGATTATGCAAATTTTCAAATTTAACATGCTAAATTAACATGTAATTACAGCTTTGTCTATTCTTTATTAACTGTATCAGTTGTAGCTAGAACTGTTTATTAGCACTGTTAACCTCTTCCCTTCGTCCGAAAATTCTCGCCTCTCTACCCCTCCGCAATTCCCCAATTCTCACCTCTCTACCCCTCCGCAGTTCCCCAATTCTCACCTCTCTACCCCTCCGCAGTTCCCCAATTCTCACCTCTCTACCCCTCCGCAGTTCCCCAATTCTCACCTCTCTACCCCTATGCAGCTCCCCAATTCTCACCTCTCTACCCCTCCGCAGTTCCCGAATTCTCACCTATCTGCCCCAACGAAGTCCCCCAATTCTTACATTTTTATCTCTATTATGGTATCTTTTATTTCCATTGTTTTTTCTTTGGTTTCCAGCAAACAAAAATGTGTCCATATCCTGATATCACTAATCTGTGAATTTCTCCAGTTTTTCCAGGTCTAGCAGATCAATTAAAAAAAAGAAGCAGTTTTTTGCTTTTTTAGTTGATTTATTATAAAACAATGGCTTCATCCTAATCTAGTTTTTGTATTTATGTAAAATTTCTATTTATCAATAATTAAACTCGAACAAAGACTCACCATTAATTGAATAAATCTAATCGATTCAAACTGTATCGTCCTTTTTTGTAAAAAAATTGTTTATAAAATTTTCCATTCTTTTCAGACCTTAACTACGAATAAAACATGTAATAATGCGCAAATTTAGAGCAATATATGCAAATTGTCCTACTTAGTTAAAGTAGCATGACGCAGAAAATTAGCTGAATTTATAGAAAATACAACTAAAAAGAAAACAACCAGATTTGAGGAAATTATAAATTGTGATTAAAACAGAAAACAAGAATCTAAATTTACTTTGAAGAACTTTTTATAGACATTTGCGATTTCAGTGCAGTGGGGTTCAGATCTCTGTTGCAATATGAAAAATCAGCTGGGATGTCACAGACAATGGTCACCGTCGGTCCCTGAATATCTGGCGGAGAAGCCGCTCGATGCTCGTCAGACTCTCGGTGGTGGCCGCCTCCATGCTGAGCAGGCGAGTCTCCATTTCTGCCATGCGGCTGTCTGGCGAAGGTCCAGAACGCTCCTCCGACCGACGCCGCTCTTCTTGCCGGCGCTTCTTGCTCGACTTGCGCTTCGGCGGAGCCGGCGGTGGCTCCACTGCGGCGACTGTGGTGGCCTCGGCTGTCGCGGCTTGCGGCTGCTGATGCGGCTCTGTTGGAGGCTGCACCGGCTGCATGATGGGGATTTCCTGGGAAGGCGAATAACGTTTTTTTCTAAGAAACTGCTTAACCCAATGCTCAACGCTGTCGTTCATGGACACTGCCTAGCCTCTCCTCAATGCCCATTGGCTGCAGTCAAACCCCTTGCTTAACTCTAATTGGTTGCTGCCAAACTCTCCGTCTTAAAGCCAATTGGCTACTTCCAAACCCTCCACCTTAACTCCCATTGGCTACTTCCAAACCCTCCACCTTAACTCCAATTGGCTATTTCCAAACTCTCCACCTTAACTCCCATTGGCTATTTCCAAACTCTCCACCTTAACTCCCATTGGCTATTTCCAAACTCTCCACCTTAACTCCCATTGGCTACTTCCAATCCCTCCACCTTAAAGCCCATTGGCTACTTCCAATCCCTCCACCCTAAAGCCCATTGGCTGCTAAATCAAGCGCTGATTCTTCTCAACACGCAACGGGGGATCTAAAACTCAGTCAGTTACTCACCGGAACAACCTTCATCTTTAGTGGTGCCTCCGAATCTGCTTCCGTCACGGCTTGGTTCTCCCTCGCTGTCCCCGGCTTCTTGCAGTCCTCGTCGGGCCGGTGGCCGTGGCCGTGGTGCAACTCGTCCTCGAAGCGTTCGTCGATTCGGTCGCAGATTTTGTACAGGTCGTCTAGCCTGCAGATGGACAGCGGAGAGTGCGACGAATGCGACTAAATTTCGATTCTGAGAATTGCGTAAATCTTTACACGTGTTCCTGTTACCATGGTTGCAACTTCAAAGCTAAAAAAATAAAGCTGTATAACAAAAGTTATTAGCGACCTTTTAAAAAGTAAACAAAAAAAACTTTTTTATTATAACAAGACAGATTTTAGACACCTGTTAGATACCTGTTAGTCATCTGTTAGACAGGGAGTGTCACCTGTTAGACAGGGAGTGTCACCTGTTAGACAGTGAGTGTCACCTGTTAGACAGGGAGTGTCACCTGTTAGACAGAGAGTGTCACCTGTTAGACAGGGAGTGTCACCTGTTAGACAGGGAGTGTCACCTGTTAGACAGGGAGTGTCACCTGTTAGACAGGGAGTGTCACCTGTTAGACAGGGAGTGTCACCTGTTAGACAGGGAGTGTCACCTGTTAGACAGTGAGTGTCACCTGTTAGACAGGGAGTGTCACCTGTTAGACAGAGAGTGTCACCTGTTAGACAGAGAGTGTCACCTGTTAGACAGAGAGTGTCACCTGTTAGACAGGGAATGTCACCTGTTAGACAGAGAGTGTCACCTGTTAGACAGGGAGTGTCACCTGTTAGACAGTGAGTGTCACCTGTTAGACAGGGAGTGTCACCTGTTAGACAGAGAGTGTCACCTGTTAGACAGAGAGTGTCACCTGTTAGACAGAGAGTGTCACCTGTTAGACAGGGAATGTCACCTGTTAGACAGAGAGTGTCACCTGTTAGACAGAGAGTGTCACCTGTTAGACAGGGAATGTCCCCTGTTAGACAGAGAGTGTCACCTGTTAGACAGGGAGTGTCACCTGTTAGACAGAGAGTGTCACCTGTTAGACAGGGAATGTCACCTGTTAGACAGAGAGTGTCACCTGTTAGACAGAGAGTGTCACCTGTTAGACAGAGAGTGTCACCTGTTAGACAGGGAGTGTCACCTGTTAGACAGAGAGTGTCACCTGTTAGACAGGGAGTGTCACCTGTTAGACAGAGAGTGTCACCTGTTAGACAGAGAGTGTCACCTGTTAGACAGAGAGTGTCACCTGTTAGACAGAGAGTGTCACCTCTTAGATATTGTTAGATTGTTATCTAATCAAGTGTGGCGCAAGGCTTGTTAAGTTAAAAGGCGCAGAATTCAAATTTTTAGCCACAGTCGTTGCCATAGCAACCAACCCGTCGCTAATGCCCATCATTCTGTTGCCAATCTGGGAGCGAAAGTCTTCCTCCTGACGGCGGTGGACAAGGATCAGGCAGTGGGAGGCAAAGTTGCGCAATTCGTCGCCGCTCAGCTTGTCTGGCTCGTCTGCCGGTGTGTTTCGTTTTAAACAAGTTGTCAATTTTGTTTTAATTGTAATTTTGTCCTAATTCAAATGAATTTTTGCGACTAGATATTAAATGCTAAAAATAACTCGCATGTTGAAAGGTAAACAAATACTTTATAATCTAGTAACGCTTTGATTAACACACACAAATAAATTAAAATAGAGCAAATAAAATACCAAGATCACTAGATAGAAAACTTAGATAGCTATAAAAACAGTGGAGTGCTGAATTGAAAAATTGTAGTGTAACTACGAGTAGAATAAGAAAAAATGTGAAAGCCAATCATTAGAATTCAACTCTTCGATAGAATTAACGTAAATCCTTCAAGACTATTCAGTAGCACATTAATCCACAAAAACCATTCTGTAGGATTAACGATAATAACCCCAACACCCTTCAGCAGGATTAGCGATAATCCTTAAACACAATTCGGAAGGATTAACTTTAATTCTCCAACCCCTTCTGTAGAATTATTCCTTCAACACCGTCAGTAGGATTAACATTAATTCTTCAACACCCTCTGTAGGATTAACATTAATCCTTCAACACCGTCAGTAGGATTAACATTAATCCTTCAACACCCTCTGTAGGATTAACATTAATCCTTCAACACCCTCTGTAGGATTAACATTAATTCTTCAACACCCTCTGTAGGATTAACATTAATCCTTCAACACCCTCTGTAGGATTAACATTAATCCTTCAACACCCTCTGTAGGATTAACATTAATTCTTCAACACCCTCTGTAGGATTAACATTAATTCTTCAACACCCTCTGTAGGATTAACATTAATTCTTCAACACCCTCTGTAGGATTAACATTAATCCTTCAACACCCTCTGTAGGATTAACATTAATCCTTCAACACCCCTCTGTAGGATTAACATAAATCCTTCAACACCCCTCAGTAGGATTAACATGAATCCTTGAACACCCCTCTGTAGGATTAAAATTAATCCTTCAGCACCCCTCAGTAGGATTAACATTAATCCTTTAACACCCCTCAGTGGGATTATCATTAATCCTTCAACACCCCTCTGTAGGATTAGCATGAATCCTTCAACACCCGTCAGTAGGATTACATGAATCCTTCAACACACCTCTTTAGGATTAATATGAATCCTTCAACACCCTCTTTAGGATTAATATGAATCCTTCAACACCCGTCAGTAGGATTACATGAATCCTTCAACACCCCTCTTTAGGATTAACATGAATCCTTCAACACCCTCTTTAGGATTAATATGAATCCTTCAACACACCTCAGTAGGATTATCATTAATCCTTCAACACCCTCTTTAGGATTAACATGAATCCTTCAACACCCTCTTTAGGATTAATATGAATCCTTCAACACACCTCAGTAGGATTAACATTAATCCTTTAACATCCCTCTGTAGGATTAACATGAATCCTTCAACACCCTCTTTAGGATTAATATGAATCCTTCAACACACCTCAGTAGGATTAATATGAATCCTTCAACACACCTCAGTAGGATTAATATGAATCCTTCAACACACCTCAGTAGGATTAACATGAATCCTTCAACACCCTCTTTAGGATTAATATGAATCCTTCAACACACCTCAGTAGGATTAACATTAATCCTTTAACATCCCTCTGTAGGATTAACATGAATCCTTCAACACCCTCTGTAGGATTAACATTAATCATTCAACACCCCTCTGTAGGATTAATATGAATCCTTCAACACACCTCAGTAGTATTAATATGAATCCTTCAACACACCTCAGTAGGATTAACATGAATCCTTTAACATCCCTCTGTAGGATTATCATTAATCCTTCAACATCCCTCAGTAGGATTAACATGAATCCTTTAACATCCCTCTGAAGGATTAACATGAATCCTTCAACACACCTCAGTAGGATTAACATGAATCCTTTAACATCCCTCTGTAGGATTATCATTAATCCTTCAGCACCCCTCAGTAGGATTATCATTAATCCTCTAACATCCCTCTGTAGGATTATCATAGTCCTGGAATATTCAGTAGTCGAATAAAAGCAAATCCCAAGTGAGTAAAAACTACGTCAGTGGATCACGCGGCAAGAACAAAAAGGAAAAATTGAAATTAAATGTCTAGGAAAGTCACGCAAATGTTGCCCCAAGGGTGGCTAAGACGAGTTACCTGTTAACCACAGCTTTGACGCGAACTTCAATAGTCTGGGATTCTTTGTCTTTGAGCAGGGCCATGAGGCGCCTAGTCATCTCGGACTCAAAGCTGGCCAATTCGTGCTTTATGCTGGCCAAGATTTGAGCTGGGTTGGCAGTTCGCGGGATTGAGCAAGCTTGTTGTTGGCTCACAGCATTCATTTTTAGACAGCTTTTTTGTTTATAAGTAGCAATATCAATAACGTCTGTTTCAGCTAACTGACTTTGATTACAAAAAATTATAGCAACTCGAAAAATTCTTTTTTTTCAGAATCATGGGTCTAGGGTCTTGGGTTCAGGGTCATGGGTTCAGGGTCATGGGTTCAGGGTCATGGGTTCAGGGTCATGGGTTCAGGGTCATGGGTTCAGGGTCATGGGTTCAGGGTCATGGGTTCAGGGTCTTGGGTTCAGGGTCATGGGTTCAGGGTCATGGGTTCAGGGTCATGGGTTCAGGGTCATGGGTTCAGGGTCATGGGTTCAGGGTCATGGGTTCAGGGTCATGGGTTCAGGGTCAAGGGTTTAGGGTCATGGGTTCAGGGTCATGGGTTCAGGGTCATGGGTTCAGGGTCATGGGTTCAGGGTCAAGGGTTTAGGGTCATGGGTTCAGGGTCATGGGTTCAGGTCTCACTGGTTCAGGGGTCGTTGGTTCAGGGGTCGTTGGTTCAGGGGTAATGGGTTCAGGGTCTTGGTTTCAGGGGTCATGGGTTCAGGGTCATGGGTTCAGGGTCATGGGTTCAGGGTCATGGGTTCAGGGTCATGGGTTCAGGGTCATGGGTTCAGGGTCATGGGTTTAGGGTCATGGGTTCAGGTCTCACTGGTTCAGGGGTCGTTGGTTCAGGGGTAATGGGTTCAGGGTCTTGGTTTCAGGGGTCATGGGTTCAGGGTCATGGGTTTAGGGTCATGGGTTCAGGGTCATGGGTTCAGGGTCATGGGTTCAGGGTCATGGGTTCAGGGTCATGGGTTCAGGGTCATGGGTTCAGGGTCATGGGTTCAGGGTCAAGGGTTTAGGGTCATGGGTTCAGGGTCATGGGTTTAGGGTCATGGGTTCAGGGTCATGGGTTTAGGGTCATGGGTTCAGGGTCATTGTTTCAGGGTCATTGTTTTAGGGTCATTGTTTCAGGGTCATAATTTCATTAGTTTTCATTACCATGTGAATTAGAATTTACAAACACGAAAGCCCTCACTCCTCACTCACCTTCTGGAGATTTCTTTCCGCACCTGCTCCTTTGAATCAGCATCCTGCCGAAGATGAAGATGTCCTCGAAGATCACAAATGGCAGGGCTAGCACCGGCTTATTGTGGTACTCGTGCACCAAAAAGTACATGTTGTACTTCCAGATCTCAATAGCATTCCGCTCGATCTCTTCGAAGATGTTGCTGAAAATTGTGGATGTTCCTTTTTGTCTCGATGAGATTTCAAAATTTCTCAATGAGATTTGAATCTTTTACAATAACATTTCTTAAGTGTCTGATTGAGATTTGAGAGTGTCTCAATGAGATTTGAGAGTGTCTCAGTGAGATTTGTGAGTGTCTCAATGAGATTTGAGAGTGTCTCAGTGAGATTTGAGAGTGTCTCAATAAGATTTGTGAGTGTCTCAAAGAGATTTGAGAGTGTCTCAGTGAGATTTGTGAGTTTCTTAATGAGATTTGAGAGTGTCTCAACGAGATTAGTTTACTCATTGACGCACCTGAAGATGGCAATCAGCAGGTTCAGCAGCAGGATGTCAACAGCCATGAGGTAGACAGCAAACAGGATGAGCACAAGGGCATTGGCTGTTGGACAAGGATTTCCTGAGCTGTCTACCGTGCTGTTACCAGAGCAACCGGTTGGCGGGTCGGCTGCAAAGCGCGTTTAAATAGTGTTATTTTGATACAAAACAGTCACTAGCAATGCTAAAATCTTATTGAATACTTTGACTGGGCAAAAAGCTCTGTCAAACAGGTTAGCAATCATGTCTAACAGGTTAGCAATCATGTCTAACAGGTTAGCAATCATGTCTAACAGGTTATCTGTCATATCTAACAGGTTAACAATCATCTCTAACAGGTTAACAGTCATTCCTAACAGGTTAACAATCATGTCTAACAGGTTAGCAATCATGTCTAACAGGTTAACAATCATGTCTAACAGGTTAGCAATCATGTCTAACAGGTTAACAATCATGTCGAACAGGTAATCTGTCATGTCTAACAGGTTAACAATCATGTCTAACAGGTTAACAATCATTTCTAACAGGTTAACAATCATGTCTAACATGTTATCAGTCATATCTAACAGTTCCCTCACCTTCCACAGTCTCAATGTACAGCTGGCCGTACATTTGCCAGTACGGATAGTACACAATGTCCTCAAAAACCCTAGCCAAAAACTGTCTATTGGGATAGAGCAGTGCTTGGGCCGCAACGCCATAGGTTAGCAGAGGAACGAGTAGAATGCTCAGATAGAACAGCAGCTCCTTCACCATCTTGTTGATCATCACTAGCTTTGGACCGAGATAGCTGTTCACGTAGTAGAGTCTGACGGTTTTTCATTTGATTGTATGTTGAATTAAAATTGCTGACCGTTGATACCACTTGAACTAATGCGATCGAAATTTAAGTACCACAAATTGTTTCAATTGAAAACAGGGACAGACGATCGAGAAAGGGAGAGTGGGCGTGTGACGGAGAGAGGGAAGGAGGGAAAGAGCGAGAGGGATACAGGGAGAGATGAAGAGAACAAGAGGGAGAGAGGGAGAGGGAGAGAGGAGAGAGGACACTGCCCATTTAATTTCAAAAAGAGGGAAAGAGGGAGAGATAGGGACAGAGGGAGAGATAGGGACAGAGGGAGAGATAGGGACAGAGGGAGAGATAGGGACAGAGGGAGAGATAGGGACAGAGGGAGAGATAGGGACAGAGGGAGAGATAGGGACAGAGGGAGAGATAGGGGCAGAGGGAGAGATAGGGGCAGAGGGAGAGATAGGGACAGAGGGAGAGATAGGGACAGAGGGAGAGATAGGGACAGAGGGAGAGATAGGGACAGAGGGAGAGATAGGGACAGAGGGAGAGATAGGGACAGAGGGAGAGATAGGGACAGAGGGAGAGATAGGGGCAGAGGGAGAGATAGGGGCAGAGGGAGAGATAGGGACAGAGGGAGAGATAGGGGCAGAGGGAGAGATAGGGACAGAGGGAGAGATAGGGGCAGAGGGAGAGATAGGGACAGAGGGAGAGATAGGGGCAGAGGGAGAGATAGGGGCAGAGGGAGAGATAGGGGCAGAGGGAGAGATAGGGACAGAGGGAGAGATAGGGGCAGAGGGAGAGATAGGGGCAGAGGGAGAGATAGGGACAGAGGGAGAGATAGGGAGCGAGGGAGAGATAGGGAGAGAGGGAGAGATAGGGACAGAGGGAGAGATAGGGACAGAGGGAGAGATAGGGACAGAGGGAGAGAGAGAGGGAGAGGGACAGGGACAGAATAAAAGAAGGATAGAGAGGGAGAGGGAGAGGGAGAGAGGAAGAGAGAGGGAGAGAGGGAGAGAGGAAGAGAGAGGGAGAGGGATAGATAAAGTGGCAGAGCAAGGGAGAAATGAGCAATTAGGGGAAAAGTGCAAGTTAATATAGTCTCGGGCACTCCAAATGCGTTTCTCTAATTGGATTTTCCTCCAACCAATCAGCAGGTCGCAGGTCGCACCTGAACACTCTCAGGTAGAAGAACACGCCGCCAAGAATATAGCAGGTGCGTACACCAAGGAAGATGGCATTTGTGCTCTCTGGTATTCTCATAAACATGCTCAGCAGGGTGAGCAGTATTGTGAGCAGATCTAGCCGGTTCCACACTGAGAAGCTCCACCAGTCGTGCAGTTTCTCTCGCACAGTGTCGGCTTTGGATGAGAACATCTGCGTCGGTTTGGTCGGAAGAGAATTAATTTAGTTAGCAATTTGTTCAATTGCCTACTGACAGTAGGAGTATTCGAATAAACTAACCTCTCGAACTTCGTCCACAACCATGATCCAGATCCAGGCCATGATGAGCCATTCCAGCCAAGACATGTAGGCTTGCTTCAGGCCGAACAGGATAAAATAGGAGTAGAAGACTAGGAAGGCCACGTAGCAGATCTGTGGGTGGCGAAGTGCAGGGAATCTAACTGTTTTAGTCCAAGGAAAAATCCGCGCGACTTAGATTATTTAGATTGACGAATGCGTGCGATTCTAGCTGCGATTCCTGCTTCGATTCATCCTTTGATGCTGGCTACGATTCCTGCTTTAGTTCTAGCTGCGATTCCTCCTTTGGTGCTAGCTACAATTCTTGCTTTGATTCTAGCTACGATTCCTGCACTGGTTCTAGCTACGATTCCTGCTTCGATTCTAGCTACGATTCCTGCTATGGTTCTAGCTACGATTCCTTCTTTGATGCTAGCTATGATTCTTGCTTCGATTCTAGCTACGATACCTGCTTCGATTCTAACTACGATTCCTGCACTGGTCCTAACTACGATCCCTGCTTCGATTCTAGCTACGATTCCTGCTATGGTTCTAGCTACAATACCTCCTTTGATGCTAGCTACGATTCTTGCTTCGATTCTAGCTACGATTCCTGCTTTGATATAGCTATGATTCCTGCACTGGTTCTTGCTACGATAGCTGCTTCGATTCTAACTACGATTCCTGCTCTGGTTCTAGCAACGATTCCTGCTTCAATTCTAACTACGATTCCTGCTTCGATTCTAACTACGATTTCTGCTTCGATTCTAGCTACGATTCCTGCTCTGGTTCTAGCAACGATTCCTGCTTCAATTCTAACTACGATTCCTGCTTCGATTCTAACTACGATTTCTGCTTCGATTCTAGCTACGATTCCTGCTCTGGTTCTAGCAACGATTCCTGCTTCAATTCTAACTACGATTCCTGCTTCGATTCTAACTACGATTCCTGCTTCAATTCTAGCTACGATTCCTGCTCTGGTTCTAGCAACGATTCCTGCTTCAATTCTAACTATGATTCCTGCTTTGATATAGCTTTGATTCCTGCACTGGTTCTAGCTACGATTCCTGCTTCGATCAGAGACCCAGCGGCTACTCACCGCGTTGGCAAAGAACTTGGTGACAGGCGCCGTGTAGAAGATCTTGGCCTTGCAGCGCATCCTGGCGCAGCAGCCGGCGTTCTTGTTCTCGCCCAGCTCCTCCTCGATCGCGCCGGGCTCTGCTTGAACTACTCGGTCGGAGGGCAGCAGGAAGGGCAGGCAGACGCAAGCCAGGATGCGCATGTTGGAGGTGCCGTGCATTAGACCGTTTAGCCAGCGCCTGGTGATGCTGTTCTGGCTGCTGTTGCAGGCCAGAAACCTGCGGATTAGGGCATTTTGGGATTATCGTCTATGCAAATTATGACTGATGGTTTTAACTCGAGCTATCAACGTATTCATGTGTCACTTGGATTTTTTTATATTGGATTACTGGAATTATCGACTGTCATTCTATCGGATAATCCGACTATTGTCTATCAAAATATTGGACTTTCGACTGTCACAACCGGATTATCGACTGTCATGATCGGATTATCGACTGTCATGATCGGATTATCGACTGTCATGATCGGATTATCAACTGTCATGATCGGATTATCGACTGTCATGATCGGATTATCGACTGTCATGATCGGATTATCGACTGTCATGATCGGATTATCGACTGTCAAAACTGTACCGACTGTCATAATCGAATTATCGACTTTCATAATCGGATTATTGACTGCCTAATCGGTTTATTGACTGCCTAATCGGATTATTGACTGTCTAATCGGATTATTGACTGTCTAATCGGATTATTGACTGCCTAATCGGATTATTGACTGCCTAATCGGATTATTGACTGTCTAATCGGATTATTGACTGTCTAATCGGATTATCTACCGCGAAACTCACCTTTTGCAGTTGGCACTCGCAGCCAGCTCCAGGCAGTTGAAGTTGCCGAACGCGTCAACAGGATTCTCTATGAGCAGTTCGGCCTTGCTGTGATCCACCGTCTGG
This sequence comes from Macrostomum hystrix, assembly GCA_950097015.1. Classification (NCBI taxonomy): domain Eukaryota; kingdom Metazoa; phylum Platyhelminthes; family Macrostomidae; genus Macrostomum; species Macrostomum hystrix. The sequence continues at coordinate 6,013,772 of CATNEN010000011.1, forward strand.
GACTCCTCGATCACTCTGGTCGACAGTTCCTCGAATTCGGCTTTGAATCCGATCAGCAGCCGACGGCGCGCATCCTCGTGGCTTGGCAGGGACTTCGCCATCTCGTCGAGCACTTTGCAGGCGGCGAGGGCCAGCGGGACGGCTTCGTCCGTGCGCTCCCATAGGAATCGAGCCATGACCTGCTTGCCGAACAGCACCGCCCAGAAGAACAGCTGGTTGAAGGGCTTGTCCAGTGGCTTGCTGCTTGCCAGCTGCTCCTCCTCCGGCAGCATGTCGATGTCCTCGTCCATGTCGGGCGAGTGGAACTTGCCGATCAGCTGCCGGAGCAGCAGCCGGATGTTGCTGAGGCGAACTTGCTCGGTGACCTTGCAGCGAGCCTTGCTGGTCAGCAGCTTGCGGATCTGAGGATGGAAATAGTTTGAGAATTTCCATGTTCCCAATCCCAATATATCCCATTCTCTGTTATCCCACTTTCTCTTATCCCATTCGCTATGGGATGGGATTATCCCATTCTCAATTATCCCATTCTCTATTATACATTTCTCAATTATCCCATTCTCTATTATCCCATTCAATTATCCCATTCTTAATTATCCCATTCTCAATTATCCCATTCTCTATTATCCCATTCTTAATTATCCCATTCTCAATTATCCCATTCTCTATTATCCCATTCTTAATTATCCCATTCTCAATTATCCCATTCTCTATTATCCCATTCTTAATTATCCCATTCTCAATTATCCAATTCTCAATTATCCTATTCTCAATTATCCAATTCTCTATTATCCCATTCTAAATTATCCCATTCACAATAATTCCATAATCTACGAGCGGATGATCGCACCCAAAAGTAATTGATCCCACCTGTACAGTAGCTGGGTTTTTGTCTCCGGGCTTCAGCCGAGCTCTGTACAGATCCCTTAGGCGGCCGACCGTGAGAAATTCTCTCATGATGAGGCCGTTTCTAAGAAACAGCTTGACGAATTCAATTTTATCCTCAACGATGGCTTGCAGGGTGAACAGCTCCAGGTTTGCCGTGTCCCACTGCAGCTCCTCCGTGAATATTTTCTCTGCGGCAATGTCCGGCCGGTTCCAGGTGAGCGAGAGACTGAGCTGGCGCTTGTAGTCAGACATCTGCCTGGCATCCATGACTGGTTGGTTTCGGGGGAAAGACGGAAATTTACTTCGGGATAATAGCGGAACTAGTTTCGTTTTCGGAAATCCTCAGTTTCGGAAATCCCCAGTTTCGGAAATCCTCAGTTTCGGGAATCCTCAGTTTCGGAAATCCTCAGTTTCGGAAACCCCCAGTTTAGGAAATCCTCATTTTCGGAAACCCTCATTTTCAAAAGTCCTCATTTTCGGAAATCCTCATTTTTCCGAAATCCTCAGCTTCGGGAGTCTCGAAATTTTGTGACATTTTAGGTGGATAAATGCCTCATTTCCGAAAAATCAAGTTTCGGTAACTTATAAATTTCGGTTCCTGAAGTCTACAATATTTGTTAAACTTTTGAAAGTTTTCTTAGCTGCTTCGTTTAAACAACGTTTTTATTTCTTAGAATTCCTGCAAAATGTTGATTTTGAACAATTGGGCCAGCTCACCCTTGAGCAGGGCTGACAGAATCGCCAGGTCGAGGTCATCGCTTCGGTTCATGTCGAAAACGGTAATCAGCTTCTCGTTGCTGACCAATTCTAGCAGCATCTGCAGCGTGTTGTCAACCTTCGCCGGGTTGATCTTCTTGGTCTTGGGATCCAGGTGAATGTCGCCAAAGGCCTCCTCGATTCTGGCGCGCAGGTCCGCCAGGTGGGCTTCCTTCATCTCCTAGGGATGTCAGAAGATGGCGAGTGGAAGAGCGGTTAACGCGTTTGCCTCTCGCACCAAGGTCCCTGAGCTCGATTCCGCGGCGAGGCCACATTCATTTGGGGCACAGCCGCGGAGAGAAGGCTTGGGGGCTTGTCGTGTGCAATTTACGCCATTGAGGGCCAACCTCCAAGGCACAGGGAGAGTGTACACAGCCCGACGATGAGAAAGTCAGGGCAGATGTACACACCTGTTTGAGTGTGTGCTCAGGAGTCAGCTAAATGTGCAGAATTGCCTCCTCGCTGGCTGCGGGTCTAGTGTCACCGAATGATGTTCCATTGCCCTTGTTCTCTTTATCTCTTTTTATTTGCAGGTGGGCCCGGGGCACTTGTCGCACAAGCGACGGAGCGGCACGCCCCCAGACCGGCGAACTAGGCGCTTTTGCGCCCATCGCGCCGCCTCCCCTGAGCAGGCACCACACCAGCAGCACAGACCAGCCGGGGAGGGCAGGAGGCACCCAGAATAGGCAGCAGTGCCCCCCCACCCCAGCCCCACACGCACAGAGCAGACCAAGCCGGGGGCGGAAGGCTGATAAGAAATCAGTCCTCGGGGGGGTGATGAGTGTACACTTATCCAATCGCGCTGACGGAAGTCCAGAGAGCGCGCGGTGGTGTACACCCGCCCTCCAGCCACCCCCCGCAAGGTCTAACGCCCCAGCACCAACGCACATAACTCATACAACGCAGAAAAGGCACACAGAAGGTAGGAGCGAAGCTATTATTTCAAGCTTTGATTGCACGAAATATGGTGCACCTCCGCCGGTCGCTACTCGCTACTGTCCAAACCCCCCCCAACAAGCCCCGAAATTAATCGTGACTTGAAGGGTGAATCGAACTAGCGTCCTTTGGAGTGCGAGGCAGCGACGTTAGCCGCTGACCCACTCGCCCCCCATTGCCCTTGTTACTATTTATATTACAATTTTTTATTATTATTAGCTCGAATCCAGCCGCTCACCTTGCTCTCAGATTTGTGCAGTTTCTTGTAGGCGAAAGCGATTATGTCGGCGGCTCTGCCGGTGTTGTCGCATGTCACAATGGGAATCTGGGCATTGATCATGCTCTTCATCTCCTCGAAGATGTCGAAGCCGCCTTCAACAATCAGCAGAACAACCGGAATGTTTTCCTTCTCCTTGATCTGCTTCTGCAGGTCCGCCTTGATGACACTGCTTTTTGAGCCGCCGTACCTGCGGGAGTTGAGAATCAAGATTCAAAATACCTTAGAGAGTCTTCAATCCCCTTTATTTTCTGCGATGGGAGAAATTTCCACTCCACGACCTGAAATAGTAAGTTTATCCTCTAAATTGCATAAGACTAATCCTCAATCAAGATTATCAATTGATGGGAAAATTATCCCTGAAGTAATTGACTGATGGGAATATTATCCCTACAGTGATTGATTGATGGGAAAATTATCTTCAAATGACGATTGAGGGAAAAATATCCTCAGAATGATCGATTTATGGGAAAATCATACTTAAATTAATCGATTGATAGAAAATTTATCCTGAAAGTGGGTAATTTATGGGAAAATTATTCCCAAAATAACAAATCGATAGGAAAATAATCCTGAAAAATGTTAACTGATTAAAAATCACATTTTCAGGGCAATTATCCAAAAAACATTCTCCATAAATTATTTTTCCCTTCACTTTGGAGAGTAATAATTAAACAAACCAAATTAAAAAGTCTATCTACGAGATGATCAGGAATGAGTCAGTTATCCTCTTTCCTTATTTCATAGATTTTTATCCGATATTAATAAATAATGCAATTCAGAACCTTTGTTAAATTATCCGCAATAAATCCCCCTCACCTGTTCCTCTTTCCGTCATCCACCAGCAGGTAGTGGGTGTGATTGGCATTCAGTGACACTGGCTGGCCCTTGCCAATAGCACTGCTGATTTTGTACGCGACATCCAGGTTGAGCTCGTCGGAGTTTGTCGACTTGTTGATCAGGTCGTTCTTGTTGAGCACATAGCCCCATGGGGCCACACCGATGCACCTAATTAGGTTTGAGATAAGTTCCAATAAGTCCATGGACAGTTCCTTTAGGCATACGCAGTTAACATCAGTCCCTAGACATTTCACCTCAGTCCTTAGACATTTCACCTCAGTTCGTACAGTTTTCATCAGTCCATAGACAGTCCAAAGACATTCCATAGACAGTCCATAGACATTCCATAGACAGTCCATAGACATTCCATAGACAGTCCATAGACATTCCATAGACAGTCCATAGACATTCCATAGACAGTCCATAGACATTCCGTAGACAGTCCTTGGACACCTCAGTCTCTAGACAACTGCCATCAGCCCTTAGACAGTTTCCCACGGGCCATAGACTGTTCCCCTCAGGCCATAGACAGTTCCCCTCAGTCACAAGAACGCTTCAAACCTGAGCTTTGAAGACCTGCTTGATTTCTCCCAGTGAGAAGCGCGTCCCTCTTCCAAAGCGTTGCCAACCACTCGGGTGATGCCCAGATTGAGTCCAGAGGTGATAATCCATGCGTTTGTTGTCTGAGCAGCCCGTATTAGGCCGTGATGAAAGACCTCCTTCTTGCGGCCTTCCAACTTGAAATTCTTGGCTCCGCCGATGACAGAGATGCACAGTGACGGCTGCTGCGGCTCCAGCATCTTCCAGTGGCTCTTCATCAGCTCTGTGGATGAAGCCAGTTCAAACAGATAATCCGTCTTCGTAAAATAGTGTCCTCTCTGTCTAACGGATAATCCTACTGTCTAACGGATAATCCTACTGTCTAACGGATAACCCTACTGTCTAACGGATAACCCTACTGTCTAACGGATAATCCTACTGTCTAACGGATAATCCTACTGTCTAACAGATAATCCTACTGTCTAACGGATAATCCTACTGTCTAACGGATAATCCTACTGTCTAACGGATAATCCTACTGTCTAACGGATAATCCTACTGTCTAACGGATAATCCTACTGTGTAACAGATAATCCTAGCTACTGTCTAACGGATAATCCTACTGTCTAACGGATAATCCTACTGTCTAACGGATAATTCTACTGTCTAACGGATAATGCCTCTGTCGAAAAGATTATCTCTCTGTCCATGGGATAATCCCTGGTTTTATAAGATAATCCCTCGTTTTATAAGATAATCCCTCTGTCTAAAAAAATCCCACTGTCTAACGTGTCAGATAGATAATCGCTCTGTCTCTAAGATAATCCCTCTGTCTGATAGATAATCCCTCTGTCTGATAGATAATCCCTCTGTCTGATAGATAATTCCTCTGTCTGATGGATAATCCCTCTGTCTGATAGATAATCCCTCTGTCTGATAAATAATCCCTCTGTCTGAAAGATAGTCCCTCTGTCTGAAAGATAATCCCTCTGTCTGAAATATAATCCCTCTATCTGATAGATAATCCCTCTGTCTGATAGATAATCCCTCTGTCTGATAGATAATCCCTCTGTCTGAAATATATTCCCTCTGTCTGATAGATAATCCCTCTGTCTGATAGATAATTCCTCTGTATGATGGATAATCCCTCTGTCTGATAGATAATCCCTCTGTCTGAAATATATTCCCTCTGTCTGATAGATAATCCCTCTGTCTGAAATATAATCCCTCTGTCTGATAGATAATCCCTCTATCTGATAGATAATCCCTCTATCTGATAGATAATCCCTCTATCTGATAGATAATCCCTCTATCTGATAGATAATCCCTCTGTCTGAAAGATAACCCCTCTATCTGATAGATAATCCCTCTGTCTGAAATATAATCCCTCTATCTGATAGATAATCCCTCTGTCTGAAAGATAACCCCTCTATCTGATAGATAATCCCTCTATCTGATAGATAATCCCTCTATCTGATAGATAATCCCTCTGTCTGAAAGATAACCCCTCTATCTGATAGATAATCCCTCTATCTGATAGATAATCCCTCTATCTGATAGATAATCCCTCTATCTGATGGATAATCCCTCTGTCTGATAGATAATCCCTCTGTCTGAAAGATAATCCCTCTGTCTGAAAGATAATCCCTTTATCTGATAGATAATCCCTTTATCTGATAGATAATCCCTCTGTCTGAAAGATAATCCCTCTATCTGATAGATAATCCCTTTATCTGATAGATAATCCCTCTGTCTGAAAGATAATCCTTCTATCTGATAGATAATCCCTTTATCTGATAGATAATCCCTCTGTCTGAAAGATAATCCCTCTGTCTAGAAAAATCCCTCATAGTCATCAAACCTCTAATAATCCGGGGATAAACTCCCCGGAGAAACTCACCGAGAATCATGTCCAAATTATCCTCATCGCTCAGCCGGACAAAGTTGATCGGCTCCCTATTGTCGAAGCCCTCATTCTTGAGTGTGATGCGGCCG